>JAMKCF010000013.1:15989282-17189282 GCA_023634235.1 Pisaster brevispinus
TGTCCAAAATTGATGCATGTTCGTTTAGTAAATAGAAAGCAACGAAACCAAGACTGAATATTGTACAAAACTGATACGAAGATGCTATTAGAGTAAAAAAGAACGCATGAATAATAGGAGGAGACGAGGACAAAACTGGGGAAGAACACCCGGACTGATGAAGAAAAGGGCAGAGTCCTGCTAACCCTACGATTTATATCAAATAGATGAATGTTACTTTATCATTACGCTCGAGTACAGCACTGTTTCAGATGCTGGCTGTGGGCAGTGTCGGCCATCTTGAATCTCACCTGGCTGCAGATCCAAATCAGCATAGACAACGTGATCCTCAGATCCTGGGTTGCCATGACTACTCTGCTGCCTCATGGGTACAGAGCCTTGGGTATAAGAAGAGTCGTCGGTGTTTTCCAGGCTATGGGTACCGTCGTTGACGCTTGTTGTGGGTGGGGAAGAGGGTATCATCCGGTCATCGTGGGTACTCGGGGCATTACTCCTACGCTCTGCTGGTTTGGGCTTATAGGGTCTGGGCTTGCTATGTCGGGTTGGTTTTACTAATGCCGTCGGTTTGATGGATGTGGATAAGTCGTCTCCAGAGGGCGATGTTGTTCCATCAGAGACACTAGAATCAAATGCAGGAATGTTGTAACTCTGCTCAGATGTAGGATCATCACTCAGGTCTGACTGCTGCTTCTTCACTTCATGTTCAGTTCCTTGAGTTTGGGTACGGAATGGTTTTGCGTAGAGTAAACTCGGATCAGTCGCCTCTGTTGTTTGTACCGGCAAAGTGACAGTCCCTTGGGAGGGGACATATATGATATTGTCCTGTAACCCATCTTGCATTGAGTCAAGTTCTCCATACTCGTTGAAACTGATCTGAGAATGCTCAAGTCTATCCAGTGTCAATTCAGTATTTGTTGGATTGATTTCTGCATTGGACTGTACTGATTTGGGATCAGAGCTGCCGGAGCGTCGTTTACAGCAAATAAAGATCAGGATTACGATGAGAAGAGATGCGGCGACTCCCCCGGCGACTGCACCGATAACGGCAGGACTGAACGAAGTTGTGGACGTGAATTGAATGAATGCTGAGGATGTAGAAGCAACTTCATTCTCTGAAGTTGGGGTAGGATTTCCAGTCGATGGTGTCATGGTGTTCCTCACTGTAATCGGCCCAATATCACATGTACGTTGCATACTAGAGATATACGTTGATACAATGACGCATTCAAATGCAACACCATTATCAGCATCATCCACTGTCAAATTTAATGTCCTTACGACTGTATCGTTATCATCGTTGATTACTGATGTCCACGTGGTGTATCTAGTAGTCTGTATAGTGGGATTGATCGCCATTGTGACTGTTCCGTGACTGCTCTCAGATGAACACCTCATATCTAACTCTGTCCCTGCGTCTACTGTAATGGGTCCAGCAGGGGAGCACAGAGGGAAGGACTCACTGGGGAAGTATAACACTGAAAGTGTTACACTGGATGTGGCTACGATGTTGTTGCCTCCACCGGGTATTGGGTCATTGACAATACACACATATTCATCAGTATCGGCCCTCTGCACATTGGTGATGGTAAAGTCTTGAACAACTGTTTGAGTAGCCATATCTACTGATGTATCGAAAATAAATCGTCCACTGTTATTATCAACAGTGGCATCACCCCATGTCAAGATCTGTATTGGGTCCTCAGTCCTCCACGCCACGATGTGATCCGACTCGAGGTTTGTACGGTACACTTCATATCAACCTGCCCGCCCTCCTTACGATCGGCCTCTGGTGTTAAGATCACCACAGACACTGTTGGTTGAGCAGTGACAACCATCAGGAATCCGCCTGCATCAAGTGAACACCAAACACACACCAGCAACACATACATGGAGATCCTTCCATCCATCGTATTGAATCTGAGTTGATTAAGTTGCTATTAAATCATTCCTGGAGAAGACGAATAAAGGATGGAAATGCATGAAGTAGAATGATCTCGCGTTCACACACAGCTCAATGTAGCAGTGATTTAATGTACATGTATTTAACGATGAAGTTAACTTGGTTGTACTTCCTAGTACTGAGCACCACACGCCAATGAACTTCAACAATAACACAACTCCTGGATTTCATTTTATCCAGACATGTTTGGCAAAGAGAATTATAATGTCACAGTTCAACTGAATCTAGATCAACCATACCGCAACTCACCTGTAACATGAGAATACTGTACTACTGTAACACGACCACAAACCGCCTGACTGTAACATTTGGAAGTCCCAACAAGGTCTAATGGTAGAAAGAAACAACTGAAGAGACAAAAACCCCAGTGAGATTACAACAGAGGAGTTTCATTTAAAAAATAAAATAGACTATTTACGCCACTGATTAATATCAATTTCTTAAATTATGGTTTAATGAAACGTGTACCTCTGTAGATTAAAACTAATGTTCGCCACCAGAAAGAAAAACCTCTCACCTTTCCCTTGCATTGAATAGGCTTTTTTAAAACTTGTCACTTGAAGTATTAGTATATAACAAAAGTAAATATAGAGCCATAAGATTGACACTATGGAAATATTAATGTCTCTAAATACATTGGGGACAACCAATAGTTTCATTTAAAACACTGATTTCCCATCGAGTCAATTCGACTGGATCATGAGACTATGGCCTTATGCTTCTGATGCAAAAGGACCTACCCTTATACTTCCTCTAGCAGTGTAATGGTGTGGTACATATCCTTACATTTCCTACCAGCAGAGTGCGCCCTCTATCCAGTCTCCCTGTCTTGTACGATCAATGTGTTCGTTTTGAATGACATCTAATGTATTAGAACCCTTAGTTTATCAAGAGAGTAATATCAACGGTGAACAACAATTTAATTACGTAACCTTCATTAGAAACAGAGCTGTGCCTTTGAGTGGTAAACGTTGTTAAAAGCTGATTTAAAAGGGTATCAAATCATATAACGGCCTTTTTAAAAGTTCAGTGACGTGACGTAACTAACACTGAGACCCCCAGGGACCAAACTTAAACTGGGTTAGCATGGGGAGAACCCAGAGAGCCTTCGAAAGTAAACAAAAACAAAACTCAATCACGCAAATCCAGCAGCTGCAAAGTATTAAATAGTGTTTGCAGACTTACATGTTGTATTTAGAAATAAAATTGATTATTGAAATTTAGAGCCGACAGCCACCTCGAAGAAAACAAAAATATTCGCACAGCTTCCGGATATCAATGGGAGGTTGATTTTCCAGTAAAGTTTAGGATGATGCAAGAAGGTGAATCAGAAATGACCTAATCTTCATTTTTTTGGAGAACAAATACTCTGCATAAACTGGGTGTTAAAATTGACACCATGGGTGTTGGCACATTATTATAGATACTGAAAAGAGAATCAAAATTACATCACGGTGTTAAAATGACACCAGTGTAATTGTTATGGCAGAAATTAGTTTTATTTGAACACCATATACTGTGAATTTTGCTCTCTTTTTGTGTGTGTGTCTATAATTTATATGTGGCAACACCCACGGTGTCAATTTTAACAATTCAGTTTTTGCAGTGTAGAATTCCAGTTAGCGAATAATCTGTGGGAATTATGAGGTTGGACAAGGAAGACCTCTTAACAATTAAATTCACAAATTAATAGAGGAATCAATTTTCATAAAATCTTGAAATGCGTTTTAATCATAAAGTCATAGCATTGTGTATAATGATTTATTTACAGCAGTGAAGTAACTCCATCTCCGCTATATAAAAAGAATCAAAGGGGGGTGATGAGATGGTTGATAAAACAGAGTCTTAATAAAATGGATCGGGTACGAAAATACGCTTTCAACTTTAAATTGTAATTTGTATAAAAGATTTGATACATCAAAGAGTGAAAGTAGTGAATCAGTTGTAATTATTGATCTGCACAGTCTGGACCGAGCCCTTATTTGTGTAATTTCGATGGGAATGACAAAAAACGTTCGCATGGAACTCTTATCCTTAAAAAAACAGGTCCATTTTAAACTGCATTTTTTCATTGTTGGTTATTTTTCAAATTTACAGCTTAAAATTGTCATTATAGTCCGAAAATTGCTATCGAAACAGGAATTTAAAGCAACCAATTTTTCTTTTACCATTTTCAACGGGGAAAGTTGCTGTGTAGGAGTGTACACTGCCAAGTCAGTTCCTATCCCCGCTTCCAGTCAACCGCTAAATGTAAAGTAAAAATATAGATTGTAATACTCAGAGAGACATAGGCATAGATGTTGCTTCTTCAAAGTGTAGCTGAAGACTGAGATTCGGTGAGAAAAAGCAATGTGTTTTTTTCCCCTAAGAGTATAGTAGAAGAGTTATTGTGCCATACTTAGGTTTGGATTATGTAACTACAAAAGCTACACTATTTGAAACTCTCTCCGGTCAGGGTGGAGCTAAACTATTTACAATACATACTTACTAGCTGAGAAAAGAAATGGTGCTAGGCATTGATGCCTCTACACACCTTGATCACAGCAGGAATGCAATGAATTTCACTACATGTTCTTACCCCAACGGTTCGTATACCACCACCTATACCTGTAGTTTTAATTGCTAACTGTTTTTTGAAATGATTATTATATACATACAATTTTGTAACAGATGTAATTTTGAGTCCTCCAAAACTAACATTCACCCTTGTTGGTTATTTTGAGATTTAACTACTCCAGTAGAAATATCGTGTTCATTTTAAAATATATTGTATGAAAAGATTGTATATTATACAACACGCAGCTCCAACCAAAGCTAGAAACGGTCCTTGCTTAGTCTGCGTTTTTGCCTTGGCGTCACTCGTTTACAGTTATTTAAAGCAGTTCTCATGTTGGTTGACTGGTATGTCTCTTGAAATCTATGAAGAACAATGGAAATAACTTCTCTTCAAAAATTGGATGATGTTTTACATTTTGTATTGAAGCAATCAAGAGGGAGATGTTTGTTCACAGTGCGTTGTGCATTATCCGCACACCATTTATAGAAGTGATT
The DNA here is from genome assembly GCA_023634235.1 of Pisaster brevispinus. Lineage (NCBI taxonomy): Eukaryota > Metazoa > Echinodermata > Asteroidea > Forcipulatida > Asteriidae > Pisaster > Pisaster brevispinus. The sequence goes on from JAMKCF010000013.1 coordinate 15,994,294, forward strand.
GTCGTCTAAAATGTTGCACCTACTTTACCTTTATATAAGTAGGTTTATCATGAATGTCTAATGTTAATATTCTGGTACTGCTTCTCAGCTAAACTCTGTGGCACTCTGACCGCTTCATAGCTGGTGTTGGTGCTGTCATCTGGACGAGCGTAGTCATGCTCTGGGCTTTCATTCTCTACTTCAACTGGTTGGTAGGAGGTGTCTTGTGTGGAAATTGTCTCTTTAGCTGAAGTTGGTTCCATGTAGACGCGATTCTTGTCCTCCGTTGGCTGCAGCTCCATGTAGGGATCAGGTTTGGTGACTCGGGGTTCTTTCTCAGATGTGAGTCTTTTTATCTGACGGTTCTTTCTGACATCACGAAGTATGAGAAGGATGAAAATGATGATGGCGACTAAGAATGTAACAGCGAGGACTACGAAAGCTAGAATCCATGGAGTTGAAGATGGGGCTGGATCAAACGTGCAGAGACGTGTCATAGAGCCGGTAATGCCGTTGTTTTGTGCCATCATGCTTTGGGATGCAGTTGTTACCTGCTCTAGTGTTGTGGGTTCTGTCCTGGGTATTGTCACGGTGTTCCCCACTGTAATTGGTCCAATATGACATGTACGTAGCATACTACCGAAATACATTGAGCTAATGACGCATTCGAACGTAACACCATTATCAGCATCATCCACTGTCAAATCTAATGTTCTTTCGACTGTATCGATATCTTCGTTGATTACTGATGTCCACGTGGTGTATCTAGTAGTCTGTATAGTGGGATTGATCGTCATTGTGACTGTTCCGTGACTGCTCTCAGATGAACACCTCATATCTAACTCTGTCCCTGCGTCTACTGTAATGGGTCCAGCAGGGAAGCATATAGGGAATGACTCACTGGGGAAGTCTAACACTGAAAGTGTTACACTGGATGAGGCTACGATGACTGTGCCTGCACCACGTCTTGGGTCATTGACACTACACACATATTCATCAGTATCGGCCCTCTGCACATTGGTGATGGTAAAGTCTTGAACAACTCTTTGAGTAGCCATATCTACCGAGGTATCGAAGATGAATCGTCCATCGTTATCAACAGTGGCCTCTCCCCATCTCAGGGTCCTAAATGGGTCCCCGGTCTCCCACGCCACGATATGATCCGTCTCGAGGTTCGTAGCAGTACACCTCATATCAACCCGCCCACCCTCCTTACGATCGGCCTCTGGTGTTAAGATCACCGCAGACACTGTTGGTTGAGCAGTGACAACCATCAGGAATCCGCCTGCATCAAGTGAACACCAAACACACACCAGCAACACATACATCGAGATCCTTCCTTCCATTGTATTGAATCTGAGTTGATTAAGTTGCTATTAAATCTTTTCTGGAGAAGACGGATAAAGGATGGAAATGCATGAAGTAGAATGATCCCGCGTTCACACATAACTCAATGTAGCAGTGATTTAATGTACGTGTATTTAACGATGAAGTTTACTTGGTTGTACTTTCTCATACTGAGCACCACACGCCCACGACCTTCAACAAATACTCAACTCTCGGTTTTCATTTTTCTGGCATCGTGTTATATGAGGGTCACAATGTCGCAGTTCAACTGATCTAAAACATACCACATGCTGACAAATTTAATGACATAGTTCTTTATGATATTGTCATTGTCATTGTAGATATTAGTTTAATCTGCATATTTAATTTGAATGCTTTTACACAAAGTGTACATGTTTTTTTCAAAATATTAACACTTTAAAGCACATAAAACAAAGCGTTTTCATGCAGGTGAAGAAATCCAACATTTACGAAATTTAAACAATAGCAAAGTTTCCAACCAACGCTGTTTGGAAATTTAGAAAGATAGTGAAAGGGGAACTTGGAAGACGTGGGAGAACACCTATTGGCCGACGATGGTGTGAGGGTGGCAGTGGGTTCGGCTTTGTGTGCGGGTGTTTTTGGGGTGGATACATACAACCTATTTGGTACGAAGAAATATAAACTCCTGCAGAATTTATTTATAACTCATTTTCTCATGCTTCAATTTCTCACGATGTTGACATAGTTTTTTATCCAAGAAGCGTGGTTGTTTAAAATATACACGTAAGGAGGTTCATTATAATGAGTTAGGTTGCAAATGTTCTGTGGTTCTTTTTTTCCCCAGCACGGCAGGGTTTCATCAAACGAACGATAACTTTGTATTTTCGGTTATCTGTACAATATAAAAACAAAAGTAGGTTTAAATTGAAACGCTTGTCGTTAGTTATAAAGTGTGTTGAAGAAATTGTATGACAAATATTCTTGGCTATACAAACGATATAGATTCCCAGGATCGTGGTTGTAGAATACCCGATTACAACGAATATCTCTGCAAAATGTACACAAATTATTCCCACACTCGATCCATTGACAGGAAAGTTTTTTGTCTAGAATGTTGCATCTTCTATAACACATGTACAGTTATCATGGATGTATAATTGTTAATGTTCTGATACTGCTTCTCCTGTTAGTATTACCAGTGGTTTCACCCCATCTCAGGGTCAATACTGGGTCCCAAGTCTCCCACGCCACGATATGATCCGACTCGAGGTTTTTAGCGGTACACCTCATATCAACCTGCCCGCCCTCCTTACGATCGGCCTCTGGTGTTAAGATCACAGCAGACACTGTTGGTTGAGCAGTGACAACCATCAGGAATCCGCCTGCATCAAATAAACACCAAACACACACCAGCAAAACATACATCGAGATCCTTCCTTCCATTGTATTGAATCTGAGTTGATTAAGTTACTACTAAATCATTCCTGGAGAAGACGGATAAAGGATGGAAATGTATGAAGTAGAATGATCCCGCGTTCACACACAGCTCAATGTAACAGTGATTTAATGTACGTGTATTTAACAATGAAGTTAACTTGTTGTACTTCATTATACTGAGCACCACACGCCAACGAACTTCAACAATAACACAACTCTGAGTTTTCGTTTTTATAGCACCATGTTTAACAATGGGGCGCATAATGTTAAAGTTCAACTGATTCTAGAACATGTCCTAAGCCAACAAAATAAACACGATATTTCTATACAATTTTCATTGTCATCATCAAATTAGTAGGTTGGTCTGAAAGAGAAGCATCAACTCTGATTTTTTACAAAACTTGCCCTTTTAAACGCTTATTTTGCAATCTTTCAATGGCTTAGAGGCTTACAGAAGGTTGGAATTTTTGTTTTAAGAACTCGTTTTAATTTGTACTGAGCGCTCTACAAGATTTGTTTCCATTTTGTAAGAGGATTGTGACGTCATATATTGCCCAGGTTAGCGGAAACCTGTTTGAATAATGCCTGTAATGGTTCAGTTCAGGATAAAGAAATATTCTATCAATAGATCACAGACACATGCGCCACCAACGGTGTCAACAGGGTCCTCAATTATCAGTAATAGTTGTCCTCTTTTTAATACAGAATGGAAAACTTGATCAAAGAAAGCCGTTCATTTGGTCTCAAAATTAAAAGCCTTTGAATTCCTCAATATTCTAGCAGAATAATGCTTAATATCTCATACAGAGTCCTCTGTCTTATTTTATCATTAAAAATAAAGAAAAGATCAACAACAATTTTGTTTTGTAGGAGGAATGTTATGTGTAGAGACCCTTACTTTCATGATTGTGATGGACGTTTAAGAAACCACGTGTTGATACCAATCACTCGTCATTGATTTATTCAGAGTCAGCAGATTAATACATATTCATACAATCTGATTACAAACGAATAATCATTTTAAAATGACAATTAGTTCATATTATGCAGGTTAATACATACCCATGTATTCCGATTAAAAAAAATTCTGTCTCAACATTTTGTAAATAATTTCAATCCGAAAACGTTGTAAATAATTTATAGGAGCAGGTTCATACTTAATCATATATCCTAATTCCAAATGAATATTTACTAAAACAAATATCATAGCAACCAGGTTCTTACACCATTGATGCTATCTGAGTATATATAAAAATGTATTCAGTTTTTGTTCTGACTCAGTATACTTTTATGATCAAAACCTGAAAATGTGACGTGAAAATAGTTTATAAATTATAGGGGCTGGGTCGTCATGGTCAAATCAGGCCTGTGGCTGTTCCTGGAATTATGAACTCTCACACATCAGTTACTGCACGTGCACGCCCTCTCTCCGTATCTTATTAATTATTTGGTCATGACGACACAGCCCCTTTAATCTTAACGTGCGCCAATCATATTGGCTTCATTTAAGGGTTACTGTTAAAATATACGCGTTACTATAACTTCCTTTGATATTTTTGGGAATGGTATGGAAGCATTTGCAAAAAAATTATATCAAGTGTACATGCCTTTTAGTCGTGACGAATAAGTAATTTTTTTTTACAATATTCGTTTATTCTGATAATTAATTTAGATGCATTCGAGTAAAATAAGTTATTGCAAAGAGTACATTTTCTTAAAAATCTCAAAACCCTAAAGCCCACACAAGAACGGTTTCATATCATTGAAATATTCCAAAACATACGGCTTCTCCGTAAGATTATAAAATAGCAAATTTTCCAACCACAGCGCTGTTTGGAAATTTAGAGAGATAGTAAAAAGAAAACCAGGAGGACGTGGGAGAACACCCATTGGCGATTATGTGGAGGTGGGTGTGGCAGGTGGTGTGCGTGTTAAGTGGATTATACACCAACAATTATTACGGAAAAATAAAAAAATCATGAAGAAATTTTTCCTTCATTAAATTTCAGTGTGACTCTTTTGACATACTTTTTACCCAAGAAGCGTATTTTTTTTTACAAGGAGGTTCAATTATAACAATATGTTAGGTTGCAATTTTTCTGTGGTTTCCCTTTTTTCAGCAAGACGGGGTTTTATCAAAAGAACAATAATTGTTGCACTTTTTGTTTTATACAATATAAAACCAAAATTAGGTTTAATGTGAAAGGTTTGTCATTTATTTATAAAATGCGTTGAAGAAATTGTATGACAAATTGTTTTGGCTAACAATATAGATTGTCAGGATCGTGGTAATAGAATAAACTCGGTTACATTTTGTTTACTTTCTGCAAAATGTATACGAATGAATATTGAAAACTGATGTCAAAATTTATGCATGTTCGTTTAGCAAGAAGAAAGCCACGAGACCGAGATTGAGTTGTAGATAAACTGATTTGAAGATGCTATTTAATCAAGGGATAAATAAGACCGGATAAGCAATATGAGGCAGTAGGAGGATGAGATTGGGAGAGAGAATACCGGGCCTGGTGGCAAGGTGAAGGGCAGAGTCTTTCTCATCCTATGATATCTATCAAATAGAAGAATGTTACTTTATCATTACGCTCGAGTACAGCACTGCTTCAGATGATGGCTGAGGTTGGTGGCCGCCATCTTGAATCTCGTCTGATTGCAAATCCAAATCAGCATAGACCACGTGATCCTCAGGTCCTGGGTTGCCATGACTACTCTGCTGCCTCATGGGTACAGAGGCTTGGGCATCAGAAGAATCGTCGGTGTTTTCCAGGCTAGGGGTACTGTCGTTGACGCTTGTTGTGGGTGGAGAAGAGGGTACCATCCGGTCATCATGGGTACTCGGGGCATTACTCCTACGCTCTGCTGGTTTGGGCTTATAGGGTCTGGGTTTACTATGTTGGGTTGGTTTGACTAATGCCGTCGGTTTGATGGATGTGGATAAGTCGTCTCCAGAGGGCGATGTTGTTCCATCAGAGACACTAGAATCAAATGCAGGATTGTTGTAACTGTGCTCAGATGTAGGATCATCAGTCAGGTCTGACTGCTGCTTCTTCACTTCGTGTTCATTCCTTTGATTGTGGGAACGAAATGGTTTTGCGTAGAGTAAACTTGGATCAGTCGCCTCTGTTGTTTGTACCGGGAGAGTGCCAGGGCTTTGGGAGGGGACATATATGATATTATCCTCTAACCCATGTTGTATTGAGTCAAGATCTCCATACTCGTTGAAACTGATCTGAGAATGCTCAAGTCTATCCAGTGTCAATTCAGTATTTGTTGGATTGATGTCTGCATTGGACTGTACTGATTTGGGATCAGAGCTGCCGGAGCGTCGTTTACAGCAAACAAAGATCAGGATTACGATGAGAAGAAATGCGGCGACTCCCCCGGCGACTGCACCGATAACGGCAGGACTGAACGAAGTTGTGGACGTGAATTGAGTGGATGCTGAGGGGGACGTGGAAGCAACTTCATTCTCTGAAGTTGGCGGAGGATTTCCAGTTGATGGCATCGTTGATCTTGCTGTAGATGATGTTGACATGAATGATTTTGTGGATTCTGTCATTGGTATTGTCACAGTATTCCCTACTGTAATTGGTCCTATATGACACGTACGCAGCATATTGGCATAATACATTGAAAATATGACACATTCGAATACAACACCATTATCAGCATCATCCACTGTCAAATTTAATGTCCTTACGACTGTATCGATATCATCGTTGATTACTGATGACCACGTGGTGTATCTAGGAGTCTGTATAGTGGAATTGATCGTCATTGTGACTGTTCCATGACTGCGCTCAGATGAACACCTCATATCTAACTCTGCCCCTGCGTCTACTGTAATGGGTCCAGCAGGGGAGCACAGAGGGAAGGACTCACTGGGGAAGTATAACACTGAAAGTGTTACACTGGATGTGGCTACGATGACGTTGCCTCCGTTGAGTAATGTGCCATTGACAATACACACATATTCATCATTATCGGCCCTCTGCACATTGGTGATGGTAAAGTTTTGGACAACTGTTTGATTAGCCATATCTACCGATGTATCGAAGATAAATCGTCCATTCACAGAAACATAAGTGGCATAACCCCACCTCAGGACCATTACTGGGTCCTCGGTCGTCCACGCCACGATGTGATCCGACTCGAGATTCGTAGCGGTACACTTCATATCAACCTGCCCGCCCACCTTACGATCGGCCTCTGGTGTTAAGATCTCCGCATACGCTGTTGGTTCAGCAGTGACAACCATCAGGAATCCGCCTGCATCAAGTGAACACCAAACACACACCAGCAACACATACATCGAGATCCTTCCAATCATTGTATTAAATCTGAGTTGATTAAGTTGATATTAAATCATTCCTAGAGAAGACGGATAAAGGATGGAAATGCATGAAGTAGAATGATCCCGAGTTCACACACAGATCAATGAAACAGTGATTTAATGTACGTGTAGGCCTACTTAACGATGAAGTCAACTTGGTTGTACTTCCTCATACTGATCACCACACGCCAATGAACTTCAACAATAACACTCTGGGTTTTCATTTTTTCCAGGCATGTTTGGCAATGAGAATTGTAATGTCACAGTTCAACTGAATCTAGATCAACCATCCCGCAACCTACCTGTAACATACTTTACTACTGTAACACGACCACAAACTGCCTGACTGTATTATTTGGCAGTCTCAAGGTCTAATTGTGGAAAGAAATAACTGAAAAGAAAGAAAAAAAACACCCCCAAAACAGTGAGATTTCAACAGAGGAGTGTCATTAAAAGAAAAGAATAGACTATTTACGCCACTGATTAATATCAATTTCTTAAATTATGATTTAATGAAACTTGTACCTCTGCAGATTAAAACTAATGTTCGCCATCAGAAAGAAAAACCGTCCACCTTTCTTTTTCATTGAATAAGCTATTAAAACTTGCCACCTGAAGTATTTCCAACAATAGTAAATAGAGCCATAAGATTGACACTATGCAAATATTAATGTCTCGAAATACACTGGGATACCCAATAATTTCATTTAGAATACTGATTTCCCATCGAGTCAGTTCGACTGAATCATGAGACTATGGCCTTATACGTGGTATGCTTCTGATGGAAAAGGACCTACCCTGATACTTCCTCTAGCAGTGTAATGGTGTGATACACATCCTAACATTATTTAGCAGCAGAGTGCGCCCTCTATCCAGTCTCCCTGTCTGGTATGCTCAACGTGTTCGTTTTGAATGACAGCTAATGTAATATAATCCTAAGTTTATCGAGAGAGCGGTATCAACGGTGAACAACAATTTAATTATTTAACCTTCGTTAGAAACAGAGCTGTGCCTTTGAGTGGCAAACTTTGTTAAAAGTTGATTTAAAAGGGTACTAAATTGTATAGCAGCTTTTAAAAAAATTCTTTGAAGTGACGTCATTAAAACGCAGAGACCCGCAGTGACCAAACTTAAACTGGGTTAACTGGGGAAAACCCAGAGAGCCTTCGAAAGTAAAACAAAATCAAAACTCAATTACGCAAAGCCAGCAGCTGCGAAATATTAAGTAGTGTTTGCAGACTGACATGTAGTATTAAGAAAGTTGAATTTAAATTTAGAGCCGACAGCCAGCCCTCGAAGAAAACAACATACATGTGTACTTCGCACAGCTTCAGGATTTTAATGGGAGCTTGATTTACAGTAAATTTTAGGATGATGCAAGAAGGTGCATCAGAAATGACCTAATCCTCCTTTTTTATTAAGAGAACACTCTGCATAAACTGGGTGTTAAAATTGACACCATGGGTGTTGGCACATTATTATAGATACAGAAAAGAGAATCAAAATTACATCACGGTGATAAAATGACACCAATGTAATTGTTATGGCAGAAATTAGTCTGATTTGAACACCATGATCCCGCGTTCACACACTTAAATTGTAACAGTAATTTAATGTACATGCATTTAATGATGGAGTTAACTTGGTTGTACTTCCTCTTACTGAGCTCCACACGCCAATGAACTTCAACAATAACACAAATCCTGGATTTCATTTTATCCAGACATGTTTGACAATGAGAATTATAATGTCCCAGTTCAACTGAATCTAGATCAACCATCCCGCAACTCAGCTGTAACATGAGAATACTTTACTACTGTAGCACGACCACAAACCGCCTGATTGTAACATTTGGAAGTCCCTAAGGTCTAATGGTGGAAAGAAACAACTGAAGAGACAGAAAACCCAGTGAGATTACAACAGATGAGTTTAATTTAAAAAAAAAAAGAGTAGACTATTTACGCCACTGATTAATATCAATTTCTTAATTATGATTTAATGAAACTTGTACCTCTGCAGATTAAAATTAATGTTCGCCACCAGAAAGAAAAACCTCTCACCTTTCCCTTGCATTGAATAGGCTTTTTTAAAACATGTCACTTGAAGTATTTGCAACAATAGTAAATAGAGCCATAAAATTGAAACTATGTAAATATTAATGTCTCGAAATAAACTGGGGACAACCAATAAATTCATTTAAAATACTGATTTTCCATCGAGTCAATTCGACTGAATCATGAGACTATGGCCTTATATTTGATATGTTTCTGATGTAAAAGGACCCACCCTTATACATTTGACTTCCTGTAGCAGTGTAATGGTGTGGTACACATCCTATCATTACTTAGCAGCAGAGTGCGCCCTCTATCCAGTCTCCCTGTCTGGTATGATCAATGTGTTCGTTTTGAATGACAGCTAAAGTAATATAATCCATAGTTTATCAATAGAGTGGCATTTACGGTGAACACTAATTTATTTCGTTAACCTTCGTTACAAACTGAGCTATGCCTTTGAGTGGTAAACGTAGTTGAAAGCTGGTCTTGAAAGGTATCAAATTTTATAGCGGCTTTTTTAAAAGTTCAGTGAAGTGACGTCACTAACGCAGAGACCCACAGTGACCAAACTTAAACTGGGTTAGCTGGGGGAGAACCAAGAGAGCCTTCGAAAGTAAACAAAATCAAAACTCAATTACGCAAAGCCAGCAGGTAGGAAATATTAGATAGTGTTTGCAGACTTACATGTAGTATTAAGACAGTTGAATTGAAATTTAGAACCGACAGCCACCTTGAAGAAAACAAAGTAGTTCGCATAGCTTCAGGTTATTAATTTGAGCTTGATTTACAGTAAATTTTAGGATGACGCAAGAAGGTGCACCAGAAATGACCTAATCTTTATTTTTTGGAGAACAAAACACTCTGCATAAACTGGGTGTTAAAATTGACACCATGGGTGTTGGCACATTATTATAGATACCGAAAAGAGAATCACAATTACATCACGGTGTTAAAATGACACCAGTGTAAGATAATTGTTATGGCAGAAATTAGTCTTTTTTGAACACCATATACTGTGAATTTTGCTCTTTTTTTGTGTGTGTCTATAATTTATATGTGGCAACACCCACGGTGTCAATTTTAACAATTCAGTTTTTGCAGTGTAGAATTACATTTAGCGAATAATCTGTGGGAATTATGAGTTGGACAAGGAAGACCTCTTAACAATTAAGATCACAAATTAATAGAGAAATCACTTTTCATAAAATCTTGAAATGCATTTTATTCATAAAGTCATAGCATTGTGTATACTGATTTATTTACAGCAGTGAAGTAACTCCATCTCCGCTATTTAAACAGAATCAAAGGGGGGTGATGAGATGTTTGATAAAACGGAGTCTTAATAAAAAGGATCGGGTACGAAAATACGCTTTCAACTTTAAATTGTAATTTGTATAATAGATTTGATACATCAAAGAGTGAAAGTAGTGAATCAGTTGTAATTATTAATCTGCACAGTCTGGACCGAGCCCTTATTTTGTGTAATTTCGATGGGGAATGACCAAATACGTTCGCATGGAACTCTTATCCTTAAAAAAACAGGTTCATTTTAAACTGCATTTTTTCATTTTTGGTTATTTTTCAAATTTACAGCTTTAAAATGTCATTATAGTCCGAAAATTTGCTATCGAAACAGGAATTTAAAGCAACCAATTTTTCTTTTACCATTTTCAACGGGGAAAGTTGCTGTGTAGGAGTGTACACTGCCAAGTCAGTTCCTATCCCCGCTTCCAGTCAACCGCTAAATGTAAAGTAAAAATATATAGATTGTAATACTCAGAGAGACATAGGCATAGATGTTGCTTCTTCAAAGTGTAGCTGAAGACTGAGATTCAGTGAGAAAAAGCAATGTGTTTTTCCCCCCTAAGAGTATAGTAGAAGAGTTATTGTGCTCTACTTAGGTTTGGATTATGTAACTACAAAAGCTACACTATTTGAAACTCTCCCCGGTCAGGGTGGCGCTAAGACTATTTACAATACATACTTACTAGCTATGAAAAGAAATGGTGCTAGGCATTGATGCCTCTACATACCTTGATCACAGCTTGCTCAGGAATGCAATGAATTTCACTACATGTTCTTACCCCAACGGTTCGTATACCACCACCTATACCTGTAGTTTTAATTGCTAACTGTTTTTTGAAATGATTATTATATACATACAATTTTGTAACAGATGTAATTTTGAGTCCTCTAAAACTAACATTCACCCTTGTTGGCTATTTTGAGATTTAACTGCTCCAGTAGAAATATCGTGTTCATTTTAAAATGTATTGTATGAAATGTTTATATACATACAATTTCGTTACAGATGTAAATTTGAGTCTTCCAACACTAACATTCATCCTTGTTGACTACGTCGAGTTTTAACTACAGTGCAGTAGCAATATCGTAATCATTCAAAAATTTATGCATATGAAAAAAAATTGTTATAAAACGCAGATCCAATAAAGCTAAAAACAGTCCTTGCTTGGTCCGCGTTTTTGCCTTGGTGTCACTCGTTCACAGATATTAATAAAGAAGTTGACTGGTATGTATCTTGAAATCTATGAAGAACAATGGAAATAACTTCTCTTCAAAAAATCGACGATATTTACGTTTTGTGAAGCGTTCAAGAGGGAGATGTTTGTTCACAGTGCGTTGTGTATTATCCGCACTCCATTGATAGGTGTGATTGTCGTCTAAAATGTTGCATCTTCTATGTTCAAGTTGATCATGAATGGCTAATTGTTAATGTTCTGATACTGCTTCTCAGCTGAACTCTGTGGCACTCTGACCGCTTCATAGCTGGCGTTGGTGCTGCCCTCTGGCCGAGCGTAGTCATACTCTGGGCTTTCATTCTCTACTTCAACTGGTTGGTAGGAGGTGTCTTGTGTGGGAATTGTCTCTTTAGCTGTAGTGGGTTCCATGTAGACGCGATTCTTGTCCTCCGTTGGCTGCAGCTCCATGTATGGATCAGGTTTGGTGACTTGGGATTCTTTCTCAGATGTGTGTCTTTTTATCACTAGACGTTTCTGTCTGACATCACGAAGGATGATGATGATGATGATGATGATGACGGAGAATGTAACAGCAAATATCATGGAAACTATGAACGCTAGAATCCGTGGAGTTGAAGATGCAGTTATTGTTTGCTCTTGTGTTGTGGGTTTTGTGATGTTGTTCTTCACTGTAATTGGTCCGATTTGACATGCACGTTGCATACTAGTGAAACACATTGATGCAATGACACAATCGAATGCAACACCATTATCAGCTTCATCCACTGTCAAATCTAATGTCCTTACGACTGTATCGATATCGTCGTTGATTACTGATGTCCAAGCGGTGTATCTAGTAGTCTGTATAGTGGGATTGATCGTCATTGTGACTGTTCCGTGACTGCTCTCAGATGAACACCTCATATCTAACTCTGTCCCTGCGTCTACTGTAATGGGTCCAGCAGGGAAGCACATAGGGAAGGACTGACTGGGGAAGTTTAACACTGAAAGTGTCACATTGGATGTGGCTACGATGTTGTTGCCTCCACCCTGCATTGGGTCATTTACATTACACACATAGTCATCAGTATCGGCCCTCTGCACATTGGTGATGGTAAAGTCTTGAACGACTGTGTGAGTAGCCATATCTACCGCGGTATCGAAGATGAATCGTCCATTGTTATTATCAACAGTGGCATCACCCCATCTCAGGGTATGTACTGGGTCCTCAGTCCTCCACGCCACGATGTGATCCGACTCGAGGTTTGTAGCGGTACACCTCATATCAACCTGCCCGCCCTCCTTACGATCGGCCGCTGGTGTTAAGATCTCCGCATACGCTGTTGGTTGAGCAGTGACAACCATCAGGAATCCGCCTGCATCAAGTGAACACCAAACACACACCAGCAAAACATACATCGAGATCCTTCCATCCATTGTATTGAATCTGAGTTGATTAAATTGCTATTAAATCATTCCTGGAGAAGACGGATAAAGGATGGAAATGCATGAAGTAGAATGATCCCGCGTTCACACACAGCTCAATGTAACAGTGATTTAATGTACGTGTATTTAACAATGAAGTTAACTTGGTTGTACTTCCTCAAACTGAGCGCCACACGTCATTGAACTTCAACAATAACACAACTCTGGGTTTTCATTTTTATGGCAACAAGTTTTGTCATTTTAAATAGGTATTTTAAAGTCTTTCAATCGCTGGTAGGCTTTAAGTGGACATTGTTTTGTCAAAGAACTCATTTAATTTTAATGGGGTGCTCTGAAAGAGTGTTATTAGTTTAATTATAAGATTGTGACGTCATAGATTACATAGGGTTGCACAAATCTTACTTTGAATAAAATGTGTGATAGATCAGTACATGGTTTATAGATACATCTCATCAATATATCAAAAACACATACGCCACTAAAAGTACCGACAGAGTCCTAACTCGTGATTAATATTTGTCTTCTTTTTAAAACAGAATGGAAAACTTGATCAAAGAAAGTCGTTCATTTGGCCTCAACCGAAATTTAGAAGCATTTTAATTCCTCAATATTTTAGCAAAATAGTATACAAATATTGACTGCTTCGAGTGCTATGGTTAAAACTACGACTCCCGAGGTGATCCCCGGATCGTTCTATTTTCCCTCGGCTGCGCCTCGGGAAAATGGAACGGTCCGGGGATCACCGAGGGAGTCGGAGTTTTAACCATAGCACGAGTAAAAGCAGTCAATATTTGTTTTATAACACCCCAACAGACTATTTATCATCCTCGTACACGTAACGTTCGTACGCGCATTTCAGACACACAGATGCACAACTGATTGAGTTCGAGGTTGGTAAAAAAGACGTCTGGGTACTGCGCGCGCCATGGAATAGTCGACTATTCCATGGCAAACGACTATCACACGGCCGCCGGGTTTCTAGTAAAACTAAGACATATCATGTGACGCGCTCTAAACCAATGAAAAGGCAGAATTTTTGTAAGGGGTGTTATAATGTTTAATATCTCATACAAAGTCCTCTGTCTCATAAAAAAAGAAAAAAGAAAGATACTTCGATTTGTAGGAGGAATGTTATGTGTAGGGACAACGAAGCACTTACTTTCATGATTGTGATGGACGTTTAAGAAACCACGTGTTGATATCAATCACGTGTCATTAATTTATTCAAAGCCAGCAGGTTCATACATATTCATATAATCTAATTACAAACGAATAATCAATTAAAAATGCCAATTAATTCATATCATGCAGGTTCATACATATTCATGTATTCCAGTAGCATTTTTTTTCCTGACCAAAAATCTTGTTATTAATTTTAATCTGAAAAAGTAAGTAATTTACTAATAGGAGCTTGTCCATACATAATTATATGTCCTAAATACCAATGAAAATTCCCTTTAAAAAATACCATATAGATCAAAATCATTGATGTAATCTGAGTATAATTTTTTGTTCTGGCTCTGTATACTTTTATGATCAACACCTGAAAATGTGACGTGAAAATAGATTAAAGGAGCTGTGTCGTCATGGTCAAAGCGGGCCTGAGGTTGACGTGGAATTGCGAACTCTCACATAGTTGCACGCGCACGCCCTCCCTCCATCTCGTATCTGTTTGGTCTTGACGACAGAGCCCTTTTAATCTTAACGTGCACGAATCATTATTGATTTATTTTTGGCGTAACTGCAAAAACATACGTTCAAATTTACATCACTTTGACAGATGTAACTTCCTTTTGGTATTGCTTTTTTCTGAATAATATTATGGATGCATTTGCAAACAATTTTATTTACATCAAGCGTGCATGCCTTTTAATTGTAACGTATAAGCGATTTGTTTAAGATATTTTTGTTCTGTATACTTAATTTAAATCGAGTGTACATTCCTTTTAATCGTAACACATAAGCGAGTTCTTTTTACGAATACAGTTTACTCTGTTTGAATGCAATTTTACATAAACAAAGTGTAGGGCCTATATGTACAAAAATATCAAAATCTTAAACCCTAAAGTATGGTGGCTTTAAGGAGACAGGGAAGATGTATGATTATTTACGTACCTATTACGCAAAATGTTCGATGTCCCTTTAAAGCCACCATACGAAAGCCCCCAAATTTGCAGAACGGTTTCATACACAGGTGAAATAATGAAAGAAAAATACGAAATTGTTTTTGATTACAAAAGAGCAAAGTTTCCAACCACAACGCATTTTGGAAACTTAAAAAGATGGTGAAGGGGAAACTTGGAGGAGATGGGTGTGGCAGTGGGTGCGAGTGTTAAGGGGTTAGATACATACACCACCACTTGATACGGAGAAATAAAAATTCCTGCAGTAATTGTTCCTAAATCATGATAATTTGTTACGCTTTTGACATCTTTTGTTAAGGAATCGTGCTGTATGCTATGTACTTGTGAACATTGAAAACTGATGTCAAAAATATATTCATGTTCGTTTAGTTAACAGAAAGCAACGAAACCAAGACTAAATTGTAATATCAAAAAATAAAAAAATGAAACTAAGATGCCATTAAAGGGTAAAAAAGAACGCATAAATCATAGGAGGAGACGAGGACGAAATTGGGGAAGAACAGTTTTAGAACACCCGGACTGGTGAAGAAAAAGGGCAGAGTCCTGCTAACCCTACGATTTATATCAAATAGATGAATGTTACTTTATCATTACGCTCGAGTACAGCACTGCTTCAGATGATGGCTGAGGGCAGTGTCGGCCATCTTGAATCTCACCTGGTTGCAAATCCAAATCAGCATAGACAACGTGATCCTCAGATCCTGGGTTGCCATGACTACTCTGCTGCCTCATGGGTACAGAGCCTTGGGCATAAGAAGAATCGTCGGTGCTTTCTATGCTAGGGGTACCGTCGTTGACGCTTGTTGTGGGTGGGGAAGAGGGTACCATCCGGTCATCATGGGCACTCGGGGCATTACTCCTCCGCTCTGCTGGTTTGGGCTTATAGGGTGTGGGCTTACTAGGTCGAGTTGGTTTGATCAATGCCGTCGGTTTGATGGATGTGGATAAGTCGTCTCCAGAGGGCGATGTTGTTCCATCAGAGACACTAGAATCAAATGCAGGAGTGTTGTAACTCTGTTCAGTTGTAGGATCATCAGTCAGGTCTGACTGCTGCTTCTTCACTTCGTGTTCATTCCTTTGATTGTGGGAACGAAATGGTTTTGCGTAGAGTAAACTTGGATCAGTCGCCTCTGTTGTTTGTACCGGGAGAGTGCCAGGGCTTTGGGAGGGGACATATATGATATTATCCTCTAACCCATGTTGTATTGAGTCAAGATCTCCATACTCGTTGAAACTGATCTGAGAATGCTCAAGTCTATCCAGTGTCAATTCAGTATTTGTTGGATTGATGTCTGCATTGGACTGTACTGATTTGGGATCAGAGCTGCCGGAGCGTCGTTTACAGCAAATAAAGATCAGGATTACGATGAGAAGAAATGCGGCGACTCCACCGGCGACTGCTCCGACAATGATGGCAGAGCTAAACGAAGGTGTTTCCTCTGTATTGGTGTTGTTCATTATGATTATTGGTCCGATTTGACAACTTCGTTGCATATCAGTGAAATTAATTGAAGTGATGTTGCATTCGAATGCAACACCACTATCCGAATCATCCACTGTCAAATCTAATGTCCTTACGACTGTATCGGTATCATCGTTGATTACTGATGTCCACATGGTGTATCTAGGAGTCTGTATAGTGGGATTGATCGTCATTGTGACTGTTCCGTGACTGCTCTCAGATGAACACCTCATATCTAACTCTGTCCCTGCGTCTACTGTAATGGGTCCAGCAGGGAAGCACGTAGGGAAGGACTGACTGGGGAAGTATAACACTGAAAGTGTTACACTGGATGAGGCTACGATGACGTTGCCTCCAGTCGGTATCTTGTTATTGACATTACACACATATTCATCAGTATCGGCCCTCTGCACATTGGTGATGGTAAACTCTTGAACAACTGTATGAGTAGCCATATCTTCCGATGTATCGAACATGAATCGTCCATTGTTATTACCAAAAGTGTCATCACCCCATCTCAGGGTCCGTACTGGCTCCTCAGTCCTCCACTCCACGATATGACTCGAATTGAGGTTTGTAGCGGTACACCTCATATCAACCTGCCCGCCCTCCTTACGATCGGCCTCTGGTGTTAAGATCACCGCAGTCACTGTTGGTTTAGCAGTGACAACCACCAGGAATCCGCCTGCATCAAGAGAACACCAAACACACATCAGCAACACATACAAGGAGATCCTTCCATCCATTGTATTGAATCTGAGTTGATTAAGTTGATATTAAATCATTCCTGGAGAAGACGGATAAAGGATGGAAATGCATGAAGTAGAATGATCCCGCGTTCACACACAGCTGAATGTAGCAGTGATTTAATGTACGTGTATTTAACGATGAAGTTAACTTGGTTGTACTTCTTCATACTGAGCGCCACACGCCAATGAACTTCAACAATAACCCAACTCTAGGTTTCATTTTTATGGCAACAAGTTTAACGATGGGGGTCATAATGTCAACTGATTCTAGAACATGCCCCAAACCAACAAAACAAATGACACATTCCTTTACGTTTTCATCATCAACATAGTTGTAAGATGGTTTGAAACAGAAGAATCAACTCAAAATTCTGACCAATTTCGTCATTTTAAACGGGTATTTTAAAGTCTAACAATCGCTGGTAGGCTTTAAGTGGCGGTGTTTTGTCAAAGAACTCATTTCATTTTAATGGGGTGCTCTGAAAGAGTGTTATAAGTTTTATTAGAAGATTGTCACGTCATAGATTACCTAGGGTTGCACAAATCTTATTTTGAATAATAAGTCTGATAGTTCAGTAGATGGTTAGATACATCTCATCAATATATCAAAAACACATACGCCACTAAAGGTACCGAAAGGGTCCTAACTCGTGATTAATAATTGTCTTCTTTTTAAAACAGAATGAAAAACTTGATCAAAGAAAGTTGTTCATTTAGCCTCAACCAAAATTTAAAAGCCTTTGAATTCCTCAATATTTTACCAAAATAATGTTTCATATCTTATACAAAGGCATCTGTCTCATTTTAAAGCAAAAAAAGAAAGAAAAAAAAGAAGATATGAGATGTTACAATTTCGATTTGTAGGAGGAATGTTACGTGTAGGGACAATGGGGTCCGTACTTTTATGATTGTGATAGACGTTTAAGATACCACGTGTTGATATCAATCACTTGTCATTAATTTATTCATAGCCAGCAGGTTCATACATATTCATATAATCTTATTACAAACGAATTATCAATTAAAAATGCCAATTAATTCATATCATGCAGGTTCATACATGTTCATGTATTCCGATTACACTTTAACTAATTTACCAATAGGAGCTTGTCCATACATAATCACACGTCCTAAATACCCCATAGATCAAAATCATGGATGTAATCTGAGTACAAATAAAAGTAATATTTATTTGTTCTGGCTCTGTATACTTTTATGATCAAAACCTGAAAATATGACGAGATTAAAGGGGTTGTGTCGTCATGGCCAAAGCGGGCCTGTGAATGACGTGGAATTGCGAACTTTCGCATAGTTGCACGCGCGCGCCCTCCCTCCATCTCATATCTTTTTGGTCATGACGACAGAGTCCCTTTAATCTTAACGTGCACCAATCATTATTGACTTATGTTTGGCGTAACTGCAAAAACATACGTTCAAATTAACATCGCTTTGACAGATGTAACTTCCTTTGGGTATTGTTTTTTTCTGAATAATATTATATATGCATTTGCAAGCAGTTTTATTTACATCAAGTGTGCATGCCTTTTAATTGTAACGTATAAGCGATTTGTTTAATATATTTTTGTTCCGTATACAGTGTACTTAATTTAAATCGAGTGTACATTTCTTTTAATCGTAACGCATAAGCGAGTTCTTTTTACGATGATAGTTTATTCTGTTTGAATGCCTTTTACATAAACAAGGTGTAGGGCCTATGTATATCAAAATCTTAAACCTTAAAGTATGGTGGCTTTAGGGGGACATCTAGCATGTATAATTCATTACGTAAATATTTACGCAAAAATGTTCATGTTCGTTTAGTAAATAGAAAGCAACGAAACCAAGACTGAATTGTACAAAACTGATACAAAGATGCCATTAAAAACTAAAAAAGAACGCATAAATCATAGGAAGAGACGAGGACGAAATTGGGGAAGAACACCTTGACTGGTGAAGAAAAAGGGCAGAGTCCAGCTAACCCTACGATTTAGATCAAATAGATGAATGTTACTTTATCATTACGCTCGAGTACAGCACTGCTTCAGATGATGGCTGTGGGCAGTGTCGGCCATCTTGATTCTCATCTGGCTGCAGATCCAAATCAGCATAGAAAACGTGATCCTCAGATCCTGGGTTGCCATGACTACTCTGCTGCCTCATGGGTCCAGAGGCTTGGGCATAAGAAGAATTGTCGGTGTTTTCCAGGCTAGGGGTACCTTCGTTGACGCTTGTTGTGGGTGGGGAAGAGGGTACCATCTGGTCATCGTGGGTACTCGGGGCATTACTCCTACGCTCTGCTGGTTTGGGCTTATAGGGTCTGGGCTTACTAGGTCGAGTTGGTTTGATTAATGCCGTCGGTTTGATGGATGTGGATAAGTCGTCTCCAGAGGGCGATGTTGTTCCATCAGAGACACTAGAATCAAATGTAGGATAGCTGTAACTCTGATCAGTTGTAGGATCATCAGTCAGGTCTAACTGCTGCTTCTTCACTTCATGTTCAGTCATTTGAGTTTGGGTACGGAATGGTTTTGCGTATAAGAGTGTTGGATCAGTCGCCTCTGTTGTTTGTACCGGCAAAGTGCCAGGCCTTTGGGAGGGGACATATATGATATTATCCTGTAACCCTTGTTGCATTGAGTCAAGCTCTCCATACTCGTTGAAACTGATCTGAGAATGCTCAAGTCTATCCAGTGTCATTTCAGTATTTGTTGGATTGATGTCTGCATTGGACTGTACTGTTTTGGGGTCAGAGCTGCCGGAGCGTCGTTTACAGCAAATAACGATCAGGATTACGATGAGAAGAAATGCGGCGACTCCCCCGGCGACTGCGCCGATAACGATGGCAGAGCTAAACGAAGGTGTTTCCTCTGTATTGGTGTTGTTCGTTATTATAATTGGTCCGATTTTACAACTTCGTTGCATACCAGTGAAATAAATCGAAGTGATGAAGCATTCGAATGCAACACCACTATCCGAATCATCCACTGTCAAATCTAATGTCCTTACGACTGTATTGTTATCATCGTTGATTACTGATGTCCACGTGGTGTATCTAGGAGTCTGTATAGTGGAATTGATTGTCATTGTGACTGTTCCGTGACTGCTCTCAGATGAGCACCTCATATCTAACTCTGTACCTGCGTCTACTGTAATGGGTCCAGCAGGGGAACACATAGGGAAGGACTCACTGGAGAAGTATAACACTGAAAGTGTTACATTGGATGTGGCTACGATGTTGTGGCCTCCACCCAGTATTGGGTCATTGACATTACACACATATTCATCAGTATCGGCCCTCTGCACATCGGTGATGGTAAAGTCTTGAACAACTGTATGAGTAGCCATATCTACCGAGGTATCGAAGATGAATCGTCTATTCGTACTAACTGTGACCTCACCCCATCTCAGGGTCAGTTCTGGGTCCTCAGTCGCCCACTCCACGATATGATCCGACTCGAGGTTTGTAGCGGTACACCTCATATCAACCTGCCCGCCCTCCTTACGATCGGCCTCTGGGGTTAAGATCACCGCATACACTATTGGTTGAGCAGTGACAACCATCAGGAATCCGCCTGCATCAAGTGAACACCAAACACACACCAGCAACACATACATTGAGATCCTTCCAATCATTGTATTGAATCAGAGTTGATTAAGTTGCTATTAAATCATTCCTGGAGAAGACGGATAAAGGATGGAAATGCATGAAGTAGAATGATCTCGCGTTCACACACAGCTCAACGTAACAGTGATTTAATGTACGTGTATTTAACGATGAAGTTAACTTGGTTGTACTTTCTCATACTGAGCGCCACACGCCATTGAACTTCAACATTAACACAACTCTGGGTTTTCATTTTTATGGCAACATGTTTAACAATGAGGGTCATAGTGTCGCAGTTCAACTGATTCTAGAACATACCACAAACCAACAAAATAAATCACACATTCCTTTACGTTTTCATCATCAATATAGTTGTTAGATGGTTTGAAACAGAAGAATTAACTCAAACTTCTGACCAATTTTGACAAACTGACTGGGAAATTTTATTTAAATAGTTTGGGTTTGTTCAAACCCAAATTGACTGGAGCTCCAGTCAATTTTTCTCTGTTCAAACCCAAACTATTTAAATAAAATTTCCCAGTCAGTTTCCCTTGTGGTTCATGACTTGATATTTAATATTAAAAAGTCGCATCCCCTTAAGGTGATCCCGTGGCTGCCGTTTCCCAAGTTGAATCGTAAACGTGGGTGTGATCCCTGGCTACACGGCAGTTAACGGTTGTATGGCTTCTGACTGGCACCCCGAACAAAGATATTGACTAATAGGGAGACCGCCAACATAGGGCTGGATAGCTCAGTTGGTAGAGCGCCGGTACGTTAATCCGGAGGTCGTTGGTTCAAGTCCCGCTCCAGTCAATTTTTCTTTGTTCAAACCCGAACTATTTAAATAAAATTTCCCAGTCAGTTTCCCTTGTGGTTCATGACTTGATATTTAATATAAAAAAGTCGCATCCCCTTAAGGTGATCCCGTGGCTGCCGCTTCCCAAGTTGAATCGTAAACGTGGGTGTGATCCCTGGCTACACGGCAGTTAATGGTTGTATGGCTTCTGACTGGCACCCCGAACAAAGATATTGACTAATAGGGAGACCGCCAACATAGGGCTGGATAGCTCAGTTGGTAGAGCGCCGGTACGTTAATCCGGAGGTCGTTGGTTCAAGTCCCGCTCCAGTCAATTTTTCTTTGTTCAAACCCAAACTATTTAAATAAAATTTCCCAGTCAGTTTCCCTTGTGGTTCATGACTATATATATATATATATATATAATTAGTAGGGGAGATGGCCTTAGCTTTCGATCCAATCCGGACCTTCGTCAGAGGCATAAACAAGAACAAACACAAACATATCCATTTATAGCAAAAAGAGGAGCAAAGGATTAAGGGAGAGTATCCAGAAAAAAGCGGGAAAATAGATGAGTAGGGGAATTAAAATGGATACAGTAAAAACAAATAAAAACAGAAGACAAGCAACTCAATGGGATCACCACGAAGGGATACCACCACAGAAAATTAAGTTTCTTACTACGAATGGTGAGGGTCTGTTGAAACCGTAGAGTTGCAAACAGGATAATCCTGATGACCGGTGATATATAAAATTAGTAGGGGAGATGGCCTTAGCTTTCGATCCAATCCGGACCTTCGTCAGAGGCTTTTATATATATATATATATATATTACAGAACGGTTTCATACAGGTGACATAGTTAAATCAAAATACGAAATTGTTTTGAATACAACAGAGCAAAGTTTCCAACCATAACGCTATTTGGAAACTTAAGAGATGGTGAAGGGGAAACTTGGAGGAGGTGGGTGTGGCAGTGGATGTGGCAGTGGGTGTGAGTGCTAAGGGGTTAGATACATAAACCTCCACTTGATACGGAGAAATAAAAATTCCTGCAGTAATTTTGCCTAATTCGTGATCATTTGTGACGCTTTTGACACATTTTTATCAAGGAATCGTGCTGTATGCAATGTACTTGTGAAGATTAAATACAGATGCCAAAATTGATGCATGTTCGTTTGGTAAAATGAAAGCAACGAAACCAAGACTGAGTTGTACAAAACTGATACGAAGATGGTATTAAAGAGTAAAAAAGAAACGCATAAATAAGAGGAGGAGACGAGGACAAAATGGGGACAGAGCACCCGGACTGGTGAAGAAAAAGGGCAGAGTCCTGCTAACCCAACGATATATATGAAATAGATGAATATTACTTCATCATTACGCTCGAGTACAGCACTGTTTCAGATGCTGGCTGAGGGCAGTGTCGGCCATCTTGATTCTCATCTGGTTGCAAATCCAAATCAGCATGAAAACGTGATCCTCGGGTCCTGGGTTGCCATGACTACTCTGCTGCCTCATGGGTCCAGAGGCTTGGGCATAAGAAGAATCGTCGGTGTTTTCCAGGCTAGAGTTACCGTCGTTGACGCTTGTTGTGGGTGGGGAAGAGGGTACCATCCGGTCATCATGGGTACTCAGGGCATTACTCCTATGCTCTGCTGGTTTGGGCTTATAGGGTCTGGGCTTACTAGGTCGAGTTGGTTTGATTAATGCCGTCGGTTTAATGGATGTGGATAAGTCGTCTCCAGAGGGCGATATTGTTCTATCAGAGACACTAAAATCAAATGCAGGAGTGTTGTAACTCTGTTCAGTTGTAGGATCATCAGTCAGGCCTGACTGCTGCTTCTTCACTTCATGTTCAGTCATTTGAGTTTGGGTACGGAATGGTTTTGCGTAGAGTAAACTTGGATCAGTCGCCTCTGCTATTTGTACCGGCAAAGTGCCAGGCCTTTGGGAGGGGACATATATGATATTATCATGTAACCCTTGTTGCATTGAGTCAAGCTCTCCATGCTCGTTGAAACTGATCTGAGAATGCTCAAGTCTATCCAGTGTCAATTCAGTATTTGTTGGATTGATGTCTGCATTGGACTGTACCGATTTGGGATCAGAGCTGCCGGAGCGTCGTTTACAGCAAACAAAGATCAGGATTACGATGAGAAGAAATGCGGCGACTCCACCGGCGACTGCTCCGACAATGATGGCAGAGCTAAACGAAGGTGTTTCCTCTATATTGGTGTTGTTCGTTATTATTATTGGTCCGATTTGACAACTTCGTTGCATATCAGTGAAATTAATTGAAGTGATGTTGCATTCGAATGCAACACCACTATCCGAATCATCCACTGTCAAATCTAATGTCCTTACGACTGTATCGTTATCATCGTTGATTACTGATGTCCACGTGGTGTATCTAGGAGTCTGTATAGTGGGATTGATCATCATTGTGACTGTTCCGTGACTGCTCTCAGATGAACACCTCATATCTAACTCTGTCCCTGCGTCTACTGTAATGGGTCCAGCAGGGAAGCACATAGGGAAGGACTCACTGGGGAAGTATAACACTGAAAGTATTACACTGGATGAGGCTACGATGACGTTGCCTCCGGTCGGTATCTTGTTATTGACATTACACACATATTCATCGGTATCGACCCTCTGCACATTGGTGATGGTAAAGTCTTGAACAACTGTTTGAGTAGCCATATCAACCGATGTATCGAACATGAATCGTCCATTGTTATTACCAACAGTGGCATCACCCCATCTCAGGGTATCTACTGGGTCTTCAGTCCTCCACTCCACGATATGACTCGAATTGAGGTTTGTAGCGGTACACCTCATATCAACCTGCCCGCCCACTTACGATCGGCCTCTGGTGTTAAGATCACCGCAGACACTGTTGGTTCAGCAGTGACAACCATCAGGAATCCGCCTGCATCAAGTGAACACCAAACACACACCAGAAAAACATACATCGAGATCCTTCTATCCATTGTATTGAATCTGAGCTGATTAAGTTGCTATTAAATCATTCCTGGAGAAGACGGATAAAGGATGGAAATGTATGAAGTAGAATGATCCCGCGTTCACACACAGCTCAATGTAGCAGTGATTTAATGTACGTGTATTTAACGATGAAGTTAACTTGGTTGTACTTCCTTATACTGAGCGCACACGCCAATGAACTTCAACAATAACACAACTCTGGGTTTTCGTTTTTATAGCATCTTGTTTAACAATGGGGCTCATGATGTTACAGTTCAACTGATTCTAGAACATATCCTAAACCAACAAAATAAACAAGATATTTCTATACAATGTTTCATTGTCATTATAGGATGGTTTGAAATAGAAGTATCAAATCCGATTTTTGACAAAATTTGCCCTTTTAAACGTTTATTTGGCAATCTTCACTGGCTAAGAGGCCTACAGAAGTTTGGAATTTTTGTTTTAAGAACTCGTTGAAATTTGTACTGAGCGCTCTCCGAGATTTTTTTATTTTGTAAAAGGATTGTGACGTCATGAATTGCCCAGGGTAGCGAAAACAAGTTGTGTAATGCCTAATAGTTCAGTTCAGGGTAAAAAAAATATTCCATCAATAGATCACAGACACATGCGCCACCAACGGTGCCAACAGGGTCCTCAATTGTCAGTAATAGTTATCTTCTTTTTAATACAGAATGGAAAACTTGATCAAAGAAAGCCATTCATTTGGTCTCAACCAAAATTTAAAAGCCTTGCATTCCTCAATATTTTAGCAGAATAATATTTAATATCTCATACAAAGTATATACCTCTGTCTTATTTTACCATTAAAAAGAAAAAAGAAAGAAAGATATATAACAATTTTGATTTGTAGGAGGAATGTTATGTGTTTGGTCAATGAAGCCTTTACTTTCATGATTGTGATGGACGTTTAAGATACCACGTGTTGATACCAATCACTCGTCATTATCCAGAGTCAGCAGATTCATACATATTCATACAATCTGATTACAAACGAATAATTATTTTAAAATGTCAATTAATTCAAATCATGCAGGTTCATACGTATTCATCTATATTCCGATTATATTTTTTCTGACTCAAAATTGTGTAAATAATTTCAATCGGAAAATTTCAGTAATTTATTTATAGAAGCAGGCTCATACATAATCATATATCCTAATTCCAAATGAATATTCACTAAAACAAATATCATAGCAAGCAGGTTCTTACATCATTGATGCTACAAAAATGTAGTCTTTTTTTGTTCTGGCTCTGTATACTTTTACGATGAAAACCTGAATAGTGGCGTGAAAAGAGATTAAAGGGGCTGTGTCGTCATGGTCAAAGCGGGCCTGTGGCTGTACCTGGAATTATGAACACTCACACATCAGTTGATGTACGTGCACGCCCTCTCTCCGTATCTTATTATATCTGGTCATGACGACACAGCCCCTTTAATCTTAACATACACCAACATATTGGCTTCATTGGTTACTGTTAAAACATACGCGTAACTTTGACAGATGTAACTTCCTCGGGTATTTTTTTCTGGATATATGTATGGATGCATTTACAAACAATCAAGTGCATATGCATTTTAATCGTGACGTATATGCAATTTTGTACGATATTAGCTTTTTATGTATAATTAATTTAGATAACAAAGTGTACAGGTTTTTTTCTCGAAATATTACAACTTTAAAGCCCACAAAACAGAGCGTTGTCATGCAGGTGAAGAAATCCAACATTTACGAAATTTACACAATAGCAAAGTTTCCAGACGCAACGCTTTTTGGAAATTTAGAGAGATAGTGAAAGGGAAAGTTGGAAGACGTGGGAGAACACCTATTGGCCGATGGTGTGAGAGTGGCAGTTGGTGTGGCAGTGGGTGTGGCAGTGGGTGTGGTAGTGGGTTCGGCTTTGTGTGTGCGTGCTTTTAGGGTGGATGAATACAACCTATTTGGTACGGAGAAATAAAAACTCCTGCAGTAATTATTTATAATTCATTTTCTCATGCTTCGATTTCTTACGATGTTGACATAGTTTTGTATCCAATAAGCGTGGTTGTTTAAAATGTCATGTAAGGAGGTTCATTATAATGAGTTAGGTTGCAATTTTTCTGTGGTTCTTTTTTTCCCCAGCACGGCAGGGTTTTATCAAACGAACGATAACTTTGTATTTTCGGTTATCTGTACAATATGAAAACAAAAGTAGGTTTAATGTGAAATATTATCATTATCTATAAAAAGTGTTGAAGAAATTGTATGACAAAGGTCTTGACTAACGATATAGATTTCCAGGATCGTGGTTGTAGAATAACACGATTACAAAATAATATCTTTGCAAAATGTACACAAATTATCCCCACTCCATTGATAAGGAGTGATTTTTGTCTAGAATGTTGCATCTACTAGACCATGTACAGTTATCATGGATATCTAATTGTTAATGTTCTGATACTGCTTCTCAGCTGAACTCTGTGGCACTCTGACCGCTTCATAGCTGGTGTTGGTGCTGCCCTCTGGCCGAGCGTAGTCATACTCTGGGCTTTCATTCTCCACTTCAACTGGTTGGTAGTAGGTGTCTTGTGTTGGAATTGTCTCTTTAGCTGTAGTGGGTTCCATGTAGACGCGATTCTTGTCCTCCGTTGGCTGCAGCTCCATGTAGGGATCAGGTTTGGTGACTTGGGGTTCTTTCTCGGATGTGAGTCTTTTTATCAGACGTTTCTGTCTGACATCACGAAGGATGAGGATGATGATGATGACAAAGAATGAAATAGCAAAAATCATGGCAATGAACGCTATAATCCATGGAGTTGAAGAAGGGGTTGGATCAGACGTGCAGAGACTTGTCATAGAGCTGGTAATGCCAATGTTTTGTGACGTCATGCTTTGGGATGCAGTTGTTATTTGCTCTTGTGTTGTGGGTTTTGTGATGATGTTCCTCACTGCAATCGGCCCGATGTGACATGTACGTATTATACTAGCGAAATAAATCGAAGTGATGAAGCATTCGAATACAACACCATTGTCAGCATCATCCACTGTCAAATCTAATGTCCTTACGACTGTATCGTTATCATCGTTGATTACTGATGTCCACGTGGTGTATCTAGGAGTCTGTGTAGTGGGATTGATCGTCATTGTGACTGTTCCGTGACTGCTCTCAGATGAACACCTCATATCTAACTCTGTCCCTGCGTCTACTGTAATGGGTCCAGCAGGGACGCACATAGGGAAGGACTCACTGGGGAAGTATATCACTGAAAGTGTCACATTAGATGTGGCTACGATGAGGTTGCCTCCACCGAGTATTGGGTCATTGACATTACACACATATTCATCAGTATCGGCCCTCTGCACATTGGTGATGGTAAAGTTTTGAACAACTGTGTGAGTAGCCATATCTACCGATGTATCGAAGATGAATCGTCCCCTGTTATTATTAACAGTGGCATTACCCCACCTCAGGACCATTTCTGGGTCCTTATCAGTCCTCCACGCCACGATAAGATCCGACTCGAGATTCGTAGCGGTACACTTCATATCAACCTGCCCGCCCTCTTTACGATCAGCCTCTGATGTTAAGATCACCGCAGACGCTGTTGGTTGAGCAGTGACAACCATCAGGAGTCCGCCTGCATCAAGTGAACACCAAACACACACCAGCAACACATACATCGAGATCCTTCCATCCATCGTATTGAATCTGAGTTGATTAAGTTGCTATTAAATCATTCCTGGAGAAGACGGATAAAGGATGGAAATGCATGAAGCAGAATAGTCCCGCGTTCACACACAGCTCAACGTAACAGTGATTTAATGTACGTGTATTTAACGATGAAGTTGTACTTCCTCATATGAGCGCCACACGCCAATGAACTTCAACAATAACACAACTCTGGGTTTTCATTGTATGGCAACATGTTTAATAATGAGGGTCATAGTGTCGCAGTTCAACTGAATCTAGAACATACCCCAAACCAACAAAATAAATGACACATTCCTTTACGTTTCTTCATCAATATAGTTGTCAGAATGTTTGAAACAGAAGAATGAACTTAAATTTCTGACCAATTTTGTCATTTTAAAAGGTTATTTTAAAGTCTTTCAATCGCTGGTAGGCTTTAAGTGGCGGTGTTTTGTCAAAGAACTCATTTAATTTTTACGGGGTGCTCTGAAAGGGTGTTATTAGTTTTATTAGAAGATTGTGACGTCATAGATTACCTAGGGTTGCACAAATCCTATTATAAATAAAAAGTATGATAGTTCAGTACATGGTTAGATACACCTCATCAATTTATCAAAAACACATACGACACTAAAGGTACCGACAAAGTCCTAACTCGTGATTAATATTTGTCTTCTTTTTAAAACAGAATGAAAAACTTGATCAAAGAAAGCCAATCATTTGGCCTCAACCGAAATTTAAAGCCTTTTAATTCCTTAATATTTTACCAGAATAATGTTTAATACCTTATACAAAGTGTTCGATGTCCCTTTAAAGCCACCATACGAAAGCCCCAAAATTTACAGAACGGTTTCATACACAGGTGAAATAATGAAATAAAAATACGAAATTGTTTTTTTATTACAAAAGAGCAAAGTTTCCAACCACAACGCATTTTGGAAACTTAAAAAGATGGTGAAAGGGAAACCTGGAGGAGATGGGTGTGGCAGTGGGTGTGGCAGTGGGTGTGGCAGTGGGTGCGAGTGTTAAGGGGCTAGATACATACACCACCACTTGGTACGGAAAAAATGAAAATTCCCGAGGTAATTGTTCCTAACTCATGATAATTTGTGACGCCTTTGACATTATTTTATTAAGGAATCGTGCTGTATGCAGTGTACTTGTGAACATTGAAAACTAATGTCAAACATTTATTCCTTTTCGTTTTGTAAATAGAAAGCAACGAAACAAAGACTGAATTGTAATATAAAAAAACCTGAAACTAAGATGCTATTAAAGGGTAAAAAAGAACGTATAAATCATAGGAGGAGACGAGAACAAAACTGGGACAGAACATCCTGACTGGTGAAGAAAAAGGGCAGAGTCCTGCTAACCCTACGATTTATATCAAATAGAGGAATGTTACTTTATCATTACGCTCGAGTACAGCACTGTTTCAGATGCTGGCTGTGGGCAGTGTCGGCCATCTTGAATCTCATCTGGTTGCAAATCCAAATCAGCATAGACAACGTGATCCTCAGATCCTGTGTTGCCATGACTACTCTGCTGCCTCATGGGTCCAGAGGCTTGGGCATAAGAAGAATCTTCGGTGTTTTCCAGGCTAGGGGTACCGTCGTTGACGCTTGTTGTGGGTGGGGAAGAGGGTACCATCCGGTCATCGTGGGTACTCGGGGCATTACTCCTACGCTCTGCTGGTTTGGGCTTATAGGGTCTGGGCTTACTAGGTCGAGTTGGTTTGATCAATGCCGTCGGTTTGATGGATGTGGATAAGTCGTCTCCAGAGGGCGATGTTGTTCCAACAGAGACACTAGAATCAAATGCAGGAGTGTTGTAACTCTGTTCAGTTGTAGGATCACCAGACAGGCCTGACTGCTGCTTCTTCACTTCATGTTCAGTCCTTTGAGTTTGGGTACGGAATGGTTTTGCGTATAGTAGAGTTGGATCAGAAGCCTCTGCTGTTTGTACCGGCAAAGTGCCAGGCCCTTGGGAGGGGACATATATGATATTATCCTATAACCCTTGTTGTATTGAGTCAAGCTCTCCATACTCGTTGAAACTGATCTGAGAATGCTCAAGTCTATCCAGTGTCAATTCAGTATTTGTTGGATTGATGTCTGCATTGGACTGTGCTGATTTGGGATCAGAGCTGCCGCAGCGACGTTTACAGCAAATAAAGATCAGGATTACGATGAGAAGAAATGCAGCGACTCCACCGGCGACTGCACCGATAACGGCAGGACTGAAGGAAGTTGTGGACGTAGATTGAGTGGATGCTGAGGAGGACGTAGAAGCAGCTTCATTCTCTGAGGTTAGCGAGGGATTTCCAGTCGATGGTATCGTTGATCCTGCTGTAGATGATGTTGATATGGATGATGTTGTGGACTCTGTCATGGGTATAGTCAAGGTGTTCCTCACTGTAATTGGTCCGATATGACAAATACGTTGCATACCAGTGAAATACTGTGATGATATGAAGCATTCAAATGCAACACCATTATCAGCATCATCCACTGTCAAATCTAATGTCCTTACGACTGTATCGATATCATCGTTGATTACTGATGTCCACGTGGGGTATCTAGGAGTCTGTATAGTGGGATTGATCGTCATTGTGACTGTTCCGTGACTGCTCTCAGATGAACACCTCATATCTAACTCTGTCCCTGCGTCTACTGGAATGGGTCCAGCAGGGAAACACATAGGGAAGGACTGACCGGGGAAGTATAACACTGAAAGTGTTACACTGGATGAGGCTACGACGTTGTGGCCTCCTGTCGGTAATGGGTCATTGACAATACACACATATTTATCAGTATTGGCCCTCTGCACATTGGTGATGGTAAAGTCTTGAACAACTGTTTGAGTAGCCATATCAACCGAGGTATCGAAGATAAATCGTCCCCTGTTATTATCAACAGTGGCATCACCCCACCTCAGGACCAATACTGGGTCCTCAGTCCTCCACTCCACGGTATGATTCGACTCCAGGTTCGATCAGCCTCTGGTGT
Organism: Pisaster brevispinus; assembly: GCA_023634235.1. NCBI lineage: Eukaryota > Metazoa > Echinodermata > Asteroidea > Forcipulatida > Asteriidae > Pisaster > Pisaster brevispinus. The sequence goes on from JAMKCF010000013.1 coordinate 16,025,810, forward strand.
TAAGATCACCGCAGACACTGTTGGTTGAGCAGTGACAACCATCAGGAATCCGCCTGCATCAAGTGAACACCAAACACACACCAGCAACACATACATTGAGATCCTTCCATCCATCGTATTGAATCTGAGTTGATTAAGTTGCTATTAAATCTTTTCTGGAGAAGACGGATAAAGGATGGAAATGCATGAAGTAGAATGATCCCGCGTTTACACACAGCTCAATGTAACAGTGATTGATGGATGTATTTTACGATGAAGTTAACTTGGTTGTACTTCCCTAGGCCTATACTGAGCGCCACACGTCAATGAACTTCAACAATACACAACTCTAGGTTTCATTTTTATGACAACAGGTTTAACAATGGGAGATATAAAGTCGCTGTTCAACTGATTCTAGAACGAACACCAAAACCAACAAAATAAATGACATATTCCTCTACGTTTTTTCATCAGTATAATTGTAAGATGGTTTGAAACAGAAGAATCAACTCAAATTTCTGACCAATTTAGTCGGTTTAAAATGTTATTTTAAAGTCTTTCAATCGTTGCTAGGCTTTAACGTGGAATTTTAATTGTCAAAGAACTCATTTATTTTTTACAGTGTGCTGTCAAAGAGTGTTATTAATTTTGTAAGAGGATTGTGACGTCATCGATTACCTAGGGTAGCAAAATCTGGTTTGGAAAAAGTTCAGGGTAAGGATATATCCTATCAATGTATCACAAACGTATATACGCCACCAACGGTGTTAACAGGGTCCTGAAGTCTTTCTTATTTTTATACACAGATTGAAAACTTGATAAAAAAAACGTTTATTTGGCCTCAACCAAAATTTAAAAGCCTTTTAACTCCTCAATATTTTAGCAGAATAATGTTTAATATCTCATACAAAGTCATTTGTCTTATTTTAATATTTAAAAAGAAAAACAAGATAATATACAATACTTTTGATTTGTAGGAGGATTGTTAGATATACGTGTAGCGGCAATGAGGCCAGTTACTTTCATAATTGTGATGGACGTTTAAGATACCACGTGTTAATACCAATCACTTGTCATTAATTTATTCAAAGCCATCAGGTTCATACATATTCATATATCTGATTACAAACGAATAATCATTTAAACATGCCAACTTATTCGTATCAAGCAGGTTCACACATATTCATATATTCCGATTTCATTTTGTTCTGACTACAAATCTTATTAATTTTAATATGTAAATTTGTTCAGTAGTTTATCTTTAGGAGCAGGTTTATATATAGTCATATATTTTCTATTTACAAATGAATATTCACTAATACATATCATAGCGAAAAGGTGCTCACATCACTGATGTCATCTGAGTACACATAAATATAATGCTTATGTGTTGACTCTGTATACCTTTATGATAAAAACCTGAAAATGTGGCGTGAAAAGATATTAGAGAGGCTGTGTCGTCATGGTCAAAGCGCCTGTTGCAGTACATGAAATTATGAACTCTCAAACAGTTTACTGTATGCTCGTGCCAACCCTCCATATATCTATTTGGTCATGACGACACTGCCCCTTTAATCGTAACCTTGCACCAATCATAATTGACTTCATTTTAAGGTTACTGCTAAAACATACGCATAACTTTAACAGATGTTACTTCCTGGATATGTTTTTCTGGATATAGGTATGAATGTATTTGCAAAACATTTCAATGGTACTTGCCTTTTTAATCGTAACTCATAAGCAATTTTGTACGATATTAGTTTATTCTGATAATTGATTTAGATGCGTAAATAAAGTAAATTTTCTTTAAAATCTTAAAACCCTAAAGCCCCCATAAGAACGGTTTGATGTAAGCGAAATATTCCAAAACTTACAATGTTTGTGTGTGATTACAAAATGGCAAAGTTTCCAACCACAACACTGTTTGGAAATTTAGAGAAATAGTGAAAAGGTTACTTGGAGGACGTGGGAGAACACCCATTGGCGTTGTGTGGAGGTGGGTGTAGCAGTGGGTGTGGCAGGCAATGGGTGCGTGTGTTAAGAGGATTATACACCGCCAATTATTACGGAAAAATAAAAACTCCTGGAGTATTGTTTCCTAATTCATTAAAATTAATTGTTACTCTTTTGACATTTTTTTACCCAAGAAGCGTATTTTTTGTTTAATACAATGTACTTGTAAGGAGGTTCAATTGTAATAATGTGTAAGGTTGCACTTTTTCTGTGGTTTCCCTTTTTCAGCAAGGCAGGGTTTTATCGAAAGAGCAAGACTTGTTGTACTTGTTGCTTTCTATAAAACCAAATTTAGGTTTTATGTGAACAGTTTGTCATTTATTTATAAAGTGCGTTGAAGAAATTGTATGACAAATATTGTCTTGGCTCTAACAATATAGATTTTTAGGATCGTGGTAATAGAATAAACTCGGTTACATTTTTTTTTTAAATCTCTGCAAAATGTATACGAATGAATATTGAAAACTGATGTCAAAAATTGATACATGTTCGTTTAGTAAGAAGAAAGCCACGAGACCGAGATTGAATTGTAGATAAACTGATCTGAAGATGCTATTTAATCAAGGGATGAATAAGACAGGATAAGCAATATGAGGAGGTAGGAGGATGAGATTGGGAGAGAGAATACCGGGCCTGGTGGCAAAGAGAAGGGCAGAGTCTTTCTCATCCTATGATTTCTATTAGATAGATGAATGTTACTTTATCATTACGCTCGAGTACAGCACTGCTTCAGATGATGGCTGAGGTTTGTGGCCGCCTTCTTGAATCTCGTCTGATTGCAAATCCAAATCAGCGTAGACAATGTGATCCTCAGATCCTGGGTTGCCATGACTACTCTGCTGCCTCATGGGTCCAGAGGCTTGGGCATAAGAAGAATCGTCGGTGTTTTCCAGGCTAGGGGTACTGTCGTTGACGCTTGTTGTGGGTGGAGAAGAGGGTACCATCCGGTCATCATGGGTACTCGGGGCATTACTCCTACGCTCTGCTGGTTTAGGCTTATAGGGTCTGGGTTTACTATGTTGGGTTGGTTTGACTAATGCCGTCGGTTTGATGCAAGTGGATAAGTCGTCTCCAGAGGGCGATGTTGTTCCATCAGAGACACTAGAATCAAATGCAGGATTGTTGTAACTGTGCTCAGATGTAGGATCATCAGTCAGGTCTGACTGCTGCTTCTTCACTTCGTGTTCATTCCTTTGATTGTGGGAACGAAATGGTTTTGTGTAGAGTAAACTTGGATCAGTCGCCTCTGTTGTTTGTACCGGGAGTGTGCCAGGGCTTTGGGAGGGGACATATATGATATTATCCTGTAACCCATGTTGTATTGAGTCAAGCTCTCCATACTCGTTGAAACTGATCTGAGAATGCTCAAGTCTATCCAGTGTCAATTCAGTATTTGTTGGATTGATGTCTGCATTGGACTGTACTGATTTGGGATCAGAGCTGCCGGAGCGTCGTTTACAGCAAATAACGATCAGGATTACGATGAGAAGAAATGCAGCGACTCCCCCGGCGACTGCACCGATAACGGCAGGACTGAACGAAGTTGTGGACGAGGATTGAGTGGATGTTGAGGAGGACGTAGAAGCAACTTCATTCTCTGAAGTTGGGGTAGGATTTCCAGTCGATGGTGTCATGGTGTTCCTCACTGTAATCGGCCCAATATCACATCTACGTTGCATACTAGAGAAATACGTTGATGCAATGACGCATTCAAATGCAACACCATTATCATCATCATCCACTGTCAAATTTAATGTCCTTACGACTGTATCGTTATCATCGTTGATTACTGATGTCCACGTGGTGTATCTAGTAGTCTGTATAGTGGAATTGATCGCCACTGTGACTGTTCCGTGACTGCTATCAGATGAACACCTCATATCTAACTCTGTCCCTGCGTCTACTGTAATGGGTCCTGCAGGGGAGCACAGAGGGAAGGACTCACTGGGGAAGTATAACACTGAAAGTGTTACACTGGATGTGGCTACGATGACGTTGCCTCCGTTGAGTATTGGGTCATTGACAATACACACATATTTATCAGTATCGGTCCTCTGCACATTGGTGATGGTAAAGTTTTGGACAACTGTTTGAGTAGCCATATCTACCGAAGTATCGAAGATAAATCGTCCATTGTTATTATTCAAAGTGATATTACCCCATCTCAGGGTCAGTTTTGGGTCCTCAGTCCTCCACTCCACGATGTGATCCGATTCGAGGTTCGTAGCGGTACACCTCATATCAACCTGCCCGCCCACCTTACGATCGGCCTCTGGTGTTAAGATCTCCGCATACGCTGTTGGTTGAGCAGTGACAACCATCAGGAATCCGCCTGCATCAAGTGAACACCAAACACACACCAGCAACACATACATTGAGATCCTTCCAATCATTGTATTAAATCTGAGTTGATTAAGTTGCTATTAAATCATTCCTAGAGAAGACGGATAAAGGATGGAAATGCATGAAGTAGAATGATCCCGAGTTCACACACAGATCAATGAAACAGTGATTTAATGTACGTGTAGGCCTACTTAACGATCAAGTTAACTTGGTTGTACTTCCTCATACTGATCACCACACGCCAATGAACTTCAACAATAACACTCTGGATTTCATTTTTTCCAGGCATGTTTGGCAATGAGAATTGTAATGTCACAGTTCAACTGAATCTATATCAACCATCCCGCAACCTACCTGTAACATACTTTACTACTGTAACACGACCACAAACTGCCTGACTGTAACATTTGGCAGTCCCAGGGTCTAAATGTGGAAAGAAACAACTGAAAAGACAAAAAAAAAAACACCCAAAAAACAGTGAGATTTCAACAGAGGAGTGTCATTAAAAGAAAAGAATAGACTCTTTACACCACTGATTAATATCAATTTCTTAAATTATGATTTAATGCAACTTGTACCTCTGCAGATTAAAACTAATGTTCGCCATCAGAAAGAAAAACCGTCCACCTTTCTTTTTCATTGAATAAGCTATTAAAACATGCCACCTGAAGTATTTCCAACAATAGTAAATAGAGCCATAAGATTGACACTATGCAAATATTAATGTCTCGAAATACACTGGGACACCCAATAATTTCATTTAGAATACTGATTTCCCATCGAGTCAATTCGACTGAATCATGAGACTATGGCCTTATACGTGGTATGCTTCTGATGGAAAAGGACCTACCCTGATACTTCCTCTAGCAGTGTAATGGTGTGATACACATCCTAACATTATTTAGCAGCAGAGTGCGCCCTCTATCCAGTCTCCCTGTCTGGTATGCTAAATGTGTTCGTTTTGAATTACAGCTAATGTAATATAATCCTAAGTTTATCGAGAGAGCGGTATCAACGGTGAACAACAACTTAATTATTTAACCTTCGTTAGAAACAGAGCTGTGCCTTTGAGTGGCAAACGTTGTTAACAGCTGATTTAAAAGGGTACCAAATTGTATAGCAGCTTTTAAAAAATTTCTTTGAAGTGATGTCATTAAAACGCAGAGACCCGCAGTGACCAAACTTAAACTGGGTTAATTGGGGAAAACCCAGAGAGCCTTCGAAAGTAAAACAAAATCAAAACTCAATTACGCAAAGCCAGCAGCTGCGAAATATTAGATAGTGTTTGCAGACTTACATGTAGTATTATGACAGTTGAATTGAAATTTAGAACCGACAGCCACCTCGAAGAAATCAAAGTAGTTCGCATAGCTTCAGGTTATTAATTTGAGCATGATTTACAGTAAATTTTAGGATGACGCAAGAAGGTGCACCAAAAATGACATAATCTTCATTTTTTGGAGAACAAAACACTCTGCATAAACTGGGTGTTAAAATTGGCACCATGGGTGTTGGCACATTATTATAGATACCGAAAAGAGAATCACAATTACATCACGGTGTTAAAATGACACCAGTGTAATTGTTATGGCAGAAATTAGTTTTATTTGAACACCATATACTGTGAATTTTGCTCTCTTTTTTTGTGTGTGTCTATAATTTATATGTGGCAACACCCACGGTGTCAATTTTAACAATTCAGTTTTTGCAGTGTAGAATTCCAGTTAGCGAATAATCTGTGGGAATTATGAGGTTGGACAAGGAAGACCTCTTAACAATTAAATTCACAAATTAATAGAGGAATCAATTTTCATAAAATCTTGAAATGCATTTTAATCATAAAGTCATAGCATTGTGTATAATGATTTATTTACAGCAGTGAAGTAACTCCATCTCCGCTATATAAAAAGAATCAAAGAGGATGATGAGATGTTTGATAAAACAGAGTCTTAATAAAAAGGATCGGGTACGAAAATACGCTTTCAACTTTAAATTGTAATTTGTATAAAAGATTTGATTTACCAAAGAGTGAAAGTAGTGAATCAGTTGTAATTATTGATCTGCACAGTCTGGACCAAGCCCTTATTTGTGTAATTTCGATGGTGAATGACAAAAAAACGTTCGCATGGAACTCTTATTCTTAAAAGAACAGGTTCATTTTAAACTGCATTTTTTTTTCATTTTTGGTTATTTTTTCAAATTTACAGCTTAAAATTTTCATTATAGTCCGAAAATTTGCTATCGATACAGGAATTTAAAGCAACCAATTTTTCTTTTACCATTTTCAACGGGGAAAGTTGCTGTGTAGGAGTGTACACTGTCAAGTCAGTTCCTATCCCCGCTTCCAGTCAACCGCTAAATGTAAAGTAAAAATATAGATTGTAATACTCAGAGAGACATGGGCATAGATGTTGCTTCTTCAAAGTGTAGCTGAAGACTGAGATTCAGTGAGAAAAAGCAATGTGTTTTTTTTCTCCCTCAGAATATATTACAAGAGTTATTGTGCCCTACTCAGGTTTGGATTATGTAACTACAAAAGCTACACTATTTGAAACTCTCCCCGGTCAGGGTGGCGCTAAGACTATTTACAATACATACTTACTAGCTATGAAAAGAAATGGTGCTAGGCATTGATGCCTCTACATACCTTGATCACAGCTTGCTCAGGAATGCAATGAATTTCACTACATGTTCTTACCCCAACGGTTCGTATACCACCACCTATACCTGTAGTTTTAATTGCTAACTGTTTTTTGAAATGATTATTATATACATACAATTTTGTAACAGATGTAATTTTGAGTCCTCTAAAACTAACATTCACCCTTGTTGGCTATTTTGAGATTTAACTGCTCCAGTAGAAATATCGTGTTCATTTTAAAATGTATTGTATGAAATGTTTATATACATACAATTTCGTTACAGATGTAAATTTGAGTCTTCCAACACTAACATTCATCCTTGTTGACTACGTCGAGTTTTAACTACAGTGCAGTAGCAATATCGTAATCATTCAAAAATTTATGCATATGAAAAAAAATTGTTATAAAACGCAGATCCAATAAAGCTAAAAACAGTCCTTGCTTGGTCCGCGTTTTTGCCTTGGTGTCACTCGTTCACAGATATTAATAAAGAAGTTGACTGGTATGTATCTTGAAATCTATGAAGAACAATGGAAATAACTTCTTTTCAAAAAAATCGACGATATTTACGTTTTGTGAAGCGTTCAAGAGGGAGATGTTTGTTCACAGTGCGTTGTGTATTATCCGCACTCGATAGGTGTGATTGTCGTCTAAAATGTTGCATCTTCTATGTTCAGGTTGATCATGAATGGCTAATTGTTAATGTTCTGATACTGCTTCTCAGCTGAACTCTGTGGCACTCTGACCGCTTCATAGCTGGCGTTGGTGCTGCCCTCTGGCCGAGCGTAGTCATACTCTGGGCTTTCATTCTCTACTTCACTGGTGTGGGAATTGTCTCTTTAGCTGTAGTGGGTTCCATGTAGACGCGATTCTTGTCCTCCGTTGGCTGCAGCTCCATGTATGGATCAGGTTTGGTGACTTGGGATTCTTTCTCAGATGTGTGTCTTTTTATCACTAGACGTTTCTGTCTGACATCACGAAGGATGATGATGATGATGATGATGATGATGATGACGGAGAATGTAACAGCAAATATCATGGAAACTATGAACGCTAGAATCCGTGGAGTTGAAGATGCAGTTATTGTTTGCTCTTGTGTTGTGGGTTTTGTGATGTTGTTCTTCACTGTAATTGGTCCGATTTGACATGCACGTTGCATACTAGTGAAACACGTTGATGCAATGACACAATCGAATGCAACACCATTATCAGCTTCATCCACTGTCAAATCTAATGTCCTTACGACTGTATCGATATCGTCGTTGATTACTGATGTCCAAGCGGTGTATCTAGTAGTCTGTATAGTGGGATTGATCGTCATTGTGACTGTTCCGTGACTGCTCTCAGATGAACACCTCATATCTAACCCTGTCCCTGCGTCTACTGTAATGGGTCCAGCAGGGAAGCACATAGGGAAGGACTGACTGGGGAAGTTTAACACTGAAAGTGTCACATTGGATGTGGCTACGATGTTGTTGCCTCCACCCTGCATTGGGTCATTTACATTACACACATAGTCATCAGTATCGGCCCTCTGCACATTGGTGATGGTAAAGTCTTGAACGACTGTGTGAGTAGCCATATCTACCGCGGTATCGAAGATGAATCGTCCATTGTTATTATCAACAGTGGCATCACCCCATCTCAGGGTATGTACTGGGTCCTCAGTCCTCCACGCCACGATGTGATCCGACTCGAGGTTTGTAGCGGTACACCTCATATCAACCTGCCCGCCCTCCTTACGATCGGCCGCTGGTGTTAAGATCTCCGCATACGCTGTTGGTTGAGCAGTGACAACCATCAGGAATCCGCCTGCATCAAGTGAACACCAAACACACACCAGCAAAACATACATCGAGATCCTTCCATCCATGGTATTGAATCTGAGTTGATTAAGTTGATATTAAATCATTCCTGGAGAAGACGGATAAAGGATGGAAATGCATGAAGTAGAATGATCCCGCGTTCACACACAGCTCAATGTAACAGTGATTTAATGTACGTGTATTTAACAATGAAGTTAACTTGGTTGTACTTCCTCAAACTGAGCGCCACACGTCATTGAACTTCAACAATAACATAACTCTGGGTTTTCATTTTTATGGCAACAAGTTTTGTCATTTTAAATAGGTATTTTAAAGTCTTTCAATCGCTGGTAGGCTTTAAGTGGACATTGTTTTGTCAAAGAACTCATTTAATTTTAATGGGGTGCTCTGAAAGAGTGTTATTAGTTTAATTATAAGATTGTGACGTCATAGATTACATAGGGTTGCACAAATCTTACTTTGAATAAAATGTGTGATAGATCAGTACATGGTTTATAGATACATCTCATCAATATATCAAAAACACATACGCCACTAAAAGTACCGACAGAGTCCTAACTCGTGATTAATATTTGTCTTCTTTTTAAAACAGAATGGAAAACTTGATCAAAGAAAGTCGTTCATTTGGCCTCAACCGAAATTTAGAAGCATTTTAATTCCTCAATATTTTAGCAAAATAGTATACAAATATTGACTGCTTCGAGTGCTATGGTTAAAACTACGACTCCCGAGGTGATCCCCGGATCGTTCTATTTTCCCTCGGCTGCGCCTCGGGAAAATGGAACGGTCCGGGGATCACCGAGGGAGTCGGAGTTTTAACCATAGCACGAGTAAAAGCAGTCAATATTTGTTTTATAACACCCCAACAGACTATTTATCATCCTCGTACACGTAACGTTCGTACGCGCATTTCAGACACACAGATGCACAACTGATTGAGTTCGAGGTTGGTAAAAAAGACGTCTGGGTAATGCGCGCGCCATGGAATAGTCGACTATTCCATGGCAAACGACTATCACACGGCCGCCGGGTTTCTAGTAAAACTAAGACATATCATGTGACGCGCTCTAAACCAATGAAAAGGCAGAATTTTTGTAAGGGGTGTTATAATGTTTAATATCTCATACAAAGTCCTCTGTCTCATAAAAAAAGAAAAAAAGAAAGATACTTCGATTTGTAGGAGGAATGTTATGTGTAGGGACAACGAAGCACTTACTTTCATGATTGTGATGGACGTTTAAGAAACCACGTGTTGATATCAATCACTTGTCATTAATTTATTCAAAGCCAGCAGGTTCATACATATTCATATAATCTAATTACAAACGAATAATCAATTAAAAATGCCAATTAATTCATATCATGCAGGTTCATACATATTCATGTATTCCAGTAGCATTTTTTTCCTGACCAAAAATCTTGTTATTAATTTTAATCTGAAAAAGTAAGTAATTTACTAATAGGAGCTTGTCCATACATAATTATATGTCCTAAATACCAATGAAAATTCCCTTTAAAAAATATCATATAGATCAAAATCATTGATGTAATCTGAGTATAATTTTTTGTTCTGGCTCTGTATACTTTTATGATCAACACCTGAAAATGTGACGTGAAAAATAGATTAAAGGAGCTGTGTCGTCATGGTCAAAGCGGGCCTGAGGTTGACGTGGAATTGCGAACTCTCACATAGTTGCACGCGCACGCCCTCCCTCCATCTCGTATCTGTTTGGTCTTGACGACAGAGCCCTTTTAATCTTAACGTGCACGAATCATTATTGATTTATGTTTGGCGTAACTGCAAAAACATACTTTCAAATTTACATCACTTTGACAGATGTAACTTCCTTTTGGTATTGCTTTTTTCTGAATAATATTATGGATGCATTTGCAAACAATTTTATTTACATCAAGCGTGCATGCCTTTTAATTGTAACGTATAAGCGATTTGTTTAAGATATTTTTGTTCTGTATACTTAATTTAAATCGAGTGTACATTCCTTTTAATCGTAACACATAAGCGAGTTCTTTTTACGAATACAGTTTACTCTGTTTGAATGCAATTTTACATAAACAAAGTGTAGGGCCTATATGTACAAAAATATCAAAATCTTAAACCCTAAAGTATGGTGGCTTTAAGGAGACAGGGAAGATGTATGATTATTTACGTAACTATTACGCAAAATGTTCGATGTCCCTTTAAAGCCACCATACGAAAGCCCCAAAATTTGCAGAACGGTTTCATACACAGGTGAAATAATGAAAGAAAAAATACGAAATTGTTTTTGATTACAAAAGAGCAAAGTTTCCAACCACAACGCATTTTGGAAACTTAAAAAGATGGTGAAGGGGAAACTTGGAGGAGATGGGTGTGGCAGTGGGTGTGGCAGTGGGTGTGGCAGTGGGTGTGGCAGTGGGTGCGAGTGTTAAGGGGTTAGATACATACACCACCACTTGATACGGAGAAATAAAAATTCCTGCAGTAATTGTTCCTAAATCATGATAATTTGTTACGCTTTTGACATCTTTTATTAAGGAATCGTGCTGTATGCTATGTACTTGTGAACATTGAAAACTGATGTCAAAAATATATTCATGTTCGTTTAGTTAACAGAAAGCAACGAAACCAAGACTGAATTGTAATATAAAAAAATAAAAAAATGAAACTAAGATGCCACTAAAGGGTAAAAAAGAACGCATAAATCATAGGAGGAGACGAGGACGAAATTGGGGAAGAACAGTTTTAGAACACCCGGACTGGTGAAGAAAAAGGGCAGAGTCCTGCTAACCCTACGATTTATATCAAATAGATGAATGTTACTTTATCATTACGCTCGAGTACAGCACTGCTTCAGATGATGGCTGAGGGCAGTGTCGGCCATCTTGAATCTCACCTGGTTGCAAATCCAAATCAGCATAGACAACGTGATCCTCAGATCCTGGGTTGCCATGACTACTCTGCTGCCTCATGGGTACAGAGCCTTGGGCATAAGAAGAATCGTCGGTGCTTTCTATGCTAGGGGTACCGTCGTTGACGCTTGTTGTGGGTGGGGAAGAGGGTACCATCCGGTCATCATGGGTACTCGGGGCATTACTCCTACGCTCTGCTGGTTTGGGCTTGTAGGTTCTGGGCTTACTAGGTCGAGTTGGTTTGACTAATGCCGTCGGTTTGATGGATGTGGATAAGTCGTCTTCAGACGGCGATGTTGTTCCACCAGAGACACTAGAATCAAATGCAGGATTGTTGTAACTCTGCTCAGTTGTAGGATCATCAGTCAGGTCTGACTGCTGCTTCTTCACTTCATGTTCAGTTCCTTGAGTTTGGGTACGGAATGGTTTTGCGTAGAGTAAACTTGGATCAGTCGCCTCTGTTGTTTGTACCGGCAAAGTGCCAGGCCCTTGGGAGGGGACATATATGATATTATCCTGTAACCCATGTTGTATTGAGTCAAGCTCTCCATACTCGTTGAAACTGATCTGAGAATGCTCAAGTCTATCCAGTGTCAATTCAGTATTTGTTGGATTGATGTCTGCATTGGACTGTACTGATTTGGGATCAGAGCTGCCGGAGCGTCGTTTACAGCAAATAAAGATCAGGATTACGATGAGAAGAAATGCGGCGACTCCACCAGCGACTGCACCGATAACGGCAGGACTGAACGAAGTTGTGGACGTGAATTGAGTGGATGCCGAGGAGGATGTTGAAGTTTCTTCATTCTCTGAGGTTGGCGAGGGATTTCCAGCCGACGGTGTCGTTGATCCTGCCGTAGATGGTGTTGACGTGGATAATGTAGTAGGTTCCGTCATGGGTATTGTCATGGTGTTCCTCACTGTAATTGGTCCGATATGACATGTATGTTGCATACTAGTGAAATACATTAATGATATGAAGCATTCGAATGCAACACCATTATCAGCATCATCCACTGTCAAATCTAATGTCCTTACGACTGTATCGCTATCATCGTTGATTACTGATGTCCAAGCGGTGTATCTAGAAGTCTGTATTGTGGGATTGATCGTCATTGTGACTGTTCCGTGACTGCTCTCAGATGAACACCTCATATCTAACTCTGTCCCTGCGTCTACTGTAATGGGTCCAGCAGGGAAGCACATGGGGAAGGACACATTGGGGAAGTATAACACTGAAAGTGTTACACTGGATGAGGCTACGATGACGCTGCCCCCAGTGGATATTGGGTCATTGACATTACACACATATTCATCAGTATCGACTCTCTGCACATTGGTGATGGTAAAGTCTTGAACAACTCTTTGAATAGCCATATCTACCGACGTATCGAAGATAAATCGTCCATTCGTACTAACAGTGGCATCACCCCACCTCAGGACCATTTCTGGGTCCTCAGTCCTCCACACCACGATGTGATCCGACTCGAGGTTTGTAGCGGTACACTTCATATCAAACTGCCCGCCCACCTTACGTTCGGCCTCTGGTGTTAAGATCACCGCATACGCTGTTGGTTGAGCAGTGACAACCATCAGGAATCCGCCTGCATCAAGTGAACACCAAACACACACCAGCAAAACATACATCGAGATCCTTCCATCCATTGTATTGAATCTGAGTTGATTAAGTTGATATTAAATCATTCCTGGAGAAGACGGACAAAGGATGGAAATGCATGAAGTAGAATGATCCCGCGTTCACACATAGCTCAATGCAAAAGTGATTTAATGTACATGTATTTAACGATGAAGTTAACTTGGTTGTACTTCCTCATACTGAGCGCCACACGCCAATGAACTTCAACAATAACACAACTCATGGTTTTCATGTAATCCAGACATGTTTGGCAAAGAGAATAATAATTTCACAGTTCAACTGATTCTAGAACAACCATCCTGCAACTCACCTGTAACATGAGAATACTTTTACCGCTGTAACACGACCACAAACCAACTGATTGTAACATTTGGAAGTCACAACAAGGTATAATGGTGGACAGAAACAACTGAAGAGACAACAACCCCAGTGAGATTACAACAGAGGAGTTTCATTAAAAGAAAAGAATAGACTATTTACGGCACTGATTATTATCAATTTCTTAAACTATGATTTAATGAAACTTGTACCTCTGCAGATTAGAACTAATTTTCGCCACCAGAAAGAAACCCCCTACCTTTCCCTTTCATTGAATAAGCTATTAAAACATGCCACTTGAAGTATTTCCAACAAAAGTATTGTGAGCCTATACGATTGACACTATGGAAATATTAATGTCTCTAAATACATTGGAGACAATCAATAATTTCATTTAGAACATTGATTTTCCATCGAGTCATTTCGACTGAATCATGAGACTATGGCATTATATTTGATACGTTTCTGATGCAAAAGGACCCACCCTTATTCATTGTACTTCCTATAGCAGTGTAATGGTGTGGTACACATCCTAATATTACTTAGCAGCAGAGTGCGCCCTCTATGCAGTTTCCCTGTCTGGTATGATCATTGTGTTCGTTTTGAATGACAGCTGAAGTAATATAATCCATAGTTTATCAATAGAGTGGCATTAGGATGAACACTTATTTATTTATTTAACCTTTGTTAGAAACAGAGCTGTGCCTTTGAGTGGTAAACGTAGTTGAAAGCTGATGTTAAACGGTATCAAATTATATAGCGGCTTTTTTAAAAGTCCAGTGAAGTGACGTCACTAACGCATAGACCCACAGGGACCAAACTTAAACTGGGTTAGCTCAGAACCCAGAAAGCCTTCGAAAGTAAACACAAACAAAACTCAATTACGCAAAGCCAGCAGATACGAAATATTAAATAGTTTTTGGAAGACTTACATGTAGTATTACGAAAGTTGAATTGAAATTTAGAACTGACAGCCATCTTGAGGAAAACAAAATAATTCGCACAGCTTCAGGTAATATTAATTTGAGCTTGATTTACAGTAACTTTTAGGATGATCCAAGAAGGTGCATCAAAAATGATCTATTATTCCATTTTTATGTGCCAACACCAACGAATACAATTTCAACAAACCAGTTCCTGCAGTGGAGAATTCCAGTTAGCGAATAATCTGGGGGATTTATGAAGTTGCACCAGGAAGACCTCTTAACATTTGAATTCAAAAATTAATAGAGGGCTCACTTTTCATAAAATCTTGAAATACATTTTAATCATAAAGTCATAGCACTGTGTATAATAATTTATTTACAGCAGTGAAGTAACTCCATCTCCGCTATCAACATTAAAGAGGATGACGAGAGGTTTAATCAACATCTTAATAAAAAGGATCGGGTAAAAAGAGACGTTTTCAACTTTAAATTGTAATTTGTAAAACAGATTTGATTCATCAAAGAGTGAAAATAGTGAATCAGTTGTAATTATTGATCTGCATTAAGTAGAGCCTTGGGGAATGACACGAAACCTTTGCATTCAACTCTTATTCTTAAGATGTTGTTATAGCGTCACTTGAAATATTGATTGAATTCGCATGGAACGATGAAAGCAACGTTTTGCTTAAAGTCGATATTTGACTCAAAAATAATCAAAGTTGATGTGAGGAAGTTAAACATCACATGTTCTTATCCTTACAGCTCGTATACCACCACGTATACATGTAGTTTTAATTGCTAACTGTTTGTTTGAAATGTTTATATACATACAATTTTGTTAAAGATGTAAATTTGAGTCCTGCAACACTAACATTCATCCTTGTTGGCTATTTTGAGTTTTAACTGCAGCAGATAGGAATATCGTATTCATGCAAAAAATTATTTGTATGAAGAAATTGTTATAAAACGCAGATCCAACAAAGCTATAAACAGTCCTTGCGTGGTCCGCGTTTTTGCCTTGGTGTTACTCGTTCACAGATATTATTAAAGAAGTTTTCGCATATTGGTTGACTGGTGTGTATCTTAAACAATGGAAATGACTTCTCTTCAAAAAGTAGACGATTTTTTACATTTTGTATTGAAGCGTTCAAGAGGGAAATGTTTGTTCATTGTGCGTTGTGTATTATCCACACTCCATTGACAGGAGTGATTTTTGTCTAGAATGTTGCATCTATAACATATGTACAGTTATCATTGATGTTTAATTGTTAATGTTCTGGTACTGCTTCTCAGCTGAACTCTGTGGCACTCTGACCGCTTGGGTAGCTGGTGTTGGTGCTGCCCTCTGGACGAGCGTAGTCATACTCTGGGCTTTCATTCTCTACTTCAACTGGTTGGTAGGAGGTGTCTTGTGTGGGAATTGTCTCTTTAGCTGTAGTGGGTTCCATGTAGACGCGATTCTTGTCCTCCGTTGGCTGCAGCTCCATGTAGGGATCGGGTTTGGTGACTCGGGGTTCTTTCACAGATCTGAGACTTTTTATTAGACGGTTCTTTCTTACATCACGAAGGATGAGAAGGATGATAATGATGATGGCGACTAAGAATGTAACAGCGAGGACTATGGAAGCTAGAATCCATGGAGTTGAAGACGGGGCTGGATTAGAGGAGCCGATAATTGCCATGGTGCTAGTAATATCATAGTTTTGTGACGTCAAGGTTTGGGATGCAGTAGTTAGTTGGGCCATTAGATCTGTTTTCGGAACAACAGGGAAAAAGCTTGTTGTTTGTGTGGAGCGTGCCGTGGTTTCTGTCATGGGTATTGTCACGGTGTTCCTCACTGTAATCGGCCCGATATCACATGAACGTACCATACCTGTGAAATACATTGATGCAACGACGCATTCGAATGCAACACCATTATCAGCATCATCCACTGTCAAATCTAATGTCCTTACGACTGTATCGTTATCAACGTTGATTACTGATGACCACGTGGTGTATCTAGGAGTCTGTATAGTGGGATTGATCGTCATTGTGACTGTACCGTGACTGCTCTCAGATGAACACTTCATATCTAACTCTGTCCCTGCGTCTACTGTAATGGGTCCAGCAGGGGAGCACAGAGGGAAGGACTCACTGGGGAAGTATAACACTGAAAGTGTTACACTGGATGTGGTTACGATGACGCTGCCTCCGTTGAGTAATGGGTCATTGACATTACACACATATTCATTATTATCGGCCCTTTGCGCATTGATGATGGTAAAGTCTTGAACAGTTGTTTCAGTACCAGGAAACGATGTACGGAAGATGAATCGTCCCTCCTTATCAACAATTGTTATGTCACGCAATCTCAGGGTCTGATCTGGGTCCTCAGTCATCCACTCCACGAAATGATCCGACTCGAGGTTTGTAGCGGTACACCTCATATCAACCCGTCCGCCCTCCTTACGATCAGCCTCTGGTGTTAAGATCTCCGCAGACACTGTTGGTTGAGCAGTGACAACCATCAGGAATCCGCCTGCATCAAGTGAACACCAAACACACACCAGCAACACATACATCGAGATCCTTCCATCCATTGTATTGAATCTGAGCTGATTAAGTTGCTATTAAATCATCCCTGTAGAAGACGGATGAAGGATGGAAATGCCTGAAGAAAATTGATCCCGCGTTCACACACACCTCAACGTAAAAGTGATTTATAGTATACGTGTATCTAACAATGAAGTTAACTTGGTTGTACTTCCTCCTACTGAGCACCACACGCCAATGAACTTTAACAATAACACAACTCTGGGTTTCATTTTTATGAAAACATGTTTAACAATGGGGGTCGTAATGTCGCAGTTCCACTGAATCTAGAACATACCCCAAACCAACAAAATAAATGACATATTCCTTTACGTTTCTTCATAAATATGTTTGTAAGGTGGTTTGAAACAGAAGAACCAACTCAAATTTCGGGGAAATTTTGTCATTTTAAACTGTTATTTTAAAGTATTTAAATCGCTTGTAGGCTTTTACGTGGAATTTTGTTCGTCAAAGAACTCATTTAATTTTCACGGGGTGCTCTGAAAGAGTGTTATTCATTTTGCAAGAGGATTGTGACGTCATAGATTACCTAGGGTTGCACAAATCTGATTTGAATAATATGTCTGATAGATCAGTTCAGGGTATAGATATATCCCATCAATATATAAAAAACACATACGCCTCCAATGGTGCCGACAGGGTCAAAACTCGTGATTAAGCCTTTTAATTCCTCAATATTTTATAATAATGTTTAATATCTCATACAAAGTCCTCTGTCTCATTTTAACAGAACAAAAAAGAAAGACATTTTAAAACTTTGATTTGTAGGAGGAATGTTATGTGTAAGGACAACGAGGCCCTTACTTTTATGATTGTGATAGACGTTTAAGATAACACGTATTGATATCAATCACTTGTCATTAATTTATTCAAAGCCAGCAGGTTTATACATATTCATATAATCTGAGTACAAACAAACAGTCATTTAAAAATGCCAATTTATTCATATCGTGCAGGTTTACACATATTCATGTGTTCCGATAAAACAAATTTTGTATTTATTTTAATCTGAAAAAGTCAGTAATTTACTAATAGGAGCATTTCTATACATAATCATATATCCTAATTACCAATGAATATTCACTAAAAAATTACTTATGGATCAAATTCCTTGATGTAATCTGAGTACAAACGAATATAATAATTTTTTGTTCTGGCTCTGTATACTTTTATGATCAAAACCTGAAAATGTGACGTTAAAATAGATTAAAGGTGCTGTGTCGTCATGGTCAAAGTGGGCCTGAGGTTGACGTGGAATTGCAAACTCTCACATAGTTGCACGCGCGCGCCCTCCCTCCATCTCATATCTTTTTGGTCATGACGACAAAGCCCCTTTAATCTCAATGCACCAATCATTATTGACTTATGTTTGGCGTAACTGCAAAAACATACGTTCAAATTAACATCACTTTGACAGATGTAACTTCCTTTTGGTATTGCTTTTTTTCTGAATAATATTATGGATGCATTTGCAATTGTTTGTATTTACATCAAGTGTGCCTGCCTTTTAATTATAAGCGATTTGTTTAAGATATTTTTGTTCTGTATACTTAATTTAAATCGAGTGTACATTTCTTTGAATCGTAACGCATAAGCAAGTTCTTTTTACGATGACAGTTTTCTCTGTTTGAATGCATTTTTACATAAACAAGGTGTAGGGCCTACATGTATATCAAAATTTTAAACCCTTAAGTATGTGGCTTTAAGGGGACAGGGAAGATGTATGATTATTTACGTAACTACTTACGCAAAAATACATGTTCGATGTCCCTTTAAAGCCACCATACGAAAGCCCCAAAATTTACAGAACGGTTTCATACACAGGTGAAATAATGAAATAAAAATACGAAATTGTTTTTGATTACAAAAGAGCAAAGTTTCCAACCACAACGCATTTTGGAAACTTAAAAAGATGGTGAAGGGGATACTTGGAGGAGATGGGTGTGGCAGTGGGTGTGGCAGTGGGTGCGAGTGTTAAGGGGCTAGATACATGCACCACCACTTGATACGGAAAAAATGAAAATTCCCGCAGTAATTGTTCCTAACTCATGATAATTTGTGACGCCTTTGACATCTTTTATTAAGGAATCGTGCTTTATGCAGTGTACTTGTGAACATTGAAAACTGATGTCAAACATTTATTCATGTTCGTTTAGTAAATAGAAAGCAACGAAACCAAGACTGAATTGTAATATAAAAAAAACCCTGAAACTAAGATGCTATTAAAGGGTAAAAAAGAACGCATAAATCATAGGAGGAGACGAGGACAAAATTGGGGAAGAACACCTTGACTGGTGAAGAAAAGGGCAGAGTCCAGCTAACCCTACGATGTATATCAAATAGATGAATGTTACTTTATCATTACGCTCGAGTACAGCACTGTTTCAGATGCTGGCTGTGGGCAGTGTCGGCCATCTTGAATCTCATCTGATTGCAAATCCAAATGAGCATAGACAACGTGATCCTCAGATCCTGGGTTGCCATGACTTGTCTGCTGCCTCATGGGTACAGAGCCTTGGGCATAAGAAGAATCGTCGGTGTTTTCCAGGCTAGGGGTACCGTCGTTGTCGTTTGTTGTGGGTGGGGAAGAGGGTACCATCCGGTCATCATGGGTACTCCGGGCATTACTCCTACGCTCTGCTGGTTTGGGCTTATAGGGTCTGGGCTTACTATGTCGGGTTGGTTTGACTAATGCCGTCGGTTTGATGGATGTGGATAAGTCGTCTCCAGAGGGCGATGTTGTTCCACCAGAGACACTAGAATATAATGCAGGATTGTTGTAACTGTGCTCAGATGTAGGATCATCAGTCAGGCCTGACTGCAGCTTCTTCACTTCATATTCAGTTCCTTGAGTTTGGGTACGGAATGGTTTTGCGTAGAGTAAACTTGGATCAGTCGCCTCTGTTGTTTGTACCGGCAAAGTGCCAGGCCCTTGGGAGGGGACATATATGATATTATCCTGTAACCCGTGTTGTATTGAGTCAAGCTCTCCAAACTCGTTGAAACTGATCTGAGAATGCTCAAGTCTATCCAGTGTCAACTCAGTATTTGTTGGATTGATGTCTGCATTGGACTGTACTGATTTGGGATCAGAGCTGCCGGAGCGTCGTTTACAGCAAATAACGATCAGGATTACGATGAGAAGAAATGCAGCGACTCCCCCGGCGACTGCACCGATAACGGCAGGACTGAACGAAGTTGTGGACGAGGATTGAGTGGATGTTGAGGAGGACGTAGAAGCAACTTCATTCTCTGAAGTTGGGGTAGGATTTCCAGTCGATGGTGTCATGGTGTTCCTCACTGTAATCGGCCCAATATCACATCTACGTTGCATACTAGAGAAATACGTTGATGCAATGACGCATTCAAATGCAACACCATTATCAGCATCATCCACTGTCAAATCTAATGTCCTTACGACTGTATCGATATCATCGTTGATTACTGATGTCCACGTGGTGTATCTAGGAGTCTGTATAGTGGAATTGATCGTCATTGTGACTGTTCCGTGACTGCTCTCAGATGAACACCTCATATCTAACTCTGTCCCTGCGTCTACTGTAATGGGTCCAGCAGGGAAGCACATAGGGAAGGACTCACTGGGGAAGTATAACACTGAAAGTGATACATTGGATGAGGCTACAATGGTGGCGCCTCCACCCAGTATTGGATCGTTGACAATACACACATATTCATCGGTATCGACCCTCTGCACATTGGTGATGGTAAAGTCTTGAACAACTGTTTGAGTAGCCATATCTACCGAGGTATCGAAGACGAATCGTCCCCTGTTATTATCAACAGTGGCATCACCCCACCTCAGGACCATTACTGGGTCCTCAGTCCTCCACGCCACGGTATGATTCGACTCCAGGTTTGTAGCGGTACACCTCATATCAACCTGCCAGCCCTCCTTACGATCGGCCTCTGGTGTTAAGATCTCCGCATACACTGTTGGTTGAGCAGTGACAACCATCAGGAATCCGCCTGCATCAAGTAAACACCAAACACACACTAGCAACACATACATTGAGATCCTTCCATCCATTGTAATGAATCTGAGTTGATTAAGTTGCTATTAAATCATTCCTGGAGAAGACGGATAAAGGATGGAAATGCATGAAGTACAATGATCCCGCGTGTACACACAGCTCAACTTGTAGCAGTGATTTAATGTACATGTATTTAACGACGAAGTTAACTTGGTTGTACTTCCTCCTAGTGAGCGCCACACGCCAATGAACCTCAACACAACTCATGGATTTCATTTTATTCATGGCTATGGCTATGAGAATTATAATGTCACAGTTCAACTGATTCTAGATCAACCGTACCGCAACTCACCTGTAACATGAGAATACTTTACTTCTGTAGCACGACCACAAACTGACTGATTGTAACATTTGGAAGTCCCACCAAGGCATAATGGTGGAAAGAAACAACTGAAGAGAAAAAAACCCAGTGAGATTACAACAACGGAGTTTCATAAAAAAAGACTATTTACGCCACCGATTAATATCAATTTCTTAAATTACGATTTGATGAAACTTGTACCTCTGCAGACTAGAACCAATGTTCTCCAAAAGAAAGAAAAACCTCTAACCTTTCCCTTGCATTGAATAGATATTTAAAACATGCCACTTGAAGTATTTGCAACAATAGTAAACAGAGCCATAAGATTGACACTATGGAAATATTAATGTCTCTAATAATATCATTTAGAACATTGATTTCCATTGAGTCAATTCGACTGAATCATGAGACTATGGCCTTTTATTTGAAACGTTTCTGATGCAAAAGGACCCACCCTTATTTGACTTCCTATAGCAGTGTAATGACGTGGTATACATCCTATCATTACTTAGCAGCAGAATGCGCCCTCTATCCAGTTTCCCTGTCTGATATGATCATGGTGTTTGTTTTGAATGACAGCTAAAGTAATTAATCCATAGTTTATCAATAGAGTGGCATTAACGATGAACACTAATGTAATTGTTTAACCTTCGTTAGAAACAGAGCTGTGCCTTTGAATGGTAAACGTAGTTGAAAGCTGATGTTAAAAGGTATCAAATTATATAGCGGCTTTTTTAAAAGTCCAGTGAAGTGACGTCACTAACGCATAGACCCACAGGGACCAACTTAAACTGAGTTAGCTGGGGAGAACCCAGAGAGCCTTCGAACAAAAAAAAAAACTCAATTACGCAAAGCCAGCAGATACGAAATATTAGATAGTGTTTGCAGACTTACATGTAGTATTAAGACAGTTAAATTGAAATTTAGAACTGACAGCCACCTCGAAGAAAACAAAATAGTTCGCACAGCTTCAGGTCATTAATTTGAGCTTGATTTACAGTAAATTTTAGGATGATGCAAGAAGGTGTACAAGAAATTACCTAATCTTCATTTTTTTGGAGAACAAATACTCTGCATAAACTTGGTATTAAAATTGACACCATGGGTGTTAGCTCATTATTATAGATACTGAAAAGAGAATCAAAAATACATCATGGTAATAAAATGACACCAGTGTAATTGTTATAGCAGAAATTAGTCTTATTTAAACACCATATATTGTGAATTTTGCTCTTGTTTTGTGTGTGTCTAAATTTGTTATGTGCCCAACACCCACGATGTCAATTTTAACAAACCAGTTTTTGCAGTGTAGAATTACATTTAGCGAATAATCTGTGGGATTTATGAGGTTGCAACAGGAAGACCTCTTATCATTTGAATTCAAAAATTAATAGAGGGCTCACTTTTCATAAAACTTTGAAATGCATTTTATTCATAAAGTCATAGCATTGTGTGTAATGATTTATTTACAGCAGTGAAGTAACTCAATCTCCGCTATATAAAAAGAATCAAAGAGGATGATGAGAGGTTTGATCAACATCTTAATAAAAAGGATCGGGTAAAAAGAGATGTTTTCAACTTTTAATTGTAATTTGTAAAACAGATTTGATTCATCAAAGAGTGAAAATAGTGAATCAGTTGTAACTATTGATCTGCACTGAATAGAGTCTGGACCGAGCCCAATTAATGTAATTTCGCTGGGAATGACACGAAACCTTTGCGTTCAACTCTTGGAACGATGAAAGCAACGTTTTGCTTAAAGTCGATATTTGACTCAAAAATAATTAAAGTTGATGTGGGGAAGTTAAACAGCACATGTTCTAATCCTTACAGCTCGTATACCACCACCTATACATGTAGTTTTAATTGCTAACTGTTTGTTTTTTTGAAATGTTTATATACATACAATTTTGTTACAGATGTAAATTTGAGTCTTCCAACACTTGTTGGTTACTTAACTACTACAGTAGCAATATCGTATTCATTCAAAAACGTATGCATGTGAAAACATTGTTATAAAACGCAGATCCAACAAAGCTAGAAACAGTCTGTGCTTGGTTCGCGTTTTTGCCTTGGTGTCACTCGTTCACAGATAATATTAGATAAGTTTTCTCACGTTGGTTGACTGGTATGTTTCTCAAAATCTATGAAGAACAATGGAAATAACTTCTCTTCAAAAATTTGAAGATATTTTACGTTTTGTGAAACGTTCAAGAGGGAGATGATTGTTCACAGTGCGTTGTGTATTATCCGCACTCCATTGATCGGTGTGATTGTCGTCTAAAATGTTGCATCTTCTATGTTCAGAATTATCACGAATGTCTAATTATTAATGTTCTGATACTGCTTCTCAGCTGAACTCTGTGGCACTTTGACCGCTTCATAGCTGGTGTTGGTGCTGCCCTCTGGACGAGCGTAGTCATACTCTGGGCTTTCATTCTCTACTTCAACTGGTTGGTAGTAGGTGTTTTGTGTGGGAATTGTCTCTTTAGCTGTAGTGGGTTCCATGTAGACGCGATTCTTGTCCTCCGTTGGCTGCAGCTCCATGTAGGGATCAGGTTTGGTGACTCGGGGTTCTTTCTCAGCTGTGAGTCTTTTTATCTGACGGTTCTTTCTTTTATCACAAAGTATGAGAAGGATGATAATGATGATGGCGACTAAGAATGTAACAGCGAGGACTACGAAAGCTAGAATCCATGGAGTTGAAGATGGGGTTGGATCAGACGTGCAGAGACATGTCATAGAGCCGGTAATGCCATTGTTTTGTGCCGTCACGCTTTGGGATGCAGTTGTTACCTGCTCTAGTGTTGTGGGTTCTGTCCTGGGTATTGTCCTGGTATTCCTCACTGTAATTGGTCCGATATGACATGTACGTAGGATACTACCGAAATACATTGAGCTAATGACGCATTCGAATGCAACACCATTATCCGAATCATCCACTGTCAAATCTAATGTCATTACGACTGTATCGCTATCATCGTTGATTACTGATGTCCACGTGGTGTATCTAGTAGTCTGTATAGTGGGATTGATTGTCATTGTGACTGTTCCGTGACTGCTCTCAGATGAACACCTCATATCTAACTCTGTCCCTGCGTCTACTGTGATGGGTCCAGCAGGGGAGCACATAGGGAAGGACTCACTGGGGAAGTATAACACTGAAAGCGTTACACTGGACGTGGCTATGATGTCGTTGCCTCCGGTCGGTTTTGGGTCATTGACATAACACACATATTCATCAGTATCGGCCCTCTGTACATTGGTGATGGTAAAGTATTGAACAACTGTTTGAGTAGCCATATCAACCGAGGTATCGAAGATAAATCGTCCATTGTTACTATAAACAGTGGCATCACCCCATCTCAGGATATGTACTGGGTCCTCAGTCCTCCACGCCACGATGTAATCCAACTCGAGGTTTGTAGCGGTACACCTCATATCAACCTGCCCGCCCTCCTTACGATCGGCCTCTGGTGTTAAGATCTCCGCAGACACTGTTGGTTGAGCAGTGACAACCATCAGGAATCCACCTGCATCAAGTGAACACCAAACACACACCAGCAACACATACGTCGAGATCCTTCCATCCATGGTATTGAATCTGAGTTGATTAAGTTGCTATTAAATCATTCCTGGAGAAGACGGATAAAGGATGGAAATGCATGAAGTAGAATGATCCCGAGTTCACACACAACTCAATGTAACAGCGATTTAATGTACGTGTATATAACGATGAAGTTAACTTGGTTGTACTTCCTCATACTGAGCGCCACACGCCAATGAACTTCAACAAACACTCAACTTTGGAATTTCATTCTTATGGCATCATGTTTAATAATGAGGGTCATAGTGCTGCGGTTCAACTGATTCTAGAGCATACCCCAAACCAACAAAATAAATGACATATTTCTCTACGTTATTTTCATTTTCATTTTTAAATTAGTTAGGGTGCCTTGAAACAGAAGAATCAACTCAAATTTCTGACTTAATTTGCCCTATTAAACGTTTATTTTGCAGTTCTTCAATCGCTTGGAGGCCTAGGTACGAGGAATTTTGTTTTTCAAAGTATTCATTTGAATTCTCAATGAGCGCTCTAATGAGAGTGCCTTCCATGAAAAAGGATTGTGGAGTCTTAGATTGCCCACAGGGTATCACAAATCTGATCTGGAAAATATCTGGTCGTTCAGCTCAGGGTATAAGTCCATCAAAATATCAAACACACACACGCCACCACTGGTGCGGACAGGGTCCTTAATCGTCATTTATTTTACGTCTTCTTTTTAGTACAGAATGGGGGGGGGCGGTGATAAAAGAAAGCCATTTTCTTTTTCCTCAACCCAATATACGTTAAAGTTCCTGAAATTTTGGTAGAAAAATGTTGTCCTCTCTCGTGTTAATATACAGGTCCATGTGACTATTAGTACATGGAGTAGCAGCCCTACTCTCTGGCCGCTCGCGTCGCCTACAGTCATTGCAGCCACAAAACCATTTTAACAAGCGGGGAGCACTTCAAATGGGCTTTCCAACGTTATACAACTTGTGCAAATCAATTTATTTTTGGGAAGGGTGATCTGAACATTCTTTTGCAGAGCTAGTAAGCCGTACCCTTTGGACATTTGCGTTGCCTACAAATTCGTCACAGCCACGAAGTTTACACGAACATTGGGCCCTTGACATCGGCTTTCCAATGGTATGAAACTTGTGCGAGACTTATGCAAATCTAACAAATATGTGAGGGTGATTAGATTGACCGTATTATTTGTCTATCGGACAGCTCTGTGTACAAACATTCCGTTTAACCATCTCTTCCTTCCGCCATGGTTTAACAGAGCATTTGGAGTATCCCCACTTGCTGGTTATTTCCGGCCTAATGATGGTGCAAAGTAGCCTTAAAAGTATAATTTTTGGATGCAGGAATATGCAAAGCAGAAGGTACACAAAATGCGTCTAGCTAGCATGCTTAGCTCAGGAGTTGCCAACCTTGAAACATAATTTATTTCAACCATTATTCGGCAGGAAATTGCTGATGTTAATACGCAGCCCCTGTTGGCTAATTTGCTGGAGGGAGTAGTCCTACTCTTTGTAGGTTTGCGTCGCCGACCATTTCGCCACAGCCGCGAAAGTAAAGCTAAAGGAGGGCCCTTGAAATGGGCTTGCCAATGCATAATGGTATAAAACTTGTGCAGATATAATTGAACAAGCTTTTGTTGAGCATTCAGAGTATCCCAACGTGCATTTCGAGTCTGAAGATGGCAAAAGGTGGCCATATACAAGTTTAATATTCGGATGCACGAATATGCAAATGAGATGGAATTACAAGTTGCGTCTCTGTAACAAGTTTAGTTCAGGAGTTATAGTCAAACATGAAGCAGCAATCATTTCAAACCATTATTCGGCAGGAAATTTCTTGCTAATCTTTCTATATGCAGCACCCCCCCCCCCTTGTTGGTCAGTTTGCTGGGCATGCGGACGGTCAATTTTGTTTCCGGCTACTTCGATTTTGTTTTTCAACACCTGAACCTTGATCTCGTAGTAAAACTCTCGGGGTGTCCTCTCATAACCTCCCTGTTCGTGCCGGGGACCCAAACTGTAAATTTCTACGGAGCCCTTGAGTAGTGCTTTCCAACGGTGCCAAATTTGAGGGATACGGTTGTGGATGTCTGTGTGTTTTTATTCCTTGAAAGCCCTGCCTGTGCAAAAAATAAAAATAAATAAAAATAAAACATCCTGATGAAGACTCTGTTTAAGAGCGTTTGGAGTACCCCCTACTTACTCATCGACTTAAGATGCCTCAAGATAGCTATAAAGTTTAATTGTTGGATGCGGGACTAAGGACCAGAGCGAATGGCAGGTAAAACACTTGTTTTCTTAAGCATCTATAATGTTGAAGTTATGAACACAAGTGGGCAACTTTGTTTATGCTTTTAAATTTTCCATCTCCATGATATTCATGGTCCAATGGGGGACTTTTGGGACTTTATTAGTTGACCAACAATGCTATCAAATTAGTACCTATAATAACTACTGAAAAAGAAACTTGCTATGCAAACAAGAGGTAAACTTATACTTTATAAAAATTATAAAAACAAGTTGTAATGTTTTGCTAATTACGGCAATTGTTGTCAAGCAAGTTTATACATTTTTAGCTACTCAAGGCCTTCCATACAAAATGGTGGTCAATGTATGCAAACAAAATAAAAGTCTATACAAATATACCTTTTCCAACCCCCCTACTGTTCACTTGTAATCACTAGGTGGGCCTATTGTCAGCCATTTCAAGAAAGAGTCAGACCAAACGTAGGTGGGTTGGGGGACACTAGAGGTGCACCCCACTAAATATCGAGTAAACAGAACGTCAGCCTCATAAATTTTTTGGTAGGCCCTCAAAATGTTCTATTCTAGACAGATTTGAGAGCCCAAGAAAAGAGATACAGTGTAAAAGTTGTGCCCAACTGTGACCTGGGGGTTGTTGGCTTCCAACTTGAGGTATTTTGGATGACATAGAACCTGAAATAAATGGTCCTATCTCCCGAGTGTAGGGACATTTTTCAAGATTGATGCTCAGACGTTTGGAAAATTACACCTGTGTAGGGGTGTTTTTATTTGGAGGGGGAATAACTCGACGGGCCCTGGGACTCCCCGTATTAAATTGAGCAGAGGATTAAAGTTCAACAGTCACTGAATAATTTCCCCTCGACTGTAAAAAGCTATGAGACTTTTAAGTATTGTTCGTGTATTTTTTTTATTTATTTAGCATTTTGCACTTTAAGCTATTATACTGAGATCAGTGGGTGCACCCCTAAAAAGAGAGCTGTGTATTGAATTAATATTAATGATAGCGCCCTCTTTTGATGACAATGTCATCCCCAGATTCGTAGCCTAAAATCCTCAATCTCATGCTCATCGATCAAACTCACTACGCAGCATGGTGCACGAGGTTGTAAAGTAAGGTAAAGTAGTAAGTAGGCTGGCCCGTGTGTGTGCTTTGATCTGTCTGTACACACGTCTATGCAGTACTGCAGTTTACGCTACGATGTGAATGAGATATTTTAACAACAGGATACTATTCTCCCTTGGATTGAAAAAAACACACACTCCAACCAGTCCACTCTTCGCCCTGCAAGCGGTCACTGCCGGTGGACTGATTCAGAGACCAAACAGCACCCCAGCAGTCTTCTGTCTGGACCCGGCCGTACCCCCATATAAAGCTTAGCACTGTGTGTGTGTTGACTGTTGTTGTGTAACTTGTGTAAGTAAGCATCACGAGTCTCTTCTCTTCTTTTATTTGTTTGTTTTCTAAATTCTAGTATTTTTGACTCCATCTATAATACATGTATGTACTTTTTTTACGTACTACTGACTTTAAATGTTTAAAAGTAGTCCTTCAGTATTCAGTAACTAGTATTACTATCTAATAGTATTGTAATTGGATTGGAATGAATATAACTTACAACAAGCGACTAAGTAAGTTAGTTTATGGTTTATGGTACGACGAGTCCTGTTTTGGGACTTTTGGCCCCACAACCGCTACTGCTACTCCACTAGTGCTAGACCCGGCCAGCAGTAACTGGGGCACTGTACTCCTTTAATAAACATTTTTTTGACATCCTCGATCGTACTAGCATTGACTAGGGGGGAGTTTTGTGGCCGAGTGGTTGAAGCGCCTTGTCAGGCTTGGAAATTACACAGAGGTCATGGCCTCTGTTACCCCTGGTGTTGGCCTTAGTGCCTCTTGTCTTAGTCTTAAGAGAGAGAGGAGGGGGGGAAGTTTTCTCTTATTGCAGTCTGTGGCCGCGATATCGATCCCGACTGCGATCGTTCACTACATTTTGATTATAAAAACACGTATTTTCCTCTTTTCTTTCTTTTTCTTTTTGTGAGCATTGTCGTGGTTTGTTTAGTGGGGGCGGGGGGGCACTGGAAATTTGTGGGGATGACCCCAGGCCCCCCCCCCCCCCCGGCTACGCCGCTGGTCCAGCACTTTGCTGTCATCTCTCTGTGTATTTTGCTTTACTCTGAGCTTTATGGTAACGGTGTAAACCAGTTTCACTTTAAAAATACAGTAGGGCCTACCCAGTGTTCTCCAACTTTGAAAATTTAAGCCTTTGTGGGTGGGGGTCCGGGGTCCACCTACATGTAAGGGCCTGGAAGAATTTTGATTGATAGTGATCACGGTGATGCACTGTGGGACGATGTCTGATGAGTGATGACAACTTCCTCCTGACTTCTTTGAGTAAACGCTTTAAAGACTGCATTTGAACTCCGAAATGGATGGACTGAAAAGTGGGAGAAAAAACATGCACCAAGCTTTTTTGACATGTTGGAGAACACTGAGTACCTTGCGTTAAGTGATCAACAAAAGTGTACAAAGGTGCCTATACATTGTGTACACTACACTACAACATAGTGTTAGCCAGGGGGGTATTCGGGTGTCTTTTGGACACCCTGTTTTAAATTTGGACGCCCTGTTTTATCTGTCATTTACGTGGAAATGTAGGCCTATTGTTAAGTGGACAATTCGGACACCCAGTTTTGAAATTTCCAGCAATTTTGGACACCCTTTAACCAAATCCTGGCTCAAACCTTGCACTACATGTACATGTGCATCCAAATTGATCGTTTGAATTGTTTCCTGTGGGAGTGTAATGCTATTATTCTTTCTGGGAAAAAAAGCCAAATTGGTTGAATTAGAATACAATTACATGTATGCCCCCCAAAAACTGGTGCCGAGTTGGTTACACGTACGTTGGTGGCACAGATTGCTAGGGTGTGCAGGTGCAGGTGGTAACAAGTACTGCATGTTACCTGTAGTCCCTACAATGTACAGTGTATGTCATCTTGTCAGATGTATTTTGCTTTGCGAGTAATTCTTGGCATGAGACCAAAACATAAATTGTGCCCTAGTCATCAGCTGTTCTTGGATTTAAAAAAAAGTATCATTGTCACCATGGAGGTAGGAATGGTGCCACATAGTGTTTACTTAAATGTATTTTATGATTCCAAGTGCCATGTATGTAGGCTACACATGTACAACCAGGGTTTGCCGTATAACTTTTTCAGTGACTAGCACAAATCTACACAGCAAAGTACACATGGTGTTACCGCAAACTGAATACATTGACCTCACTATTAAATGCCATGCCTCAAATCCCAAACACCTATAAACAGTTGTAAATCCGCGATGTAGCTTTTTTCTGAATTTGTTTTTTTTTGGGCGATTGGAGTTCCTGCGATTCTGTAGACAATGCTGATACAATAGATCGAGCAACTGGAGTGAATATTGTTTTCAAGACAGACGTCAGGAGTTCATGTACCCTATGGCATGTAGTGAATGTTTGTCTAGAGGCTGCTGACTGCTGATGATGAAGAATGTAGTGTGCATGAATCATGGTTAAAGGTCTGGTTACCATTCTATGGATGATTGCAATAGCACTCTGCACTAATGACGTTCCTTTTTTTTCAAAATACACGGCTGTTAGACAAACATTCCAGCACTTACGCGATCACCGCATCATCGGTGCGCCAAACTGCACAAGGAGTATAGTCAGTACACGCGAGTAAACATAAACACATTTTTCTGAGATCCGGGTACTTAGCCTGTTTTTCAGCATTTAATTAGTTCCGATTGCCGTTAATGTTAGACCATGAAAATGAAGGTAGAATTTTCCCATGGATTATGACTTGGGTTTATAGCTCAATGGAAAATAACGCAAAGTACATGTTTTGTAAATTACAGGCAGGAAGCATAGCCTCTATGCAGGCCTGGAATCTCATCTTTGAGAGGGCAAGGTCATTTTAATTTTGCAAAGGGCACTTCCATTGGAAGATCTTAAAGTCTATTGGACTAAAGTTTTGAAAGGGCACCAAGGCCAAGACCAGGGTTATAGAGGCCATGGCCTCCCTGGCCTCTGTGTAATTCCAGGCCTGCCTAGATATGGATGCGTTCAGGTCACTGGCAGTGCTGTGATACAAGTGTGATTACAAGTGTTATTGCTGCACGGAATTGTAAATTGTACTTAAAGATCACTTGTTGAAAATGGTCAGTTTGATTGGCTTAAGTTTGTACGTATCTTGACTTGTTTGATTACAGTGTATTAAAGGGACATGTGTTGCCTTGCATTTGGTGCTTTCGGCTATGAAAAGTGTTTGAAAGCATTCGTTTTGAAAATTAATATGATTTGAAAGATTTAAATTTTAATTTGAGTAGAATATAATGATCCACACAATTATGCTTCAAAATTGTGTGGTTTTCCACAAGTTTATATTACTAATATTACATACTACATGTGTAATCATTTTGTGTGTGAAATATTTCCCGCTGAAATGATGTCATGTTCGAGAAAACTGAATCTAAAAACCTTAGAAAAAAAACACCAAAAACGCAACAGCGGATTTCTGTTGTTAAAACCAAAATGAAGGACAGTGCATAAACATGCTGAAAATCGTGCATAGTCTTTCACTATCTCCTGACTCGCACTCCGGATTAAGCCCACAATTATCACAGGTTTGTTATTTCATGTAATTTATATGGTTGATTGATCACACAAAACATGAGCACTGTCTGCGACTACTTTGTCAGAGGCTCTACCAATCCTGTTTGAATACCTTGAACCCATCTTGGCTTGGCAGACTACTCAGACACTGCTTCTAAGTGTACACCAACACCTTGAGGGCTGCAATGGTGGTCTGTGATTTATTTAACTCATGGTACAGACCAACTCTCCAAGTAAAGTGGCCCTGACCTATATACAAGCAATTTGCAGTATGCAGACACAGGTACCAGTAGTATGCAAATTCCTGTGTTATGGACCCTGCAGGGACCCTCCCACACATTGCACATTGTTGCCTAGACTTGGTTCCAAGTCAGTACTCGTGTCTTTTTTAGTCAACCTGATAGCCATTACAGTATTGCCTGAAATAGCGCCCTCTTGTGGATTAACCTCCGACATTAACCTAAGATTGCGAGTTGGGGCGTGTGATAGCCAATCTGCATGGAGCGTTTTGCGTGGCTGATGCAGAGAAATAATTGCAATCTCAGACTTGAAAACAAGTCTAATTGTTGCCTTGCCAAGGACATGGTGCATTATACATTCTGTACATTGTACAGTGTAGTGTATGTACATGTAGCATGATGCACACCCAATTTAACTCTGGTTGTTGAGAGTGCCAGATGTCTGAGGAGCTGTTGGCCTACAATGCTTTGGTGTTTGAAATACATTTTTAATCATTACGCAAACGCAAGTTTGTACGTGCATACAAGTACATAAACATGATGTACATGTAGGAGCAGTGTGCAGTGATGTGCACGTGACTGCTAAAGCATTTCTGTGCATTTTTGTACAACATATTCAACTTTAATCTCAAAATACAATAACAGAACGATTTATGAGAGACCATGTAAGACCAGAAAATGAAAAAAATAAAGCAAAACTTGTTTTTCCTGATGTTATTTTTTTATGTATCTATTAGGCAAAAGCACAAGTTACTGTTGTGATGTGCATTGAGCAATGTAACTTGTGTTGCACACAAGTAATCACCAAAAACAAATGTTATTCTTGGCCATAAGGTACATGCAGTGATCTCCCTTTTAACAGTGGTCTGCTGGACCAGAGGCCATTTAAAACACCAGAGGACCAGTCTGAATTCACTCCAAGTGATCGGGCTAGCTAGTTCAGTGATGAAAAGCTTCCTTACTTCATTTGAAATACTATTGAACAAGCTGACGGACAAGTCAAAAGACAAGTTAACTGGTCTCCTGCTGGCCAGTCACTGAGACAGTTAAAGGGCAAACCCTGACATGTAGTGAACCAGGGCTGGAACTTTACACTGGACCGCAGGCCCCAGGCCATTGATTTTAGTGTCTGGCCAGTAAACTTAGGACCAACCGGTTTTGGTCTTGTACAAAAATGTCTGGTCCAGTAAATGTTTTGAGCTGCAAGCTGTGCAGTTTTGTAGTTTTTTTGCCCAAATTCAAGCCCTGTGTACACTGTAATGTAGTTAAAAATAAATGCAGCATGACTGACCTATACATAGTACCTTCCTGTATGCTTCATGTTCACATGCCTTCCTGTAAGTTCACACTGTTCACTCTGAGCATGAGCTTTACTTTTGTAACAGAACACCATGAACACCTGTTCTGTAAACAACCATTGCTTACATGAGCCAAACTCAAGATGGAATGTTTGTATGTTCATCAGGCACTGGTGATGGTCCAGCTACAAGATATAGTAAATACAATGAGTGCAGTGTTTTTAGCCTTTGTGGTACATTTGTAAAAATGTGTGCAAGCCTTTTTTGCACTGTTTTTTTTTTTTTTTTTCCCATTTCATTTTTTGTATCAACAGTTCAGGAGAACTCTCTTGCCACATTGCTATTATTTTATGATTTGCATGCAGGATGCTCAGTATCTTAAAAACACCACTGTACAATGACTGTACATACCTTTAGCAGGGGTTTCCCAATAACTTTTTCTTTTCACTTGCCCGCCGGATGAGTCAACCAAAATTTTGGGTCGCCTGCAAGTGTTTTCACTAGCCCACTAATGTAATGCACACAATTTTTCGAAGTGCAAAAAAACCAAAAATAAAACAAACAAAAAACCTGGAAGTGAAGTTTGCATCCTCAATAATACTTTTTTTCACGATCAAACGACCATTTTCATGCATTTGTGGTTTTGGGGTCGGTCTTCTAGAGCTTCTATTGCAATGAAATCTTCCTGTTCAACGATCAGTTGACGCTAGTTGAAAAAAAAATTCACCAAACTTTGTCCCTCGACTCATGAATGTGTAGCGAGTTGGAGTCTAGCCAAGCTGTCTTATGAATATGGTAATTATCAACTAACCAATCACAGCGTGCGAAATGTTTATTAGGGTGGACTTTGGACCTGTTCTGAAGTACATTGTACTGCACAATACACCATGTAAATTAGACTGTGTTACGATCCAAAAATCGCCCATTATCCGTGAATATAACTCACTAAAAAACCTGAACTTTCTCAGATGCAACAAAGAAATTAAACAAGGTGACACTGATTGAAAAGCAAAGTATGGCTTTGGTTTTTGGAACAGATGCTTTACTTAGTAAGACTGAGTATCTTACGGGTGAAACTCGTCAACAGGGAGAACGAGCAAGTCCAGTTTGGAGTTGTACTTGCTTGCATGAGTTATCGGACCTGGTAGTGTAATTTATAATTTTGTACCTAAAAAAAAATATAATGAAAGTCTAATAAAAATGATCAATCAAGAAGGATTTTCACATTCTTGTGGTTGTGAAGTTTGTAAATGTAAGTGTGTACACACCACATCAACAGTAAAAATTTGACCCAGTCAGTCTGCTGTGTCAAAAAATGTCAGATACTTTTAAAGAATAAAGGTACGGACATGATCATAAAGTGTAAACATTGTCTAGTGTAAATATGTACAATACTTTGGCATTAACAATGACTCGTGTAAATTTAGATGTGTGCATCAAACCGTGATGGTTGTTTATTGTAGTTCCTTCCCATGTCTATGAAGTTGACACCATGTACATGTAGGCCTTCTTGTTGTTCATGGACTTACATTTGTTCATTTTAAACCCTTTTCACTCTGTATCTCTTATCCCAGTGGAATATAGCCCTGGGGAGGCCCCCAGGAGTTTTGTTTACCCCATGGTTACCCAGGCGCACTTTCACACTGTGTCCCTATTTCACTGGGTTCCGGTTGCATGTTTCAAGAATACCCCAGGGTTTTATCACTTACCCCTAACTCTGGAGCAGGGTTTGTTGTTCCCTGGGGTATGCACATTTGCAGGAGTACATGTAGATCAGGGGTAAGGCGATTCAAGTGTGTAAGGACTGGCCGTTATTCCCTGGGGTTCCCCCGGGTTATAGTAGTGTGAAAGGGCTAAAGGGTGCACCCCACTATACAGTGCAAAATGCTAAATATTCAAAAATACAACAACAAAAATACTTAGAAGTCTCACAACTTTTTACAGTAGAGGGGAAATTATTCATTGACTCTTGAACTTTTACCCCCTGCTCAATTTGATATGGGGAGTTCCAAGGCCCGCTGAGTTATTCTCCCTACTCCAAATAAAAACTTATCCCCTACACCGATGTAATTTTCCAAATCTCCAAGCATTTTGAAAATTATCCCAACACCTCTTGGAAAATACGTCCTTTTTTTTCAGGGCCAAGATTTCATCCAAGATGTCTCAAGTTTGAAGTCAACAACCCCCAGGTCACAAATTTTTGTATACTGTACCACTTTTATTGGGCTCTCAAATCTGTATTGAATATTTTGAGGGCCTGCAAAATATTAATGAGTCAGACGCTCTGTTTTCTCCCTATTAAGTGGGGTGCACCCTTACAGCGTCAGTACACTATTTCAAAACTTGGGATTTCAAATAGCTGGACTCCGAGCAACAGAAGTTTGTATTGTAAATGTGACTATACTTTAAAATCCTACCTGTACTTTAATAGTACTATGTGCTTTAATTTAACCATGTTTTCAACAACCACTTCATGTAAAGTTTCGAAGCGTGGAGTAATTTAAACCCAGGAGTCTACCCAGGTTTTTTTCAAAACTGCCAGGGCATTCTGGACCTAAATTTTGGAAGTTTGGCCAAAGCATGCTGAGTTGGAATGAGGTGCTAGGAATGTTTTCTCCTTGGTGTTTATCTTGTTTTTTTGTGCAATCTGGAGCATTTTCAAAAGGTTTTATCTTGTTTTTTTAAAATTTGATCTGAAGTGAAAAATATTTATTTAAAATATTTGTGTATCGGCTGCGATTTGCGCTTATCGGCCCGATGGGCTAGCTTGTTCACATGGGGAGAACCCAGAAAAATGTGTGTGGGCCTACTTGTAGTTGAGCGAGGACCATGTTTGTATCTCTCAGTGTAGGTTTACTGGTCTTTGCGCAGGTCACTCCTGGTTGACCTCTTATCTACAAAGTTGGCAACTTACATGTTCACGTACATTTGTCGCTGCTACATGTTTGAACGTGCGCACTGTACATTTGTATTTTGTACACTACATAACAGAGATTACTGTTTTGATACATGCGCAAAAGTGATTAGTTAAATGTTAAAGTTTGCATTGTCATTGATTAGAACATGTCAAAGAAAAAAAGAAAGAACCAACTTTATCTGAAGTACAGCACACACAATTTTGTATTTGCTTGGCCTTATCTTATGAGTGTTATTGGGGGTTGTTTGCCCTGTGTAGATCTGTGGTACAAGGGTCACTGAGAGAGCTCTGGTTGGGACCAACACACCACCAGTCTTGTTCTTTTCCTGCAGAAGCCAACTCCCAACTTTCATCGGACGCACAAGCCGCCTTCACTCTTGGTAAGAAGTTTACTCAATCTGATTCTTTAATGTCAGGAAGAAGTGACAGTTTTATCTGGACAACTTCAAGAGCAAGGCAAGGTCTCATTTTGGTCGGTTAAACTTTTAGTCTCTAAAGATAAAGTTGCTCTTGCCGTGATCGCTTCTGAAAATGTTGATTGTACAGTACCTTCCTGTGTGTAGATCGTTTGAGTCCATAGGTTACACAAATACAACTGAGGTCTGTAAGGTTAGATTGGATCCACCCCTTTTTCACTGTGAACATTTTGCAAGGTGCATTTCACAAGAAATGTGAGACTTTTATGCTTTCTGCATGATTTGAAGACAACAGTAGTTCTTGGAAAGTCTTTACATGTACAGTAGGTATCAATTTTTGCTGCTACGGGTACTTTGTGCTGTTCATGTTCTTTTACACAGCATACATTATGCCTAACTCGTACTCTATGATTGTAATGACCAAATGTTTTGTTTGCTCTAAAGGTTTAAAGTATTTTATTTGTAAGGTTAAATTTGGATTAGTGGGATTAACAATGTTTCATGTGCTTTAAATGTACACTAAAGTACATTATTAGGTTAAATTTAGATTAGTGGATCTAACAATGTTTCTTGAAGGCATTAAGTATTAGGTTGAATTTGGATTAGTGGGATTATCAATGCTTCATTTGCTCTAAATTAAAGGTATAAGGTGTGAGGTTAAATTTGGATTAGTGGGATTACCAATGTTTCATTTGCTATAAAAAGGTATTAACTATGCCTATTAAATTTGGATTAGTGGGATTACTAGTTAGTGTTTCTTTCCTGCTGGTTTTACAGGATTGAGAAATTTCAGACTTTTACCTGAATTCAGACTTCTTTATGTCTGCCTGGTAAAACAAACAGCTGTTATTTTCTTCAGATTATAAAGAAATCATACTCTTTGATCTACTTCTCTAGTGCTGAGGATACTGTTCCCAGAAGCTCCTTGAAATCTATAACTCCAGGGGCAAGCGTGGAATTACACAGAGGCCACGAAGACCATGCCCCCTGTTGCCCTTGTATTGGCCTTGGTGCCCCTTCAAAAGTTTTAAAAAACTTTAAGATTTTCCAATGGAAGTGCCCCTTTAAAATATGAAAATGGCCTTGCCCTCTGCAGGGGTTACCAAAAGGTGGAAATGCCATCGTTTCAACATACCTCCTTAAATTTTGCTGCTAGTTTCAGACTTTTTTTGTCTGCAGTGACTCTCATCCTTGGGTTTAAGACTGCCACATTAAGTTGATCCTTTGATCTTTGGTTGTTCTACTCGTACTTTTAGTATAATCCAGACCTCCATGTTGTGTTGAACTTGATGTAAGGTCTTTGTTTAGTAAGTAGTAACTGGGTTTTTTAAACATATATCTAGTGATCGGGGCTCACCCTTAACACTAGCCTGGCTGTACATATGTATTTCTTCATTTTTAGTTTTGAAAAATACATTTTTGAAAATGTGTTTTCAATGTGTTTTTGAGTGTTTGAATGTAACTTCGTTTGACCATTGAGGGGACACATTGGGCGCTTTATAAAAAGTGTTTGTCGTGAGATGGATATGGTTGGAAAGATATGGTTTTAAAAGTAGAGTGATTCACACAAACATCCCTCGAAATGGTGTGGTTCACAGAGCAAGCGCCCACGGTATACAGGCTTCCTCAGGCTTGCGGGTTACATGTACAATGATTAAAGAGGGGCTCCAAGGTCAAAATGAGTGTTATGATGCTTCCATTTTTCAATAAATAGAGCCCTCATGAAAGTGGGGGATAATTACAATTTTTAAACTCGCCTTAAAATTGTAAAAACATATACTTATTTGATACTCTCCCAGAGCGAAATTTGAAACGTGACACCATCGGACAAAAAAGCAAATGGGCCTGTAAATTCGAACGAGGAATTTTTTGCGCCAATCTTAAGGTCAAAATCAGTGCCGTTTTGATTGAATATCATCAAACTTCAGGAATAAACTGAAAACACTCAGTACCAAAAAATGCACAGACCACATATTTGAAGTGTAACGTCGTCAAATGTTTTAGGATTTTGAAAACAATAGCACTTGGAGGGTATCAAACACAGTGGTGCCAATTTTACACCATTTTAAGGTGATGTTAGAAACTTGTAATTGTTTTCCATTTTTATAAGAACTCTATCTATTGGAACAAGGATCACAAAATGAATTTGACTTTGGAGGCCATTTTTTAAGTTTACGACTTGCGTATGAGGCACCCTTGGTTTCGTTACTAGAAATATATTTAATAATATTAAACACAGCTCTTCAGTAAATTGTTTTTCTTTTGTTATGTGCAGGTTCTCTGGGTAATGAGTGTGTAGAGCCAAACAAAATGTCGAATAAAAAGAGAGGTAAGTTCGTGGGAGTCAAAAATATAAATTTCTGAAAATATGTTAAGTTATTTAACATCCTAAACAAGTTATTGACAAAACAGGGAAACTGCCAATAACAGGGTTGGATTGCTCAGTTGGTAGAGCGCCGGCACGTTAGTGCCGGAGGGTGCTGGTTCAAACCTGCCCTAGTCAATTTTTCTTTGTTCAACTCCAAATTATTTTTAATTTACCTTGTCAGTTTCCCTTGTGGCTTATTTCTTGATATTTATGATTTAAAAAGTTGCATCCCCTTAAGGTGATCCCTCTCCTGCTGTGCTTCTAAGGTTGTATGGTAAACTTGGTCTGATCTCTTGCCCTGGGCTCGATCTCACAAAGAGCTACGATTGATCTTGGAACTGCAAATCACTCTAAAATGACTTACCTCTTCACATTCACCAAGCAGACTCTCTTCAGATTTTCAAGGGACTTTTAAAGCCTCATTTGTTTGAATCTTTATTTTTGTAACAATTGCTTTTATATATTCCATTTTATTGTTTTATGCTATGTGTTGCGCATAGAGGCTCGTGCATTATGCACTATATAAATGTCTTGTGTAATTGTTATTTTTAATAATTGCTAAATAAAATGTGATGTCACAATACAAATCGCTATGTTAATACTGACAACCTGTCTTAAGATCTTAGTGCTTTGTGAAATTGACCCCTGGCTATACGGCAGTCAGAGTTTGAATAGCTTCTGACTGACGCCCCCGAACAAAGATCTCGACAAAATAGGGAGACTGACAAAAGTTCAGTGTAAATCATGGGCAAAATTATGTGTAGATCTCATGTACATGAAGTCATCAATCAGGACAGTCGTTTTGGTGATCACCAGTGCGTATTTGATTCACTTGTAACTGTTACAAATAGCCAGCGGGTGATGCAAGGTTGAGCCAATCGCTATGAAAACAAAAAATTCCGGCTGCATTGCAGTAGCAGCATGACTAAGTTTGCATGGTCATTTTTTTTTTGAGTCCTTACCGACCTATGACCCTACCTTTGAGACAAGGTTTTTACCAGGATGTGGTATAAGGGTGTCAAAAATTGCTGGAAAGTTCAAAACTGGGTGTCCGAATTGTTCACTTGCAATACATTTACATGTAAATGACAGACAAAACAGGGTGTCCAAATTTAAAACAGGGTGACACCCAGACACCCCTCTGGCTAACACTATGCTTTAAGACAGGCAAACCCTGTGTCACCTTTAAAGCAATACTTTTTTCTCCATCAAAATATGTCAAACAGAGGAAAGAGAGGCGAGGTTTAAGGCGTTTGGGGAGAACTTTCGAGCCAAAATGATCGGTATTGATTCAGTGGAGGAGGCAAGAGGTGACCGCATGTGTCTGGATTCGATGGGAAAATTAAAGGTATGGGACAGTCGTTAAGTAATTGCTGTGACACATTTAACGCTGCATGTGTTTGCCCTCTGAGCTTAATAGTTCATCAAATTACAGTACTCATCTGCAGGGTAGTTGTTGCCGACAGTCAAAAAGAAAATGGGCGGTTTGCACTAATTAAAAACATAGTTTTATATCTTTTGAAGTTATTTTCTCTTCTGAGAGTCTGCAGACATCAATCAGTTAAATGGGTTTTTGAAAGATTGTTTCTTTGTTCAAACCCAAATTATTTAAAACTTACCCAGTCAGTTTCCCTTGATATTTAATAGTGAAAAGTCGCATCTCCTTAAGGTGATCCCCTTGGCTGCCGCTTCCCAGGTTGTATTGTAAACTTGGGTGTGATCCCTGGCTACACGGCAGCTAACAATTTTACAGCTTATGACTGGCACCCCTGAACAAAAATATTGACAAAATAGGGAGATCGCCAACATAGGGCTGGATAGCTCAGTTGGTAGAGCGCCATCACGTTTTATCCGGAGGTCGTTAGTTCAAGTCCGGAGGTCGTTAGTTCAAGTCCCGCTCCAGTCGATTTTTCTTTGTTCAAACCCAAATTATTTAAAATTTACCCACTTAGTTTCCCTTGCAGTTTACTACTTGATATTTTTTTTTGCAAAATAAGAATTCATCTCGGAAAGCTGGCTGGTTTTTTTTATATATTTTTTTTAACAGTATATGACCCCCAGGGATTTGCATGATTTGTAAACAAAAAGAAGGCATTGGGGTGAAGTACTCACACAGATGAACAGGCTGAGCGAAGTTTCTTAGACAACTGAAAATTGTCCTGTTTGTTCACATTGATAAGAGGATAGACTGTACACAAAAAGTTAAAACAGTTGATTAAAAAGTTAATTAGTTATTATCTAATCAGGGAAGGTTAAACAGTTTCTCAGAAAAGGAATATATTCATCATCAAACAAATATATTGTTGAGACTTGTTTCTCCAATTAACTTTCCTTTTTAATTGTCTTAACCAACAGGCCCTTGTCAAAGCGGCCGGAGAACACAAGCAGCAAATCATTGTCAACGTGTCGTTAGAGGGCATTAAGATTATTGACTTAAAGTCATTGGTAAGTTGCATGCATGTACTTATTCTTAAATGTTATTGTATATACTGTATCATTTTTATCCTTTCTATCTTTTTATTTCACTGTATTTTCTGTTGAATTATTGTGTCAGTGTAGTAGAATAAAAAATAAAAATTGAATCTTTATGGAGTTCACAGTCCTGATAAAAAATATAAAAAGGGATACCATAATGCTGGTAATAATAATAATAACAGGGCTTGACACTTCGTTTTTGAAAAGGACAAGGGCACCGAGGCGTTTTCTCATTGGTGAAGGGCACCTCTATGAGGAAATTGTAACTTTGTAAACCATTGGTAAACATAAAACCCCAAAAAGTAGGTTTAGCAAAGTGAGTCAATAGGTTAGTCTACTGGTTAAACTATGTTGGACTATGTTTGAATGTTAATTTTACACTGTATGGCAACACGCCAGAAACAGGTGCCCATACAGTCAGGATATCATCGTGAAGTCTATGCTTTATATTTTTGTGATCATCATTTCTTTGGCAGGCAAACCTACACACACATGATGTCATCAAGATCTCGTTTATTTCAAGAGATCCCACTGACAAGCGAGCGTTTGGCTACATCTACGGTGAGGCCGGCAACCACAAATTCTATGCCATCAAGACACAGAATCAGGTACGTAGAAGAACCGGAAACACTCACCGTGGAATAGTTGGGGTTAACCCCGGTGTTTCTGGTTCACGTAGCAAGCACCCTTGTTTACAGGTTTCCTCAGGCTTGCGAGCTACAGTGATTAAGTTCACTGATGAGGCATCCTTGGTTTCATTACCAGAAATATCCAATAATGATAATAATGTCCATGAGGTCTTGCTGTTATGTTTTCCATAAGATTTCATCCGCGATATCTTGTGATTTGCCAGATCGTTCAATACTGCGTTTTGTAACACCCCTTCCTACGATTCTTCCTTTTGATTGGTTTAGAGCATGTCACATGATATGTCTCATTTTTACTTGAAAACCACGCGAGTGTGACACGCTTTACATGCAGCAAACAACGATTATACCCATAGCAACCAATATACTATACCCATAGCAACCAATGTACTATACCCATAGCAACAGCAGCTTCTTGGTACCTAGACGTCCAGGCTCAATATTTGTTTGGGTGTTATAAAACAAATAATGACTGCTTTTACTCATGCAATGGTTAAAACTACGACTCCCTCTGGTAGTTGATAGAAAAAGCTCCTCCTATTTTAGTGAGTATTTAATCAGCTGATGGCAGCTTAAATTAATTAATCCAAAAATGAATGACCATAAAATCTTACTTGATAAAGAGCACTGGAGGGCTGTTGATATTGTAAAACATTGTTAGAATCAAACCCCCTTTGAAGTAATGTAGTCTTTGAGAAAGAGGTAATTTTTCACCCCAAAGTTTGAATCTGAGAAGGGCTTCAGGCATGAAGCCTATCTCAGGCATCTGAAAGCATACAATTCTATGCAACAAGGGTGTTTTTTCTGTCATTATTTTCGTGCAACTTCGATGACCAATTGAGCCCAAAATTTTCACAGTTTTTTTTATTTCATGCGAGTTGGGCTACACCAAGTGAGGATACTGTCCTTTGACAATTACCAAAAGTATACCCTGCCTTTAAGATTTTGTTCAATAGAAGGATCTCACGTTGGAGAGGAAGGACCTCATTTTGTTTTTTTCCTATGTGTTTGTAACGTTGTCTTGGTTGCATGACTCAATCTCAGGCTGACGAGCTGGTAATTGCATTGAAGGATCTGTTTGAAATTGTGCTGGCCAACAAGCAGAAGGAAGTGGAAGAGCAGAAAAAGCGCATGGAGGAGAGCACAGTCTTCCTTGCACCGAGCTACGACAATCCTCTGGGATCACCAACTTCCAAAGCCCCAGCCGAAGAAAATGTCTACTCTGTAAGTCAACATTATGGGAAAAAAATGTTTTTATGTTTTCGATTGTACTCTCCAAGAATGTGTTGGGTTGGTGTAGTGGTATCCTCCTTTGCCATCCACCTCTAGGACCCCGGTTCGAATCATGCTAGGGGCACTATGTGGATTGGGTTTTCAGTCCCTACCTGATTGCGTGGGTGTTCCACGGGGTTCTCCGGGGTTTTCCTCCCACATCTTCGACTGAAACTTCCTTCCTTGTCTTTCTCTTCAAGGGGTTCTCGGCTAGTGTAGTGATTAAGTTCACTTTTCTGAGAGTCCTTGGCTTCACAGCCAGAATTAAAAAAGAAATGAAAATGTAGAGAAGATTTCTAAGCATGACAAATTTCCAATGCAAAATAAAATATGCTGCTGTTGTTGTTTACAAATCTTGCATTTCGTTTCAATTGGCCTGAATGATGAACTACGACTGCAATTTTCAGATTATAGTCGCGGCTTATGAAAGGATTTTCTGGCCTTCAGTGTGCTCCGCGGCTTATTTTACGGGCAGCTTATACACTAACCGCTGATAAAACTTTTCAGAGATTTTCCGGTGCTGCAACTTATATTCGCCTAGGCCTACATTCGCCCCTTGCACGGTCAGCCATTTGCGTGTAGAGCCTCCAATTGGGGACAGCAGTAAAAAGAAGCATTATATAACTCTGTATTGTCACGGTAATGTAATGACACTTTCATCCAAACAGATACTTAAATACAATACAAATGAAGCATGAAGTCGAGGCTCTACACGCACATGGCAGATCCGTGCAAGTAGCAAATATTGGGCAGCGAATACCGGGGAAAATACGGTACAAAAGGCAGTAGTTGTTTTGATTTTGATAAGTCAAGCGGTTACTCTGTCAATGTTACCGGTTGATATTTGGTTTTCTTGTTTACCGTCCTTCATGGAATAGGAGTCTCCAGTTACACTGACGACTGCTGAGCCACAAGAGACAGCAATATCCAGCTTAGTCAGCTTGGAAAATGAAGTCAGCAATCTTCAAATGGTATGTTAAATTTTGTTCAGCAATCAATAAGTCATTTGCGAGTTAGATTTGAATACTGTCTGGTACAGT
The DNA here is from genome assembly GCA_023634235.1 of Pisaster brevispinus. NCBI lineage: Eukaryota > Metazoa > Echinodermata > Asteroidea > Forcipulatida > Asteriidae > Pisaster > Pisaster brevispinus. The sequence continues at coordinate 16,070,540 of JAMKCF010000013.1, forward strand.
CAACTTGCTTAGTCACAACTTACCGCTTGATTTTGAATTCCTCAGACTATAGAGACAGTCGCTATGTCTCATGCTTCGGGGCAAGCTTTTGTGTAGTGACGTAAGAGACCGCGAACACCCGTACACGATTCTGAATGAATGTGTATGGCACAATGGTATCAGGGTTTGCTCATTTGGAGGTTGCTATACAAAAGTTTGGCCTGAACGGTTTGACATAGCATCAGTCTCGATAGTCTGAGGAATTCAAATTTAAGCAGTACCTTGTGACTAAGCAAGTCATTGTACCAGACATTATTCAAATCTAACTCACAAATGGCTTTTTTAGTTTAGTTCACAGTCCATTCAGTGTAACATTTTATTTGATACCAGAAGAGAGCTCATTTTCGCCATCTTAACTGAGACTTTTTCAGATGTTAACCTTGCATGTGTCGTAGACTATCAACAAAACAGTAATTGCCAGAAAAACAATTAAACAAACTGTTTAGAGACTTTGCAGTTCTGTATAATCATCACCATACGCCCAAACTGCTAATTTTGTTGATTTTTTGCCCTGTTATTTTCAGGAAAAATGTTTAAAAAATTAACAAAAATACCTGGTTTTGTTTTTTAGAATTGTACATTGTATGTTGACATGGGTAACGATGGAAAATGTCGCTTGGGTCCGATACGTTTTCTTTGACCCTCTTGTTTGCGTGGAAGTAGGTCAAATCCTGCGGCCGTTTGTGGCCACTATGGGCATTACGGTACAAGCCACTTGCGGCCGCTATGGTTTCTAAAGTGTTAATATAGAAATAATTTAATTGTAATTTAATTGACCTCTTGCACCAATCTCACACACACTTACTGCCTGCCATGCTCATCATTTTGGGAGTCAAATTTGTAACAATGTAAACGCCGTGTCGCCTAAAATGTGCGCACTACACTACACTGCGCATATATAACACACGGGGACCTTGACTCCTAAAATGGCGCACCCAAGGCTGTTGTGAGGATCATGTCGGGTGAGTTGGTTCAATAGGTGATTTAACATTACATATACAAACAGAAGGTAACTCGCACTCAAACTATGAACAAGAAGTTGCTGTATTGGGCACAACCCTTGGACAGCAACTATTTGTTACCTTTTGTTACTGTTGAACTATGTACATGTAATCACAGGGCTGTGAGAGTAACACATGGAATTGACATAAAGAAGATTGTCAACTAAATTTAAAACTTTCCCTTTCCTGATGGTATTTCTCTGTCTTGTAGCAGTCGATGCTGTAGTCGGGTCCCTGTTCTTTGAGTTTGAGTCACAGTTGTCCTAGTCCAAGTTCTCCACAATCACATCCAGTCCGAGTCCAAGTCCGAGTCCAAGTCTCCCCTGTTCAGCCTGAGTCCTTTAGGTCCATGTAAAGTTAGTTGCAATAATCATCGCAGTTGGTCCTCCCGATGGTCGTATGGAACATTTCTGCAATTTTTGTAAATTTGTTTGTCATTTCTAGTGACCCTGACCAGGTTTGCCCTATATTCACTACTTATGAAAGTCAAGTTACATGTACATGTTTTAAAACCACAGGATTGATTGATGTCCACTGTGTAATGAGTCAATTTATAACACTGAAATTATCTTTCCAAGAAAAAAACAAGAAACAAATTAATGGACAAACAATTTTTATTATTGTTCATCCCAAATTTACCCAATCAGTCCTTGTGGTTTATAACTTGATATTTGAAACAAAAAAGTTGCATCCCCTTAAGGTGATCCCCTGGCTGCTGCTTCCCAGCTCTATGGCAGTTTAAGGTTGTATGGCTACCAACTGGCCTCCCTAACAACAATATTGACAAAATAGAGAGAACCCCAACTAAGGGTATGTTCAGACAGCGTACTAAGTTAGACCCGAACCGGTTTAACTTTACGAGCAGCGGGGGGGGGGGGGGGCTGTCGTAAAAAATTGGTTCCCCTTGCGTTCAGACAGCACTGAGTTAAACCCGATACGGTTTATCTTCGGTTTTAAGAGGTCAAAGCAGACGCGACCCCATTACTCTAACATCCGGTTTATTCTCGGAAACCGCGCGCCGAGATACTGCTGCCGAGTGCCTGCTGACCGTATACCAGCGCGCTGTTGTGAGTTCAACCGGATGTGGTCTTTTTGATTCTGTCCACACACAGTGTTGAAAGATTAACCCGAAGCGGTCTAAAGATAAACCCCCCAGCTCGACGGTCTAACTTTTTCCGGGTTAAACCCGATTCGGTCTAACTTTAGAACCGTTCAGACACACAGAGTTGAACTCGATCGGGTTGAATCATGAGTTAAACCGACTTTAGTACTGTGTCTGAACGACCTCATAGAGCTAGATAGCTTAGTTGGTCAAGCGCCGGCACGTTGATCCGGAGGTCACAGTTTCAAGCCCCACTCAAGTACCTTTGTCTTCATTCAACCCAAATGGTTTTAAAATTTACCCAGTCAGTTTCTCTCATGGTTCATTAATGCTACATGTTGCATCTTAAACTTGAGTGTGATCAATGGCTAAATAGCAGTTTACGGTTGTATGACTTCCGACTGGCACCCCCTAACACTGATATTTACAAAATAGGGAGGCTGCCAACACAGGGCTCGATGGCTCAGTTGGTAGAGCACTGGCACGTTTATCCAGAGCCCTGTGGCCGTTGGGAATGTCTGACTGAAACGATGACTCATGCAAATAGCAGGATATTATATTTTCCTGTTCACTCTGCCACAAATCAAAAAGTTTTTCTGAGGACAATTTTTCTCCTTCCAGACCAACTCCCCCTTCCCAAATGAAAAAAAAACAACCCCAGATTTAATTCTGACCTTTTTAACAACAATGTTAAAGATTTTTCTTTTCTGTCGGTACAAATTGAATTAGCATTTACACATGTATTGTGTGTCAAGTGACCATTTCTGTCACTAGTTTGTTGTGATGTATGGTAACTGGCTCATAATATGTAAATGAGTGGTATAGTCATAGTCTATGTAGAGCTTTGCGTCATGGGGCCGAAGTGTCATATCCCAGGGTTACCTCTGTACTGAGTTAGACATGACCCCAAGATGTCGGCACTCAATCAGAAGCGACCCAACAACAAAGCAAGGCCAAGACTCGGTGTGCGCTTCTCCCAAGAAATCGAGTACTTCCCTCCTGACGTTATAGAGGGCGGGGAGGGTGTGTCCACGGACTGGCTTAAGGCAGAGTGGGCAAGGCAGATGGGGAGGGAGGGGTTTGTGGACATGCTGTCATGGATCTGTCATTTGTTGGAGATACATCAACGTTTCTGTGATAGATTACATGTAGAGTGTGTGAGTAATAACGGGGTAATGTACATGTAGGTCATGTAGGTCTGGTAGCTTAAGCTTGGTTCATTCTTCCTGTGAATGCGAATGCGAAGCAAATTCTGGTGATGCAATAATCGATACGCGCTGCCCTTTTGTCACGCAAGAAAATTTGCTTGGCACCAAGCATTCATAGGAAGTATGAACCGGGCTTTAGGCATGATATTCTTTCTACTTTAGTCTAATTTCCAATATTTTTGCCCTTGCCGAAATGAGAAATTTCAGACTTTTATCTGAATTTAGACTCTTCAATGTGAAAAGAAAAATAGCTGCTACAATGTATTTTCTCTATGTTTAAATAAATTCTGCTCTTTTATCTGCTTCTTTTGTGATGAGGATACTGTTTCCAAAAGCTTCTTGAAATCTATAACTCCAGGTGTAACCAGTAGGTGGGAATGCTATCATTTTAACATGCCTCTTAAAATTTAGAGCATAGTTTCAGACATTTTTGTCAGTGATGACTCTCACACCTGTCTTGGTAATCACCCTGGGAAAAAAGGTGTAATTTTCATCTGACATTTACTTGTTATAAAGATGGTAATGGTAGTAAGTATTGTGTGAAATTATTTCACCTGAAATGCCCTCGTTGATTAGAAATCAATACAAACATTGGGATGTGAGTAATGGTTAATGCATGAATTATTTCTGAAGATTGGTGTCCAATTGCGAATGCTTCGGCCAGATAAGCGGTTTGTACCCATTGTCACCTCGCTGAACGTGAAAGGAAATACATGCACCGTGTCAGGTTTTCTCAACAAGTAGACACTGTATTCAGCCGAAACTTTCACGTGTGACTTTTATCGTATCTTTCTTTATAATTTTGCGAATAAATCAGCATCACGTTGACAAAAACCAATCTATGACCCTACCTTCAAGAGTTCGTTGAACACTGGATGCTTCGAAACCATAATGACTAAATTAATTGTCTGATTTTTTTCTCAGGGTATTACAGCCATGGAGCAGTTGGACCTTGACTCCCCTGATGCAGACCCCTTCAGCCCCGGTGGTGGCGCTGCCGCCGCTACCACACCGGACCCATTTGCCCCGGCTACATCATCCCCTCCACTACAGCCCCCTCCACCACTACGTCCCCCTCAGGCTGCACCCCGTGCCGCCCCTCGGCAGGCCCCTGTCCCTGCCCCTGCCCCTGCCCCTGCAGCTGCCCCAGTGCAGCCTGCACCCTCTGCAGATCTCTTTGGAGAAGTTCAGGTATTATTTGTTTCTTAAGCAAACATTTTCACTCTAAAGACTGTGTTTAAGGAAAATATTCTCACTTATTGGCTTTTTGGGCTATCCTTGGATAATTTTGTGCTATTTTTCTTTGTTGTTGTCTACTTTCCTTTATTTGTTTCCATTGTTACCGTCCTTTGTTAATGTATTTATGCCATATTCTTTCTGTTTTTTTATCCGATTAAATTCAAATCTGATAAAATTTAAAAGTGCGCAAACCCAACATTATGGTTTATATTTTCTATTAAACAAAAATTCCTAGGATGCAAGATTTGTTCAAGCAGGGCTCCATACAAATTTGCAACTTTAAAGATATCTTCTGTACAGGACAGAAATTCTGTTTTAATTTCAACATTGACTGCTTTGGCAATTTTGAATAATAAAAAATTGAAACATGTAACTATACAAGTTGAGAGATGTCAGTAGTGCCATGTGGTGAAAAAAAAAACGCAAGATTATTGAGGAAAAAAAACACCTAAAAGTTGTTATTTAAAAACCTACTTTAACAAAATCAACATCATTGTTCTTTTAATATCTAGGAAGGTTAAAGATTGCATAATTATTTCATATAATTGAGACAAACCCAATTAAAATGGTTTCATAATGTAAACAAATGCTGCATTTTGATCAGTGTCATGCTAAAATTTATTAAAAAATGCATTTGTGTAATTCCTGGGGCAACTCCCGCACATAAGGGTGAAATTTTCAAACTTTTTCCAAGAGGCAAACTTCATTACTGCCATTAAGAAACCCTCTATGCTGACTCTACTATCACTATCTTTTTTTATCCAGGTATTAGCTGCCCCTGCAGGCTCTGCCAAACCTTCTGACGACCTCTTCAAGGAGTTTAAGGATACCTTTAGTGCCCCGCCCCAGCCTGCTCCAGCAGCTACAAATCCATTTGGAGGAGGGATGGGCGGATTTGGCATGTCACAACCTGGTATGGGTGGGTTCCAGCAGCAGCCATTCAGCCAGGCGCCCATGGGGATGGGCATGGGCCAAGCGTCAATGGGAATGGGCCAACCATCTATGGGTTTCGGGCAAGCACCGATGGGCATGGGGCAAGCACCCATGGGCATGGGGCAGGCACCTGCGGGGATGGGGCAGGCACCCGCGGGGATGCAGCAGCAGCAACAACAACAACAACATGATCTCTTCGGCGGCACTTCTACCACCACAGCCAACTCCTTTGATGCTTTTACCCTCCAGCCTCAGCAGGTCCACCCTAAGCCAGTCGAGAGGAATGGGCAAGCCAAGAAGCCGGACCCTTTTGGTTCTATCGGTCTTCTGGGACAAGGCGTGGAGACCAAGGACCCCAAGAAGAAAGACCCATTTGCAGGATTTAAGATGGCTAAGCCCGGTGAGGTCAAAGTTCCTGAATTCAACCCAGGGGCAGCACCTAATGGAGCGAGTAACAACACAGCTTCGGGTAATTTACCTCCAATGTCACTCGATCTCACAAAAACATTTGACATCACTGACGATTTCAGCCTGCCCTCTCCTCAAGGCCCACCACCGCCTTTGCCAGCAGAAATCCTAAGCCAGAATATAGGTATCAGTTTAAATTTGGATGATGTCGGGGATGTTCCTCCTCCCCCTCCGCGGAGATCTAGAAGTAGCCTGTCTGCCTCCGAGGGCACTTCTCCACTTCCGATACCGCCTCGTGTCAAATCTCATTCCTTTGCGTCCCCTAACCTGTCTGTAGACTCTGAGGGAGACCAATTAAGAACTAGCCCAGTAACTGCTAACACTATAACAGCACCTTCCCTAACAAGAAACCCTTCCTCACTACCCTCCAACCTGGCTTCGTTAGACATTGACAATAACCTGCATGGCACTGACGAGGGCCCAGTTAACTCCATTTCGGATCTCGCTTCAACTCATTCGAATAGCACGGGGAATCTGTCCTCTCCAGGACGAGAGCAGAGTCCCCCTGTTATCCGTAACCTAACTGCGGAAAATGCCATCCCAACTCCTCACACGTCATTAGCTTCACCCACAGGCACAACAGATACCTCTTCCCCGACACTGTCAAACTCATTACCCTCTTCACCTCAACGGACATCCCAATCTTCCTGCCATAATACAACAACATCATCGGCACAAGTGAGCATCGCCAAGAACATTGACTCTTCCAGGATGGCATCCCGACTCGATGCTCCTCTTTTAGACACAAACAAATCAATCGACATTCTCTCCAGCTCAGCACCGGTACCAGACTCTTTTCTCATGCATCGTCGCGCTCACAATCATATGACCACCTCCTCGTCTAATCCCTCTCTTAGCAAGCTTGCTGCCGTCCCGATCATCCCTGTTGCTGATGACCCTTTTGCAGATGATCCCTTCCTGAGAGGGTCGCCCACTGTCAAGAAGGTCTTTGTCTTGCCGCAAAAGACTGGGCCTCAGGCCGAGACTGTCTCAAACCCAACATGCATTGCAACCTCAATCATGACGTCATCTGCATCATTTTCATCACCATCTTCATCATCATCTTCCACGTACCACAGAACTTTTGCCACAGTTAACACGGCTCACCAATCCAATGGTAGTAATGATATTTCTGGTGTACGGACAGATCCCTTTGGACTTGGCGATGTGAAGATAGGACAGAAACCTGCCGGCAGTCAACCCCTCTTTGATGACTCTCCGTTTGGTGCCTTTGATTTTGGTAATCCTAGTAACAAATGAGTTGTAAGTATTGTTTGTGTATATCTGAGTTCTACTGAAGTCTTCCACGGTTTGCCCTTAACTTTTTTAGTAAACTGACCAGCAGCACCAGTTATCATTTAACTAATCTGTCAGCTTTTTCACTAGTTAGTGATTCAAGAAATAGGGATGCTTTTCAACACTGAACTAGCCAGCCGGACCACTTGGAGAGAACTTTGACTGGTCCTCGGGTGTTTTAACTGGCATTTAGCCAGCAAACACTGTTATGGGAGAACGCTGTCTTTGTAATTTTTTGTCTCGGCCGCTGCCTAAAGTTGGGGTCATAAATTGTTATTTGTCAAAGTAATGCTGATTTATTAGGCAAAAAAAAAAAAAAAAATGCAACAAATGTCACATGTGAAAGTGTCAGCTGAATACAGTGTCTACTTGCTGAGAAAACAGCAAAAAACTGTCCCAGTATTTTCTCACGAACGGCGAATCCATCCACCTTTAGCGAGGTGACAGCGGGTACCAATCACATCTCTGGCCGCTGCATTCACAAACGGAAACCAACCCTCAGAAATCTGGGAAACGATTCATGCATGAATCGTTTCTCAGCTATTCAAATGTTTTTTGGGTGAAAAATTATGCAAACCATATTACTTCAAAGGGAATCCTTTCTCAAAACTGTTTATACTATCAACAGCTTGCAGTGCTTCGCACCAAGTCAGTTTTTATGGTTATTAATTTCATATAACCTATAATTTCATATAACATATAACCTCACCAACATGTATTTCTTATTTCCTATTCCCTAGGCATCTTCAAGATCCTGAATGGCTGGTATACATTACAGGTGCCTCACGGATCAATGCATTTATACCTTACCACAGTGTAGTTGTAAACAAGCACACAAAGATATTAAATCTTTGCATACAGTTTTGGATTTTTAACTAAAGCTGACGCAACTCTTTTTTGATTTCTTGAAGGGAAAATATGTTTCTCTAAATAGTGAGATTTTAAACTCGATATGAAACAAATTTGTATTATTTTTTTTTTAAATATCAGTATTATGCTTTTTGACTGCTGGAAAAGATCTATTTAGGTTTTACAAACTTAGTATTGGTTAAATGAAAAATTTAAATTGTCAATTATCTTCCCAATTAATGTTGTTCCAGTTTTATAAAAGTGAGTGTGCTATGTTGTTGCTGACTGAAGCTATAGGGCCTTTTGGTTTGCCAGCAGATATTTCATCAAAATGTACATCACGACCTTAATCTACCTTTATCTTAACCCTGTGCTTAGGCTTGTGATATTATTATACAAATATTTGAATGCATCTTCGTGCATTCTCACAGAATATAATCACGAGGTGAAATCTGGACTATTCCATTCCATTTTACGAGGCAAAGCCAGGTGAAATGGAAAAGCCGGATTTTAGTGAGTATATTATGCGACAATGCACAAACGAGCTTGTCGACCAAGACACAACCTTGCCTTGTTTAGATGAACGAGCAGGAGTGATTGTTTTTGGAACAACGCTGAAAATTATGCATTGAAAAATCAATATACCTGTGCTATATTTATTTCCATATAGGACAGTTACAATTTTTACGCTGTGGCAGTATTACGTGGCAAAATAAAGGATGACACGTTATGCATGTTCAACCAATCAAATAACAAGGATCTACGTGCGAGTTATATAACAAACAAAAAAAGTTCTTTGTATGACTCATTCAGATGCTTGATTACATTCTAATATATGAGATGACAAAAACAGTCCACATAACCCTGTGAGACAAAGGTCACAAAATTTAGGTCATTCTGGCATTTGGGTTGGCAGGGTGGGATCTTTCCTCGCCTTCTACCTCTAGGACCCGGGTTCAAATCTCATGGAGGGCATTGTGTGGCTAGTGTAGTGATTAAGTTTGCTTTTCTGAGAATCCTTGGCTTCACAACCCGAATTAATGAATAAATGTTATTATCTGGACACCAGTTAAAACACAATGTAGTTATCACGGAAGTCAACTCATATTGGTCAGAAACTGGGTCAAGTGGAGGAAGATTTATTTGTAAATAATTTTTTATTTTATAAAATTATCAAAGTAATTAATAAAACAACAACCTCTCATAGGAAAATGCTCACTTAAAATTACTTGAAATTCTTTCTTCAGAAACATCCACATTTTGGCTATTGTATGAATTGTGTTTGCATGCTTAAAAGTATTATACAGGATTGGTAAGGATAAAAAAAACACCAACTTAAGTCTGAAAGCCTATTGATTATGAAACTCGTACTAGAACCGTTTTTTTCTGTTAAATATTTTCATCTGAAATGAAGTCATATTCAACAAAACTGTACCTGAAAACATATAAAAACCCAAGAGCTGATTTGGGTTTTTACAACCAATAATAAGGACATTGTGTTTACATTTTGAAAACTGTGTATGGTTTTTCAGTATTTTCTGCTCACTCAAACAACGGATTAAGCCCAAATTCAGGTTTGTGTAAATGGTTGATCACACAAAACATGAAAACTGTCTGTGCCCATTTTGTCAGCTCTACCAATCCTGTATAATTTGAACTCGTTTCCCCTTTAATATATTAAAAAAAGCATTCTGAAGTAACAGAAAATCGTAACCTACAGTAATAAGTATATATCAGCACTTCTAACATGCTTTGTTGCTTTCTATACAGTTCTGAAATTATCACTGTTAAGTTTTCAGTTGCATGCTGCCATTTTTGTTGCCAATGATTTGGTGGAAAAATTTTGTCATGTCTTCCAAAATGATCGTCACACATAAAGTGGACTTTTTTTATACCAGCGTAATGTTTTAGTATGTGGTAAACTTTGTAAGTGTTGCCCAGTTAATACAATAGGTTTGATACAAAAACTTAATCATCATTAATTATAATCGCTTCATAAAATCTTGTATTTTAGCTTGCTGCATCAGTATCTCTGTGACGTACTTCTGCTGGGAGAAACATGACCTTGTGAAGATGTCATTTCTTTCACAAATTTGTTGTTTTGATGCAGCCTCGCTACCATGGGCAACGCGCCGTTTCAACACCTTTCATCACTAACCTCTGGAAGGAAAGCACTGAATAACAATGCTGATTGGCTGCTAAAAGTGACTGCTTTGCGCGCACACTCGTTTAAAACTTTCGAGTACTTGTAGGGTGCTTACAAAGTCAAAATCAAAGTCAAAATGCGCAGTTTTTGCCGCAACCCACTTCAAATGAGTCATTTTTTTACACGGCAGTTAGACATGTCACAAGATCAAAGAAGAATGTGAGGGGACCAGTTGCTCTATTACTTGATGCCTCTTTCGTTAGCGTGCTCTGTGTACGTCTCTAACACAGAATGGATCTACCACAGGACTAATTAAAATATCCAATATATTTGGATATTTAAAAGTCACACTTCCAGGGGTTATGATCGAGCAAGGCATTCTGGGGGGAAATGGCATGGTGAAAACGTACGACATTGGGAACGAGGTTGGTTTCGATGCAACAAACTTCCCTAGGGTCAAGATGGAAGAATTTCAAAGGGAACAATGAATCAAGATGGTAAAGGAGTTGTACATGAGTTTTACAGTCCGGAGCTACTGTCTCTGAGCTGAATGCAGAGCTGCCAACTCTCCCTGATTCTGTAGAAAGTTCTCTTAAAATAAAGCAATCTTTTCATGTTCTGATAAAAGAAATTGAAAAGCTCTCTGATTAAGGAAAAATTTTCCCCATTATGGTGATTGTAATTCTGAATATCTCCCTGACTGTTGTACAAAATCTGCCAGATTGCAAGATGCAAATATTGGCAGCTCTGTGAATGTGATACACTTTCTAGTGAATGGAAGTGTATTTCAATTACATTAGCATCATTGTAAAACAAATGTTACAATAGATAGGGTAGGAATTATAAAAGCTAAGAATATTGAAGTTCTGCAAACATTATTGACAATTATGCTCAGTTTCTTGGCAGTAAAAATGCAGAAGGGGCTAAGTTTCACTTTAGGTTGATATAAGTTGCCACCAATCTGTCCTCTTCAAATTTGTCTGTACAATGTACGAACAAATTACAATTTTACACCTTCAACAACTATTCGGAATTATGGTAGCTTCAAACTATTTGCTCCTTCAGTATTTTTTCATATTATATATAAAATATTGTATCATAATTATTGTTTGCTTATAACTCCTTTTGCCTAATGCAAATCTAAGTAATTGTATGCATTTTTTTTCTTCAAATGAATATACATGTTATAAATAGAAATACTAAAATGCTACTTTCGTATCCTCAAAATCATATTCTATTTTCAGAGAAATTATTAAAGTTAACAACTTGTTGATTTAATTTTTGTCAGAGTCTTGCTTTTTGGCTTATCAGTCTCTCTGTAGTAAAAAAAATGTCATTTAAAAATATCTCCAAAAATCTTCAGATCCAGATTAGTTTTCGATAAATTAATATCAAGAACTCGCCCATAATTTGTGTTCTCCCCGATATTTCAAAGTCTGTTTTTATGGGTAACCATTATTTGCTTTGTGGCTTATGTGGGCGTGGAAGGGGGTGTGGCTCAGTTAAGATTCTCTGGCGGCCGGCCGAAGTTGATTCAAAAGAGGGCGCTACGCATCGGCCAAAAACATTTTATTAACCTAGCACACACGAGATCCTGGAGTTCGCTCCTTGGCTTCCTTCTGTAAGGTTCTGGAGAACTAGCTATTCTTGCACAAAACCATATTGAGGTGCTGCACTTTGTTGGAGCCGCTGAGCACCTGCAGAAGCTGCAGCTCCTTCACCCATGATTAAACCGGTGGAGAAACAACCAGCAAAAAACAGTGGCTGTCATGTTTTGCTGTTAATTTCTCACTTGAGGGCGCTAGACTCGTGTTGATTTCATTGTCAAACAAACGATTCATAACTGCATAACGCTGAAGTAAATGGACCTGATTTGCAAGTTGGAAAACTTCGCTTTTTAAAAGTTGTATACAAGTTAAAAAGCATCATCAGTTTTGCTATCAATCATCAGTCAGACTCCCAGAGTAAAGCTGTGCTGAGGAAACTTTATCAAGAAGAAGATGGTAAGACTAAGACTTATCATTAACTAGAACCAGGAATCGTGGGGTCAACATGACCAATGACTAGATAGATAGACTGAGGAGAGAGTGAGACCATGGAGGTAGAATTATTCTACCTCCGTGGTGAGACCATGGATGGATGAATTCCTTCCTCCATGCTGAGACTAGAGTAGGCTGACCTTTGCCACACAAAATAGGGCTAAAATTGTCACTGACTCCCGAGAGTGGCATTTATTGACAGAAATTGATTGACTATTTATTGTCATTGATGTAAAACAACGGAAACGTGTAGGCCTACTGTGGGAAAAATTTCCGCATTCAGCCACCAGCTTTTTGGCGTTTAAAAAAAGTTTTTTTCAATTTTTTTTTCTCCAGTTCATACCTGAGGATGTGTTCTATCGATTCGGTGAATCTTGAAAACGTAAAAAAAATAGTTTTCATAGGGGATCGGTTAAAAAACTAGGGATATTTGGTTAAATCCTCAAATTTTGGCGGAAAAAAAACCCCGCTTTTTCCCACACTGTCTTCTTCTCTCCTGTCTCCTCACTCACCCAGTCTCCATGTTGTCCCTCCATGTTTCTACCTGTATCTTATCTACTGGAAGGAATGAACGTTTAATCAGATAATGCAATATACTTACGGAGATTCGAACCTGTAACAAGAGAGAGAACAAATTATTAAGAAAGCATAGCCTGTACCACACGGCTATGAGGCATTGACACCAGAACGGTTTGTTTGTCGTACATGTTTCTCCCAATACCTGGTTCACCAAAGGTCATAATGAATATGTAGTTTTTATGAATATTAAAATAAGCTGGGTTTGTCCAATGGCTTGCATAAACTGAATATTCATAACTTTGTTTTGGATAATTCCATTAGTACAAGCCCTAGGTAAGTTCAACGCGTGCTTTGTGGGTTGTTCTAATTTCCCTCCTAAATATCATCTTCGATTATTACCCATTCCACAAATCAAAAAGTCCTAGCGAACTGTCCAATGCGCATGAACGATGACCGACTGATTGGAGTATTGCACAACTAGACACACACACAGCAGGAAAACGAAACAACATGGCGTTTGTTTTCATCTCACTGTAAGACGAAGCCTTGCGATTTTGGGACACCTTTTTAAGCCTTTAGAATTGTTAAATTCTGCCTGTTTTCTGGCTGTACATGTTCGGTAAACCCTCCTTGATAGGTAAGAATATAATTTAGTGAAAAAAACCCAGAACTTAGGGAGATAAATTGGTGGCGAGCAGCGGAAAGTTTGCCCTACTGTGTTTTTTAGTGTATGCGCTGCACTTGGTACATTTGTAGCTCTTCATAATTTTTGACATTCAGTATTGATTTGACCTCAGCTAGGGGACTGTTTTGGACTTGTGATGTCATATGCAAGGAATCTATCAGTATCAGTATCATGTGTCTACACCAGGCTGTCTGGCTGTCAAACAAACACTCCACCATTTCTGCAATCACCACATCATCGGCACGCCAAACCGCACTAAAGTAGCTAATCAATACTCACTGTCAGAGTTTAATGTTTACTCCCGTGCACTGACTCTAATAGTGTTACAGTTGGTACACACGAGTAAACAAAACTTGGGCAGTTGAGTCTGCAAAATTGTGTGAAATTTGATACATCTGAGATTCGGTTAGGAGAAGGATTAGGAAAATACACAATGGATGGTTGAACATAGGGGTAACCTTAGCCCAGGTTGGACTCCTCCGTTGCATCACTGACGTCCTACCAGGGCTAAGGTAACCTTAACTTCAGTAGCAATGTAGACAATGCTATGCTCTCAGTCTCTTTGTTCCTGTACACATGTTTTTATAGTTATTACATGAAGTACAGTACTGACTACTTTTCCGTCTAAGTTCTATGGTCAAAGAGCCTTCCACTTTATTGCACCTTCGTTATGGAACAACTTACCTCTTCATATTCGCCAAGCTGACTCTCTTCAGATTTTCAAGGGACTTTTAAAGACTCATTTGTTTGAATCTTTCTTTTGTAACAGTGGCTTTTTTAGTATATTTGTTCATTGTTTTATGTTTTGTGTTGCACATACAGGTTTCCTGCATTATGCACCATATTAATGTCTTGTAATATTATTATTATTATTATTATTATTAATCTCAGTCCGACAGGAAAGCAGTCAACCGCTACTACCCACCAGACTTTGATCCCAGCAAACATGGGTCAATCAACAAGTATCGCAACTCCCACCCTCTACGGGAGCGGGCCAAGCGACTCGGCGAAGGAATCTTGGTCATCCGCTTCGAGATGCCATACAACATCTGGTGTGGAGGCTGTGGCAAACACATTGGCATGGGTAAGCTATTATTGAGGATTCGACCACAATTAGAAGAAGTTTCTTTTCTTCAGTATAATTGATAGCAGCTCTGTCTTCTGGGGGCTGGTAAAAAAACAAGACAAGGGTAAACTTTGCCTTAAAAGTACTACAATAAATTTTCCAATTTTTGCAATTACCTGACTAGCACAGCTACCCACCACTTACTCTCTCCCGTGATGTTTCGTAGGTGTGCGCTATAATGCAGAGAAGACGAAGGTGGGGAGCTACTACACCACCCCGATTTATCGCTTCAGGATGAAGTGCCACCTGTGTGACCATTACTTTGAGATGGAAACGGACCCCATGAATTGTGACTACTCCATCGTGACAGGAGCCACTCGCAAAAACCAGAAATGGGACATGGCCGAGAACGAGCAGGTCCTAACAGAAGGTGGGTCTCTGCACAATGTTAAATCAGTTTTCCTTGTGGTTTATTACTTGGTATTTGAGACAAAAAAGTTACATCCCCTTAAGGTGATCCCCTGGCTGCCTCTTCCCAGGTTGTGTCGTAAACTTGGGTGTGATCCCTAGCTACACAGCAGCTAACGGTTGAATGGCTTCTGACTGGCACCCCTGAACAAAGATATTGACAAATAAGGGAGATCGCCAACATTAGGGATAGATAGTTTAGTTGGAAGAGCACTGGCACGTTAATCCAGAGGTCGCTGGTTCAAATCCTGCTCTAGTCAGTTTTTCTTTGTTCAACCCAAAATTAAGGTTTTAAAGAAATGACATTGGCCCAAATTAGAGTCGGTAAATTCTTTATGATGACAAAGTACAGCAACCTTGGTGGACAGTCATAGCTTATTTTATGGTCTATCGAATTCACAATTTTACTAGACTGCGAAAAGTTCAAAATGCTGCTGCTGTATGGTATACTAAGATGGAGCCATGTTACTTCCTTACACCCTACAGTTACATTGGCTGCCTATTTACTATTGTATTAATTTCAAAATTATTTTAATGACATTCAAGGCCCTTCATGACCTTGCACCAAAGTGCATCATTGATATGTTGCATGTTAAAGACCATATCACTGTACAATCTAACAACGGGTTACTTTTAAATTACCCAAAAGGTAAAATGCAAAAATCCACTGAGGATAAGTCATTTATTCAAGCTGCACCGACACTGTGGAATGGATGACCCACTCATATTCAATCGATACAGTCTCTTTCTGTTTTTAAACAAGCTTGGCTGATTTTGATCTAACTGTGTAATATTGTTGTTTTCACTCTTTGCTGGTCCACTACCTTGTGCTGACTTTAAACGATATTAATATTTTGAAATGCGTGCAATAAATGTGGTTATTGTTACCACATAATTATTATTATTATTTGGGAAGATAGCAGTAATGGAGTTTATGATACTCCTAAAGCCTTCTCACATTTTAAATTACGTACGAATGTTTTGCAACTACATATGTCTTACTGTATTTACCTTTTGAACTTGCAGACCGAGAAACCGTCAAGAAATTGGCAGCTGATCCTATGTTCAAGTTGGAGCATGGTGTAGATGACAGCACCAAGTTAGAGAAAGTCATCCCGACTCTGCACGAACTGGAGACCACTCAAACAAGTTGGAAGAATGATTTCGACCAGAATAGGATGCTGAGACAGAAATTCAGGGTAGGAATTATTCTAGGGTTTGGACAGTTAATTGTTTAAATCCTTCCAATGGCAATCTACATTTAAGGTACATTTCTGACAGTTTGACCTTATATAATACTGACTGGCCTTGAGGTCAGGGGGGCTTCGCTCCTCTCCTCTTCTGATGTCATCCGGCTGATTGTTCCACACTCCAAAAGGAAGGCTGGGGACAGTTTATTCTTTGTTGTTTCCTCTAGGAACTAGCTGCCGTATGCTATCATGGAAGCGGCATCTATGACATCTTCGAGCACCAACTCAAAACTCACCCATTTCCCAGCTTATGATCTGTTTGTTTTTCATGCATTCTCTTCTTTTCTTTTTGTTTAATTCTGTTGTTGATTGTGAGGCGCTGTGTTCTTTGTTGAGCCTCATATAAATGCCCCGCATTATTAACCATAAATCCGTTTCTAAATTTCCTTAACAAAAATGAGACCTTCCTGTTTCTTTAAAACAGTAGCCCAAGACACTAGCCAGGGAGAATGATTGACATCCCTTTTGTTGCTGAAATGTTCTTATCTTAAACCTGTTCATTTTATTGTCAGAATACATTTTGCTTTGTACACCACCCCACTGCGATTTGTGGTTTGCGACTAAAGACTGGGTTACAGTGTTCTGTCGTTAATCCTTGATAGTGTGTTGACATCTGCTCCTTTTACACATGGTCTTATACAGTTCCGATTGGAACCGGTTCAACAGTTGAAGCGGTTAAACAGAAGTCACCAGTTCTGTTTGAACCGTTTAGGAAAATAAACGCAATTGCACAACTTTAAGTTATTCACTTAGCATATGTAGGCCTACAGTTAGTAACTGTAATTGTATGTTTGTAGAACTAAGGCACAATTTCATAGAGCTGCTTAAGCATAATAAATAGTTAAGCACTAGACAATTGTCCTTACTAGAAAAAAAAACGAATTTAGTTTCTTGTTCAAATTGTAATATTTGAGGATATTTTGTTTCAGACGGAAAAAAAAGAAATCAAGTCTGCAGTAGAGAAGGATCAGGCATTGCTGGTTAAATCATCTTTGGATATCACTTTACTTCCTGAAAATGAAGAGGACAAGAAGTTGGCATCGCTGCTGCAGTACAGCGCGGTAGAGAGTGAGTACTACAAGTTAAAAGAGAAACAGCATTAATTTCATTTTTATAAACCCATTTACTTACTGTCTTGTCTTGTTTGTCAGATGTTTTAATTGACTCCTTTTTTTATAACCCTTCTTAATGTATCACTGTACAGTGCAATTTAACCTATACTGTACATTGTGTCATGTTTGTACTTGGATGAAATAAACCAGTGATAGTAATAATAATAATAACAATAACTAAAATTTGCCAGTAGTCGAATGTCATGCCCAATTGAAATAATCGTTTGTTTTGTTTGACTTTTCAGCATCTGATGCCATACAGAAACGAAAAAGAGCAGAAATTTCAAACAGAAGCATCTTCTCTTCAAAGTCAGGACAATTGCATTCCTCCTCATCTACCTCTCCAGAAACACCAGCAATAGCGCCCTCATCTCCTAAAAAATTGCCTTCCAGATCGTCCTCAGATACCAAAAAGGGCGTTGACCTCCTTGAGAAGCTTAAATCTATGAAGAGAGTCGGCACCGGTTTCAGTGACTTTGGCGCTGAGCCCGTGAGGAAATTGTCGCGGAAAAGAGTGGAAAATGTGATTGGGATAGCTGTGGTGAAGAGAAGGACAAGTCAGAAAGGTGTCGACACGATTGATAAGTGTCAGAGTGAGATGTTGGGGCAGGGGAAAGCACCGTCTAAGGAGTTGGAAAGTGGTGATTCAAATCATTGTGAAGTAGAACAGAGAACATCCATTTCGGAACATGTTTCTCCATCTTCAAGTGATGAACAGCCTGGACTGCAAGATGGAGTAGCCGAGGGAAATAGCAGAAAGAGTGAGGAGCATGCCAACTTGAAAAACCAGGCTTTATCAGAAACGAGTCAACTGCAAAGTCGTACTGCTTGTCAAGACTTATCAAGGCACTCACAAGACGGTACTGCACAATCTGTGAGGACGAATTCAAAAATAACAAATCACAGTGACATGGGCACTAAATCCCTAGTGTCATGTGACTACAGTAGTAGTGACAGCGATGATTAAACATGTCAACCCAGGAGAAAGTTTAGTTTTCAAATTTGTATGTGGGAGGATGTTTTCACAAAACAGTAGAGATGGAGAAGAGAATCTTCTGCATGCGGGAAGACTGCTCAAAGTTTCTTACTCAAGCCGCGCTACTAACCTGTGCTTGAGCTAATGGAGAGCTATAGTGGCAAGCAAGAGAGATTGCTCACAATCATCAGAAAGAGGAAACTACTCTGGATGGTCACATGGTCAGGTGGAAGGGGAGTCTCACAAACACAATCCTGGAGGGTGGTAGGCAGCAGAACATGTGGGCAGTTGACATCAAGATATGGACAGGTCTTAATTGGTCACAACGTCTTAGGGCAACAGAAGACTGAGGCAAACGGAGGTTTTGTGTGACAAATGCCATCACAACGATGCCCCTATGGCTGTAATGCTACGGGACAGTAGGATAGAAGGAAGGACAGAAGGATGTTTTCATAAAGCTCTGTTTGACATCTTGCCAAGCCCTTTATCCCCAGTGTGCATTACACAACCAAAACCCATGGAACTACAAAGAGAACTTTGAGGCTTGAGATATCCAATTAGTTTGGGTGTTTTATCTTGTGTAGCTGACCTGTTGTATGTAAGCCACTTTTCTCAAAAACAATGTGGGAATACAGTATGCCCTCCACACTGTAATGACCTTGTGAAACAAGACTGTGTATTCAATACACAATCCCATAGGAAGCTTAAAAGCATTGGTCAGGCCCAGGGCCCAATTTCATAGAGCTGCTTGAGCAGAAAATATTGCTGAAAAATTGTCTGCTTAGCAATAATGAGCAGGATACCAGTCAAAGATGCTCCATGTCACACGGCTGGTAGCTGTATTCTGGTAAGCATACTTTTCTTGGGCTTAGCTGTTGTTTCCGCTGAAGCAGCTGTATGAAATTGGGCTACAAACCATACCCTCCCAAAGTAAATGCATTTCTCCTAGTAATTAAACCCACTACCTGGATGTACAGGTACAAGCCCACCCTTTACTATGACTAAGATGTGTGCAAAGAATTGTCTCTGTCCATTTTGAGCTTCGGTGCTCTCCAATTTTGAAAACAGAAAAGTTGTTGCTTGGGGGTCGGGGTGGGGAGGGGTGGACTAATACGAGTGTGAAGCCCTTTGGGCATAGGGTCCAACATAAAACAAAATTCAGTTGCTCTGTGGTGCAATCTGAGGCGATTCGTGGCCAATTTCCCTCCTGTCGATTTTGAGCAAAACTTTATGTCTAAAGGTCTTAAGGAAGAACTACATTTTATTGGTCAACTCCTGCTGACTTGTAAAGTTCCATATATGCTCATATATCTATCTGCAAAATAGGGTTGCTAGCTGGACAATTTCTGCAGGACGTGATTGGTTGCTTGCAGTCACATGTGAGCTCAACATAAAGATAACTTGAAACGGAAACCTGCATCAAACTTTAGAATTGCCTTAAAAGATCAATTGATACGATTGGCGACTGGAGTCATGTGACTCGTATTAAACCAAGCAGCCACGCCCAGTGTGCGTGGAAAAGCGTGGCTTCTTCGGCACCTACGGCAGAAGCACTCTGAAGCAGCCATACTTGTCCACGCATACTGATGCTTTACTTGCTTCGTTTGTTTACTTTGTATACCCACTATAATTCAAACTACTATGTGGATTGGATTTTCAGTCCCTGCCTGATGGCGTGGGTTTTTCCCTGGAATAACTCTCTGGGGTTTTCCTCCCACATCTAAAACTGAAACTTCCTTCATTGTCTTCTCTCCATGGGGTTCTTGGCTAGTATAGTCACTAAGTTCGCTTTTCTGAGACTCCTTGGCTTCACAACCATAACTAGAATTCCCCTCAAATTCAAAAGGATACATTTCTTATTGTAAATTAGTAGTTTTTGTTCAATGGTACTGAATCTAAGAATGCTGAACATAGGAATATGCAAAAGACAACAGACTGAAATTAATTTGTTTGGTTTATTTCATTGAAAATGTATGTACACTCATACTGTCATATGAAAACAAACTCAAAACAACAAATAGAAAATGAACCCATTGTTTGACATTGTGAGGCTTTAAACAAAAAACAAAAAATACATTTGTAATTCAAACTATTTAGGGTGGGAAACTTGTCTTTTTGGAGTAAATTCCAATCCAATAAGTGTCCATAAATACAAAAGTTCACAATTTAAAGTTATGAATGTTTGTTGTATTTATGCTGTATGGAAGGCTTTTAAAACAAAATATGAACACATTTTTAAAAACATTAAATACATTTATGTATTCATAACTGTCCCAAATTAAGGAAACTTTGTTTCTAGAACTACTGTGGCAGTTGTGTCCTTGAGCAAGATGCTTTACCTGGGGTATAAATGGGTACCTGCGAGGGTATGAAAAAGGCTTTGGAGTGCCATGGCAGTCTAGGGCTGTATACTCCCCAGGGAGCTGAGAAAGATTGAAGGAATGTTATTGGCCCAAAGACCAGGGCACTAATGTAAAGCGCATTGATACGTTACTGTAAAATGCCCTATAAAAGAGCTAGAACCTTTGTCTGCATCTTTGTTGCCCCTGGTTTGGCCTTGGTGCCCCTTTAAAAGTTTCCCATAGATTTTAAGATTTCCCAATGGAAGTGCCCTTTGCATAATGAAAATGGCCTTGCCCTCTCAAAGATGGAATTCCATGGGACATACACCAACCATGTAGATGCCACCCAATGACTTACAATGTAGGAAGTATGCATCTTCGACGTTACTAATGGAGCAATGGGTTGCCCAATTGTCAAAAAAAACATACATCTAATTCAAATTTTATGTTACTTTCAAAAATAATATAATAGGGAAGATGCCAAACAAGTTTATTGTAATTATCAGCAAAACATCAAACCATGTAGGCACAGAACTACATGTATATTATGAAATGGTTAATATTATTCAGTAGTACATTGCAAATAATAAGTAGTTCAATATATTTTCAACAACTTGATACACCATTTTTGTTCTTCGCAATGTGAAGTTAAAAACACCTGGGCCCAATTTCATGGCTCTGCTTACCGTAAGCAAAGAATTGGCCCTTAGCAGAAGCAGGAAATTCCGCACTAACGTCAAGCATATTTCACAGATTAGCAGGGAATCAATTCCTTGTGCGCATGCGAACTCCTTGTGCGCATGCGAACTCCTTGTTACTAGGCATTCTTCGCTTACACAGCTAGAGCAGAAATCCTTGCTTGCCCTGTAAGTGAAGAATGGTGATCGCAAGCGCAGAGATCGGCGGTAAGCAGAGCCATGAAATCGGGCCCTGCTGAGAGAGCACCCTGAACATATTGAAACTAGTTTACTGGCTCGACATCTTTTTACAGTTATTACAAACGCGTGCGCTGCGGAGTGGTGTAAAAACTGTCCACTATCATTGCAGACAAGTGTCTGCAATGATAGTGGACAGAGAGAGAAAAAAGTGGAGAGAGAAAAAAAAATACAAGATCATCATTCATTATACTATACAATGTGTACATCACTGATGCCAACAAGCCATTTGTGAGCTAGATTTGAATAAAGTCTGGTACAATGACTTGCTTAGTCACCGCTTAAATTTACCGCTTAAGTTACCGCTTAAATTTGAATTCCTCAGACTATAGACGGTTGCTATGTCACATGCTTCGGGGCAAGCTCTTGCGTTTGTAAAAGACATTGAACACCCATACACAATTTTGAATTAACGTGTATGGTACCAGGCTTTGCCTACCTGGAGGTTGCTATGCAAAAGCTTGCCCGAACCAATTGACATAGCAACAGTCTCGATAGTCTGAGGAATAGTCAAACTCAAGTGGGGACTTGTGACTAAGCAAGTCGTTGTACCATACTGTATTTCAAATCTAATTAATAAATTGCTCATTGCTGGGATCGTAACCGTTTCTCTGTTTGACTGGTGCGGGGACAAATAGTTTTCAAAAACATATAACGACCAGTGGGAATTACAACAGGTGCTTACATTTATGAGCAGTGGCGTCAAACCAGACATTTTCATTTGGGGGTGGGGGGCAAGGATATAATTTGTTGTCTTTTTTTTTTCTTGGGGGGGGGGGTTCTTTTTAAAGGTATTATACAGGAACCATTTTTTTCTGTGAAATGTTTTCCTCTGAAATGAAGTCATATTTGAGAAAACTGTATCTGACATTCTTACAAAAACTTAACAGCTGATTTTTGGTTGTTGCAACCAAAACTAAGGACATTGTGTTTACATGCTGAAAGTTTTACGAGGTTTTTCACTGTTTTCTCCTGACTCACACAACGGATTAAGCCCACATTGTCGTAGGCTTGTTATTTCATGTAAATGGCTGATCACACAAAAACATGAACACTGTCTGCAACTATTTTGTCAGCTTGACCAACCCTGTATAATACCTTTCATCGATGATTCAGCAGATGATTCCAACACATAAAAAAAAAAATGGCAGAATTACTGTTGAAATGTTTCTCAGGATGTTTGACTTTGGAAAAAAACTGAAATATTGTGATTAAATAGCCCCAAACCTCTTTCAAAGCCTACACCTGTATACATACATGTAGGTCAGGCTTTATGCTTGATAAAATGTTCACATTTTTTTCCCCAAGGACCACACATCAAACCTGGGTCAGGTATAAAGTACTAACTGTATCTCAAACTAGTATTAACTTGACTTTCCGCATCATCAGTTCTTACACATCGTTACAGGAGCTGCTAAAACAACCTAATTAAAAAAAATCAAAAGTTCACTTATTTACATAAAACTTGGCATGAGCACTAATCACATATGGAGAAACATTTTCCATTTTGGATGAAATGATGTCCGACTAGGCCAATTTATGAGCATTTACAGGAGAGCAACGTTTCAACTTTTTAAAACTTAGCTGCTGATGAGTGTGAGGAAACTGTTTTTTAGTCAATAGGCTATAATGCTCAGATTCATGTATTCACAACATTAAGCAATACTTTACTTGTCCATACAATTATTAATGCTATTTCACATGTGCATTCATACATTATAGATAAACTGGGTTTGTTTAATTTAATACTGAATTCATGAGCTTGGCTGGGGGATTAACCAAAAATGTTAGATCATCGGCATCCAAATAGTTTCTTTCCTTTTATCAGTTTAACTTGTTACTCAGGGCTGGATTAAGAAGGTACTGTATTTGGGTAGGGTCATAGATTGGTTTTTGTCAACGTAATGCTAATTTATAGGCAAAATTTTAAAGAAAGATACAGTTAAAGTCACCTGCGAAATTTTCAGCTGAATACAGTGTCTACTTGCTGAGAAAATGGCACAAAACTGTACGGTATTTTCAGAAGCACGTCAAATCCATCAATGTGTAGTGGGCGAGGTGATGGCGAGTACCAACCACATCTCTGGCCACAGCATTTGCAATATAGACACCAACCCTCAGAAATCTGACAAACGATTCATGCATGAATCGTTTTTTTTATTCAAATTTTTTTGGTGAAAAATTATCCAATCCATATTACTTTGAAGGGAATCCTTTCTCAAAATAGAACAGCTGCAGTGCTTCTCACCAAGTAAGTTTTTCATGGTTATTAATATTTGGAGTATTTACCTATCTATGACCCAACCTAATGAGCTTTTTGTTGTTGAAAACTTGCACTTTGTATGACGTCCCAAAAGGTCAGTCAGTGTGAAAGTTATCACTCAAAATGCTTGCCAAAGTGTTTGGAAACAATCAAGAAATCTCGTGGGTACAATTTTGCTATAAGGCTTTGTCACACGGCATCTTTAACCCTTGATGTAGAGGTGACCACTTGTGTTCGCAAAAGGAACACTTCGGCAGCACAAGAGACAAGCTGTAACTAACTATCCCCAGAAAAATAATGAGAAAACTTATGAATTTCCTTATTGGAGATTGGCTGGAACTGGTTGCCTGTAAATTGCCTTGTGTGACTTGGCCTTTATGCACCACTTGATATGCTTGCTGAACGCCCAAAGGTCACATTGAAACAACACACAACAAGTATGTCTGCCAAATACACGTACTGCACGTGTGCGTTACAAGTTCTACAATTACATAATATATTCCCATAATCTTAAAGGTATTATACAGAATTGGTTAAGGATAAAACCATTGGTTAATTAGAAAGTTCACTGATTATGAAGTTCATACTAGCACCATTTTTGGGGGTGAAACATTTCCCTCTAAAATGAAGTAATATTCCAGAAAACTATTTGAAAACCCTCAAAGAATGCTACAGCTGATTTCAGTTATTACAAGCAAAACCAAGGGCAATGTGTCTACATGCTGAAAATTATGCATGGTTTTTCACTATGTGCTCCTGACCCACACAACGAATTGAGCCCAAATTTTGTCAGGTTTGTTATTTCATGTATATGGTTGATCCTATAAAACATGTACCCTGTCTGCGACTATTGTGTCAGCTCCACCAATCCTGTATAATACCTTTAAAGTTAGAAAAATGAACATCAATAAACTTATATTCATGAAAATTTCCTGACAATTGCCATTCACGAAAATGAAATGACTTGACCTATCATGAATTATTCACGACGCTGCCATGTCATGAATAATTCACAGGCTTGTTGACTGTTGGTTTAAATTCATTCACATAACTTATTCTTATAGTAAACCTTAGTGACAATAGGTGCACCACTCACTCAGAGGTCATCACTACTATGGAAGTTTGGCCACAGCATAATGTCTTCAATACTGTTTTATACACATTTAATGATATATGAATAATTCATGAGGGTTCCCCCTGTCCAGACTCGATGAGGAAGTCACTGAAGGCAGCTTGGATTTCAGCATCTAGTTCGTCTAGATCGTCGGCATAACTGGACAAAAATACAAATACTATTTATTTTGATGCTGACCTTTTTTTTTTCTTCGTGATTTAGAAAGCATGTTTTGGAGACACCTCCTTTATTTACTCATAAAAATGCCAGATCAATCAGATCATGTTTTGAAATTACATGTTAAAATAAAAAACACTAGGCCTGGAATTACATGGAGGCCATGGTGCTCCTTCAAAAGTTCCCCATTGACTTAAGCAGAAAATACTGCTTAACACTTTTCTGCTTCACAGAAATGAGCAGGATACCAATCGCAAACAACACACATGACATTGTATTTTGGCTGGTAACCTTGTTCTGGTAAGCATAACTTTGTGGTGCTTAGGTACTTTTTGTGCTCAAACAGCTCCATGAAATCGGGCCTTAATTTATAATGGCTGTATTACTATATGGGTTTTGAGGCATTGCATGGTGAGGTATCACTGTGTAGTTTTTTTCCTTGAGAATTTGTCTTGCTATTTATTCTACTGCTGTGGGGTAGATTTCAGAATTACACAAGGTGTTACCACGAACTGAATATACATTGCTGTTTAGATTTGTTCTTTGAGAACTTGCCTTGCTATTTACTCTACTGCCGCGGAGTAGATTTAGGAATTTGGGAGACTACTTAGTTCTGAAAAAACGTGCTGCTTTTAAAAGTACTACCAGGATGGAGTAGAAAATCAGCCTGGACAACAACTTTCACTTAGTGGATTGAGGTGACTTCTTGTTATTAGTTCACTGCCGAGGAGCGAGTTCTTAATTGGGCTCAATGTTTCGACTAGCCTGCTCTAGTCATCGTCAGGAGACTGTTTGAGATACTGGTCTCTTTATAGAGTTTCAGAGGTTTCAGTGTAAAGACAGCACTGCTCTGATTGGTCCTTCTGAAAGGAGAACTGTGGTCGGTGGGCTCAAGAGTTATTGTGAGTGCCTCGGCAGTATTGCTATTAGGATTGCTTTGCGGTGACTTACTCAAGCTCTTCATTGGTGTCTGGCTGGTAATGGCTGGGATCCACGTCGTAGTCAGCGTAGGGATCTGCAGATGCATTTTCATCATAATAAGGATACTCTGCGTAATTGTCATACTCTCCGTCATACTCATCTCCAAAACCTACCAGCAGAAATCATTCAAACTATTAGGCTCGAAAAAAAAGTTCAAAATTGGCTTTTGAAAGCAATTATTTACGTTCTTTCGCGTCTTCAAGCAGCTCGTCAGTCCTTTTAGTTTGGTTCTTACAGACTGGTGTCAGTAAGTGTCGGTCGTCCCCTCTTCGTGTTCTTGTTTGACCAACAACTACACAAAAAAACTTGCATGTTTTAAAACCGGTTTAAAACAGGCTGGTTTTAAAGAATGAAACCTTAGTTGAAGAAGTGCTTGCGATTTTGACGCAATTGCCTTGTAATGGTTATATGGACACCTACATGTAATACACAATGCTTATTCCTCCTGCAGTACAAATTAAAAATTTGATTCGAACATCCTGAAGATGGCAGCGCTTAAATCACCTCAATAGACCGTGCAAGTCTCGCGCGTATTCGAACATTTTTGGGACCACTGTGGTCCCACGTACATTGTTTTAACGCGTTAAAGAAACAAACTCACGCGCTTTAACGGATCCCAATGTTCGAATACGCGCGAGACTTGCACAGTCTATAGGTACAAACCTGAACAGATTTGTTTTATTGTAGAGTGTCGGTGACAACTACATTTTCATCCAAGAAGCCAAAAAATAAAATAAAGACAAGTATTTTGTTCTTTTTAAAACCAGCTGGAGAGCCTCTAGACAGGAACTTTGTTTTTTTTAGGTAATCCTTCAGGCTCCAGTTGGTTCTCATTCTTTCCTCTGTATTTTAATTGCTCTTGGTGTATCTTTGAATATTTTTTACCGACGTGCATTGAGGTACCTTTTTTTTGCCAGAGAAATGAAAAGCATAAATAAAAAAGTGCATCAAAAAGGGGATTTCTCCAGATCCCATACATTGGATACGACACCAAAGTTGGCATTCCCATATCACATCCCCCATGAGACTTTCCTTGTTCACCATCTCGGGCCATACCTGCTTCTGCAGCGGTGATTACTTGACCTTGCTTATTGTAGAAGACCGGTTCATTCTGTGGAGAGAAGAATGGGACTTGAGTACAACATTTTTTAGCCCATTTGTGCCAACGTAACTGATAAACACCCCCCAACCTCTGCACAAAAACACTACTTCATACCTAAAAAAAAATTAGAAATAATAATAAATAATTAAATAAATTAAACATCCAAGATGAAAATGACTTATAACTTTTTGTCTTCACCATCGCTTTCCCACAGATATCCCCCTTTTTAGTCCGACTCATTCACTATTGAAGTACCCTTTCTCCCTCCAGCTTTGTTTTCGTCCTTTGTGTTTTCAACCTCTTGTGGTGAAACCAGCTCTACCCCCCCCTTGTCATCCTCTTCATTGTTCCTCCCTTGCTTTTTTTCTGTATGCTTTCTGCCTCACTCTCCCTCTTTTCATCTCTTGCAACTTGACTGCTTCTGCCACACCAGTATACCTGTTTACATGTATGTGTGTTGTGTTGTCGTTTAGCCTTCGAGAAAGACTCTGCTAGTGTCGAAGAAACGTCCAGCCATTAACTATTTTTTTTGCATTAAATAAACCAAATTTAAAAAAAAACAACCAACCTCCAAACTAACTCAATCTTTTGAATGGACTCACCGTGAACGGAGCTGCTGCAGGTTGTGGCGCATCCCCTCCTGCAGCCACGTTGACACCACCTACGGGTACTACAGGTGGCGCCGAAACACTAATGCTGTTTTTCACTTCAGCTTGACCCCACTTGGCTGCCCGCAGCTCAATCAGCTGCAACCATAGCGCACGTATGCCCCTTAGATAAGACAAATGATTTCAATACACAAAGTGAAACTACTTGTTCATGTAGTGAGTGAAAAAAGCACCCTCAATCTTACCCTCAATCTTATTTGGGCCTGATGCACTTCGTACCTACAAATTTACTGTTTGTCTGTGACCTTTGGACCTTTCTCTGTTCCATTTTAGCTTCGGGCAAGAGAGAGCAATTTCATTTTCTGTAGGTATTTCTCTCTATTTTGGTTGGGAGCATGGCTGTGGCCATGGCTCCGAATACTGTTTACTTGAGAGGATTAAAATCATTTCAAGTGCAGGAGATCATTTTATATTTTAGGCGTCATCGTGTGGATTTTGCTGTAGTATTTTATTGAATGCTCGTCCTTTTTTAATGAGAGGGCCGGGCTTCTTACAGTGTCTCTACATTCACTAAATAAAAAGCGCTTGCCACAAAATGAAAGTGAAGTTGCAGAGGGTCAGCAGCAGAGTTTAGAAACTTTCCTAAGCCATTCATATCGGTATTTATCAAAATCTTCAACTTGCCTCTGCGCAGTATTATTTTCCAGAACTTTTTGGAGATTAGTAGTTAGAAGTAGTTAGAAGTTAGTAGTAGAAGTAGTTTTTTTATTTTGAGAATAATGTCACAATGAAACCCTCACCGAATAAAGTGAACTCAAATCAAATGTCCTTATAAAATGCTCTGTGTTTTTACAAGTGGAGAAATTATGGAATGTCTTACCGTGAATAGGCCAGAGCTTTGGCCATAGACCACGGCCCATACTCATCCATTGTATACTGGAATCTTGGACTTACCTCCCATAGTATGCCCAAAACCCTGTAATCCTGGAATTACATGAAAGTGGCTGTCTGTACATTATCGGTACAATTTATGTACAGTAGAATCTTGGACTTACTTGTCTATGGCGTCTCTCGTTATATGCCCCCTCGCCTTGTAAAATATTTCGTTTAAAGTATCCGACACTGTGCCCTGATTCTGTGCCTTGTCATAGTCTTCAATCTCTTTACCTGAAAGCTAGAAATGAAAACCATATTTGTAAAACAAAAATCTGTTTCTGAATGTGGGATGGGGAAGTGGGGGTCGGGGGGCTGGAACGGAAGTATTTGCAGGTGAAAATCAAGAGTCCAAGCACACAGAGCTGAAAAGATGGATTCCGTACAAACGGATTAATCAAGCAGTGGTTTGGCATGTCTTGGCCGAGTGATTAAGAGCCACCGAGTTCAGCTCTGGTGTTTCTGATCTGCAGAATGTGAGTTTGAGTCTCAGTCGTGGCACTTGTGTCCTTGAGCAAGATACTTTACCATTATCCTCCAGATGGGACATTAAGCCATAGGTCCCGTGTACTAGGATTGGTAGTGCATGTAAGAGAACCCAGAACACTTATCAGGGAAGAGTAGGGGTAAACCCCAGTGTTTCTGGTTCACATAGCAAGCACCCTTGTTTACAGGTTTCCTCAGGCTTGCGAGCTACAGTGATTTAGTTCACTACTAAGGCATCCTTGGTCTCATTACCAGCAAAGGTGTTAAAACCTCACAATGTTACAATGATAAAAATGGATTAGTTTATAATCAACAAAGCACTCCTACCTTGAGCAGTAAGCCAAGACATTTGAGGTTTTCATTGCTGGCGTTATTCACCAGTGTCTCCATCAGCTCAGACAGGGCTTTTCGGTAAACTTCTATCCTCTTACCTTCCACCTAACAAAAAGTCAAGTATGATAAATGTATGTTTTAATCATCTAGAGGAGTGAAATTGCTCAAACTAATTTGACTATTTATCCTTACTTACTTTGTGCTCAGTTACTGTTTGGTCATAAATGTGATTTGTTTCCTCCCTGTATGTAATTTTAGAATTAGAAAAATAGCCCCCCCCCCCCTTCTTCCAATACTGAACTAGTGTTTTTTCTTGCCTTTGGCGGCGCCCTTTAGGTTCCCAGCAAAGACCAATCAAAATGAAAAGTAAAATCGACCCACTGAAGGCTGTTTATCTTCGTTACTCGATGTCACAGTGCTGTTTGAAGTGGCTAAGGGGTTTTCGTGAAAATCAGCATTCATGCCCAGTGTGACACTGATCAAAACAAGAGTTTTTTTTACATTATGAAACCATTTTTATTGAGTTTGACTCAGTTATATGTAATCAGTACACACTCATCTACCTTTCTATGACAAAAGAACAATAATCTTAATTTTGTTCAAGTTGATCTTTAAAGATGCACTGTCGTTGCGATCACAGTGAGTCTGTGGCCAGACATCAAACTCTAAACTCTCACCAAGTTACTGCACACGCTCACGCGATAATAATGACAGCGCAATTTAAAGCTTTTGTTTGTAATGTGACTGTCAATGCGGGCGCGTGTATAGTAACTGGGTGAAAATTCATGTTTCTAAGTCCAGCCACAAGCAGTCTATGATGACGACGACTGTTACCCTTTAAGTATAAAACACAAAATTGGCCAAACCTTTCAGTTTTCAAAACACTCTTCCAAGTAAGGCCTGAGAATGCTCCTACTTTGAAATGATCTCCTGCAATAGTACAATTACACTGTATACCAAATACTTACCTGTGTGTTGAGGAACAATTCTGCTAGAAACATGGTAGCACCATGTAACCGGCCCATCTGTTTTGGATCCTTTGCCATTTGTACTTTCCTTTCGACGGTTTCTTTCAATCTATATTAGGTCAATAGAAAAATCGGAAGAATTGTTTATGGACACAATTGCTGCCAATGAGTGCAGACGTCTTAACCCCTAATCTCATCTAACTCAGCCTTAAGCTTAAAGATATTAAACAGGATTGTTGAAGGATAACAAACATCATTGATTAATTTTAATCTGAAAGCTTACTGATTATGAAGTTCATACTAGAACCACTTTTCTGTGAAATATTTCCCTCTGAAATGAACCAATATTTGAAAAAACCTTTTACAAAATGCAACAGCTAATTTTGCTTATTTACAACCAAAATTAAGGACAGTGTGATTACATGTTGAAAATTGTGCATGGTTTTTCACTATTTTCACCTGAATCACACAATGGATTCAGCCCAAATTTTCACAGGTTTGTTATTTCATGTAAATGGTTGATCACACAAAGCATGGACACTGTCTGTGACTATTTTGTCAGCTTAACCAATCCTGTATAATACCTTTAACATTGATTCACCAAGTCCTAAAGAACAAAACTTGCTGCCAATGTGTGCAGACGTCTTAACCACTAACACCTACCTTATATACTCAAGACAAAACTTGTATTATCAAATTCAACTTCAAACTAATAAACAATTTTACAAAAAGAGACAAGAAGATGCTGTACCTTTGGTTGATGTACGTCCTGAAAGCTTTAATTGGTGGTGGGAGTTTAAGGTGCAAATTCAGATAATCACAGGCTCTGGCGCCTGTATATCTGAAGTTAGGCTCCAAAACCGACTGGAAAAAATCAACAAGAATAAGATCGAAAAATGTTATTATGATTACTATTGATTTGATTTCATTGGACTTCAAAAAACTACCCCCATCATCCTGGGGAAGGGTCCCAACATTTTGTAACAAATTGCATCATATACTTCATGGTTTTATGTGTATTGTTGAGCATAGAGGCCTGAAATATGTATTATTATTTTTATTATCATACATGGATTACATACCTGTTCAAATATGATATTGGCAATGTCACCCAGTTCATTGTCTGCCTGGATGGTCGAATTGAGAGTGCGCACCAAGGAATACATGTAGTCCTCAAATAATCCTGGATTGACAATCAGACTTTCCAACACATCCCTTACCATTCGGATGGTGTTTGGATCCTGTGAGCTGTTGGCATACTGTGCCT
This sequence comes from Pisaster brevispinus, assembly GCA_023634235.1. NCBI lineage: Eukaryota > Metazoa > Echinodermata > Asteroidea > Forcipulatida > Asteriidae > Pisaster > Pisaster brevispinus. The sequence goes on from JAMKCF010000013.1 coordinate 16,102,445, forward strand.
GGTACTACGATAAGATAGAAGAATATCAACCACTTTAAAAAGGCATGCACGAATAATGTAAAGATCTTGCCATTATTTAGTGTTTGCTTTGACCCTAAGACTGAGTGGAGCAGTCTCTGGGCAGATGCCAATACCAACAAAGGAAAGGTCATCCCGGATCCCACAGTGAAACCACCCGGGCCCAATTTCATGGCTCGGCTTACCGCTGAACTCTGCGCTTACGATCACTATTCTCCGCTTACTGTGCAAGCACTGAATTTTTTGCGCTAGCTGTGTAAGCGAAGAATGCCTAGTAATGTGGAGTACGCAGGCGCACAAGCAAAAAAAAACCTGCTAACCCGTGAAATACACTTGACTTAAGCGCGGAATTCCGTTTGTTTGCTTACGGTGAGCAGAGCCCTAAATTTGGGCCTAAGTATTGACCTCCATCGCAAGCAATGGCTAACCCTGAACAGAATTCGCACCCCCCATGTGAGAGCACCCAATCACCTGCACAAGTGGGGGATGACAGAGTGCCCTGCTTGTGACTGCCGATAAGTAAATTAGGTTTTGTTGTGTGTTACTGTAGATTTATTTTGTCCTTTTGAGGACTTTGGACGCTGTTTTATGCATTCACTTCTTGCCTTTTAAAAAAATAATTAGTGTAAGTACTGTGTGTTAATCATGTTTTTATCTAATGTATTTTTAAATTTGTAAATCAGCCAATGGAAGCAAAATTTCTGTATTTTTATGATGCGGACAATAAAATGTATAATTCTAAATTCTAATAATAATAATAATTCTATCTAGATCAGACCATCCAACACATCATGAATGACTATCCACTTATTGGCATTTCCCTGGTGGCCTCAGAAACATCCACACAGTAACGGATGCTGACCTACCTTGGATATCTACCCTTGATCTACAAGAACTACAGGCTGTACATGCCATACGCAGGAAGGAGTAGTTTGGTTAAAATAAAAGTGTTTCTAACTCAATGATCCCGACCCAACCATTACCCCCTTTCGAGGTCAAACGCTATCTCTACCTGTTCTTCCCCGTTAGACCACTGGGGCTGTGGCTGCGTCGCGTACAGTCCATCACCACCAGCCCAAGGCTTCCCTGGTACAAACTCGTTAGGTCCAACATTGGCGAATTGCTGTGGCTGAATGTTGGTCCTTGCTGCAGCTGCTGAACTGTCAGCAACTGATGCTTGTTGCCAGTTCGTTCCGGGCACAAACTCAGCCGCCGCTGCTGATAATGAGCTCATTGTGTGATCAATAACTCTCTTCAGGACATCTTGATTAAGACAAAGTCAGAAAGTGTCAATAACATAATTACATAACAATACAAATAAATAAGTAACATTCTCCTTTAACAGTGGTTCGCTGGCCAAATGGCAGTTCAAACATCTGAGGACAAGTCAGAAGTCACTCCAAAAGGTCCAGCTGGTTACATTTTAAGCTAAATGAAAAAAAGTTTAGTTTCCTTGAGAAGTTGAGGATAGGTTCGTTAACTTCACAAGCATGCTTGTCAGCTTGTGTGGTCAGTGGTGGAAGTTGTTGTGGAATTGAATTGAAAAACACACTAGCTAGCGCTTCTGCATCCTTTCGAACTGGGCCTTCAAAGTTCAACCTGGTTGGATATGGGACGCAGAAAAACTACATTTTCCAAATTCCACGAGCACGCTTGTGTGATAACTAATGAAATAAATATAACAGTAACACATTCAACTCATCATACGAATACATATGTTGTTATGTCATGTGCATCCATGCATTTTGCAATAATAATTGCCAAACAAAACGAAACAAAATTGTATCCCAATTTATCACTTCTTAAACCTTAGAAAAATCCGCATATGCTTTCTACACAAAGTACAATGGTACCCACTAGTAATACTAATTCACACAGTTTGGGTAAAACTTTGTAAGAAAAGGCAAAATTCTTATTGTTAGATCTTACTTTTCTCAAGTCGAACTGATGAGCGAGAACAACACAATCTGTATACACACAGCGACTCTGTCAACCTTTAACCAACACAACAACATTTTTCTGTATTGGTTTTATCACAAAGAGCAATAGCTTGAGACTGAGGTTGACTAGAAGTTTCTTGTATGGAAAGCGTGGTTGGCAAATTAACTTTGTAAGGCCAAAACTTTGTGTTCCCTTCCGCATAATTACCTTAGTCAACATTCCCTTTCACAGTAAAGGTATTTTATAGCTAAAACTGTGATTTTTGTAGAATGAAGGTGTGAAATTACAAAACTATTTGTTCAAGGCATGTGCGGTCGTTACAAAATAATAGTAATGTGCTAAACGTATGCAGTAGTTTGTCATCTTAGGCTCCCCATACTAAGCCTTGCTTCACCATAGAACAAGTTACCCTGCTTGAGATACATTGCGTTTGGAAGAAATGTAGTCTGGGTGCACTTTCTATGTGTCGCTGTTGAGCGCAATCTTCAAAAGCGCGCATTGTAGGATAATTGCGCGGTCTATCATTTTTGATGACGCAAATATGACAAAAGACACCGCCACTATCTGAGGAGTTAGCTTTGGCCTGGCCGGGGGTAGACAGCTTAGTTGGTTGAGTACCAGCAACTTAATCCAGAGGTCGCAGATTCAAATCCTGCTCCAGTATTTTTTTCATTGTTCAACCCAAAATCAATTAAAATTATTTGTTCAATCAGTTTCCCTAATTGTGGTTTATTACTTGAAATTACATAACTCTTATGTGGTCACACACACACACACACCCAAGTGTGTAAACACCTCCAATCGGGTACCTCCTATTGTCCCTCTTTTGTTTGGACTCTAACTTTTTGGTAACAGCTCCCATTGGTTTTGTACACACTTTCCAACTGGGGACCTTTACCCAACCGGGGACCCTATTGTCCTCTTTTGTTATAGGTCCCCGGTTTGAATGTGAAAACAAACTCACACACACACACACATTCTTTTTTTTGCATCCCTGTGGAGACATCTTTTGTTCTTTCCTTTGTCCCTGTAGTTAAGAACCTCCCATAGACTTTGTACACAAAATTCCTTGTGGAGCAACCCAGTCTTTAGAATTTCCCTATGGAGACCCTTTGTTTTCCCTTTTCTGTTTTGTTCTCGGTCTCCATAAGGTAGTGAATATGAGGGCATACAGGTAATATAAGTTCCAAAGTCACGATAAAGCACTAGAGAAGCAGCACTGCAGCGCGGCTCCACAAGCATCCAAGAAGTCTGTGAATCTCCCTGGGGGTGGAGAGGGAAAAGACGGGGTGGGGTCAAGTTTAAAATCAATGTAATTTTGTTCACCTCTGAAAAGTATCGACATCACAATAACAGAGTGATACCATTCATGAGCTGGGTTGGCAAACATCCTCCATCATATGGGGTGCAATGGTTTCGAAAAGAAAGTAGCTGCCCCCCTTACCACTCCACTCCCCTCCCCCAACATGAACTTCAAAACTGTGCGCGCGCAGTTTTCACAACTTGCTCGCGCATATTGAAAATACGCGTCTTTAAAGACTGCGCTCAACCACACGTGTTGTTGGTTTTTGATTTTGCGTTTACAAAACCGAGGGAAAGATGGCGAAACGTAAGGCACAAGAAGTGTTATTGAGACACAAAAGGAAAAGAAAAACGAGCAAATCTGAGACCGGCATTATCAAAAGAAGTAAAGGTTCGTCTGTTAATTTACCGGTAAGCTTAAAAACTACGTTCTAAAATCAATCACGTGTTCGCAAGCAACGTTTTCGCTAACTAACTATGCTTTAATATACGACATGACTAGCCCAGTGGTAGGACGTCAGTGCCACTGCACTGACGTCCTGGGTATAAAGCTGGACCATAAAGCTTCTCTACAATGCGAACCAATTTTTGACTATGTTTTTTTATATTTTTACCTGATTTAAGAAGCTGAAATTCTCTTGTTATATTATATTCTTCATGGCCATAACTACACTTTTGATGCATCAAAAAATAACAAATATATTCATGGATGATATTAATAAATTATGTGATGCCCCGTCCCTTCAGGGCCACCAACTTCAGTCATAATGGAAAATAATGTGTTTGCGATATTATGAAATTGTTTGCGATTGTGCGCAGAGCATACAGTCATGACCATGATGATGACATTCATGACAGTACTGTACGTATACGCAACGTCGTCGAATGCAATATCATAATATTATAATGTGGTAAAATTTTGTGCGGGATCGTAGTGCGCATACATAATTTATAATATGAATTTCACGTAATCGCATTTGTGAATAATTTCGCGAAACATCAAATTGCGATGTTGCAAAATTATTCACAAATGCGATTTGGATGAAAGAAACTCCACAAATCATTAGAGATTTTATTCAAATAAGTACACGATTGACGAAAAAGTAGGCGAACAAAATCGCGACATTGCATACGTGTATGCACACATACTGAATAATTTCACAGTTTGGTTGGATTTTGCCAAGTTTGCAATGTGCCACTGAAGTGACCGGATACCAGAGAGACATATATAGAGAAATTCCCAGATGATAATTTTGAAAATGGTCCTGACAGTAAGTCAACTTTTTGAACATTTGGGTTTTTTTTTATAAATGAACATACTGTCCGAGTGAATGCCTGTTATATGATACTGACGCATTTTACATAATTATGATTACTTACTGCAGACAAAATGGACAAACAAGCAGAGAGTACTTGTGTTTTCAGCCAGGGGTGTGTCATACAGAGGGCGCCATCTCATGCTAGATCTCCGCACACTTATGCCTCATTCCAGAGAAGGTTTGTCTCTTCAGTGTTCCCCGAGCCTTGTTCTCAGTGGTGTACGATCTTGCCGCACCATTTTTCCCAGAATGCCTCGCTGTATCATAACCCCCTGGAAGTGAGACATTGAAATATCTGAATATATTGGATATTTTAATTAGTCCTGTGGTTGATCCATTCTGTGCTAAAGATGTACGCAGAGCGTGCAACCAAGAGCCATCAAGTCATATAGCAACTGGTTCTCTCTCATTCTTCTTTGATCTTGCGACTTGTCTAATTGTATGCAGTTTAAGGTGACTGTGTAAAAACATGATTCAAACATGCACTACTTACTTGCATTTTGACATGCACATACAGGCTCCATACAAGGGCTCAAAAGTTTTTAACAAGCATGCGCGCAGAGCAGTCAATTCTGGTAGCCAATGAATTAGCATTGTTTTTTTCAGTGATTCCTTTCCATGTTAGTGACGAGAGGTATCGATATGGCGCGCTGCCCATGGTAGTGAGGCTGGTGTTTAGCAAAAAGCACTTTTCATTTTGAAAAGTCGTCTCCTTACTAGAGTAAAGTTCCATACTTTGCTGATCACAAATGTTAACAAAACTTTATCTTGACTTGCAGATGTAAAGATGAACAGTAGAGCTGGAATGGCACAAATTAATGAGGTAAGATTTCCTCTTTTTTTCTTGCTCCTCTTCTGATGTCATCGGCTGATTGTTCCGCACTCCAAAAGGAAGGCTAACGACAGTTAATTCTTTGTTGTTGCCTTTAGGAACTAGCTGCCGTGTGCTATCAGGGAAGCGGCATCTACTGCCACCTTCGAGCGCCAACTCAAATCTCACCCATTTCCCAGCTTATGATCTGGTTTTTTTTAATGCATTTTCTTCTTTTCTTGTTGTTTAATCATGTTGTTGATTGTGAGGCGCTGTGCTTTTTGTAGAGTGCCATATAATTGCATATAAATGTTATTATTTTTTTATTCATTATTGCATTGACTTCATGATGTATTTGTTAAACGAGTTCATTTTCAGCAAAACAACAACATACAATATGTTCAGAGGCAACACTCTTCTCAACAGAGACATATGTTTTGTGTGATCGACCACAACCTGTGAAAATTTTGGCTTAATCACTTGTCCGAGTCTGGAGAAAATAGTCAAAACCATGCACAGTTTTCGGCATGTAAACATATTGTCTTTAATGTTAGTTGTAACAACCAAAATCAGCTGTGGTGCTTTTTAGGTTTTCAGATTCAGTTTTCTCAAATATTACTTCATTTCAGAGGCTGAGGGAACTATTTCACAGTAAGAACTTGAAAATTAGTAAGCTTTTAAACTTAAGTTCAAAAATGATGTTTTTTATTCTTACCGATCCTGTTTAATAACTTAAAATTTTATTTTGATTGTTGTTTACAGATTTGCGAAATGAAAAACTGCAATAAGTGTATATTTTTTGAGTCACGCAAGAAGAGAGATCTTTTCATGTGGTGAGTTGGAAGAAAAATGCAAATATCAGCCAAAACAGTCAAACTAAATTTACAGAAAACAAGACTGTTAACATTACAAACTCGTATTTATTTGATTGATACCGTATATGCATTGCAGGTTTCTTATTGGAACTCAACTTGGATTCCAGTATGTGTTGCATTATTACATTTGTCCATATCTCATTTTTGAAGTTATGATATTGTCAGTTTTAATTTAACCAGTATAAACAAGGTAAAAACATTGACTACAAATAATAATAGAATTATAATTTCCTTTCATTTAATTTTTTCAAATGAGTATTGTTTAGGATTTGATTAAGTTACGGTATGATATTGTGTACTGGCATAAATATGCAGATTGTACCAGGGTTGGAATTTCATCTTTGAGAGGCCATTTTCATTTGGCAAGGCCATTTTCATTTTGCAAAGGACACTTCCATTTTGAAAATCTTATGTAGTCTTATCTAAGGGGCACCAAGGTCATGACCAGGGACAACAGAGGTCATGACCTCCTTGGCCTCCTTGTAATTCCATGCCTGGAGTACTGTAGGCCTACTGGTTTGCCTAGAACTGTATGTATACAGAAAAACACTTTTAATGAAACATGTGTGCTGAGTCAGATCAATTTTAATAAAAACCTGAATTTTTGTGTGTGTATGATTCAGGTTTGCCAACGTACCCCACGGACCCTCTGCCAAGTTCTTGATTGAAAACTGTAAGTCTTAAACTCACTCATTACATTTAGTTGACACAGAAAATCTTATTTAGTTTTTATCTAAGTCAGGACAGCAAATATTTCTCTTGATCTCAATTCACAGTATCACTTGCTCGGGGAAAAGCAATGCTGCTACTCACTTCATTCTGGCTCCTCACCAGTCCCTAGTTGTTCCCAGGTCCAGGACTCTACGCAATGGTGACCGGGCCTTTTCACACAGTGGACCTGTTCTCTGGAATAAACTACCCAATTCCATCCTGAACATTTTTTCTGGAAACTTTCAAAAACAGAACTGAAGACACTCTTCTTTTCACAAGCATTCTGTGTCTAGTTTCTTAGCAATGTTTTCAGTTTTCTCCATGTTTAATCACTGTAACATCTATTTTCAACTATTGCTGTAGCGCCATGAGTTGTGTATTTTGGAATGTACGCTTTATAAATCCATATATTTTCTTTAATTATTATTATTTATCAGTGCACACGATGAGTGAGTTAAAGTTGACCGGCAACTGTCTACGAGGTTCAAGACCACTTTTGTCCTTCAGCAAAGAGTTTGACGGTGAACCACACTTTGCGCTTCTGAAAGAATTATTCATTCAGGTGAGTTTAAAGTAAACATACTTAGATGTGGGTGGTTTTTTTTTGCTCAACTTGAACTCTAGCACTTCATGTCCTCCAAAATAATGGGTAGTTTTCCATTTAAAAAATTATATTCGTGCTAAATTGCTTTTTTCGGGGAGAGAAAGATGCTGGCCTAAGCTTCCAAAAATCCACATCTTGGCCAGAAACTTTATAACATTGTTGAGAATACATTTTGGTTTGGGATGTTTTTTCACAGAGCTCGGGAGAGCACTGAGTATACAGTGCTTATTTACACATCGGTGTAAGGGTAAAACCAAAATGTATTATTTATCCCCGATGCAAATATTAACATCTATTAAATTATTGAGAATGTCTTTGTGCCGATCTATCTCACTGACCTCGTTGGTCTCCGTGCTCTGCAGAGATCAACAAGGCAGAGTATTGAGACTCGTCTGGAGGATCCACCTGTGAATTCTAGGATGATCAAGTAGGGACTGCATTCACGTCCACCTGCCAAATCTTCCCTGGCCAGGTCTTGGTACTTTGTATCAACCGGCACAGCTATGCAAATTAGATGACACTGATCTTTCTTCATCTTATTGAAGACTACAACATCCTGTAATTTGACATTTACTTTTCTTTACTCCATGGACAGATATTCAGTACTCCCAACCTACACCCCAAGAGTCAACCATTCCACGACCATATCTACACGTTCTCAATACTCGACAACAGAATATGGTTTCGTAATTACCAGGTAAATATTTAGCCAAGCTGTCAAGGGGTGTCGTGGCCGAGCAGTCTAAGGGCGTGTCGTGGCCGAGCAGTCTAAGGGCGTGGACTCAAGTTCTGAAATTTACAGAATGTGTGTTCGATGTAAACACCGGCCCGATGAGCCGTATTGGCTCGGGACAAACTTAACTGTTTTACTTAGCCAAGCAAAGAAAAGTTACAAATAAGTATCTTGGCTACTAAACTGCACAACAATAAATTAAAAGACACATTTGTATCCATTCAAACAAAACACTGCTTTGTGAAAAATAGTTTTTTCAAAACTCTAAAGCCTTCCCACCCATTCCTTAAAAAAACAAAAACAAGTTTTTGTAACATGTACACATTTTCGATTCATGGAACTCAACTAGATTCACTAAAACCCAATGCCTTCACAAGTTGATGTTCAAGAATAAGTTGCTCGAGTTTAGTTTTTGGATAATAAAGAGAATTGAAGCTGGTTGTTGACAGTTAGTGATAATTTGGATTCAGCCACAGTTTCTGTATCATGGTATGGCCTGCATGTAATTCAAGGACCATGTACTATCTGCAGATAAACCCCCATCACCCCTAGGCAGAAATTGTAACTGCATGATATTATTTATTTATTAGTGAAATTATTCAAATTTGTTGACCATTTTTGTGGTAGGACAGCCTTGTAGAGGTGCTGATCACCTGTTCCTTCATGCCACTCACTGACTTGGTATTTTTTACCCTTTAGTAAATTTGTATATGCACTTTTAGTTTTTTCAGCCATAGTTTTATTTTGTAGAATGTACCTTTGAATTACTTGCAGTTATTTTGCCAGTGTAAAGTGTAACAAAATAAAGTAAATTTTTTAGCTCCTGTGTTACATTATTTATTTTCTCATGGTATATTTGTTTTCATATCTTTTGCTCAGATTTTGGAGGAGGATGGTTCCTTGGTGGAAATCGGACCTCGTTTTGTTCTCAATTTAATTCGGATATTCCAAGGCAGTATTGGAGGGCCAACTTTGTATGAAAACCCAAAGTATGTGTCACCAAATGAGGTAAGATCACGCAATGTTATAGATAGATCTGTAAATGTGGTGTTTATTTTTATCAGAACCAGTGAACTTTGCATTTGAACTCTATAGCTCTAGCAGTCTCTTTGTTCCTTATGTACGTATAGTAGTAAGCATATGTGTATAAGAAAACTTAGAGGGCACATGAATTTTTGTGGCATGTTGTGGCCTAGCGGTTAAGAGCACCGGACTCAAGCTCAGGAGTCCTGGTCATAGCACTTGTGTCCTTGAGCAAGATACTTTACTATAATTGCTTTGTCCTTCGGATGGGACATTAAGGCCTAGGTCCCGTATAATGGGATTGGTAGTGCTCACAAGCAGGCCTCGAAATAACCCGCAGCACCCACAGCCGTGGCGCCCTGTGCTTTTGCTGCGGTGTCCTTTGCAAAGTTCCAATACAAATTTACATTTTCCTCATAGAGTGCCCCTTACCAGAGGAAAATTGCCGTGCCCCTTCAATAGCGAAGTTCAAGGCCTGCGTAAAAAGAACCCACAACACTTTTGTAGAAGAGTTGGGGTTAACCCCAGTGCTTCTGGTTCACGTAGCAAGCACCCTTGTTTACAGGCTTCCTCAGGCTTGCGAGCTACAGTGATTTAGTTCACTAATGAGGCATCCTTTGTTTCACCAGAAATACGTAATAATGATAAAAGTAGTATAGTGTACATGGTATAGGTCTAGCATGCTCTTTGTTCTGAATGTACATGTATGTGTAATTCATGTGCGTGCAGTAATAAACCTAGGTGTATATAATAACTTAGAGGGCATATAATATGCATACTTCTCTAACTTATAAATAGCCCCTGTATATTAATTATCATATTCTCACTGTCTTTTATTACATTTGATTAATCTTTTTATTAACCCCCTCCCCCCACAGCAAAGACGAGTCTTACGCAAGCAGTTATCCTTGAAGTTTCAGCAGCGCAAGGAAGCCGTGCAGGGTAGGGAAGAACGCCGACCGACAGAGACATATAAGATGGACAATCTGGATGAGGTGTTCCATACGATACGCCCAGAGGACGCCAAGGGAGCAGAAAAGATTGCATTCTTCAGGAAGATGCCGACAGGACGCGCAAAAAGGCAGCAGGAAAAAAAGGAGGCAGCAGCAGCAGCAGCAAAAAAAGGAAATGGACTTGTTGAATAAAATTTGATAGCAGTATCATGACTTTGCACATACGAAACAGGGATGGGACATTTCTAACTTTTATTTGAACTCAAACTTGTTAAGTCAGCTTGGTGAAGAGAAATCACAGGGGTTACCAAAAGGCAGAAATGCCATCATTTCACCATACGTCCTAAAATGTCGATCCTTGTTGAAGTTTTTTTTGTAAGCAACAATTTAAAGTTGTCTGAAAGTGAGCACGTTGACTTCACTTTGATATTGTTGATAACAAACTGACATGTGTTTACAACAAACAAACAAACAAACATGACTAGAATCCCCTTTCCAAATGGCATAAAATGGAAGGTATACGTTTGGTACGGTAATCACTCTTAAAATTAATGGCAATAAAAACTTATTGGTTAGAAGCCTACATCATCTTTCGATTGTAAAAAGGATTTTGAGAAACATTTCACTTCAAAGTAGTGTGGATATGTAAAATATATATCAGTTTTTATACTCCAAAATTTGAATCTGAGAAGCGTTACTGTTAGAAATGTTTCTCAGATTGTGTATTCCTATTGGGATTATTCTTCCTGCGACATATTCGCTCCAGATTTTCAAAAACGCGAACCACCTTTTGAGATGAAATTTTCTCAGGTTAGTGTCATTGTATATATCTACATTTATATAGGATTAAAACAATCCAACGGTTCCAAAAACCAAAGGTATACTTTGCCTTTAAATGGAGCGTCTGGTTTCACTCATTGCATCATAAATTATTACTTTCCCTATAAAGTGCAGTGTGGAAGCAACATTTCATTTGTATTCATGTTTCATGTACATGTATATTGCATGTTATATAACACCCAAGCAGATCCTTGCCATTTGATTGAAGGATTGTCCGTCATGTGATTGCAAATAAAAGTACTATTGCACGCTACGTCACTCACTGTGAATTTTTCGTTCCATTCACCGTGCATTTTTCGTTCCATCCGAAAAGTACTATTGCACGGTGCGTAAAACATCACTGCGTGCGCGTGTCTTTGGTAATGCAGCAGTGTTACTGATCTACTTGTATGTTATATAAAACAAATAATGAATGTTTTTCATTCGTGCAACAGTGGGAATATTTGCATTCGTTGAAAGATGGAATGTTCCATTCAACTCGGCTCGGCCTCGTTGAATTGAATAGAACATTCCATCTTTCAACTCATGAAAATATTCGCACCATTGCACTCATAAACATTCATTATTTGTATACCATCGACTGTTGGCACATTTTGAATATTTTTAAGGCAAAATTTCAAAACAGAAATGCCATTTTTACTTTTGATCACAATGAAGATCTTTTTTCCCTTTTTTCTTGATATTTTGTAAAATATAATTAAATATAAAGCCATTTGCGAGTTTGATTTTAATCAATCAGAGTAAAGAGACAGTTGCTACGTCAAACGGTGCAGGGCAAGTTTTTGTACAGCAACCTCCAGATGAGCAAACCCTGGTACCATTGTGCAATACACATTCATTCAGCATTGTGTATGGGTGTTCACCGTCTCTCTTATATAACGATGCAAAAGCTTGCCGAATCATATGACATAGCAACTGTCTCAGTCTGAGGAATTCAAATTTAAACGATAACTAATTAGCAAGTCATTGTACCAGACTCCATTCAAACCCGACTCGCAAATGACTTATTGGTAGAGTAAGTACGTTGTGATGACCTAAAACCACTGCCGATTGCCAGTGCAATTGATTGCAAATATCTCCCATGGTCGCTGTGAAGGAATGATGCATTTTTGGGGGAGGGGTTGATCTATGAAGGAACATAAACAGGGATAGCAGAAATAAGACATTTCAAAAAATGAGACGCGAGTAATCTTTTTCTTTATTCTACAATTATAGGGAAGTAAGGTAGCTTTTCAAAGAAATTGCAAGTTTATACAATATATATTACAGTACACATTAAAAATCAAACCTTTGATGTGACAGGGATTGAATACAAGTTAATAAATGTGACATACAAGAAACTCGCCTTTGTCTTTCTCTAGTATTAAACTAGTTTGTCAGTTTTTAAATTGAGTTGTGTACATCTTAATTTATGCATGTATTCAGTTTTCAATAACACATGTGTATAATAAATCTACTTCACTGCGTAAATAATAATAATAATAAAGACATTTGTAAAGCGCCGAATGCAAAAGCCTCCAAGCGCATAAAGAACAATAAAATATACAATGAGTGAAAGATACAATTACAAATAAGCAGATTACAAATAAGCAGCTTCAAACAAATGAGTTTTTAACAGAGACTTAAAACTGTAAAGAACTAGCCTGGCGAATATGCACAGGAAGACTATTCCAAAGAAATGGTGCGGCGTAAGAAAATGATCTGTGGCCATAAAAAATGGAAAAAGCTCTCGTAGTTGAAAGCAATGACTTGAGATGAACGTAAAGTTCGAGTAGGGGAATAATGAGTAGGGGAATAATAAATAGGTTCTTTGAAAACTTGTCTTGCTATTGATTCTACTGCCGCAGAGTAGATTTTTGATATGGGGAGACTACTTAGTTCTGAAAAGAACAGTCCATCTTATTAAGTACTACCTGGGGAGGTAGGAAATCTACTTTTCCTCCGTGGATTGAGGGGTCTTATTATTAACTTCACTGACGCGCAGTGAGTTACTAATTGGTCTCCACATTTCAACTAGCCTGCTCTAGTCATCGTCAGGAGACTAGACATACATGTACATTTGACTTGTCTGTTAAGCAAAAGCTTGCAGGGAACCATTTACAAACAGAACATTATAGCGTGGTATTTTGTCTTTGCCGGGGTCCAGTAACAAACAGTACACAATGTACATAACATGGTATTTTGACTTTGCATGTAACCAGTGACAAACAATACACATCAATATCATAGTATTTTGTCTTTGCCGGTAACCAGTGATAAAATGGTATTTTGACCTTGCGGGTAACGAATGACAAACAGCTAACCATAAAGTTACATAATAGAACTAGAGGGAGCACTAGTTACTACACACACGTAACAGCGCTGTTCCACTATGGGTTCGTATGAATACATTACACACAGATGTCCACTTACAAAATGTTGGTTGTGTGAACTGGTGCATGACCAGTGCAACACGATGGGTCAGCACCATTTTCTCGATGGCCAAAAATGCTTCTTGTCAGGCCATGTCACATGGTTTTGTACGCCCTCTAGTTCTATTATATAATAATATAACACTAATACATAACTAGGCCTGTGCAACTAGGGTTGAAGTCCCAACTATTGATTGCTATATCCCGTCGCAACTACCACTTTTCAACTACACGATCAATCGCGCCGCCGCCACAAATACAGGCAGTGAATTTCATTGGTCGAATAACCCACATAACCCAGAATAACCCACATAACCCATAATTTTGCCCTGTTACATGTTCATGTTCACATTTTTTTCTTGGCACCTTTGTGTGCATAACTTTGGCCCTGGTCATGACTTCATCAGCGGAAGCATCCTCGAGTCAAAATGCGAGTTTTTTCTTCTTGAAACAGAAACTGAAATGTTTTCAAAGTTGAATGAGAAAAAAACATACATTACAAAGGAATAACATACAAGCAAAATTAAATATGTATACTTAGTAATAATTAAGATTGGCATTCTATAAAACTAAAAAAAATCTGGAAATGGTATAATTGCACCTGGCCAATTGAATCTTTTATAAACTAACCCATAGCAATCTCGTTTCTGCTGTCTACAATCTACAATCTACAATCTGTTGTGAGAGCTGGTAGTATTGAAAAGTATTTAAGAGTCATTTCACGTAAATACTTGACATATGTGTCCACGGTCAAAAAATCTTTCTTTTTTTATACTTTGTAGGACGAAGGGCCTTAGGGTGCAAGTAAACAAAATCGAACTTTCAAATCCATATATAGCCCGTTGCCATGGTAACAGCTCGTTTTGTGTTTTGGGCATTTTAGGTCGTTTTGGAGGTCTGAAAAACTGTTTTTTAGCTCATGTTTATAACTCCACCCTACCAAAATGCAAAATTATTTAATAAAACCTTTTATACCACTACAAAGTATCATAGTTGGCCTTACTTGAGAAAAAAAATTATTGCTATAAATTTTACCCTTATGCTATTTTTGCATCAAGCATTAAAGCATGTTTTTAGAACTTGCAAAATCGACATTTTTACCCTATTTTTGGCCGTAAAAATTTCAATTTGCCAGGGGTCTCAGAAAAATTTCCTTTTGGTTGTGATTAGGGCCAACATTGGTCTTTCCATATCTGGTGAGAAAAACTTGGGCAATTGTATCCTGTTGTGACAATACTGCCTCAAAAATGGAATTTTGTCCAAAAATGGGAAAAATGTATTTTGAAGTTTTTCTCTCAGTTTGAACCAGTATCATTAAAAAAGAACACTTTAATCAATCAGGCACCTTTTCCTGAGCGTTCTGTAGGCTTGTTGAATAACCCACATTGATGAAAAACTTTTGATGACTTAAATCTCAGACTTTACCCCCCCCCCCAAAGCGTATATGCATTCCCTTACGAGTCATTCCGTGCCAACTCACCTGACGGGTTGGCAGGCCCCGTATCAGATTTTGCTATTTTTGTTTGTAAACATTCCCCTATGGGAGTCATGAACACTCACCAAATTTTAGAAAACTACTCCTTAACATTTCTGAGGTATGACCCCATAAAAGTTTAAGCCCCGCCCCCTTCAAATTTACTTTTTGTGTTTTGGGCATTTTTAGAGGCCTATATCTACAAAGTGAGAAAAGATATGTAACTGCAAATTAATATACAGGGTACCTGGTAACCCATCAAGTAGAATATACTGTCAAAAGTAGCATAGGACATTCTTATATCAAGGCATAGGTCTATCAAAACTGACATTTTAGCCTGCGGAATGATTTTTCGTCATTTTTGAGACCACTGGTGCTTAAAGTGAAATGTCAGATTGCTTTTGTATTACATTTGGTTATAAACTAGGTGTCATGAACACTCACCAAATTTTACAAACCTACTCCTTAACATTTCTGAGATATGACCCCCTAAAAGTTTAAGCCCCGCCCCTTCAAATTTACTTTTTGTGTTTTGGGCATTTTTAGAGGCCCTATGTCTACAAACTGAGATAAGATATGTAACTACAAAATAATATACAGGGTTATTGGTACCCCCATCAACTAGAATCTACTGTCAAAAGCAGCATGACATTTTTATATCAAGGCATAGGTCTATAAATCTGACATTTTAGCCCGCGGAATGATTTTTCATCATTTTTGAGACCCCCTAGTGCCTAAGTGAAATGTCTAATTGCTTTTGTATTACATTTGGTTATAAAGTAGTTGTATATGTGTGACCTGCTATAAGGATAGACCAACCCCCCCCCCTTTGATGGGTATTTATAAATATACTTTGTGTCCAGTCTACTTGTGTGAGAAATAAATAAAAAAATGACTCTCTATACTCCTTCAAGTAAAACAAAAATGAATATGACTAATTTAAGGTTATTGTTGTGTATGCATGCAGTTTAGTGAAATCACTTGTTTACAAAAGAGCTGACAGAGCCTTGACTTCCTGCAGGCATAGTTTGTACACTACGGAAGTGTAGTGCCGCCACATGAAAAGCAATCCTTCTCTTACATGTCTTAATGTGTACATACACAATAACTATCATTGTTACGTCAATAAACATACATAATAACTATCATGTATAGTACACAATTACTTATCAACATACAAAATAACTACGGACTTACCATGTACGTATAGACGACAATTATGATGTTCGTACATGCTAATTATCATGTACGTAATTGTACACTACACAAAAGGTTATGTGTACGTACACAATAATTATGATTTATGAACACATCCCCTTAAGACCAGCTGTATAAAAAGATTTTGTGAAGCATCTCCATGTGAAATAATATTCTTAAACAAGCTTGGTACAAACTGTTAGTTAACATCCTAATAAAATCCAAACAAAGCCGTGTTTCGGTTGCCATTTTAAAGTATTTCATCTCTGTATTCATAAGCCACTATCTCGGGGTTGTTTGAGAGTACTTTTTGCATGGAGATGCTGCACAACATTGTGTACTTTACATGATGCGTCTGAAGTTGATCGTGAATCGTCATTATTCTGTACATACACATGATAATTATCGTGTATGGGGGGGGGGGGGGTGACAATATTATCATGTACGAACATGATAGATATGTACTAACAGGATAAGTATCCTCTGTACACGATAAGTCCGGAGTTACCGTGTCAGTGATAGTTATTTTGTACATCCAATAGTAGTAATGTATGTATGATAGCTATATTGTACGAACATGATAGTTATTGTACACATATACACAAAAAGTGCGGATTTTTTTCATTCAAGTGGCGGCACTACGCTTCCATGGTGTACAAACTATGTCTGCAGGAACTTAGTCTAGGTTCTCCTGTGGCTCTTTTGTAAACAAGTGATTTCACTAAAAACTTCATAGTACAACAATAACCTTAAATTAGTCATATTCATTTGATTTTTTTTAAATGAAGGAGTAAAGAGTCAATTTTTTTGATTTCTCACACAAATAGACTGGATACAAAGTATTTTGGGGGAAAATTTGTAAATCTGTAAGAAATGTCCCATGTTGTCAAATAACCACTTGAAAAAGGCGGTATTTTTTGCAATTTTACAGCCAGACCCACATTCAGACCCCTGCTAAATACCCATCAAAGGTGTGATTGGTCTATCCTTATATCAGGTTACACATATACACCTAGTTTATAACCAAATACATACAAAATCAATCAGACATTTCACTTAGGCACTATAGTGGTCTCAAAAATTACGAAAAAATCATTCCGCGGCCTAAAATTTCAGTTTTTACAGACCTATGCCTTGATATAAAAATGTTCCAAGCTAGTTTTGACAGTATATTCTAGTTGATGGGGTACCAGGTACCCTGTATATTAATTTGCAGTTACATATCTTTTCTCAATTTGTAGATATAGGCCTCTAAAAATGCCCAAAACACAAAAAGTAAATTTGAAGGGGCGGGGCTTAAACTTTTATGGGGTCATACCTCAGAAATGTTAAGGAGTAGTTTTCTAAAATTTGGTGAGTGTTCATGACTCCCATAGGGGAATGTTTACAAACAAAAATAGCAAAATCTGATACGGGGCCTGCCAACCCGTCAGGTGAGTTGGCACGGAATGACTCGTAAGGGAATGCATATACGCTTTGGGGGGGGGGGGGGGGTAAAGTCTGAGATTTAAGTCATCAAAAGTTTTTCATCAATGTGGGTTATTCAACAAGCCTACAGAACGCTCAGGAAAAGGTGCCTGATTGATTAAAGTGTTCTTTTTTAATGATACTGGTTCAAACTGAGAGAAAAACTTCAAAATACATTTTTCCCATTTTTGGACAAAATTCCATTTTTGAGGCAGTATTGTCACAACAGGATACAATTGCCCAAGTTTTTCTCACCAGATATGGAAAGACCAATGTTAGCCCTAATCACAACCAAAAGGAAATTTTTCTGAGACCCCTGGCAAATTGAAATTTTTACGGCCAAAAATAGGGTAAAAATGTCGATTTTGCAAGTTCTAAAAACATGCTTTAATGCTTGATGCAAAAATAGCATAAGGGTAAAATTTATAGCAATAATTTTTTTTCTCAAGTAAGGCCAACTATGATACTTTGTAGTGGTATAAAAGGTTTTATTAAATAATTTTGTATTTTGGTAGGGTGGAGTTATAAACATGAGGTAAAAAACAGTTTTTCAGACCTCCAAAACGACCTAAAATGCCCAAAACACAAAACGAGCTGTTACCATGGCAACGGGCTATATATGGATTTGAAAGTTCGATTTTGTTTACTTGCACCCCAAGGCCCTTCGACCTACAAAGTATTTAAAAAAAAGATATTTTGACCGTGGACACATATGTCAAGTATTTACGTGAAATGACTCTTAATTTGTTTTTTCTTTACACCGATGTATTACATCTATTATTATTATTATATTTGAAAATGATATACTCTTGGATAAACAATTTGTCATACAATTCAAATACTTCCCAAAAGCATTAGATCAATCACTGATGTTGACTTGCCTTGAACAAAATGAATATTCCAATAATAACTTGTATTTGGTCACTTCTTTTCCTTGTCCAAAAAATACTAAAACAAAATACCAGTTGAACTGAATCAAACCAATAAGAAAACCATTTACTTTTAAAGAGGCTGCTTCGTCATGATCGAAGCAGGCCTGTGGCTGTACATTGAATTGTAAACTCTCACCCAGTTTCTGCACAAATGCTCTCTCCATAGATTTGACCCGGAGGGAGGGCATGGGTTAAAGTTCATAATTCCATGTGAAGCCACAGGCCTGCTTTGATCATGAAGACACAGCCCCTTTAACTCTTAAAAATAATTTGTAACTAAAATTGGATTCAAATTGATTTATTCTCATACAACTTTCTACAATATATGATTTAAATACCGTAATTTATGATAAAATTACTTACATGTAAGAGTAGCATGTAAGGTGAGAAAGGTCCTAAAATACTACCAAATAATAAACACGATTGGGCAGTTGCAAGTTGATCTTTGTTAGATGATAACTTGACTACTCCCATCCATCTGACTACTAAAATACCCTCGCTTGTTTTCCAGATAATATGGAATCCACAATTTGAATTTAAATTGGTATGAAATTGGCTGGAGAGATTACACCTTTTGATCACAAGTCGATCAACACATTATAATTAATTAAACTGTCATCTTGAGTCATGCAATAGATTAAAGGTATTATACAGGATTGGTCAGGCTAAAAAACATCATTGTTTAGTTTTAGTCTAAAAGCTTACTGATTATGAAGTTCATACTATAACCATTTTTTCCGTGAAATATTTCCCTCTGAAATGAAGTCATATTCACGAGAACTGTATCCGAAAACCTAAAAAATGCAAAAGCTGATTTCAGTTGTTACAAATTATTAAGGACAAAGTATTTACAGGCTGAAAATTGAGCATGGTTTATCACTATTTTCTTCTGACTCACACAATGAATTAAGCCCAAATTTTCTCAGGTTTGATATTTTATGTTTATGGTTGATCACACAAAACACGAACACTATCTGCTACTTTTTTGTCAGCTCTACCAACCCGGTATAGTACCTTGAAGTGTGATTGGGAGTTGTACCCCAAGAGCCTGTTGTGTCTATACATACCCCAAATAGTTGCCTATAACGGCGCTTCAAAGTCCATAGCAGCCTACAAGTGCTGCTCTCAAAGTGTCCACATTTCCCCAGTTGTCAATGTACAGGCATGATGCTTCACAGAGGAATCAGAGGCAAGTGCCTCCGTTGCCCCTGATCATCGCCTCGTTGCCCCATGAAATGTTCCAATGGTAGAGCTGCCAACATTTGCATCTTGCAATCAGGGAGCTTTTGTACAACAATCAGGGAGTTATTAGGAATTACATTCACCATAATAGGGAAAAGGTTTCCATAATCGAGGAGATTTTCAAATTTGGTCGAACGTGGAAAGAGTGGTTTATTTTCAGGGAACTTTCCACAGAACCAGGGAGAGTTGGCAGCTCTGCAATAGTTATTTACAATTTCCTCATGAGGTGCCCTTGACAAAAGAGAACGCCTTGGTGCCCTTACCCTTCAAATAACGGAGCATTGGGCCTGAATCTAAATGGACTAAACACACCTGTTTGAATACCCTTATGATCCTAGAAACTAAGATGCCTGACAACCTTTTTTTCTCCCAAACCCTTCTCACTCTGCATGGTCCAGTTTAATCCTTACTGATGAAAAAGTACAATATAAAAATAAAGAGATATGCTGCAACACGACACGCCTCTCTGGATCTTAAAAACCTGCAAAGGAAGACAAAATGATGTAAGAACAGAAACTCACACAGTGACTCATTAATACTGATGGGTGCAATCGTGGAATATTGCTCAATCTCCAAATTGAGCAAGAATCATGACATGCCTGCTCAATCTCAAGATTGAGGCAGTGCAATCTCAAGATTGACCACTCTATCTTGAGATCAAGCCTTCACTCTCAAGCGAGTATATATCTACTTGGGTAGAGGGGGCACTTTATAGGTGAATTAACAATTCATAGTGCAGTATTTATAATAGGGTAATTTTTCTACTTCCATTCAAAAATGAACAAAGAACCCCACCCCCAAAAAAATCAACAACACACCCCCCCCATCGAAGCAACCCAAAACGAACCAACAAACACTGCAACAACCCAACACCCCAACAACGAACAAAAACACAAAATACCACCCCCAATAAACAACAAAGATCCTACCCCCCTCCCCCCAAAAAAGTTTTTTTAAAATTAGTATATGTTCAACCCTACAAACCTTCTTCCTTGAAAAGTTTCTTGACGGCTTCAAAAACCTGAAAAAGGTAATAAATAAAACTGGAAAATTAAATACAGAAAATCATAACGATAATGAAAGAGAGAAAAAATACAATGCCGTATGGAACGGCATGAAATAAATCAAAGACAACCAATTGAATATTTGTATTTGTGTATTATTCATTAAAGATATGTACATTTAGCAAAACACTGACTAAATGCCCACCACCCATTCTATTTTTTACATCCCTGTGGACATATCTTTTGTTCTTTCCTTTGTCCCTGTAATTAACACTCTATCATAGACTTTGTACACACAATTCCATGTGGAGCACCCCAGTCTTTAGAATTCCCCTATGTACACCTTTTGTTTTCCCGTCTTGTCCCCAGTCTCCATAAGGTAGTGAACATTAAAACACCTACAACAACAAACACACATGCAAGTGTATAAACACCTGCAATAGATAGGTTGCATTATGACGTAAATCGGCCATCTTTACGGGCAATTTGGAACACACAACCATGCATTTCGCGTGAGAACGGCATGCAGCCCACCCAAATTTCACAAAACTCATTGTACGATTGGTTAGTAAACAGCGTGGCTACGTTAATAATATGAGCGCTTGACGTGCCTGCAAGCCAAAATGCAATTTGCCCGTAAAGATGGCGTCCATTGGGAACTATCTATTGGGAACCTTCTATAGTCCCTCTTGTGTTTGTACTTTTTGTCAACAGCTCTAATTGGTTTTGTACACACTTTCCAACTTGGGACCTTCACCCAACTGGGGACCCTATTGTCCTTTTGGTATAGGTCCCAGGTTTGAATGGGTATACCTATCTATACATATATCATTTTATTGCTATCAATGTGAGGACTTTCCTTTGCCCGTCTAACTGCACTACCTTCCATAGGCTAAGTGCATGAAAAAATGTGAGGTCACAAAAATACAAAAGATTCCAATGTGAGGACAGCATTGTTCCTTTTGTATTCCTTTGTTCTACTGTACCCTCTCTTCTGATAATATCCCCATTGCATACATGTATGCTGTTTTAAGAAAAGGTGTACCTGATGGTACAATATGTAGATAGAATATTGGTATAAAATTGTATGTTTGTTCAGGAAGCTTGGTTTAATTATTGCTGCCTGCACATCTGTTGGGTTCATCCGTTTCCATTTCTCCCACTATGCATCGATCTACAGTTTGTTCTGGAGGCTCAGCTGTTGTGGAATACAGCTGTTGAGTTTATCTGCCTTCATTTCTCCCACTAATTCATGTACGTATTTGCATATTTCTAATATAAACTGACTTTTGGCTTTCCTATCATGGATAGATCCTCCTTGTTAAACTCAGCAATTCCCATACATTTACTTGTTGCTGTACAATGTTTTTTATATGGAGTGCTCAAGCGCACCGCTGATTTCACAATGACTAGAATAAGTATTGTTGTCTAGTTACTGAGTCACAGTTTATTGATTTGTGCAACTCATAATCACAGATGTTAAATCAATGCTTGTATGAGAGAGATTGGTCGTTGCCAGCTTGATGTTTATATACCCTTGAGGGAGCTTTGCCGAGTTCCCGTGTGAGGGAAGATCATCTAAACAAACAAACAAACACCCCAACAAACAAACAAACAAACACCCCAACACCCCAACAAACAAACAAACACCCCAACAAACAAACAAACAAACAAACAAACAAACAAACAAACAAACACCCCAACACCCCAACAAACAAACAAACAAACAAACAAACAAACAAACAAACAAACAAACAAACAAACAAGGGGTCTTTCTGACAAGTTGTTCAAATGTGGAGGTCCGGTATATGACCTGTAACTGGGTCCTGATGTGCTGGTGTGACCCAGTGAATCATGTCTTGGTGTGTTGATCAAGGGAGATACCTTCTATGCTTGCAACAGCCAATTTTGTTCATCTAAAACATTTTCTAACGCATTTTCTCAGATTGAATTTTTAAAAAATCCCTTTGAAAGGAATCATTTCTCAAAATGTTATACATTAGCAACAGCTGCAGTGCTTCTTACCGAGTAAATTTTTGGAGTAATTACCAAACAAACAACCTCCATTTAAAGCAGTTATTCAGGCTAGATTAATGTCCTATCCTTGGTCATATAAAGCTGAATCTTACCTGTTCTATAGATGGGTCAGCATTGACTCTCCGAACCATTCCCTTCTCAGAATACTTGTCTATGATAGGCTTCGTGTGATCAGTGTATGTTCCAAACCTTGGGGGAAGAGTCAACATCAGAATAAAAAACTGAGTTTCAAACAGGCATTAAGTTTGGTCATCTTTATTTTATTATAGAGATCGAGAACCAGTACCAACATTTGGGTTTAAAGAGATTCACCTTTTTTTTAAACTTGCTACATTGTCGTCTCTCCGTCCGCCAGTTTTTCCCCTCTCTAAACATCTTTGAACACATACCTAAAAAGAAAAACAGAGATGAGTTTGTTATGTTTTCTTGTTTTGGGGATATGAAAGGTTGCTGTGATAGAAATAAATTACCTTAACGTGATCCCTCTGCTGCCGCTTCCCAGGTTGTATCTCAAACTTGGGTGTGATCCCTGACTAGAACGACAGTTACAGATTGAATGGCTTCTGACTGGCATCCCCGAGCAAAGATATTGACAAAACAGGGAGACCGCCATCATTAGGGCTAGATAGCTCAGTTGGTAGAGTGCCAATATGTTAATCCGGAGGTCGCAGGTTCAAGTCCTGCTCTTGTCTAAACGTGACTGGGTTTGACATTTGTGTGGAAATACCCTGACAGTTTTTTGCTATCTTCTCAGCAAGTAGAAACTGTATTCAGCTGAAATTTTCACATGTGATTTTTATTGTATCTTTCTTGATAATTTCACCAATAAATCGGCATCGTGTTGACAAAAACCAATCTATGACCCTACCTTAAAATGCTTATTTGTTCTGATAAGCTCATAGCTTATTCAGAGTTCTATACACTGCTTTACAGAAAACTGTGCATAGTAAACTTATTTGTTTGGTCAAACCAGTCATAAGCTAGAAGCCCGAATGAGCAGTTTGTTATGCTTACAACAAGCGGTTCTGTGATCTTGGGACTTACATCTTTGGAGCATTCAAATAAGAGCACAAATCTGACGTCTGTTTTGTCACTCATTTGCTTCTCCCATCCTTCAAGATTGTCCGCATTTCGTGGGAAGCCATCAATGAGGAACTTGCTTTTTCCGCTATTGTTCATGGCCTGGAAGGAAAGAACATTAAAATATAAGCAAGAACAAAATTAATAAAGCTAGGGAGAAGAAACCTTGAAAGAGGGGCTCCAAAGTCCAAGATCAAATTTAGTTTTTGTGATCCACTCGTTTTCCAATAGACAGAGTCCTTATGCAAATGAGGGGAAAACTTAGAAGTCTCTAACCTCACCTTAAAACGGTGTAAATGTCACTATGTTTGATGGAATCAAAAATTTGGCTCTACAAAATGGCGTGTTAGTTCACAAAGTAAAAGTAAAACCACACATTTTTGAGGGATGTTTGTGTGGATTATTTTATTCTACTTTTAAAACATCTTTCCAACTTATTCATCTCATAACAAATGCTTTTATACCCCAATGCGCCAAATCCGAAGGCAATGTGTCCATATAAGGAGTCTGTTATAGACACTTGTGAATACTGATACCTTTTCTAAAAGTGTACATGTCACCTTCACAGGAACAATGTTGTTATCTTTGATGAAGCTTTCTATAAGAGCACTTAATTCTGACCCTGATGTACTTTCGTCTCGAAGGAGATCACCGGCTGATAAGTGGACAAACCCAAAATCCTGAACAATCATTACAACAAAACAAAAAAATAACCTATGTATTATTGATAAAGCACAGACGTTAAGAATTTTATAGAAAAACGTCTGTCTAAAGGCAGGGAATACCTTTGGTAATTACTCCAAAAATTAATGACCATAAAATCTTACTTGGTAAGCAGGACTACAGCTGTTGATAATTTATAAGGGATTCAAAAAATGTTTATCTGAGAAACGTTTCATACGTGAAATGTTTCACGTATGAGATTGTGTATTCCAAATATGGGTTATTCTTCCTGCATGAACATAACCATAGCCGTTCCAGGTTTTCGCGATATCTCAAAACGCTAACACCCTTTGATATAAAATTTTCACAGGTTAATTTATGGTATTGTATAAGATTAAAACAATTGAACGGTTCCAAAAACTAAAGGTATACTTTGCCTTTAAAAATAATGCAGCAAGTGTACATGTGAATTAATAGTAACCCGTATTATAACTAAAATTGTTTGCATAACAGAACAGCAACCTAATAACAATCTTATTTTAATACATAAAATGATCTTTAAAATTTTCAATTGAATCAATATTTTAGAAACATATAGAGTAACAAAGCAATGAGTCAAAACTGATATATGAGCCATTTGTTACCTTTACTATATTTGCACATTGAGTTCCTTTGCCTGAGCCTGGCAGTCCCAGAACAAAAATGACTGTTGGTTTTGCTGCCATGGTTACAACTGTTGGACCTGTTTCGCTTTATCTGTGGTATTAAAGAAAAAAACACCAACATGAAAAAAAATGTGCTCAATAAATTGGGGTTCATCCACAACAAGGGTTGTTTCTTTTGACCATAAAACCTGAAGACTCCTAAGAATCATGAAAGGCTGCCTCAGTAAAATCTTATCCATTTCATCATCTTGCTTAGCAGATTTGTGACAGGCAAAAAAGAAGCCAGTTATGTAGCGTGTAATGTTGTGCTTACAAAGTAAATTTACTATATGCACATGTATTTTTTTCTAAATAAATTTATGAAAAAAATATAACAAAAATATCTGTTAAATAATGTTAAAGAGGAAGGGAAATGAGCAATTCAATTTTGTGATGTACTCATTTTCCAATAGATAGAGTCCTCGTGTGAGTGGGGACAAATCTCTAACTTCATGTAATACAACGGTCTAGATTGCCATTGCATTCGATACCCTCCCAGAGCAAATTTTGTCAACATCCAAAACATCCGATGGCATCATTCTGATTAAAATAGGTCTGTACATTTGTGTACAGAGGGTGTTTTGGTTCAATTTATTGTGTCAAAACATTCATTTATGCAGTTTTTCCCATTTTGTTGCGGTGGGGGGGGGGGGGCAAGGGGAGGGGGCATAGATTCCCACTAGGGTGAATTCTGCCCCCTGCCTACTTCGCTGCTGACATATATAAGGTATTATTTAAATTAATGAAATAATTGTCCAAATCTAATGGTAGCCATGAGAAATATGCCTAGCTAGACTAAGACTTAGTAAGAGGAATTTGATGTAAACTTTTCACTCAATGAATGGTTTAAAAATGGGTGACGGTACCACCCTCAAACGGTTGGCAATCTTTTGAAACAAGACTGCACCTTCAACGAACAAGGACTTCAATTAGGATGAACTGAAATAAGTCAAAATGTCTTGTTAATTAAGGTAGTTCAGATGATTACAAAAGAAAATTTGTTTAGTTTCAGCTTCTGAACACTGTCCTTTTATCCAATTTATTGGAAACCGGTGACACCAGGGTACCACTAATGGCTAACGATCGTTCAGTGCATAAGACTAGAGAAGTACTAATAGTAATAAGACTAGAGTAAGAATGCAACTTCAGTAAAATTTCAGTATCTAACTGCCACTTTTTCACTCATCCATATGAAATATCTCATTTACTAAAAATTAGATTGCTTTAGTTTTACTTTAGTAATGAGTGAAAAAGTGGCAGTCGGATACATAAATTCTCTAGCAATTTCAAGGATTTCAACAGATGAACATGAACTGAGTAATGCAATGAGAAAGTGTCTTGTTCATTATGTTTATAATTAAACAATAAACTTAAAAAATAATTAATTTGGTTTTTGTTTGTTTCTGAAAAAATTAAATTTCCTGTCGTCGAGTCGGAAACTGGTGACACCAGGGTTGGGTACTTAACCATGGAAGTTTAATTGCTACCACAACTCCCACTTTGCTATACACGTACCCATACACGAAAGGAGCATCTTTAGCATGAATTACAAACACATGAAAACTACAAAACAACGTGGATGGTGGTCAATATGTCCTGACCCTGATGCTGTGTGCGTTAATATTTCTGCCTCCGCCGTACATCTGTTTCGTCCTAGGACAGGAAACCTGACACACGTCAGGACCCATGTTTTCTTCAGCTCACCGATTAAAAAATAGAGGCGCATTCCCTACGGACAGGTCGGTTTATAACACCTCAATGTGGTCACTTACCTATTTAGCTTGACCTGGGTGTTTTCAACTTCCTTGTTGTGGGCGGAGCGAGGATGCGAGCATGCAATAGTTGTGTATCCGCTCCGCCCACAGCCCGGCCGACCGGTGACGTCATGAATTGATTGGCACGGTTAGAATTGAGCGACGATGTGGACTTGTTCCGTCCGGCTGGTCCCAACTTGAGTGTTAAAAGTTGGGACGTCCCAACTATAGTTGGGATCGCACAGGACACCGCGATCGATCATGCGTGGATTACTGTGTGTGACCACCATGGAGGTAGGACTACTGCACTACTGCAGACGCACAAGCTGATGAGATCGGCGTTAATTAACAAGATTCTTTATTTCAAACCCGGGTCTTGGCTCTGTACAAACTCATGTCAAAACTGATGATGGGGCTAGTTAGAGCCGGTCGCGCGCAGGTGCCCAGGACGAGGTTTGGAATGATAGTAATATATCGCTCATGATGGACCGCTAACTCGGTTTATGTGTTTTTTCTACCTCCATGGTTTTTCATAGATGGTTCTGACAGTGGCCTCATGCACATGAGGCTTCAGTCTCAAAGTAGGCCTACGCATTTAGTCTCCCTTCTCTCGGAAAACAAATCTAATTAATCTAAAATATTCTCAAGGGAAAGTGATCTTAAAAATTTCATACTATAATACTCACTATTATTACAGTGTATTATGTTTTTAGTTTATTCATGGGGGTGTTTTAGTTTACTGCGATCCCAACTATAGTTGGGACGTCCCAACTTTAACACTCAAGTTGGGACAAGTCCCAACTATGGCCGGGGGTAGCTCATCAGGGTGATTACAACCTCGTTCCCAGGGGTGTTCGATCTCGCTGCGCCACTTTTTCCCAGCATGCCTTGCTCGATCATAACCCCTGGAATTGGTTCATTAAAATGTGCTAGAATCTAGCACATTTTAATCAGGCCTGGGCCGATTCGTTCTACGCGCGCGCTCAAGTACGGTAACCCGTAAAAGAGGCATCAAGTCAAAAAGCAACTGGTCCTCTGTCATTCTTCTTAGATTTTCGATATGTTTAACTGTATGCAGTTAAGGGTGACCGTGTAAAAAATGATTCATTTGAAATGAAATCGCGTCAAAATACTTGCATTTTCACACGCGCGTACTAAGCGTCCTACAAGCGCCATTACATGCGCTCGAAAGTTTTTAACAAACATGCACGCAAAGTAGTCGCCATATTGGGAGCCAATCAGCGCTGTTTCTCAGTACATCCCTACCAGGGGTTAGTGACGAGAGGTATCGATACGGCACGCTGCCCATGGTAGCGAGGCTGGGGTGATTATTAATTCGCCGCACCGTACGCGTTGTTGTGGGATGTGGATTTTTGCGACTTAAAACATAGTCAGAAGAGGGCGCTCTATCGTGAACTTGCGGGACGGACGTCCGTGTGGACTACACGGAGGACGAAACAACGGGACGCACACACAGCTAGGGGTCAGGACATACGTATAACAATTGACCGCCATCCACGTTGTAGTTTTCCAGAGGTTGTAACTCATGCTAAAGATAAATAGATTGCTTACTTCGTGTATGGGTACGTGTATAGCAAAGGTAAGAATCGGGGGTAGCAATTAAACTTCCATGGTTAACACTAACACTAGTACAGTCATTTGACCAGTTCGGGATCATTGACCAGTTCGGGATCACTTCAACTTTGCAACAACCCTATAATTAAGTTACTTCTCACATTACCAATTTCTGTTGATACATGTGAAGGATAACATGCAATAAACCAACAAACCCAAAAAAAGGTTCCAAACTTCATCAACAAATAAATTATGGCCATTTTCTTGAAGTTTGTCTGCGATTTTGATCATTATTTAAAAAAAAAATGTTGGTTGAAAAACGCTGTTAAAACTTCTCACCTTTCATGCCTTTAAAATTTGAACGCCAGGGCGAATAAAATGTATGTTAAATGCTTAGAATGTGTTAAAAATATTTCAGGTAAATACTGAGCAGTCGTCTTGTTTTTTTGAGGAGACGAAATTACCGAAATCGTCTTTTGGGGGGCATCGTACCCTTGACCAGTTCGGGATCACTCACTACTCAGCATCTCTCATTGCGTCAAATGGTGCCGCACTCAGTGAGGTAAAATCTTACTGCTGCAGTCGAAAGTTTATTTGTTGCTTTTAATATACATTTCTTCAACAAATTCTTGTAGGAATATATTTTTTTTGTGAGAAAATGAAACTTGGAGGAGGAAATTGCGACTGTAAGAATAGATATTTGGGTCAATGTTGCTTTTAGGCGTGCTTCACCTTTTCATTTGCCTTTGCTGTTGTTTTGTGTTTTTGTTGCTGGATTTTTGCGCTGCTGTTGAATACACTTGCATGAAATTCTCTGGAGAAAGGAAGTCCATGTCCATGCCAACACACTTGTGAAGTTTGTGTCCTTGAGAGACAGTTTTATGAATGGGAGTATTGGTTTGCAATAGAGGGCAAGCTACTGATTCAGAATAGAATCAACTGATCCTGAACTGGTCAAACAGGTGACAATACTTTTCTCAAAGCCTCTTCAAAAGTACTAATCTTTTTTTGTCAGTGGATACTTGGTGAGTTTTATAACATGTTTAGGTAAACTGATAAACTTTTTTGCTTAAAATGTCAAAGAGATTGCAACTAAAAACAATGTGAATTCAAAAAGTGATCCCGAACTGGTCAAATGACTGTAACAGTACCCTGGTGTCACCAGTTTCCGATTTTGTTCAGAAATAAACAAAAACCAAGTTATTTATTGTTTACGTTTATATTTAGTTTTTAATTATAAAAATAATATTTTTTATTTTTTATTGATTTTAAATTAACTAATCAATAAAAAAAAGACACTTTCTCAATTGCATCATTCAGTTCATCTGTTGAAATCCTTGAAGTTGCTAGAAACTTTCTGTATCCGACTGCCACTTTTTCACTCATTACCAAAAAACAAAAGCAATCTAATTTGTAGTACTAGTAAATCATGTGATAAATAAGATGTTATTTCATATGATGAGTGTAAAACTTAAGTGGCAGTCAGATACTGAAATTTTACTGAAGTTGCATTCTCACTCTAGTTCTATAGTACTTCTCTAGTCTTACGCACTGAACGATCGTTAGCCGTTAGCGGTACCCTGGTGTCACTGGTTTCCAATCAATTGGATAAAAGGACAGTGTTCAGAAGCTGAAACTAAACAAACTTTCTTTTACTA
Source organism: Pisaster brevispinus (assembly GCA_023634235.1). Classification (NCBI taxonomy): domain Eukaryota; kingdom Metazoa; phylum Echinodermata; class Asteroidea; order Forcipulatida; family Asteriidae; genus Pisaster; species Pisaster brevispinus. Next base: position 16,132,773 of record JAMKCF010000013.1, read on the forward strand.
TAACACATTATCATTTACCTAAAGTCCACGGATTTCTCCCACTCCACCACGCCGTAAGAAAGCTCTTTGTACCTCAGCCTTAACTGGGAGATGTACCGTCGTTGGACGACACTTTGACTTATTTCAGTTCATCCTAATGTGTCGACTGTTGAAATCATTGTTCATTGAAGGTGCAGTCTTGTTTCAAAAGTGTCGTATCGTCACCCATTTTTGATCCGTTCATTGAGTGAAAAGTTTACATCGAATTCCTCCTAAGTCTTAGTCTAGCTAGTCATATTTCTCATGGCTATTATTACTAGATTTTGACAATTGTTTCATTAATTTAAATAATACCTTATATATGTCAGCAGCAGGGAAGTAGGCAGGGGCAGAATTCACCCAGTAGCCTAGTGGGAATCTATGGCCCCCTCCCCCTTGCCCCTCCCCCACCGCAACAAAATGGGAAAAAATGCATGTTTTTATACAATAAATTGAACCAAAACATCCTCTGTACACAAATGTACAGACCTATTTTTCTTAGAATGATGCCATCGGATGTTTTGGATGTTGAAAAAATTTGCTCTGGAAGGGTATCGAAGGCAATGGCAATCTAGACCGTTGTATTACATGAAGTTAGAGATTTGTCCCCACTCACACGAGGACTCTATCTATTGGAAAATAAGTACATCACAAAATTTAATTGCTCATTTCCCTTCCTCTTTAACATTATTTAACAGATATTTTTGTTATAATATTTTCATAAATTTATTGAGAAAATAATACATGTGTGTATATAGTAAATTTACTTTGTAAGCACAACATTACACGCTACATAACTGGTTTCTTTTTTGCCTGTCACAAATCTGCTAAGCAAGATGATGAAATGGATAAGATTTTACTGAGGCAGCCTTTCATGATTCTTAGGAGTCTTCAGGTTTTATGGTCAAAAGAAACAACCCTTGTTGTGGATGAACCCCAATTTATTGAGCACATTTTTTTTCATGTTGGTGTTTTTTTCTTTAATACCACAGTTAAGCACGACAGGTCCAACAGTTGTAACCATGGCAGCAAAACCAACAGTCATTTTTGTTCTGGGACAGCCGGGCTCGGGCAAAGGAACTCAAAGTGCAAATATAGTAAAGGTAACAACTGGCTCATATATCAGTTTTGACTCATTGTTTTTTTACTCTAAATGTTTCTAAAATATTGATTCTATTGAAAATTAAAAAAAATCATTTTATGTATTAAAATAAAGTTGTTATTAGGTTGCTGTTCTGATGCAAAAAAATGTTAGTTATAATACGGGTTACTATTAATTCACATGTACACTTGCTGCACTATTTTTAAAGGCAAAGTATACCTTTAGTTTTTGGAACCGTTCAACCGTTTAATCATATACAATACCATAAATTAACCTGTGAAAATTTTATATCAAAGGGTGGTAGCATTTTGAGATATCGCGCAAACCTGGAACGGCTATGGTTATGTTCATGCAGGAAGAATAACCCATAATTGGAATACACAATCTCATACCTGAAACATTTCAGGTATGAAACGTTTCTCAGATAAACATTTTTTGAATCCCTTATAAATTATCAACAGCTGTAGTCCTGCTTACCAAGTAAGTTTTTATGGTCATTATTTTTATGGTCATCTATAAAATTCTTACTGTCTGTGCTTTATCAATAATACATAGGTTGTTTTTTTGTTTTGTTGTAATGATTTTTCAGGATTTTGGGTTTGTCCACTTATCGGCCGGTGATCTCCTTCGAGCTGAAAGGTCATCAGGGTCAAAAGAAAGTGCTCTTATAGAAAGCTATATCAAAGATGGCCGCATTGTTCCTGTGGAGGTGACATGTGGACTTTTAGAAAAGGTATCAGTATTCACAAGTGTCTATAACAGACTCCTTATATGGACACATTGCCTTCGGATTTGGCGCATTGGGGTATAAAAGCATTTGTTATGAGATGAATTAGTTGGAAAGATGTTTTAAAAGTAGAATAAAATGATCCACACAAACATCCCCCCAAATTGTGTGGTTTTCCTTTTACTTTGTGAACTAACACGGTACGCCATTTTGTAGAACCAAATTTTTGATTCCATCAAACATAGTGACATTTACACCGTTTTAAGGTGAGGTCAGAGACTTCTAAGTTTTCCCCTCATTTGCATAAGGACTCTGTCTATTGGAAAACGAGTGGATCACAAAAACTAAATTTGATCTTGGAGCCCCTCTTTCAAGGTTTCTTCTCCCTAGCTTTATTAATTTGTTTCTTGCTTATATTTTAATGTTCTTTCCTTCCAGGCCATGAACAATAGCGGAAAAAGCAAGTTCCTCATTGATGGCTTCCCACGAAATGCGGACAATCTTGAAGGATGGGAGAAGCAAATGAACGACAAAACAGACGTCAGATTTGTGCTCTTTTTTGAATGCTCCAAAGATGTAAGTCCCCATATCACAGAACCGCTTGTTGTAAGCATAACAAACTGCTCATTCGGGCTGCTAGCTTATGACTGGTTTGACCAAACAAATAAGTTTACTATGCACAGTTTTCTGTAAAGCAGTGTATGGAATTCTGAATTAGCTATGCGCTTATTAGAACAAATAAGCATTTTAAGGTAGGGTCATAGATTGGTTTTTGTCAACATGATGCCGATTTATTGGTAAAATTATCAAGAAAGATACAATAAAAATCACAAGTGAAAGTTTCAGCTGAAAACAGTTTCTACTTGCTGAGAAGATAGCAAAAAACTGTCAGGGTATTTCCACACAAATGTCAAATCCAGTCACGTTTAGACAAGAGCAGGACTTGAACCTGCGACCTTCGGATTAACATATTGGCACTCTACCAACTGAGCTATCTAGCCCTAATGATGGCGGTCTCCCTGTTTTGTCAATATCTTTGCTCGGGGATGCCAGCTGAAGCCATTCAACCTGTAACTGTCGTTCTAGTCAGGGATCACACCCAAGTTTGAGATACAACCTGGGAAGCGGCAGCAGAGGGATCACGTTAAGGTAATTTATTTCTATCACAGCAACCTTTCATATCCCAAATCCAAGAAAACATAACAAACTCGTCTCTGTTTTTCTTTTTAGGTATGTATACAAAGATGTTTAGAGAGGGGGAAAACTAGCGGACGGACAGACGACAATGTAGCAAGTTTAGAAAAAAGGTGAAACTCTTTAAACCCAAATGTTGGTACTGGTGCTCGATCTCTATAATAAAATAAAGTTGACCAAATATAATGCCTGTTTGAAACTCAGTTTTTTATTCTGATGTTGACTCTTCCCCCAAGGTTTGTAACATACACTGATCACACGAAGCCTATCATAGACAAGTATTCTGAGAAGGGAATGGTTCGGACTGTCAATGCTGACCCATCTATAGAACAGGTAAGATTCAGCTTTTTATGACCAAGGATAGGACATTAATCTAGCCTGAATAACTGCTTTAAATGGAGGTTGTACGTTTGGTAATTACTCCAAAAACTTACTCGGTAAGAAGCACTGCAGCTGTTGCTAATGTATAACATTTTGAGAAACGATTCCTTTCAAAGGTTTTTGTTTTTAAATTCAATCTGAGAAAATGCGTTAGAAAATGTTTTAGATGAACAAAATTGGCTGTTGCAAGCATAGAAGGTATCTCCCTTGATCAACACACCAAGACATAACTCACGGGGTCACACCAGCACATCAGGACCCAGTTACAGGTCATATACCGGACCTCCACATTTGAACAACTTGTCAGAAGTCCTTGTTTGTTTGTTTGTTTGTTTGTTTGTTGGGGTGTTTGTTGGGGTGCACGTGTGTTTGTTGTTGTAGGTGTTTTAATGTTCGCTACCTTATGGAGACTGGGGACAAAACGGGAAAACAAAAGGTGTACATAGGGGAATTCTAAAGACTGGGGTGCTCCACATGGTATTTTGCGTACAAAGTCTACGGGAGAGTGTTAATTACAGGGACAAAGGAAAGAACAAAAGATATGTCCACAGGGATGTAAACAATAGAATGGGTGGTGGGCATTTAGTCAGTGTTTTGCTAAATGTACATAATATCTTTAATAAATAGTACACAAATAAAAGTTTTAAATTGGTTGTCTTTGATTTATTTCATGCCGTTCACCCGGCCATACTGCATTGTATTTTTTCTCTCTTTCATTATTGTTATTATTTTCTCTTTTAAATTGTTCAGTTTTATTTATTTCCTTTTTCAGGTTTTTGAAGTCGTCAAGAAAATTTTCAAGGAAGAAGGTTTGTAGGGTTCCATATACTAATTTTAAAAAGACTTCTTTTTGGGGAGCGGGGGGGGGGGGGGGGGGGGGGGTGTAGGCTCTTTGTTGTTTGTTGTTGGGGTGTTGGGTTGTTGCAATTTTGTTGGTTCGTCTTGGGTTGTTTCGATGGGGGTGGGGTGTGTGTGTGTTGATGTTTTGGGGTTTTTTTGGGGGGGGGGGGTTCTTTGTTCATTTTTGAATGGAAGTAGAAAAATTACCCCATTATAAATACTGCACTATGAATTGTTAAGTCACCTTTAAAGTGCCCCCTCTACCCAAGTAGATATATACTCCCTTGAGAGTGAAGGCTTGATCTCAAGATCAAATGGTCAATCTTGAGATTGCACTGCCTCAATCTTGAGATTGAGCAGGCATGTCATGATTCTTGCTCGAACTGGAGATTGAGTTGCTCTACATTAAGATTGAGCAATATTCCACGATTGCACCCATCAGTATTAATGAGTCACTGTGTGAGTTTCTGTTCTTACATCATTTTGTCTTCCTTTGCAGGTTTTTAAGATCCAGAGAGGCCTGTCGTGTTGCAGCATATCTCTTTATTTTTATATTGTACTTTTTCATCAGTAAGGATTAAACTGGACCATGCAGAGTGAGAAGGGTTCGGGAGAAAAAAAGGGTGTCGGGCATCTTGTTTTCTAGGATCATAAGGGTATTCAAACAGGTGTGTTTAGTCCATTTAGATTAAGGCCTAGTGCTCCGTTCCTTGAAGGGCAAGGGCACCAAGGCATTCTCTTTTGTCAAGGGCACCTCATGAGGAAATTGTAAATAACTATTGCAGAGCTGCCAACTCTCCCTGGTTCTGTGGAAAGTTCCCTGAAAATAAACCACTCTTTCCACGTTCGACCAAATTTGAAAATCTCCTCGATTATGGAAACCTTTTCCCTATTATGGTGAATGTAATTCCTAATAACTCCCTGATTGTTGTACAAAATCTCCCTGATTGCAAGATGCAAATGTTGGCAGCTCTACCATTGGAACATTTCAAGGGGCAACGAGGCGATGATCAGGGGCAACGGAGGCACTTGCCTCTGATGCCTCTGTGAGCATCATGCCTGTACATTGACAACTGGGGAATGTGGACACTTGGAGAGCAGCACTTGTAGGTTGCTATGGACTTTGAAGCGCCATTATAGGCAACTATTTGGGGTATGCATCTAGACACAACAGGCTCTTGGGGTACAACTCCCAATCACACTTTAAGGTACTATACAGGGTTGGTAGAGCTGACAAAATAGTGTGCAGATAGTGTTCGTTTTTTGTGTGATCAACCATAAACATAAAATATCAAATCTGAGAAAATTTGGGCTTAACTCATTGTGTGAGTCAGAAGAAAATACTGATAAACCATGCTCAATTTTCAGCATGTTAACACTTTGTCCTTAATAATTTGTAACCACTGAAATCAGCTGTTACGTTTTTTTAGGTTTTCAGATACACTTTTCTCAAATATGACTTCATTTCAGAGGGAAGTATTTCACAGAAAAAATGGTTATAGTATGAACTTCATAATCAGTAAGCTTTTAGACTAAAACTAAACAATGATGTTTTTTAGCCTGACCAATCCTGTATAATAGGCCCTACATTTAATCTATTGCATGACTCCAGATGGCAGTTTAATTAATTATAATGTGTTGATCGACTTGTGATTAAAAGGTGTAATCTCTCCTGCCAATTTCATACCAATTTAAAATCAAATTGTGGATTCCATATTATCTGGAAAACAAGCAAGGGTATTTTAGTAGTCAGATGGTTGGGAGTAATCAAGTTATCATCTAACAAATATCAACTTGCAACTGCCCAATCGTGTTTATTATTTGGTTGTTTTTTAGGACCTTTCTCACCTTATGTGCTTCTCTTACATGTAAGTAATTTTATCATAAATTACGGTATTTAAATCATATTTTGTAGAAAGTTGTATGAGAATAAATCAATTTGAATCCAATTTTAGTTACAAATTAGTTTTAAGAGTTAAAGGGGCTGTGTCATCATGATCAAAGCAGGCCTGTGGCTTCACATGGAATTATGAACTTTAACCCACAGGCCTGCTTCGATCATGACGAAACAGACTCTTTAAAAGTACATGGTTTTCTTATTGGTTTGATTCAGTTGGTATTTTGTTTCAGTATTATAGTATTTTTTAGTGGACAAGGAAAAAAAGTGGCCAAATACAAGTTGTTATTGGAATATTAATTTTGTTCAAGGAAAGTCAACATCAGTGATTGATCTAATGCTTTTGGGAAGTAGTTGAATTGTATGACAAATAGTTTATCCAAGAATACCTCATTTTCAAATTAAGGTTTACACATAACAAAAATTGTTGACTACTTTTGAATAATAGATGTAATACATCTGAAATAATTTGTGAATACTACCAGCTTTCACATCAGGTGTCCACTAATAAAGGTTGCAGATTGTAGACAGCAGAAACGGGATTGCTTTGGGTTAATTTATAAAAGGATCAATTGGCCAGGTGCAATTATACCATTTCCAGATTTTTTTAGTTTTATAGAATGCCCATCTTAATTATTACTAAGTATACATATTTAATTTTGCTTGTATGTTGTTCCTTTGTAATGTTTTTTTTTTTCTCATTCAACTTTGAAAACATTTCAGTTTCTGTTTCAAGAAGAAAAAACTCGCTTTTGGACTCGCGGGATGCTTCCGCTGATGGAGTCATGACCAGGGCCAAAGTTATGCACACAAAGGTGCCAAGAAAAAAAGTGTGAACATGAACATGTAACAGGGCAAAATTATGGGTTATGTGGGTTATTCTGGGCGACTAATGAAATTCACTGCCTGACTAGTGGCTACTTAGACACTAGTCGTGACTATTTTTTCTGTATTCATGGCGATTGCGCGGTTAACTGTGTAGTTGAAAAGCGTTTTCAACCCTAGTCATCACACCACAGGCCTAGTTATGTATCCTAGTTATTGAGGAACTAAAGGGCATACAAAACCATGTGACACAGCCTGACAAGAAGCATTTTTTGCCATTGAGAAAAGGTCAAAATACCATTTTATGTATACCATTTGTCACTGGTTCCCGGCAAATACAAAATATCTTGATATGTATACTGTTTGTCACTGGTTACCTTCCAGGTCAAAATACCATGTTATGTATCCTGTTTGTCACTGGTCCCCGGCAAAGACAAATGACTATGATATGTATATGTAAATGGTTCCCTGCAAGCTTTTACTTAACGAACAAGTCAATGAAGTTAATAATGAGAAGGCCCCTCAATCCACTAAGCGGAAGTAGATTTCCTACCTCATAAGATGGACTGTTCTTTTCAGAACTAAGTAGTCTACTGAATTCCAAAATCTACTCTGCGGCAGTAGAATAAATAGCAAGACAAGTTCTCAAAGAACAAATCCACACAGCAAAGTAGATATTATATACACATGCTGTTACAACAAACTAAATACATGCATAAATTTAGATGTACAGAACTCAATTTAAAAGCTGACAAACTAGTTTAATACTAGAGAAAGACAAAGGAGAGTTTCTTGTATGTCATATTTATTAACTTGTATTCAATCCCTGTCACATCACAGGTTTGATTTTTAATGTGTACTGTAATATATATTGTATAAACTTGCAATTTCTTTGAAAAACCACCTTACTTTCCCATAATTGTAGAATAAAGAAAAAGGGACAACTTTCAAAGTTTACTCGCGTCTCATTTTTGAAATGTCTTATTTCTACTATCCCTGTTTAAGTTCCTTAATAGATCAACCCCTCCCCCCAAAATGGCTTTTCACATTGGGAAAACGAGATGCGACACAAATGCATCATTCCTTCACAGCGACCATGAGAGATATTTGCAATCAATTGCACTGGCAATCGGCAGTGGTTTTAGGTCATCACAACGTACTTACTCTACCAATAAGTCATTTGTGAGTCAGGTTTGAATGGAGTCTGGTACAATGACTTGCTAATTAGTTATCGTTTAAATTTGAATTCCTCAGACTGAGACAGTTGCTATAATGTCATATGATTCGGCAAGCTTTTGCATAGTTATATAAGAGAGACGGTGAACACCCATACACAATGCTGAATGAATGTGTATTGCACAATGGTACCAGGGTTTGCTCATCTGGAGGTTGCTGTACAAAAACTTGCCGTGCAGCGTTTGACGTAGCAACTGTCTCTTTATTCTGATTAATTAAAATCAAACTCGCAAATGGCTTTATATTTAATTATATTTTACAAAATATCAAGAAAAAAGGGAAAAAAGACCTTCATTGTGATCAAAAGTAAAAAATGGTATTTCCGTTTTGAAATTTTGCTTAAAAAATATTCAAAATGTGCCTACTGTCGATGGCATGCAATATACATGTACATGAATATATGAATACAAATGAAATGTTGCTTCCACACTGCACTTTATAGGGAAAGTAATGATTTATGATGCAATACTGAAACCAGATGCTCCATTTAAAGGCAAAGTATACCTTTGGTTTTTGGAACCGTTGGATTGTTTTAATCCTATATAAATGTAGATATATACACTATCACTAACCTGAGAAAGTTTCATTTCAAAAGGTGGTCACGTTTTTGAGATAGTTGCCGAAAATCCGGAGCAAATATGTCGCAGGAAGAATAATCCCAACAGGAATACACAATCTGAGAAACATTTCTAACAGTAACGCTTCTCAGATTCAAATTTTGGAGTATAAAAACTGATATATATTTTACATATCTGAGGAAACCTGTAAACAAGGGTGCTTGCATGTGAACCAGAAACACCGGGGTTAACCCCAACTCTTCTACGAAAGTGTTGTGGGTTCTTTTTACGCAGGCCTTGAACTTCGCTCTTGAAGGGGCTCGGCAATTTTCCTATGGTAAGGGGCACTCTATGAGGAAAATGTAAGTTTGTATTGGAACTTTGCAAAGGGCACCACAGCAAAAGCACAGGGCACCGGCGGCTGTGGGTGCTGCGGGTTATTTCGAGGCCTGTTTGTGTGCACTACCAATCCCACTATACAGTTCATAGGGCTTAATGTTCCATCCGAAGGACAAAGCAATTACGGTAAAGTATCTTGCTCAAGGACACAAGTGCTATGACCAGGACTCCTGAGCTTGAGTCCGGTGCTCTTAACCGCTAGGCCACAACATGCCACAAAAATTCATGTGCCCTCTAAGTTTTCTTGTACACATAGGCTTACTGCTATACGTACATAAGGAACAAAGAGACTGCTAGAGCTATAGAGTTCAAATGCAAAGTTCACTGGTTCTGATGACGCCACATTTACCAGTTTACAGATCTAACCTCATTTGGTGACACATACTTTGGGTTTTCATACAAAGTTGGCCCTCCAATACTGCCTTGGAATATCCTAATTAAATTGAGAACAAAACGAGGTCCCATTTCCACCAAGGAACCATCCTCCTCCAAAATCTGAGCAAAAGGGAAAATTAGAAGCACAACCGGAATCCGCCGGTAAACGCTATTAATTGTGCCCCTATACGTTGTTTCTATATACATATACACACATACCCTTACATACGGCGTAGGGTACCCCTATTGTTGTTCTATTATTCCCTTTTCTGAAGAAATTCTCTGTGCGGGGGTAGGCCTACCACTAGAACAAAGAAAACCCTTGCGGGGTATTATTGTTCCATTGTTAAAAGTACCCTATAAGTTGGGCACACACCAAAGCAGCTCCTCCAAACAATGCGCGACCATTTCCGCCATTTTGGGTGGGCCAATCATATAATTATTTTTGAATCCCAAAATGGGGGACATGACAGGACAGGCACGTGTAAGTCACTGATCTCTAAACATGAAATTAGTCAATAGGCGGCACTCAAACTGGCGGCTACGGCTACGGCTGGATCGCCGCGTCATCATGCGTTGAAGTATAGGACATGATCCTTAGCAACAGTCGTAGGCGTAGCCGCCAATTAGGAAGCTGAAATAATGAAATGTCCGGCACAACATACTCGATATATATATATAAAATTAGAAGGGGAGATGGCCTTAGCTTTCGACCCAAACCGGACCTTCATCAGAAGGTACGGTTTTTATTTAGTTTTCAAAGCCACTTATAGGCCCTAGGCCACAGGACTTATATTTAGCTGAGAATAATGTTTATTTCGTTCTTATTATAACATTCATTGTTTACTTTAGTTTTAATAGATTTGATTTAAATGTTTCTACTCGCAAATGTTTCTTTGTACAAATACAGTGTTGTGCTGACTGAAAAACCCTAACCGTTTGTATGATGACGTGCAGTTAAATAAAATGAAATAGATTTCGAGACTCTATTACCGATTCATGTACGTATTCTAAACGACCCCCCCCCCCCGAATAATTCATCATCACCTGTCAATATCCCAAATAACCCTACAGAATACAACAATCATGAAATGTAAGTGATGGCAAAAAGTGCATACATTTTTAACTATGCCTCGCTCGATCTGATCTCCCTCTCATTGTATATAGCCTTTCATCACGGCATACAGACAGTGTGTGTAGCCGTTGAGGCAAGAAATTGTCCCAGAGATTCTGCCCCAGGAGGGGACAGAATTTCCGGCGGACATTTTTCCGCCGGCCGCGCATTGCGAAACAGCTTGAGGGGAGACCACACGCGCACATGGCGAAGTTTAAGTGTGTGTGTTGGGGGGGGGGGGGGGGGGGGGGGCTTGGCTTTTCCATGAATTTCTAACTTGTTTTTCGTTATTTCCTTATTTTTGCTATCCTGTTGGTCGGGGTAGCAAATTTCAAACCAACCATAACGCAATCCACCGGTCAGGAAACTATTCACGGTGGTTACTATTTCAGCACTTGACGTATTACTTTGCAAAAAAAACCCTGAATAATTTATGCTAGAATCTTTTTGAATAATTTAATGTGGACAAAATAGTGTAAAATCAGCATTCCTAACGCTTCACGGCATTAGAGCTTTGTCTTAACATAGATAAAGGACATAAGTAGTTACAACTGCATGGACGAACATGGTCTAAACTATAGAGACCTTGATGAAAGACTAGTCTTGTTAGAAATAATTATTATTACAGGAAGAGGGCGCTTTATTATTAAAGTCACAGACTGATCCCAGATAGTCGACCGCGTGGTCTGCATTGATTGGTCTGTTATTGTCACTACTAATGCGAACAACCAATCAGAGGGAGCCATCTGGACGTACACTCACGTGTGATCCATTCGCATGTTGTACGTGTACACAAAAAACACATATTGCCGGTGTGGAATTTGCATCATTCATCAGCACTCAGAGGCCGTAGCTAGGGGTAGCTCTTTTTCTACTTTTTCAGGGCAAACAACCACCACTAAATGCTCAGAAAAATGAGTAATTTAAAGTGTTTGTTATTTGTTGCTGTTGCTGTGTCACTCTCAAGAGCTGACGTTTTCTTTCAAGACCAATTTGATGGTAAGATGCTTTCAAGTTTTAACATTTATTAACACACTCAACATCCCAAACAAAATACAGTTAACGAAAAACGTTTTTTATAAATAATTGTTGAGATTTTGTGTGGAATGGAATCAGATCTGTATGAATATGAATATGATGATTGGTGGTAGATAATGAATTATGAGCTAAATAAGATGCTGCTTCACGACTTCTAGACTTTTGGGGAGTTTTGGAAATAGGGCAGTCATGAAAATTTCAGCATTTTTTCTTCATGTTTCTTGGGGGGAAATATGCATTCGGGTTCTTCATCTTTTTCCTGTGTCTCCCTTCCTCATCCCACACGGTCCATCTCTGCCTGCTTCCTGAACCTATCCTATTTTATGAATATGTGTGACTGAGTGAGAAATAGTTAGGTCTTTATAATAGGATGGGTTCTTCCAAGTGACCGACCCCGAGTTGATGAGCGTCTGGCCATTAAGAAAAAAAGTGAGATCATTTTAAGTGAGATCATTGAGAAATGAAAAGGGCTGGGGGTGGACTCGTGCAGTGAGCATTGATCGAGTGAGAATATTCTGTATGCTGTTGAAGTCGTGATGAAACCCGATTCATACTTCACATGATTTGTAAAAGCCATGTGAATTTTCTTGCGTCACAATTGGGAAAATGGCATTGTAAATGTAAGGTCTTGTTTGCGTCACACAATGATAAATGGGCATGCCATTCGCTTTCGCGTAAAAAATATTTTTAGTTGATATGGCATATCTGTTGGACTTTAATTTAAGGGTGTGGTCACTGCATGCAGACTATTAGTATTAAACTATAATCAGACATTTTTGTGAATTACCCTGTTAAGTGTAAGTTTCAGCAGCAATGCCTATCAATATGGCACGTCCCTTGGACGGAGGAGATGAATCAAAACGTTGTTTGTGGTTTTCACGAACATGGAGCCTGTGATGATCTGAGGACTCTGTCTTGTACCCGGTCTCCTAAGTCCTAATGCATAAAACAGTATTGGTCCCCTCAGCTGACTAAAGAGTACGCAGACTCTACAATCAAATTCACTCTGATAGAACCACAACATTTATAATTTAGAAATTTTTGTTCTTTTCTCACATATTTTACACTTTATTTCAATTTGTTGATATGGAAATTGGAATGATATCGCTAATTCAGTATGAAAGACCACTGAAAAGTGATAATGAGGACGCAATTGGTTATATTTTAAAATCTGTGAAAAAAATGTCAAACAAGTTTGCAAAATTTTAGCCTGCAGGTCTGCATCTGTGTCAGGGTCAGGAAGAGTGAGGTTTATGTCTATTGCAAGTACAATGCTTTTTGAGAAGAATTTTCAAGTCCAAAGTCTAAACAAATGATCCTAGAGTTAAATACAAACTTTCATGGTCGCATTCATTCTGTGAGTTTAAAAACAATAATCACACCTTAAAATAAAAACAGTTGGTTTGAGCTCCATGGGTTGAGCTGAAAGTATAAGGTTGGCAATGTTATTTTTTCACACTTGACATTTTCTATGCCTGAAAAGTGATACCTAGTTATTGTAAGGACGTCAAGGTAGTTTCTTCTTGGTAAATGGATTGTATTTCAGATGGATTATTTCAAAGGTCACGAAGGCAATAACCACAGGTATGGATTAATTGTCTCCATAAAGTGTTATGATTTCCCCATTGTCAGTGGTTCTTCTTTGACATTACAAGCAGCGCACTGTTGCGATGCACGAAAACTTTTCTTATGGGCAAAATCCACTGGCTACTCAGATGGGGTTTAAACCAACAACCCCAACCCAAGCACAGAGTGCAGTGCTGAATCAAACATCTTTGTGCGGGTAAATTCATGGATGTAATTCTAAACATCAGTTATAAAAAGAATTAAAATAAAATAATAATATATTCTTTATTGAATAATCTGCTAGACAGCTGGGGTGTTGGCACTGAAGTCAATATGCAGTAAAAAAATAAAATTAGATTTATTATGTACATGTAATTAACTGATTTTAATAATCGAATGCTATTGAAGCAGAGCTGCCAACTCTCTCTGATTCTGCAGAAATTTCTCTGAAAATAAACCATTCCTTCCATGTTTTGATGAATGAATTTGACAATCTACCTGATTTAAGAAACTTGTGCCTTATTATGTTGAATGCTATTTTAAATAGCTCATTGAATGTTGTACAAAATGATTGCAAGATGCAAATGTTGGCAGCTCTGCTGTAGTCCGAACCATAAATTGTTTAAGATCGGTGGCCGTCCCGGGCAAGGCATATTAAAGAAAGATATGCCCAGATCCACCTCTCACAATATTCTACCATGAAAGGTTTCAGAAAGGTTTATAAAGTTACATTTTGTGCGAGACTTGAACAGGCTGTGGTAGAATCTTGGGGCTTAAAAGTGACTAAAAGGTTTATCTATTGTTCTTGCAATTAACCTGAGCCTGAGCTGCTTAAGCAGAAAATATTGCTTGTTTGTATACAAATTCTGCTAAGTAAAAGTATATACTATGCAGGTTACCAGTTACATCAGTTCATTTGACATGGTATTTTGGCTGGTAACCTTGCATGTATACTTGTTTAGTAAGCATAATTTTGTTGTGTTTACTTTAATAGCTACTTTTTGTGCTGAAGCAGCTCTGAAATTGGGTCGTGGTATGTTTGCTGCCACCTACATTTAGTATTCCGCATCTCCCTTTATGGTATACCTATGGTTTTGTATGAGAGCGGAGATCTTGTACTTATTTCCTGATTCTCCGCACCTACATGTACCATAAAGTGCTCAAGGTGCTGGAAAGTTATTATCTATGGTTGTCTCACATACTTTGGAACAATCCTAACTCCCTTTGTATAATACAACCTCGGCAGCCTATTGGGAGCTGGAGGGATAATCATACACAATGTTACCTCTGCCCTGGCAGGTACCCAAATATACTCATGGGTAAAGAGAAGCAAATTATGATTAAGTGTCTCGTTCAAGGACAAAAGTGCCATGTTTTATGAACCCACATTCTGATGACTCAGCGACCAGAACTTGATTCCGGTGCATCAGACCGCTTGGCCAGGACTTCCCTTACATTAAATCTTTTATAACTAATTATGTTGTCTATCCCCCTGTTTTTGTTTTGTCAAATAGGTGACTGGGAGGAAAGATGGGTAAACTCTGAACATAGAGACGGTTTAGGAAAATTCAAATTGTCAGCTGGAAAATTCTACAACGATGCTGAGAAAGACAAAGGTTAGTTTCTGTCTGTTGTTCACGCCTGCATGTAAAAAAAACCCCACATTTTAAACAGACTTCGTGTCTTCATATTTACTAAACCCATTTCCACTAGTGTAAATATTGCAAAACAACAACAACCCCAACATTTTTGTGTCAAATTTGGAAAATGCATACACACAGGTCGCCCATATTTACTAATGTTTCTCTTGTATTATTTTAATTGAAAAGAAATACATGTATCTATGGAAAAGTGTCTTGCTTGTACCGTGATAATATTACAAAGGTAATAATTTCAAAAGATTTGTTTGAAAACACTTAGATATTAACAAAAGGTTTAGTCTCCAGCATAGATTTTAATCCGTTATACTCACAAACTCACATGAGTAGACTAGAGACACACTAAATAAGTCTCCATATTGAAACTGATTATTATAATTAGGATTCTGGTGTTTGTTATTAAACAGAGAAAGATAGATTGCGGTTGGGTTTATTACCATGGTAACATGTCACTGCTTTCCCTTCAAAGGAAAAATCAATATTACCTTCTTTGTATGACAATTCATGCTTTAGATGCCAACAGTATCCACAGCTGCCAACTCTTCTTGAAAAAAAAAGATCTTTCCATGGTCTGATGAATAAATTTGAAAATCTCCCTTTTTCCCTGTTATCTTGAATGTAATTTTTAATTTCTCCTTGATTGTAAGATGCAAATGTTGCTGAGTGTTTGTTACTATGTAAAGAACATTAGTAGTACATTACATGCACTTCACACTCACTCGAGTTCAATACTACATATTTCGAGAAATATTTCTAAAACTCTAAGTGGTTTCCCCTTAAGAAGAAAATCTACATGACATGAAGTAGCGGCATGAAGGAGTTAGTAATTGACAACTCAGCAATTTCCTGAGTCCTGTGAACAAAATCCACATGCATATTACTTGGGTGGGATTCGAACCTAGGACCTTTGCCATTCTAGGGCAGATGTCTTACCACTAGACCACCGAGATTAGCTAGAGGCAGCTCGAATCCTCTAGAATGGCAAAGGTCATCGGTTCAAATCCCACCCAAGTAATATGCCTGCGGGTTAATTTCTCAGGACTGGGGGGGGGGAAGTACTGAGTATACATTGCTTTACACACATTGATAAATGGGTAAAATCCAAATAACATTCTTCATCTGTGGTGCAAATTTAATATCTATGAAACATGAGTATTTTGTGAATGACAGTCAGTGTAATTTCTGTCTATTTCAGGAATTCAGACCAGTCAGGATGCCAAGTTCTACGCCCTGTCGGCTAAGTTTGACTCCTTCAGCAACGAGGGCAAAGATCTTGTAGTTCAGTTTTCTGTCAAGCACGAACAGAAGATCGACTGTGGAGGAGGCTACGTCAAAATTTTCCCCGGTGACTTGGACCAGAAAGACATGCACGGAGATTCACCTTACAATGTTATGTTCGGTAAGTGAAAAAAAAAAACATCAAATTGTTGCTTTAGCATTTAAGACTTTCTCTTGATTGGTGATGTGATGAAATGGCTTAATTTACAAACCATCTTTCGGGGCTGAGTAAGGCTGATGATTAGCCACCTTCCTGATCACTAAAATATTTTTTCCTGCCCTATCATTAAGCCATCTATGTCAAAACTCTTCATATTTAAACTGAACTATTTGCCTTTATTTTCTGAAAAGGACCTGATATTTGTGGTCCTGGCACTAAGAAAGTTCACGTCATCTTCAGCTACAAGGGCAAAAATCTGCTTATCAAGAAAGATATTCGATGCAAGGTAAGGATTGTGAATATTTTAATTATTATTTGTGCTAAAATGACAGAGACCATACTAATGGTGCATGGGTTAAAAAAAAAAAAAAAAATCAATCAATAAAATTTAACAGGACAGAAATCAAAAGAGTCTGGATCTCTTTTTGATACAAATCAATTTGAATCGGATGAGAATTGCAGTTACTGGTGAGGTGATGAAATGGCTTCAAATTATTAACCATCTTTCGGGGCTGAGTCATATTGATGTTTGGCCACTTTCTGATCACCAAATAAATGTACTCTAAGGAATTTCATCTTTGTGAGGGCAAGGCCATTAGCATTATGCAAAGGGCACTTCCATTAAAAAATCTTAAAGTCTATGGGAAACTTATGAAGGGGCACCAAGGCCAAGAGCAGGGGCATCAGAGGCCATGGCCTCTGTGTAATTCAGGCCTGCATTGAAGGATCGCAATTTCTGATGTAACAATTGCGTCAATGTAAATGCAACTGAAGTTGGCATGAAGAAATAGCTTTGTGGTAAATGACAGTCACCGTTTTCTATCAATAATTGTCTTTCCATTCTCCAACAACACACAGGATGATGAACTAACTCATTTATACACACTCATCGTGCGCTCTGACAACACATACGAAGTGCGCATTGACAATAAGAAGGTCGAGTCGGGCAACTTGGAGGACGACTGGGATTTCTTGCCACCCAAGAAGATCAAGGACCCTGAGGCTAAGAAACCAGAAGACTGGGATGAGAGAGAAAAGATTGACGATCCTGAGGATACCAAACCAGAAGTAAGAAAAATTCCTCAGGGGGCCTTGAAAACCTTGCAGTGAAGCACGTTGTCAGCACAGGCCGACACATTTTAATATTTCCATTGTGTGAACCACATCAAACACGCTGGTTTCATTACCAGAAATATGTGATGATAATAATAATAATAATAAGCTGCTTTCCTTTTGTAATTTGTTTATATTTCCTATTTTTCCTCATATCAGGATTACGACAAGCCAGAGTTCATTCCGGACCCTGATGCAGAGAAGCCTGAGGATTGGGATGATGACATGGATGGCGAGTGGGAACCACCGATGATCAACAACCCTGAATTCCAGGTAGGTTCTTGCAACATTGATATCTCAAACTCATGTTACAGTGTTTGAGGTACGTGTTCCCGGATACAAATCCCGCGGGGGCACATGTGGATTGGGTTTTCAGTCCCTACCTGATTGCGTTGGTTTTCCCTGGAATAATTCTCTGGGGTTTTCCTCCCACATCTAATTTTCTCTGTCTTCCCTCCATGGGGTTCTTGGCTAGTATAGTGGTTAAGCTTGCTTTTGTGAGAGTCCTTGGGTTCAAAACTAAAGCTAATAAACCAAACAAAAATTGCAAACGCCTTAATGCAGATTGAAAAATAATAAGAATTGTGCTAAAGTGGAAATGGACCTTTCTAATGGTGCAGCCAGAGCTGCCAACTCTCCCTGATTCTGCAGTTTTCCCTATTATGTTGAATGTAATCTGAACATCTCCCTGGTTGTTGTTCAAAATGGCCGAGATTGCAAGATGTAAATGTTGGTAGCTCCAAGTGCAGCTGTCTTGTCTCTTAAGTCAATTAAATCTGCCAAAGGGCAGAGTCTGGATCTCTTTTTGATACGCTAAGAACCAGATGAGAATTGCAGGCACTGGTGAGGTGATGAAATGGCTTCAAATTATTAACCATCTTTCGGGGCTGAGTCATATTGATGTTTGGCCACTTTCTGATCACCAAATATATGTTACAGTACTCCATCAAATAAATGCATTTTCTGACAAATCACTGTGGTTATTGTGAAAGAGGCTAATGGCTTAATGCGCATTTTGTTGGCCTTAAGTTGCTCTAATTAACCTTCTGGTACAGACTTTGTAACAAGTTTTTCACATTGTGTTTCAGGGAGAATGGAAGCCCAAACAGATTGATAACCCAGACTACAAAGGTAAATGGGTCCATCCAGAAATTGACAACCCAGAGTACGAAGCTGACGATGCACTTTACAAATATGACGACTTCGGTGTAATAGGATTTGATTTATGGCAGGTATGTGAAAAGTTTCCAGTTTGAAGGATACAGCCTTTAGCAAGGAAGAAAAACAAACCCCAAAAAGCTCAGTTTTTAAACGGGGTTTGCCCATAACATTTTCAATGTCTAGCAAGCGGGACCAATAAGCTTGTCGTTTCACCAGTCCGACAGCCTTTTCACTGGTCCTTATTTTAAGGTTTTCTTTCTATTGTCATTTGTATGGGACTTGAGTTTGAAACTATACAAACAATCAGTGCAAGTCGGTGGTTTACATGTAGCGTTTGAGAGCAATAAACTAACTAGCCAGCAGGACCACTTGGACAGAATTTTGACTGGTCCTCAGATGTTTGAACTGGCATTTGGCCAGTGGACCACTGTTAAGGGAGAACGCTTTGAAACGTTCTGTGATGACAACAGATTAAATGTCAATCTAGTTTTTGCAACAAATAACTCCAATGTCTTGTTAGATTGTCTTCTAAAAGAAATTTGGGTTGAACAAAGAAAAGATTTCCAGAGGGGTACTTGAACCTGCAAAAGAACTTGATTAACAGGCTTTGAAGAACAGAAATGTTTGATGATATACATGTATTCTATACTAACTTGCAAGAATTGCTTAAAATGAAAACCATCTATAAAAGCTGAGGTTGTTCAAATGTGTTTAGCATGTCAAGCCTGGAACTACACGGAGGCCTCTGTTGCCCCGGTTCCCTTTCAAAACTTTCTCATAGACTTCTAGTGGAAGTGCCCTTTGAAAAATGAAAATGGCCTTGCCTTTTCAAAAATGAAATTCCAGGCCTAGCATGTAGTGAATGTATAAATGTATTCTTGAGTCTTTCATGATCAATTACATGGAGCAGATATGATGACCACATTTACCGGATTATGAATCTCCCTGTTTACCACACCAATCTGATCTGCTCCACTCATTGATCTCACTCGTACTAGCGAGTCAAGGATCTCAGCTTCAACCAAGTGTTTCATTAGCTTTTTTGTTATTCAATTGTCCACAGGTAAAATCAGGCACCATTTTTGACAACGTCCTTATCTCAGACGATGTATCTTTAGCAGAAAAACAAGCAGATGAGTTATGGAAACCCACAAAGGTATTTATGACAATCTTTTGATTTAAAGTTTGGAAACTGATTGAATTGTGAATCACTGAAATTTACAGTAATGGCGCTAGCATGATGTTTTCCCTGATTTTGATTTTGATTTTGGGTTGGAACTAAAAGTTGTTTACTAAAAGGTATTTAAAGGTAGGCTCATTGATTGGTAAATACTCACAAAATTAATGACCATGGAAACTTACTTGGTGAGAAGCACTGCAGCTGTTGTTAGTTTAAATGATTTTTGAGAAAGGATTACCTTCTAAAAGTAATATGGGTTTGGAAAATTGTTCACCTCAAAATATTTGAATCTGAGAATTAATCATTTCTCACATTTCTGAGGGTTGGTGTTCCTTTCGCAAATGCTGCAGCCAGAGATACGATTGGTGCCCGCTGTCACCTTGCTTTTAAAACTTGTATGGATTTGATATTTTTGTGAAAATACAGTAAAAGTTTTTTTTCTCAGCAAGTAGACACTGTATACAGCGAAAACTTTCACATGTAACTGTTTTTGTACCTTTTGTTAATTTTGCCTATAGATTAATAATGTGTCGACCAAAAACAATCTAACTTTAAATCAGGAATGTATTGACAGTTATCATCTACTATAAAAAATGGAAAGATCTTCACTCAGTTGGCTAAATACACACTGGTTATCATCAAGGGTTTGCTTGGTCTGATAACAGCTAGACAAAGTCTATCACTATACTTTGTGTTTGACTATTATTTGACACCTCTTTCCATTTCAGGAGGGTGAGAAGACAATGAAAGACAAACAAGACGAGGAAGAGAGAAAGAAGAGAGAGGAAGAGGAGAAGAAAATGAAGGAGGAAGATGATGAAGATGACGACGAAGACGATTTCAAAATGAACCAAGATGATCTTGAAGGCTTTGATGAAGGAGATGATCTAGCGGAGGAATTTGAAGGAGACGAGGAAGATGATGAAGCGCTTAAGAAAGATGAATTGTAAAACGATGCTTATGGGGAGGTTGGGGTTTTTTCAATTTTTTTCTTTTTTTGAGAGAGAGAGAGGGAAAAAATTTATATAGTTTAGTTTGTAAAATAATAACTTATGCTGCAATACGTTTGAGCTAAAACTTTTGCGAGTTGCGGCTTGCAGTTTTTATTTTTTTTTGTTAATTTTTGTGGATTTTCGCTTTCACTTTTTCAGGTGAATTTCTACAACGAAGCCTCGATGGCTGGTAAAAGTTTTTCAATATCTTGAACACGTTGCAGTTTGGTGTTTTATGGGATGTTTTTTAGGGTGTTGTACTGACCGACAGGATCCGCAACCCCTGTTGGAATTACAACTGTACAGTACAAATCATTGTATACTTGTTTATTTCGTATGGTGTTATTGTGATGCTTATTTGAGCAAACAACCATAAATTTCCAGCAATTTGATATTTTCAGCATAAAACATACCTACATGGGAAGTTGTTTGTTTCCTCAGCAAACATCTTTGTTTTCTGCCCAAAACAAGTGAAGTGACTGAGGCTGTGGTCATTGACGTCAGTGGCAGTGTTGATCTAATTGAAGTGGCAACCCATTGCCGCTGTTACTAGGTAATAGACACCTCCCGTACATTGCGCCCGGCTCTGGCGTTGATTTATTTTTAACTACGCATTACAGGCCACTATGACAGTGATGGGTGCCAACGTGATGTTAGATGAAACCTGCTTACAGAGTGTATGCAAGTTTTACTTGTCAAAGTAATGGCAAGAAAAACGTAGGGTAAGGACATTTCATGAAAACGACAACAATTTGATTGGTTCTATAGCTACACCTAAGGCTGCCATGGTTGTTGACTCAAAAGAGTCCAAGTTTCACATAGACTGGGACCTTTTGTACAACTGTAGTTTGTGTCTGTTTTGAGTAGGGAACTAGACATTGAAATCTATGAATAGAATGCGACACGACCATTTCATTAAAGCTTATTGTTGGTTGTCAATTAGTTTGGTTAATAAGAACTCTGTGTGGCAGTGTTACTTGTTGATGATTGTAGATTGCTTTTTTCTCTTTGGTCTATTCAAATTATATCATCCCAAAGTGTGAAGATATTTCAACAGGTGTTTTAATAATCAGTACAGAATAATGTATGCAATCATTAAACAGATTTTAATAATGCTGTATAAAGTTGCACTCTCCTTTTGAAGGAAACCTGAAAGTAATTTCGGTCGAGTGAAGGGACTTAATAGGAGTACCATGTCAAGTTTATATGAACTCATGACATGTTCCTGCAGTCATTTTGGTCCCTGTTTTGAGCATTTCATACCCAGTGTGGCTGTGGTGAGTCTCTTGTTAAACAGAATGGGTTGTATAAAAGATGAAATTCCAGGCCAGTTTTAATATACTCAAAGCTTTTTCATAACCATCTGTTCATATTATGCATCAAGGTTACGTGTATGTAACTTTTAGAGTTGATCTTTGGCCTGAAGTTGAATTTATTACACTTCATTGTATTGACATGTTTTATTCAGTGATACATTTGTGAACAAAATAACAAAATCATCTCTTTAGAAAAGGTTGGTTATCTTATTCTACCTTTGAGGGTTTCAACTGCTCATCTGGAAGAGTTCAAGACTTAAACATTTACTCTCAAGTCTGTAAGGGTTGGTTTTGTACAAAAATAGCGGAATACATTTAACTGACGAAAAGAACAAAAATAATAGTTTGATGTATTGGAGATGAGTGTTTTGTGGCAACTTGTTTTATTTTTTACCTTAACATAATAGTGATGAAGTTTTTTTTTATTTTGAATGTTGCTGAACATTTTTTTGGATCCTGTGTTTGAAAAGATAGAATTTAGGGTTGGGAAGGACTTGAGGGAATTGTTTGTTGGAAAATAATTGTTCATTCAGTCTTAACCAACCCAAACCCTCTCAACGCAGCCGTAGGTTTTGCCTGAATTTATTTGAATCGGTCAAACAAGTCCAAACCAAGCTGGTATGGGTCAAGGCTAAATTAACCTTCTTGGAGCTCAACATTCTCGAGTGATGATAAACCATAATATGCTGAGGAGTTAATGTGGATATTTGACAGTTTAAACCGATTATCCATTAATGCATAAGAGTTAATCATGTTTCAAGTTGTGACAACAAGTAAACCTCTCGGTGTTTAATAAACTGTGATCTTTGGATTGTCCTGGTAGTCACATAGTGGTTTGTTTTTCCCTATTATCTATGTACTTTTAGCCATATTATATAGGTTTGAGATACATGTATTATGCTTTAAAAGGCTCTCAAATAAAATGATCACCCACCATGTCACAAGTAAAAAAATTTTTACGAGTTTGAATGTTGTACTTTATGAATGTTCTCCATCATCCAGCAGGGCACGATTTCATAGAGCTGCTTAAGCACAAAAGAAGCTTAAGCAAAGCAAATGTATGCTTACCAGAATAAGGCTACCATGAGCAGGATACCAGTCACATGTTCAGTTTGTGACTGGTATCGTGCTCATTTCTTGCTCAGCAGAAAATTGTTAAGCAATATTTGTTGCCTAAGCAGCTCTATGAAATAGGGCTCTGGTATTGAATAGTTATATGTATTCTGTAATCAAGTCAAAAAACTGGACTTGCTATTTAATTGTGACGACGGTTTCATGTCCTATCCCGGAAGCATCATCAGGCCGACTGATTTTGTGAAAAAGTTGATGACCTGTTATGGGGAACCATGAAGGCATCGAGGGATCTTGATAGCTGAACTGGGGCCCACCAAGTTGTGGCGCAGACCCCCTCCTCTGTTGAGAGATGGCTTCTTCTCTTGTTACATAAATTGCCTCTTCCACACCTCTTTCAACCCAACTTCCCTCTGTCCAAACTTACCGTCGTCCTCGTTTGTGAGTTGTGTCTGAAGAAATGCTCAGTTTTAGATATGGGAGCAAAACCCCTAATTGGGGAAAACCCATGCAGTCAAGTAAAGACTGAAAACCCAATCCACGTGCAAGGCTTCGGGTCTGAGTTGAGATTCGAACCAGGGTCCACAGAGTTAAAAGGCAGGGAAAGAAACTACTAAAAGCCAACATGATGACCTGATGAATATACTCTTCTGTGAAATAGATATCAGTAATGTTAGGGTTGCAAACTTATTGTAGGTAAGTGATTTTGTTTACTTTGAATGTTGGTGGGTAGATTACATCTTGTAGTTAGACGGCCGCTTTGGTCAGTGATGCAACTTGGAGGGGAGGGGAAAATACATTGGGGGGAGGGGCTTTTTATGTAATGAACATTCATTTCATCTCATTGGTGGGGGGGGGGGGGGGCAGCCGATTTCACGAAACGCTAGGATTAATCCTATCTTGGAGTTAGGATTAATCTTAAGGTTTACATGTTACAGTGCAAGGCTGGGACTCGTCCTAAGTCCTAAGATTAATCCTAAGTTAGGAAGAGTTTGGTGAAATCGACGGCTGAGCACCCTATCCTTGGGGGATGACCAAGCCAGCTGCCTTTTCTTGTGTTTTTTTGTGGACCAATTTAAAAAGCGCAGATGGCTTGATTCTTGAGGTAACTTTTTTGAGTCTTATTTTGGAAGCATTTAGGTAGGAAAATAGTGCACCATTTCCTTTGTGAAGTCTTTAAGTTATAAACCCTAAGATAGCTCTATCAGAGAAGTTGACCCTGTTCTACTACCAAGATAATTCAACCCTCCCTTGTACCCCGCCCATAAAACAGGATAAGAAGAGAGAACATCCAGTCGCTTGACCTATTTGTTGCCATTCTCGCAAAACTGGTACGTTACAATGACACGCGAAGCGATAAGTGGATAAATGGACTGAAACAAGTTTAATAGTTTTCAAGATGGAGGCGCCCAGGGAAAAAGAACACCTTCTTTCGTTGAAAGGTTTGATCAAAGTTTACACGATATTAATGGATATTGTCGTAATATCAATGTACCTAACTTCAGTTTAGAAATTGTAGATCAAATTTTTAGGTTGCGTTTTGCAGATTTTTAAAGTAAAAGTGTAAATTTCAATTGCTTAGTTAAAAAATACAGAATTTATTTCAGCTACCATGAATCATTCATAGCCATATAATTAGTAGTGGCCAAGTAAAGTGTGAACCCTTGACCGTAATCATATATAATGACTGCTTGACGGTCTGTGATGAGTCGGGTTATTGCAACTAGGTTTGCCCTTAAAAACTGTTTTATTGACACTAGCCTTGCTAGCAGGACCTACTCCTAGTCCTAGTTAGAACTGTGCGGTTCGTTCCACTGTTGCTTCCAAGAGACGAAAGCAGAACGAACCGCATAGTATGATAGTTCAACTAGGGAGTAGGCAGGACCAGTGAGCTAGCTTTTCATTTTACTATTCCGACAGCTTTTTTACTGGTCCATGGTTTCCGTTCGACAATTATATTGAGGATTGAGGAGGGTCTTGTATTGTTGCATTGTTGTATTTGAACACATTGAATTTTGAAGTAATATGGAACATGATGAATCTTGATCAATCACTAATCACTATAATCAGTGACAGTGGTTTAACATCAAAGTAATAAGTTTGCCAGGCGGACTAGTTCAGTTGGCCTATAGTACTAGCTAGTAGTTGCTAGATATTCAAGTAAACGCTCAGTAAGTTATGAGTAAGGTTACGGTTAACAGTTAATATTTTTGTTTTATTTTATTCAGAATATAAAATCTTAAAACTTGAGACTTGTGTGCCTTTATAATTTTTTTTATTTTTATTAATATTGATTTTGTCGTTTGATGACAGGAATGAATAGTTGCGATGATAACTCTCCATCCTCCCGACAGTTGGTAGGATGGATGGTTACAATTATCGCAACTAGAATGATAATAGCAACCACCCTTTTAAATACTGAAAAGGAACATAAGTTTTTGGTTGAATTGTTCTGATTGTATTTAAATTAGGGGCAGTGTAGTAATGTCCATGTTTTGAAAAAATGCGCTAAAAAGTTTTTCAATTTTTTTAAAACTAGCCTATTTTAAACTTCTCTTTCAGAGACTGCTGGCCATTTTATCAAAATAATATTTTACTGCCAAAATTAAGCTTAGCTGTCAATATAATTTACTCTTGCAAAACTATTTGTTTTCGGCCATGAAACTTGTGAAAATTTGAACAGCAAGAACGTATCAAGAATGTATTTAGAATCAGGCCTAAAATTACACGGAGGCCCCTGGTCTTGGCCTTGGTGCCCCCTCAAAATTTTCCCAAAGACTTTAAGATTTTCCAATGGAAGTGCCCTTTGCAAAGTTAAAATGACCTTGCCCTCTCAAAGATGAAATTCCAGGCCTGAAGAATGTGTGTGTATATACACTCAGTGGTCATGAATTGTTTAAGGAAATTAATCTTGCACTGTCATTGTGTTTTTTTTGCACCAGTTATGCGGTTGACAAAGTCTTCGTTCATCACTACAACTCCAGTATTATTTGAGCCACGAGATTTAGCAGGTAAACATCAACAGCTATAATTTTCCTAGTTCCGGAATTGTTTCCCTGTTTTCAGCATCACTGTGATTTAAATGGTATATTCTAGGGCTTGAAATTTACACTGGACTGCGCGCCTGAGGCCAGTGATTTTAGCATCTGACCAGTAAATTCATGACCACACAAGTTTGGCGATCTTGTGTTTTTCAATTCAATGACAATATCTCATCGTGTAATATCTTGAACAAAAACAAATTATGTTCAAATGTTGACTTTAAGTCTAACACTTTTTCAATTCTATTGAGTAATGAAAAAATACTGAATACCCGTAAAGACAAATGCGATAAATCTTCTCTTACATGTCATCAAGCTTGTTCAAGCAAATAAATACAGTCAAATGCATGTTAAGCTGTTGTAGAAATTTTTTTTTCTCTTTTTGATGCTGGTCTTGTAAAAATACTTGTGGTCCAGTAAACATTTTGAGATACAAGTCTTGTGGACTTTTCCCCAAAACTCCAGCCCTGTGTTTTGTCTACGTATATTTATGGTAATTATGGAACAAGAAAAGTTCAAAACATCACAGGTATGAGGATTAGCTATTCCTGTGCCAACCTATATTTCTTATAATTAATTATAGGAAGCATATCAATATATGTATTCAGTTTGTTGGAACACCAATATCTACTTTGCTGAGTAGATTTGTTTTTTGAGAACGTGTCTTGCTATTTTTTCTACTGTCGCAGAGTACATTTCGGAATTCTGAATCTCTATAAAGAGACCAGCATCTCAAATACTCTTCAGTCTCTTGATGACTAGAGCTGGCTAGTCGAAACTTTGAGACCAATTAATCATTCATTAGTTGAAGTTAATAACGAGAAGTACCCTCGATCCACTAAATGACAGTAGTAGTCTTGGCTGATCTTCCACAGGACTAAGTAGTTTCCCAAATTCCGAAATCTACTCCGCGGCAGTAGAATCTTTTCAGCAAAGTAGATATACACATGGTGTTACCGCAAACTAAATATACATTGCTACCTCACCCATGCAATGCCTTAAAACCTATAGAGGAAGTTTAATATGCAAATGATGCATTCTCTTGACAGGTGGCTCCATAATAAAGGACATTTGCCCTAACTTAGGCTTGCATGCCGGAATGCAACATTTCAGTGTTGGAGAACTTCTTATGTTGCCACAGAACTTTGGGTAAGAAATGATTACCAATTATTGTAATTGGCGGGCTACTGGCCATTTGGACCCCTGTAATGGCTTGATGTGGTTTACTTCAAAATAATAGAAGCCTAATAGTCGATAGACTCGTTGCATTGGCCGCCATGGTTGTTGAAACGTGCTATCATTGGCTGAGAGCTGTGCGCAGCATTCCATTGTTTGTCATCAAAGATGGCAGTCACTGACGTCATGCGCAATTAAGGACAATATGTTTACGTGCCGAAAATTGTGCATGGTTTTTCACTATTTTCTCCTGACTCGCAACCGATTAAGCCCAAATTTTCACAGGTTTGTTATTTTATGTACATGGTTAATGACACAAAACATGAACACTGTGACTATTTTGTCAGCTCTACCAATCATGTGTAATACCTTGAACTTTTATTTTCAACAGGAGTATCTATTTAGGGGAGACTTTCTCAAGCTATGTCAGTGTTCACAATGACAGTCAGCACATCGTTAAAGATATCTTACTCAAGACAGACCTGCAGACCAGCTCACAGCGACTGACGCTATCAGGGGCAGGGACTCCCGCTCACCCAGAGCTCAAACAGTCGGAATGTATCGATGAGGTCATTCACCATGAGGTCAAGGAACTAGGGACACACATGTAAGTAAGCTTTGTAAAGTACATGTGTACACGTGACCCAAATCCCCTCATCAAATGTCTCTTACCTGGGCCCAATATCATAGACCTGAAAAAGTAGCTCAGCAGAGTAAAAATTTGCTCACCAGAACAATGTTACCAGCCAAGATACTATTCCCATATGTACCATCTGTGACTGGTATCCTTCTTTTTTGCTTAGCAGAAAACGCTTAAGCAATAAGTGTTGAGGTTATTTAGGGTAATTTAATGCTCAGGTACATGCGTTATAATTTGCAGGTCTTATATAGCCCTTTATCACATTTTAGGGCATCTCTGAGCACTTCTAATTTTTTTCCACAATGTATGCGGAGCTATGTTTGAATTATAAGACCCATCTATTTACATAGCACCATGTAACTGTTTACAAGATTCTGCGGCGCAATCTGCAGCCAACCGTACCAGAAAACAAAGGGGTGAACTCCTTCTCTTAACAACAATGAATGTGCCGGGTTCTCTTATGTGCATTACACAGCACACGGGACCAACGGTTTTATGTCCCATTCGAAGGATGAAGCAATAATGTACACAGCTCAGGAGGACTTTATGGGCATTTGGAGTTTTCTTTACATATCAAGTAATATAGTTGTTTGCTGTTTTGTTTGTGCAGTTTGGTATGTGCAGTGAGTTACACAACTCAAGCTGGTGAAAATATGTACTTCAGAAAATTCTTCAAATTTCAGGTAAATTAAACTTTCAATAAAAATTCATGTATATTATAACATTCTATAAGATTAGTTTAATCTCATAAAACATTTGGTTGATTTTATTGTAAATAAAATACTTAGTTCGAATGACTGTCTTGTCCACAAAACTTTTTTGGACAGACTTACAGCAGACTATTTTTAATCTGAAAAATAATACTGCTGACCGATATGGAAAGTGGTTAATCTACATGTACATGTAACCATTATATCTTTCACTGAAGAGACAGCAAATATCCTTGCATATATATGGCAACTAAACAACAAAATAAAATTGAAACTACATGTATATAAAATTTTCTAATTCCAATATTCTAATTCAAATGTTCTAATTCCAATGTTTTAATTCCAATGTTCTAATTCCAATGTTTTAATTCCAATGTTCTAATTCCAATGTTCTAATTCCAATGTTCTAATTCCAATGTTCTAATTCCAATGTTCTAATTCCAATGTTTTAATTCCAATGTTCTAATTCCAATGTTCTAATTCCAATGTTCTAATTCCAATGTTCTAATTCTTTCCAGGTCTTAAAACCCCTTGACGTCAAGACAAAGTTTTACAATGCTGAGGTAATCGGTTTAGTTTATTGAACGAATTGCATTCAAATTCCATCTGTAGTCAGTTGTGGATGTTTTTTTTTTCTTCTTCTTTTTGATGAAGCCAGCATGCCAGTCAATTATTACATCATTGTATGATATTCATCTCATGCCAGTTGCTGTCATCAACTGTTGCAACATTTTGATGATCACCAGCATGTATGTATTCTTGCCAAATGTTACAATGTGATGGATTTACACTGAACCAACTATTTGATTTACTATAATTTCATCGGTTTTGTTTTTGCAGATCACGGATGTTTTTAAAATGTTTGCTGCTTATGATGTCAATGGCTTTAAATTGACCCCCCTTGCATTGGCGGCCATTGCTAAGGTCAAACAATTGAAATGTGCATGCGTATACGCACCGCACACAACTCTCAACCAATGATAGGTCTTCATTTGACCTCAGTTAGGGGACTGTTTGGGTCTTGTAACTTCATAGCCAAGAGCTAGCCTTACTCAGAACTGGGCAAGGCACCTGGTCAAAGCAGAAGGTTGTAGCTAGCCTTGCTCGGCATTTGGCAAGGCACTTAGTCAAAGCTCAAGATTGTAGCTAGCCTTTGCTTGGCATTGGGCAAGGCACCTGGCTAAAGCACAAGGTTGTAGCTAGTCTTTTGGTCAAAGTCTGAAATCGTTTTGTGTATTTAGGTTTTTTTTTACTGAATGACATTGCATTTTTATAGACTTATTGCCCATCATTCTACATTTATGCACACAACTACTACATTCTTCAAGCACAACTGGAAGATCTTTCTTCAAATTATAGAATGATTTTTACATTTTTTACAATACCGGGCGAATTACATGAAGCAATGATGATTTTTGATTGATTTTTACTACACATGCTGCCCAACAGTTCAATGCAATAAGGCGCATGGTGAAGGTACACTACATGTTGATTTTGAATATTGGCACTAACACCTAAATCTTACTCTTTTAAAAAGATAGTTTTGACTTGCTGAAAAATAGAAAATGTCTCGCTTAGTTTTCAATGGTTTTAGGAGGAAAGTTGTCGGCTTTTAGTATGTTGTTTCTTTGGTTCAGACTAACAATATTGCTACATGCATGAGTGGCAAGATACGGCTCAATACATGTGCTATGATGTGGAAATCAATGTTTAAGATTAATCTGATCTTGAAAAACATCAGTAGCTCAATGCAATCAATAACTGTATGATAACAACTGTACTGCATGCAGTGCTAGAGTCTATGGCCATAGCCTCTGTTGCCCCTGGTTTTGGCCTTCGTGCCCCTTTAAAAGTTTCCCATAGACTTCAAGATTTTTATAATGGAAGTGCCCTTTGCACAATAAAAATGACCTCGCAAAGATGAAATTCCGAGCCTAATAAATCTCTAATATTTTGCGCTGATCTGCTCCGTTGAGAAAAGAAGAAAAATATATAATTTCTATACGAAAGTTATCTTGTTATAAAGATGGTAATGGTAGTAAGTCTCTTGTGAAATTAATTCGTCTGAAATGCCCCCATTGATTAGAAATCAATAAACCATTTGAATCTGAGAAAGGTTCCATGCATGCAGCATGAACTGGTGTTCGTTTGCGAATGCTGTGGCCAGTGATGCGGTTGGTACCCGTCGTCACCTCGCTAATTGTGGGTGGATTCGACGCTCTACAGTGACAGTTTCTGGCTGTTTCCTCAGCAAGTAGATACTGTATTCAGCTGAAAATTTCACATGTGACTTTTATTGTATTGCCTATAAATCAACATTGCGTTAACCAAAAGACAAACAATGACCCTACCTTTAATGGATTTATGGCCAGTTGTGAAATCTTCATAATTATTTTTGAATGTGTTGTACAAATGGTCATTATTGTTATTGTCATATTGTTGCCAGAGCAACTAATCATATTTTTTGCCATTGTACGCTTGTTCTGCATGTGGCGTTGTCTATGGCCTCTGTGTGTGAACCTTGACCTCTACACTTGGTTGTGTGTGTCTGTGCTAATGCAGGATTATGTAGTAAGTGTGCTTCTTGAATTTAACGCTTTCTTTAACATTTTAAAACATTTTGAAATTTTAACATTGGTTGTGTAGAAAGTAAGTAAAGGTATTAAACAGGATTGGTAAGGATTCATGATTGTTTATTTTTAGTCAGAAAGCTTACTGAGTAGGAAGTTCATACTTGAACCATTTTTTCTGTGAAGTATTTCTCCCTGAAGTGAAGTCATATTCAAGAAAACTATCTGAAAACCTAAATACGCAACAGCTTATTTTGGTTGTTAACAACCAAAATTAAGGACAATGTGTTTACATGCTGAAAATTGTGCTTGGTTTTCACTATTTTCTCCTGACTCACACAACGGATTAGGCCCAAATTGTCACAGGTTTGTTATTTCATGTTTAATGGTTGATCACCCACAACATTAACGCTGTCTGCGACTATTTTGTCAGCTCTACCAATCCTGTATAATACCTTTCTCCTTGTAACTTTTAACATTGGTTGTGTAGAAAGTAATTAATTATCAAATCAATCACTTATACTACAGCCTACAATTCTGAAACTGTGAAAGTTGATCTAGGGATAACTTTGATGGATTTTTCACCTGTTTGACTGCTAGAAACGTCTTTGAACAGCTTTGCGGATAATAGAGGGAAAACAACACCCTTCATGCAACATTCAAAAGGATTGTTAAATTTCAACTTAGTCCTGTATTGGAATGTGCTCTCGTCGATCAGTTGACTAGTGCAGCAAGTCATCCATTGCCTGACAAAAACCAATAAGGAGATCCATCTCCTGCTGCTTCCAGGGTTGTATCGTAAACTTGGGTGTGATCCCTGGCTATATGGCAGTTGACAAGTTGAATGGCTTCTGACTGGCACCCCCCAATGAAGATATTTACAAAATAAGGAGACCGCCAATATTAGGGCTACATTGCTTAATTGGTAGAGTTCTGTTGATACAGTTCGCTGGGGGGGGGGTGGGGAAGGGACACTTAGAATCTCCTGCCACTCCGGCACGTTAGTCCGAAGGTCGCACGTTCAAATCCCGCCCTAGTCAATTCTCTTTTGTTCAACCCAAACTTACATACAAAAATTTACCCAGTCAGTTTCTCTTGTGGTTTATTACTTGTTAACATCCAATAGTTTCTGATGAATATGAATTTATGGATTTTTCTAAATTTACAGTTTAAAAAAAAACACCATTAATTTGTTCACATAATTTATGACTCGCCAAATACCCATGTCCTGTAAGAATTGCATGTAGTTATTAAAACCTTACCTCCCAACATTCTAAGTTAATGCATGCCTGAATTAATTTATTCACTCTTACCATGGAGGGCTACTGCCATGCTCTTGCTAATAGATCCAGATAAATCAATCAAATCAATCACATCAAAATCAATTCAATCACATCAAACTTCAAACCAAATTGAATGTTAACTAATGTAGACTTTAAATGATTTAGTAGAATTACTAGTTAGCAAGAAACATGAACTGATTTGATTTAAAAAAAAATATTCTTAAAGAATCATGCATAATAGTCTTCTCACTTTAATCTGATTCTATTTATTTATTTAATTTTTTGTTTTGCAAAATTGTAACTAAATAGCCTGAAAAAAATCCTTAACCCTCCGTGACACCATCGCTCACTTATTGAGTAACAGTTTTTAATTAAAAAGTAATTAGTCCGCCATTTTTTTCCAAAAAATCTAAAAAATTCCAAGTTCTACAACTGCGCCTAGCAAAATAGCATGCCAAATGTCTTATCACTACCCGGGGTTTGTTTTTAACTAACACAATCTAACCTTGACCCGCTCTCCAGGAATCCCCATAAGAATTTTACAGCAATTACTCAGCCTTGCTAAGTTGTGAAATAAAGGGCGTTAGTCAAAGAAATGGTTGATTGAGCAGAAAGAGACATGTGGGCTCATCTCAAAATGCAATTTTGCTTGAATTGATTTTATTTAGTCAAAAGGGTTCATATCTAATGCTGTGGGTGATTTAAAAGTGATTGGGTGATTTAAAAGTGGTTTGGTTCTTCACAGAAATGTATTACACGCTAAAATCAAACTGTTACTCAACAAGTAAGGCATGGCGAAATGGTGTGATTTTTTTTGACGGTGCCACGAAGAGTTAAGAAGGTCAGCCCTTTTCATTGGTAAAATGTGCTTTCCTTTTTTTTCAGAAGGCCAAATATCATGCCTGAAGCAGAGCTGCCAACTCTCTCTTATTCTGCAGAAAATTCCCTGAAAATAAACCAATCTTTCCATGTCCTATATAATCTCCCGATTATGGAAACTTTGTTCCTATTATCTTGAATGGTTTTTCCAAATATCTCCCTGATTGTTGTACATAATCTTCCTGATTGCAAGATGCAAATGTTGTCAGCTCTGCTGAAGTAGACATGTTATTTTTTTTAAATTCAAGACTGAAGTTTGTAATATTTCTTCTGAACTCTTTTTTTGTAACCCACCATAAAGTCCGATGAAGTGTATTTGGAGGCTCAGATTCAGAACATTACTCAGTCGCCGCTAGTCATGGAGAAAGTCGTACTTGAACCAACGGCCGAATATAAAGTCAAGGAACTCAACACCCTTGAAACTAGTGGTGTAAGGTATGTCAAAGTCACTATGCTGCAGCGCCATAACTAGGGTAATATTTTAGGGGGGGGCACAAGGGGTTGTACCATTTGTTCTGGGGGCACTTCTGGCGAAGTTTCCGTTTGCCTTTTTCTTAAACAAGCCCCTTTTCAGTGCCTTTTTAATGTAATTTACTATTTTTTTTAAAGATAATCTGGCATTAGTGTAAAAAAACAAATACATTGAGTGTACATGGAAAAAAGTTGTAAAAACATTGAAACTATCACATTAAAGCGTATACAATTTTCTTTTGAATTCTAGCTAGGGCTTCCTACTCAAATGACATCATGTCTAATTAAGCTTCTGCAATAAGTACATGACAGTCTTAATCGGAATCAATATTGCATGATGGCTTCACTCATACAGTGCCACACTCTTTCCAGTAATTTCCTATCCCCAGGCTGGCCATTTTAATGAAAATGTAAATAAGTTTTAGTTTGTGTAAACAGATTTAGAACCATTTGGTTTGTCAAAAAGTATCCTCACATTTCTATGTTATGCTCGACTTAATGCTCTGATAGTGTGTGCAGTGACAGACAATTTTTGAATATTATGCTTCTCTGTCACATTGTACAGTGACTCTGAAACTACATTTGGCAACTTTACCTACCTGAACCCGCTGGACACAAGACAGTACCTCTACTGTCTCAAAGCCAAGCCCTTGCCAGGAACAGATAAACCCGCTGTCATCAAAGGTGTCTCCAACATTGGCAAGCTGGACATAGTCTGGAAGACCAGCATGGGAGAGAGAGGCCGTTTACAGACGAGTCAACTACAGCGTATGGTAAACCAGTTTAGAAAATTCTCTGCTGGCTTGACCAGAAGCCGTGTTGTACAATTATTTGATAAACTGGTCCCCCTCTCATTCTTCTTTGCCATATGACATGTATATATGCAATTATGGTGAACATGTAAAAACATGATTCATTTGAAGTGGATTGCGCCAAAATACTTTACACGCGCGTGCTAAGCGCCCTACAAGTGCCCAACAAGCACTCAGAGGTTTTTAACGAGCATGCGCGCAAAACAGTCACTTTTGGTTAGCCACTAATTGTTTTTCAGTGCTTTCCTTCCAGGGGGTAAGTGACGAGAGGTATAGATGGGCGTGCTTCCCATGGTAGCGAAGCTAAGGTTGATTGATTGATTTTTTTTTAATGAGTAGCTAATTAATAACTTTGACTTAATTCACACTGGTTTTGTTTTTGTGTATCAGGCTCCAGGATATGGGGATGTCAAACTCAATGTTACCTGCATACCAGACTCAATAACTATAGAAAAACCATTCCAAATCAAGTGCAGAATCACAAGCTGCTGGTAAGAATAATACAAGTGTTATTTAACATTTTGTGTTTATCGTTTTATTTGTTTTCATAGATACATTTTTCTATAGTTAAAGGTAGAGTCATAGAAGCACTAAAAAACTAATGACCATAAAAACTTACTTGGTGGGAAGCACTGCAGCTGTTGATAGTAAAAATTATATTGAGAAAGTATTCCTTTCGAAGTAATATGGTTTGGCAAAATTTTCGCCCAGAAACATTTGAATTTGAGAACTGAATCATACATGAATGGTTTCTCAGATTTGTGAGGGTTGGCTGTTCGCGAATGCTGCTGTCAGAGATGCGGTTGGTACCCGCCATCAACTCGGCAAAGTTGAAAATACATATAACTCGGGTGGGAATTTGAACCCACGACCTTTGCTATTCTGAGTATACAGTGCTTTAAACACAACGGAGTATTGGTAAAATAAAATTGTTTTTATCCCCGATGCAAATTAAACATCTATTAATATTTGTTAAATTTGAATTTCGAATTTAATCAGTGAAAGGACAATGGACCTGAAGCTGGTACTCAATAATACTGAGAATGGATTAATGTGGCTGGGTGTATCGGGGAAACAGTTGGGTAAGCTTGGGCCTGGTAGTAGCATGGATGTGGAGCTCACGCTGTTAGCGACTATCCCTGGATTACAGGTATGTCTCTGAACAAATTTTTGACAATCTGATTTGATCTTGCATTTATTAAAACATACTCAGGGGTCTTATTTCATAGAGCTGAAAACAGAGCTTTAAACATTTTCTGCTGAGCAAAAAAAAAGAAAGCAGGATACCAGTTACAGATTGTACATGTGACAGTATATAGACTGTGCAAGTCTCGCGCGTATTCGAACATTGGGATCCGTTAAAGCGCGTGAGTTTGTTTCTTTCACACGTTAAAGCAATGTACGTGGGACCACAGTGGTCCCAAAAATTTTCAAATACGCGCGAGACTTGCACGGTCTATTGGCTGGTAACCATATTCTGGTAAGCATAAATTTGTTTTGCTCAGCTACTTTTTGTTCTGAAGCAGCTCTATGTGGTGCTGAAAGGAAGTTAGCTGTAAATGAAGTTTTTTCAATACTAACCTCAAATGAAACATCATTTGATTGAATTCAACTTATTGATTTTAAATTCCCATTTTCATCATTTTGAATATTGTATACATATTTTCATATTTGTAAAAACATGTCTGCATTTACCTTTTTATAATTCAATGCCTTTTTAATCTGTCATTTTTGCTGTAATCTTTTATGTTTGTAAACTTGACTTGTTTAGTCTCTGGACTATAGTCCAGTTGATTTCAATTGTACAATAAATCAAGTTGAAAAGAAACAAAAAGAAACTACATTGTTTTTGCATACAAAGCAAACAATATGTTTCTTTGTTTCTTATATTTTCCATAGATGTCCCCCATTTTTGTCTGCTTCATTCACTAACTAATTACTTTTACTCCTTCTTCTCACCATTGACTTTGTCTTTTGAGTTTCCAACCTCTTGTGGTTAAACCAGCCCCTTCCCTCTACCCCCACCCTTTGTCTCCTTCCCCATCCCTTACTTTTTCTGTGTGCTTTCTGCCTCTCTCTTTTCCTTTATTACACCATTATACTTGTTTTATGTGTGTTGTGTTGTAGTTTAGCCTTCAAGAAAGACTCTATTAGGGTCGAAACATCATGCCATTAACTATTTTTTGCTCTTCTTATATTGAAATACGACATTTTTCTAAGTTTTATTTTCTTCTAAATTTATACCTGATGCAAACTTTTAGAAAATAGATTTGGGTCTATACAAATGTATTATTATTATTATTATTATTATTATTATTATTATTATTATTATTATTATTATTATTATTATTATTATTATTATTATTATTATTATTATTATTATTATTATTATTATTATTATTATTATTATTATTATTATTATTATTATTATTATTGAGCCTACTTAGAATCAATAATTTATCACTGTATGTGTATTTGTTCTTTTTGCGTTTTCAAACTTTAACATAAACCAATGTTTTGATTACTTATTTGACCTCTTTGTTTGACCTGACTGTATTTCCACACAGAGCATATCAGGATTACGGCTGACTGACACCTATCTGAAAAGAACGTATGAACACGACGATGTTGCTCAGATTTTTGTCTATTCAGAGCAAGTGGGAGCTTAAAGGAGCCAAATCATACAGCATGAGCTGATACTGGCCCAGCTACAGCCAATAGTGGCTGGCTTTGAATTGTGCGTACTGTCTGATCTTGGCCTGGCCAAGCCAACTTTGGTACATACTGCCTTACATTTGCCTGTCCAAGCCAGCTTTGGTCAATACTGTCCAACTTCGGCCTGTTCAAGTCAGCTTTGGTAAATACTGTCCAATATTGGCTTGCAGCTTTGGTAAATACTGTCCAATATTGGCTTGCAGCTATGGTGAATACTGTCCAATATTGGCTTGTCGAAGCCAGCTTTGGTAAATACTATTCAATATTGGCTAGTCCAAACCAGCTTTGGTAAATACTGTCCAATATTGGCTTATCCAAGCCAGCTTTGGTAAATACTATTCAATATTGGCTAGTCCAAACCAGCTTTGGTAAATACTGTCCAATATTGGCTTATCCAAGCCAGCTTTGGTAAATACTATTCAATATTGGCTAGTCCAAACCAGCTTTGGTAAATACTGTCCAATATTGGCTTTTCTAAGTCAGCTTTGGTCAATACTGTCCAGCAGTGGCCTGTCTAAGCCGGCTTAAGCCAACTTTTTCCAAGATAGGTAGAATGTGAGCCCCTCATTTGTTGTAGATAATAATAAATGAAAGTATGTGAGCCTGCTTTGTTTATTCCAAATAACTGAACATTTACGTCTAGAGTAGAGACAACACAGTATCTTTATTTCCAATGACATTAAGTCTCAGTGTATTCGAATTAAAAAAAAACCCCAAAAATATACTTGCCTGTCTGGTAAAATACTGCTCTAACCCAGAAAGTTTTTCCATATTGTCACGGACCAATTTTAGTAGGTTATATAAAAATGCTTCTCTTATACAAAGCACCACACACAGAAATATTTCTCCCCAAAACATTGAAAGAAATATTTATATGGATGACTAAACTTATTAGTGTACTTGTATTGTTGAGAATAACCATGTAAATAAAATTTAAAATATATAATATAAATATTCAAGTGTCTGTCGTTATTTCCCTTCATAGAACTAGTATACCAGTAGTAATGCCATCCCAGTTTATTGAGTGAAAAAACTAGATAATCTTTCTTGTTCTTTAATTTTTCTTCTTCTTCATCTTCTTAACATAAATGTACAACAGCTTCTTATCTATCTTTGCAGCCCAAACTGCCGGATAACACCAGAGATCTTTTTTTCCTATTAAGCAAAGAAGCATGTTATAGTGACTTGTCTTAATTTTGAAAAGCTTTATTTCTGTCATGAGAATGAGAAAATAAAAATACTTAAATAACAATAGACAGTAATAATAAAGAATACTTAGTATAGCGCCTAAAAAAGGCCCTCGTGGCGCTTGAGGAGAAAAAACTAAATTGGGACTGTAGATTGTGTGAGTAGGCTTGTTTGAACAGGTTAGATTTTAAGTTTTTCTTGAATGTTGTGATGGATGGAGATGATTTGACAGTCAGGGGAAATTGGTTCCACACTCGGGCTGATGCTGCAGAAAATGACCTGTTACCCAAAAGAGTAAACGTCCTGGGCTGATGAAGCATCTTGAGCTCATTCGAACGCAGTCCGTTGTATGCTGAGGTGTATGGATGGATGAGGTTAATGAGGTATTCTGGAGCGTTGTTGTGAAGGACTTTGTAAACAAATAGGCCAAGTTTGTACTGAATTCTGTGTGATATTGGCAGCCAATGGAGATCCTCTAATACAGGAGTGATGCAGGAATATTTACTGGTGAGAGAGACTAGTCTGGCGGTGATATTTTGTAGACGCTGCAGACGGTTTAGTTGATTTTTATTGATGTTGTAAAGTAGTGAATTGCCCATGTCGATTTTGGAAGTGATGAAAGCATGAACCAGTATTTCAGTGGTGTGTTTGTCGCGATATATGGCGCTTTATCACACTAATTAATCCATTTTCTTTTACAAGATATGCGGAGCTATATTCGAACCATTTATTTACATAGCACCATATAACTGTTTACACGGTGCTGCGGTGAAATCTGCAGCCAACCATACCAGAAAACACTGGGGTGAACCTCTTCTCTTAACGATGAGTGTACTGGGTTCTTTCATGGCTTTACGTCCCATCCTAAGGAAGAAGCAATAATGGTTAAGTGTCTTGCTTAATGACACAAGTGTCAAGACCAGGAAATGGAAACCAGTTTTTACAAGGAGTGTGTGGAAAAACAAAAGTGTTTTACTTTTGTGGTTTATTAGTTTGACTGAATTTTTACACAGTACATAATAATTCAAATAATACCAAACACGGGCGATATAAACAGACGGATATGCATCAATATCCCAATAAAGAAGATAGACTTGGGGATTCTGGGATACTTGACCAGGATTTTAAATTTTGAGTACATACTTTTCTCTCGAAGGTTGATTGACACATGTACATAAGTCTGACACAAAATTTGACATTTTCAATTGTCATTTTAAAATTAAATTAAGTTATACTTTTGGTAACATAATTTTTAAATCTTTTACTTTAATCTTCACTGTAAGGTGAGGGAAGCAGTGGAAAGTGGCAAAGATATGAAGTTAGTTACATTCACAGCTTACCAACAGCAAATAGATGCATATAAGATAATGATCCTATAGACCTTTATCATGGTGCGGCCATCTTAATATCTCCCATTCAAATCAATGTAACCAAACCGAGGCTGGAAGGAGAAATAGTCTGGTTCCTTTTTCTACAAGGAATGTTAGCAATCATCACTGTTATTGGATACAGGTAACACGACTAAGATAGTGGCAGCATGATAAAGGTCTATTGAACTAGGAGTACAGAGGTTCTGCCCAATGGTGACTTACAAAGAGCAGAGCTGCCAACATTTACATCTTGCAATTACAGAGATTTTGTACAAGCAGGACGATGTTTAGAATTACATCTAACATATTAGGGACAAAGCTTCCATAATCAGGGAGACTGTAAAATGTATTCATCAGAGCATGGAAAGATTGGCTTATTTTCAGGGAACTTTTTTGGCAGAATCAGGGAGAGTTGGCAGCTCTGCAAAGTGATTATATAACATTGGAAAATTCACGTGCAAATGGAACAAACAAATAAAGCACAAAGAAATGCAATTGGAATGCAACAACATATAAATACAATGCCAAATTTCATAGAGCTGCTTAAGCAGTAAATGGTGAAAAGTGAGCAGGATACCAGTCACAGATTGTAAATGTGGAATGGTATTTTGGCTGGTTACCTTATTGTGATAAGCATGATTTCGATTGTGCTCGGCTACTTTTTTTGCTTCAGCAACTCTATGAAATTGGGCCACGGTTTCAGACCAGGGAAATTTTTTTTTGTTTTTGAGATTTATCTGACGATTCCCAAGATTTTACTACATGCAGTCAGTTTATTAAATTAATCCCGTTTACATTGCTACAATATGCTGCATTACAAACGAATGGGGTGATTCAAACTGGATTGATCTAAATGAAAAAACTGAAAGCCCTTGGCAGAGAGGAATATCAATTTTATGGGAAGAGGTTGTTAAATTTCAAATTTTCCTTTTTTCTTAACAAATCCTCGTAAGCATTAATTGCTCGGTTTCACAAAGCACTAAGATTCATCTTAAGATGAGTTATCAGTATTACCATAATGATTAGTAGTGTGGCGTCACACTTTGCTTAGCGAGTCAGATCGATTCCCAGTTAAGATCAATCTTATCTCTTTGTGAAAACGGCCCCTGGTTTAGTATGCACAGGGTTGAAAGTCATTCCTAACAAAACAGCCTGAAACTATGATCTAAATTTCAGGAGGTATATTGAAATGATGTCCACCTTTTGGTAACCCCTGGAGTTTAAGATTTCAAGGAGCTCCTGGGGACAGTGTCCTCAGTGCTGGGGAAGTAAATCAAAGAGCAGGATTTCTTTATACCTGAAGAAAATAACGGCTATTAAGCATATAAAAAAAATGCTGAAGATTGTCATCCCTGGATGTAGTATTTGTTTAGCAATCGGTAATTAACCATCGGCTACACTGAGAACTGTTTTTTTTCTTCCCCCCCCCCCATCTTCTTCTCTTGGCTTTGTGCTGAAAGCAAGTGATACAAGTGTCTTGCTGCTTGTACTCATTTTACTCATGTTGCTAACATTATTTTGGATTGGTGCTTAAAGCAAGAGATGTTACAGGCTTTGGAATTTTTGTCAATCTTAAAACATTTAAGTTTTAAGATTACCCAAACTATACCCTGCCTTTAAAACAGGCAGGGTATACTTTTGGTAATTGTCAAAGACCAGTATCCTCATCCTCACATGCGTTAAAATAATAAACCTGTGAAAAATTTGGCTCAATTGGTCATCAAAGTTGCAAGAAAGTAATGAAAGAAAAAAACACCCGTGTTGCATTGGAATTGTGTGCTTTCAAATGCCTGAGACATGAAGCCTTTCTCAGATTAAAATTTTGGGATGAAAGATATTTAGATTACCAAGTAAGTTTTTATGGTCATTAATTTTTGGGGTGATTACCAAAGGTATACTCTTCCTTTAAATATCAATGTGAAAACTTTAAATT
Source organism: Pisaster brevispinus (assembly GCA_023634235.1). Classification (NCBI taxonomy): domain Eukaryota; kingdom Metazoa; phylum Echinodermata; class Asteroidea; order Forcipulatida; family Asteriidae; genus Pisaster; species Pisaster brevispinus. The sequence goes on from JAMKCF010000013.1 coordinate 16,174,759, forward strand.
ATTCAGGGACTAACAGAGTGACGACCTGGTCTTCTCTGCCTGGTGATTCTGGGTTGGTGGACACTGTTATGGACCTTGCTTTTGGCTTGGTCCACCAACAGCAGCCAGCCACCAACCAAGGTCATAAGCATGCAGTGTAGACCAGCTCATCACACTGTTATTCCCATTAATAAATACCTTTACCTAAAAAAAAAAAAAACCCACTGTAAAAATCATCAGAATCAGCAAAATATTTAAAAATGTTCTACTCATGTAAAGGGGTCGTTCCTTCACCAGTTCAACTTTTATGGCACCTAATCCCTTTAACATAATTAAGTGTTTATGCATATTTAAAATGGAAATACTTTGGTGTTTGGCTTTATGTTAAGCATAATGTTTATTTCATATGCTACCAGGTACCTTAAATTGATACATATTTTCCCGTTCACGCATACGTGTAGTATGCAGCACCAAAATCTCTTGCAAAAATTTAAAAAACAAAAACATGCACAAACGAAAAAGTTGATTGGGTAGTTCCCAGCAAAACATCCAGCTTTTGCACATCGCATTTGAACACACCCCCACGTGACCAGTCTTCAACCAATCAGAGTACATAAACTCTCTCAGGTATTTATTAGTATCAGTTAAATGATAAGTTATAACTGTTTATTCTTTATGCAATACCAGAGGGTAGAAACATGACATTAAAAATCATTCAAAGATTAACAGCCTTTCACACAGAAATATTTCTCAAGGCTGTAAGTACCAGATACAATTTTACACCAAGTCTGTTTTATTAGCTTAAAAATTGAAAATTAATTTCCTGATAGCCATCAATACTGCACTGTGTTTTGACTTGAACAAAAGTGGCATTTATAACCGTGAAAAAATCATTTCTGCTTGCGTGCATTTATTTTGCTTGTCATCAAAACAAACTCTACGCTTTGTTAGTATGAAATAGCATAAATAACAAAGGAATAGCAAGGTCTGGTTTGACAAAACGTCAGCCTGCATTAAAATTAAAAACATTCACAACAGGTTTGACAGTGACAAAGAAAATAAACTTGGGGTAGGAAAGAACATAGAGCTTTATTATTTTATTTTTTTTGGGGGGGGGTTTAACTTGTAGGTGGGTCGGGACCACCCTGTGGCTGCTGGTTACTGTTGCTGTCTGGGGCGCTAGGGTTGGCATCGTCAGGACCACCTGATGGTTGATTTTGTCTGTTACGCATGCCTTGTATTTGTTGCACAATGTCTGGATTCTGCTGCTGGATTTGGCTGGCCATTTGCTGCCCTCTGCAAAGAGAGTGAAGTGACAGTTATAATTATTAGTGTTCTTATTATATATTTCTGGTAATGAAACCAAGGATGCCTCATAAGTGAACTTAATCACTGTAGCTCGCAAGCCTGAGGAAACCTGTAGACAAGGGTGCTTGCTATGTGAACCAGAAACACCCGGGTAAACTCCAACTCTTCCACGATTAGTGTTCTGGTTTTTTTTTACAAGCACTACCAATCCTAGTACACGGGACATTCAGCTTGTCCCATCCAAAGGACAAAGCAATAATGGTATAAAAGGCCATTGCTCAAGGACACAAGTGTCATGACCGGGACTTGAACCCAGACTCTGCTGATCAGAAACACCAGAGCTCGAGTCTGGTGCTCTTAATCGCTCGGCCACGACACGCCATTCATTGCTGTGTATCTATGCACTACGACCAAGACATCCTCCCTGATTAATCTCCTTTGATCAATAAATTAACACCTCTTAATCATTAGAATTAAAATGGCCCCTTCTAATTGCTAAGTTATCAATCATTTGAGATCAATAGCTCAATGATATCTTCTTATCAGAAGCTTTCTTACATATCTTCTGACTGATAGCAGATTTATTATTTCTGATTGAGAGCTTTGAACTAATAATAGTCGATCAACTACGTCTGATTATTGGCATTTTATTAGACATCGTTTATCCAGCATTTATATAATGCTTAACACACAAAACAGCAGCAGCAGCAGCAGAAACAAAAACATCAACAAACAAACAATCAAGATAAGTGACACCACTCACACTTGTAGAAGATTAGCCATACTTGATGCTTGGTCTGGATTCTGACCTCCGTCTCCTTGCATGGCTTGACCCATCATGGAACTCATCCTACAGACAAGATTAAAACAAAAAGGGAAATGACTCTCAAATAATACTATATAATCTTATACAGCGCATGTATCTACCAACAAGGTTCTCAAGTCACTTGAACAAACAGGAACATTAAAAGACAGAATTATGAGACAAATTTTTGTAGCACCTTAAAAGGGTTTACATGCGACGCATTCAGCAGCCAATGCTAGAAACTCCGGTGTAAACCCCTTCTCTTCGCGATCAGTGTAACTGTGTTCTTTAACATGCAATACAGAACACAGGACCTATGGCTTCACGCCCCAATAAGCAATAATGGTTAAGTGTATTGCTTAAAGACCGGGCCGGGACTCGAACCCACACTCTGCTGATCAGAAAAACCACAGCCCGAGCCGGGCGCTCCCATCCAATCAGCCATGGCACGCCATAATAGTCATGATGGGTGAATTTCAAAAAGAGATGAAGCACCCAAACCCTCCACAAACACCAACACCAAAGAAAATCACAAAATCACAATGGCTGGTATAATATTTGTCTGTCAGAAACTACACTGTTCACTGCTCCTTAGGTGTTATTTTTAAAGGAACATCCACAGCTGCCAACTCTCCATGATCCTGCAGTAAAGTTCCCTAAAAATATCTTTCCATGTTCTGATGAACAATTATGAGAATCTCCCTGACTATATAAAACCTTTTTCCCAGTTATGTCGAGTGTAATTCTAAATGTCTCCCTGATTGTTGTATGAAAACACCCTGACTGCAAGATGCAAATGTTGGCAGCTCTGAACACCAAAGGATAATGCAGATTGCTCAAAAATTGTTGTCATATTTGATTGATTAAACAATATAATTTCTCCTGTATACTTACATATTCTGCATTTGTGGATTTTGTAAAATCGCAGAAGCCTAGCAAATGAAAAAAAGAATAGAGACAAAATGTCAGAAGAGAGACATAACATTGGATAAATAATTGACTTTATGTAGTTGCCACATTAAGAGTCGAAAAAGTTTGTTAAGACAAAATTTGATAGTAACCTTGCGGGTACAATCATGTATAAAAGTCTATTGGGAGAAGTGTTGGTTCTGAGAATAACCAATGTGATCTGAACATTTCAAACCTCTTCAGGAGAAGATGCGTTTCCTTTTTGGCAGTATGTCAGCGTTGCTAAACTTTTCAATAACTGTCAATATAGAGACCTTGTTTGGAGTAACTGTGGTAAACCCTAATGAAATGTTACAATGGAATGTGGACACCTGCAGAGTCGGGGGTGGGGGCGGGTTAAAGTTTAGAAGACCTCTTATATAAAACTTGTGAAACATCACAAATCACCAACAAAGTTTTGTGGTGATTATCTCAATGTTATTCGGGATGTGTAGTTTCTTGTGTATTATTATTATTTTTTTTTGCCTTTAGCCACTGGGCAATCTCCGTAGTCTGGTGGTAAGGCATCTGCTCCAAATTAGCCAAGGCCGTAAACTTGAATCCCACCTAAGTATTATGCTTGTGGATTTTTTTTCCCACGTCTTGGGAAAGTACTGAGTATACAGTGCTTTACACACACCGGTGCAAGGGTAAAACCAAATCATGTGATTTATCCCTGATGCAAATTTACCACCCTAATAGTTTCTTGTAGTTACTCTGAACAGTAGTATCTGAAGAAGGGTGCCACTCAAATGCTTATGTAGGAATGAAGTAATGTTGAACTTACTGCATTCATCAGAGCTGGATTATTTAGGAGGGAGCCGATGTCCATCCCACCAAGAGCAGGACCAAAGTTAGGTACAGCTCCTCCTCCACCACCACCACCACCCTGAATATTAGGGAATAAATAAAAGTCAATGATTCAAGCAGTTGGTAAATTCCACAATTACTATTGTTTTCTAATCTTGTCCTCCGGTCTCCATTATGAAATCATAGTTCATCCTTTTAGTTGTCTATTCACTGAAATAACTAACATTTGGCTATACCAAATTTGACCTTTGGCTCCCGACTGTTTTGTACAAAACATACCAAAACATACGGCCGGGGGGCAACAATAACAATGTGATGACACCAAAGAGGGCGCCAGATAAAAAATCAGGCTGTTTAAAGAGAATGCACTCCATGGCTCGCTGCTTACGGAAGCCATCTTGGAAATAGCCTTCCTTTTGGGCAACGCAGATCACTATGTGGTGTGTCATGGCCGAGCGGTTTTAGTGCATTGGATTCAAGTTCTGGTGGTCAAGTCATGTGAGTTCGAAGACCGGTCATGACACATGGATCCTTGAGCATGACACCTGACTGTAATTGCTTCTCTTCACCCAGGGACAAATGGGTACCTGTGAGGGCAGAGATGGTCCTTGTGATTGATTAAGCTCGGTGGGCTACATATTTGGAAGTTGTATACTCTCCAGGGAGCAGAGATTGTTTAAGGAATGAAATAAATGGCCCAGTGACCAGGGGTAATAATGTTGGAGCGCCATGAGCGTCACTGAGTGGCGTATAAGAAGCCACTATTATTATTATAATTATATCCAACGATCGCATTACCAAACAAACGAAATGCATGGCCCCCCGATGCGAGGTTCCCACGGTGTTTGTTACAGCAGCATTCTTATAAAGAGGGTTTAGTCACAGGTGTGGACTACCCCGCTACTCACCCCTAGATTTGCATCTTTCAGTTTCTTCTCAGCAATACGGAGGTTAGCCTGGTAGCTATCGTTACTTGGTTCAAGCTCCACAGCTTTGGCGTAGGCATCCTTTGCCCTCGTAAGGTCGTTCAAATGCGTATATGCAAGCCTAAAAAGCGGGTAAAAAAGTAAAGGCAAATACAAGTTTGCATCAGGATGAAAGTCCTACTTCCTCTTGTCTGGAGCACTGTCAGAAAAAGAGCATCAATCCAAAACTCCTTTACCGAGCAGGACACGAATTCAGAAGGAAATTCCACAAGACTGCAGGGCTTGTAGCTCAAAATTTTGACTGGACCAGAACTTATTTTACAAGACCAGAATCAAAATGGATTGAACAAGCACTCAGAGAAAATCAATTTCATTTGTGTTATGTGTAAGTGTACTTCGATACTTCAAGAGAATTAAGAGATATTTAGCAGAATCATAGTCAACATTTTTTTCACAATGAAAATTCACAATGAGATATTTTATTCAATTGAAGAACCCAAGACCAGCGAGCTTGTCCCATGGTGAGTTTACTGGTCCAACGCTAAAATCACTTGCCACGGGCCTGCGGTTCGGTGTTAATTTCGAGCCCTGGCAAGAAAGGATAAAATTCTTTTGCTCTTCACCCTAATGAACCCAGTTACCTCAACTGTATTTGCAAAAAAGTGTTTTCCCCGTGAAGCAAAGAATGAAGTAAAGTTGTACTAAAGATTATAGAGACCACCAAAGGCAAAAGATGGGGAACTTGGGCTGAAATGTGAAATGTGCACTAGATGCCATTTCAGTAAGCAACTCTTATGATGCAACAATAGATCAGTGCAGACAATGACCATAGCAGGCCTGGTATTACACGGAGGCCATGGAGGCCATAACCTCTGCTCCCCATGGTCTTGGCCTTGGTGCCCCTTTAAAAGTTTCCCATAGACTTAATAACTTCCCAATGAAGTGCCCTTTGAAAAATGAAAGTGGCCTTGCCCTCTCAAAGAAAAAATTCTTAGCCTGACCAAAACATTTGCTTGCTGGAATGGCGCCCAAGTGTATTTCACGTTCCAACAAAAGATAGAGCTCCATAATCTTTGGTCGTACTCACCCCATCCGTCCATATGCTTTACTGTACTGGGGGTCAATATTGATGGCCCTATTGCAGTCCTCTAGCGCCCTCTTGTGGTTTTCTAGCTTGCTGAAAGCTGCAGCTCTATTACTGTAGTAAACAGCGTTAGTAGAATCGACACTGATGGCATGTGTGTAGCACTCAGCTGCTTCACTGTATCTCTCCTGTTTCATTAACTCATTGCCTGAAAGAAGATTATTGGAAGTCTTATGTTCAATAAATCACTATGTGAGGGTTTACCGTTTACTGTCACTGGCTCGCTGGAACTCCATGTGAAAGGAGATTCAGACTGTTATTTGAAGTCATATGTTCATTGATTCAATGACTGAGGGTTTACCAATAAAGCTTAATATGCAGGATTGGTAGACAGTGTTAATTCACATGGCAGGCTGTGAAAATTTGGGCATAATCCGTTGTTCGAGGCAGAAGAAAGTGAAAATCCATGCAGTGTTCAGTCTGTCAATGCTTTGTCCTTAATTTTGGTTGTAAACACCGAAATCAGCTGAGTGCCTTATAACAAAAAAAAGGTTTTCAGATTTCTCGAATATGACTTCATATCAGAGGGAAATATTTCACAGAAAAAACTGGTTCCAGTACGAACTTTATAACCAGTCAGCTTTCAGACTGAAATTAAGCAATGCTATTTTTTTTTATTCTTACCAATCCTGTATGATACCTTGAACTTTCACTGGTTATCGCTTATTCATTTTCTTGTCATTAAACCAAACAATAATCTAGTTGAAATTAAAATGACATTAGTGGAGTTTGTGGAGGTGGGTTATGTTGAGAGGGTGGGGGGGGGGGGGGGGGTTATGCTGTACCTTGGTTCTTAGACTCCTCAGCTTTCTTCTTTTCTTCTTGAGATGGTTGAGAGTCGTTAGCCGTCGCTGATGAACACACATCTGGTGCTGACGGACTTCTTACATCAGGCTCCATGTAGGAATCATTACTTGTACCTAATGATGCATCCTAAAATGTAAATTGTACTCAAATTTAAGACTTTTTAAGACCCTTTTAATGCCACCCTTAACAAAATTAAGGTGAAAAAAGCAGGGGAAACAGCTATACCCACTTACACTTTATGTTATTTTTTTAACATGCAGCGTAACTGCTTGTTACAAGCTGATAGGAAAATTCATTACACGCTTCATCCATTTTTTAAAGGTCTAAAATAACTGAATTTAATACTTAAATTTTGATAGTTCAATTTAAGACTTTTTAAATACTTTTTAAGGCTTCGCAGAAACCCTGATACACGAGAAATTTCACCCGAGTGTGTGATACGTTAAGTTACAAAGCAGCAATCGTTAAGAGAAAAACATTCAATGAAAGTTCATACTTTTGACAGTTTACATACATGTACATAAAGGCCCTGAATTAAACCAAATGGCCTTGGCCTTGGTGCCCCTTTCAAAATGAAAATGGCCTTGCCCTCTCAAAGATGAAATTCCGGGCCTGCATATATAATATGGAAACACATGCAAATGCATTTTGTCGAGGATAACAGTTTACAAAAACCTTGCTTGTAGTACATTCCAAAGCTTGTCAAAAAATGAAACAAATTCCATAAGTATTTCAGTGTTCTTTACAGACTTTTATTTGGGGGCGGTATGATGTCATCAGACTATAACTCTGTCAGTCTGAACATCGACAGTAACAATGATTGCGATGGGGTTTTGAGGAACTTCCAATTCTCAAAAGCACTCTGTTGATTTGGTTTGGCACTAATTAAAAAAAATGACTCAGAGCAGTGCTTTGTGTGATTGACTGTCAATCATTGAAATGGTGGTTTAGAATTGAAGAACTTACTTAAAGCACGAGTTGCATTAGGGCAATGATGAATTGTGACTGGACTTGATGGAAAAAAAAGTGATTTGACATGACAAGTCACAAGTAGATGTCAAAAATCGTCCATTCTGACTTGCCTTTTGATATGCCTTGTATAATGCCAAAATATGGGCATAAATCCAATATGTATACCATGAAATTTGCTTTTTTTGAAACAAAATGTACCTGTATTCCATAGACAGTCTTGAACATTTCCCGCAGGGAGCGATCTGGTCTCAGCACACCATGATCTCTTGTGTTGATTCCATAAGCCGTCTCTAAACACTGTGTTGAAACTTAAATTTAAGGAAAAGAAAAACACTGTAGTTTGATTTTACAATCCATGGCATGACAAGAAATGAACACACCAAGTACTTATTCATACACACCATGGTCACAGTATAACACAACTTAATTTAGGGTTGAACAAAGAAAAAATTGACTAGAGCAGGACTTGTGCCGGCGCTTTACCACCTGAGCTATCTAGCCCTAATGTTGGCGTTCTCACTGTTTTGTCAATGTCTTTCAGCCAGTTTTTCTTGTGGTTTGTACTTGATATTTGAAATTTGCATCCCCTTACAGGCATCCTTCTGCTCCCACTTCCCAGGTTGTATTGTAAACTTGGGTGTGATCCCTGGCTATACAGCAGGCCGAATTCTGACTGTCACCCCAAACAAAGATATTGACAAAATAGGGAGACCGCCAATATTAGGGCTAGAAAGCTCAGTTGGTAGAGCACCAGCATGTTAATCCAGAGGTCAGTGGTTCAAATCCCGCTCCAGTCAACTTGTCTTTGCTCACAAGAATTGCTTCAGAAAGAGAGCGGTGAAAATAGCATCTTGAAGAAGTTCAAGGTTGTCTTCTTTACCTTCAATACTTTCTACAGCCTCTTCCTCTAGGGTTCCACTCTTGATCTCGTCCTCTAGAAATTCTAAGATTGAGAAGATGAGCTGCCTCTTATCAGCCATCTTGATTCTGATTCTGGTTTCACTCTCAGTGCAGTGCTTGAAGTGCTGCGTTTGTCAATATTAATTTAAATATTTATAATAAGTGTAGACTCTTACAAAACAGTGTATTGGCGTGTCATGGCCGAGCGGTTAAGAGCACTGAACTCAAGCTCTGGTGTTTCTGATCAGCAGAGGGTGGGTTCAAGTCCCAGGCCGCCAGGCGTGGCACTTGTGTCCTTGAGCGAGACACTTCACCATAATTGCTTTGTCCTTCCGATGAGACATTAAGCGGTTGGTCCCTTGAACTATAGTGTCGTAAAGAACCCAAAACACTTGTACTAGTGGAAGAATCAGGACTAGGTGTCAAGCCTGGTGCTTCTGATTCACATATCCTTGTTTGTAGGTTTCCTAAAACTTGCGAGCTACAATGATTAAGTTCACTTTATTATGAGGCATCTTTGGTCTCATTACCAGAAATATAATATAAAACCAAACATGAGTGATGAGAGAAAGATATCACTTGGACAGACACTTCTCCATCCAGCATGTGTGTACAGTAATACAGTATACTGCACTCGATCGTTGTAAATGTAAGTGTAACAAAAAACGTACAAAAAAAATATGAAAGTGACGAGCCCAATAATGAAAGTATGACTAAGTGTTGTTGCTGGCATTCTCCCATCACCCACCACCACGATCCGTGCTCATTTAATCATATTATTTATAATAATATAAATTCATAAATCATATCCCAACTTTTGTTACTTCCCCCAATCCTAGTACTAGTCCGGTCCGAGGCACTAGGCTGAAAAGTACTTACTGATAACAATTTAATTTATACAGGCTCCTGGTTAGGTACCAACACTACAGCTTGAACGTCTTCAACTAAGGTCGTCAAATGCTCGATCGTAAATAGAGTTTGTCGTTTTGCATAAAAACTAAAGAACATGACCTCTGCTACTCTGCTAAGCCGAAAAAACAGAAAGACACGTCTGGTTGGAGCACCCCCTCTTTTGTTTGTGTTTGGACCAGCAAGTTGCGAAACTAAAAGGCGCCACCAAGAGCTGAATTCACATGTGTGCGTTTACACAACACTACACAAAACACTCGTACGTGCTCTTCATTTCTTCCCATATCCAGCACCCGAAGCGAGCGAAACAACGGTCCGGTGTTGTGTCTTAGAGCAGAGGAACTCTCGACAACAAGTTCAGATTTTCTTATCTGGAATCTCTCTTGAAGCACTTAATAAAAACAGTATCATGCCGATGCTGATGAGGTGTTTAGGTGTAACTGGGAGTGTAACTGTAAGTCAAGTGTTGTTGTTTCAATCTAATCTAACCTACACATGACCTATGATCTAACCCACCACCACTCCGCTGTCTTTTACTCTAGCTATTTTAGTTACCTGCTCACTCTCACTGAGACTGTCTGGCAGTCTCAGTAAAATGACTGAGGGAGAGGATATATAAGCCCAGGGCCCAGTTTTATAGAGCTGCTTAATATTAAAGCCTTTATTTTAAGCAGAAAGTATTGCTTATCAATATCAATTTCTGCTATTTATAAATAGGATTAGAAATGAGCAGGATACCAATTGCAAATTGTGTCTCAAAACTACATCAATGTGTCATTGTTTGTAGTTTGGCTGATAAGATTATTCTGGTGAGCGTAATTTTGTTATGCTTACAACAAGTTACACTACAACTTAGCAACATTTTTGGGCTTAAGCAGTTCTGTAGCCCAGGTTGGACTCCTTCTCCATTGCATACTACGCGACACATGCTACTGAGACTGGCGTCCTTCAGGGCTAGTTATCAGACATTACAATTTTGACATTCAATCATGACGCTTTTGTGAACCCCTCCACTACTTCCAAGCTTTGTTATACTTATTACTTGTAATTTATATATTATTTTTCCTTGTTTCTGTATACTTGTCCATGTACTGTCCGTATATTATTCACATTCTTGTTTGGATTTGGTAACAAATTTATAAACTAAAAGGGCAAAAATGCAGTATCCGACTGCTTCTTTTATTTAGTTTATCTTCCCTAATTCACATTCAGGTCGAATTAGCCAATCTTTTACCTGTCCAGAAAGATACATCACAATAAGTGGCCCTTTATGAGTCGGCATTTTTGCTGCTGCTGCTGTTGTTGTTGTTTTTGTTAAATACTTTAAATGCAATTATAAACATGATACTTTCTTGACATTTTTAAAGGAGTATTTATTAGCACCCTTTTGATGAAGGCAACATTTTGCACATTTCAAGGTTAGTTTGATAGTGAAACCCTACAGTGTTCTTGGTTTAATAATGTCATACATGTAATAAATTCTGATGTATATTCTTACGCAGAGGGTTCTTTCACAACCCAAAGTTGTCTCACACTGTCGGCAGACACTGCGATTGTTTTCTGTCTCAACCAAAGTTCACTCTCCCATGGTGCCCATAGTGATTGAACAAACAGTAAGTATAGCTTCTTAACTCGCTTGTTTTCTTTGTTTTGATCAATGTACTTCCTAATTGCCTATTCTTAAAGGTTTTTATCCTTAGTTTTGTATCAATCTTATGGACAATATTGTGTTTGTTTATTGCATATGTGTAAATTTGTGATGGATATATATACTTTGTTCCTTTTTAAGATCAGCTGGAGAGGAGAGCCTCTAGACAGGAACTTTGTTACTTTTAGGCAATTCTTCAGGCTCCAGCTTGTTCTCTTTCCTTCCTCTGTCTTTGAATTGCTCTTGTTACATGTGTCTTTGAATGTTTTTTTACCAATGTGCACTATTGTACCTTTTATCTTCTGTAGAAATGAAACAAATATAAAATAAACATAAATAAATTTAAGTATTATTAACACTTAAAATTGGCTATGTAAGGTAAAAAGAGCTGCCATCATTGCAGGCCTTTTGCTTAAAAGCTTTTTGTAAACTGTGTATTTTACTTGCCTCCCAGGTTTTTGTGATGTATGTAAATAAAAAATTATTTTTAATGAAAATATTGAGCATTTTGCAGATGTACTGTAAGTAAATAATTGCTTTGTTAGGCCTATTGTTCAGTGTTGTTAGGCCTATTGCTTTGTTAGGCCCCTATAGTATAACTATTATTACATTGTTACATTTCTTGAGGATGAGGTAACTAGAATTTTTGTTGATAAAGAAGTCTGTATTCTTGTGACAGGGTCGTGGAGAGAGAGCTTACGACATCTACTCAAGGTTGCTCAAGGAACGCATCATCTGCCTCATGGGCCCAGTAAGTTCACAAATACTACAGATGCTGTGTACTTTTTACAAGTTTCTGTATTTTTTGTTGTACTTGTCTTTTCCTATGCTTTCTAGACTATCAAAAAAAGTTTCCTTAAAGGTAGTGTCATTGATTGGTAAATACTCCCCAAATTAATGAACATAAAAACTGACTGGGTAAGAAGCACTGCAGCTGTTGGTAGTATAAACTATTTCGTGAAAGGATTCCCTTCGAAGTGATATGGTTTGGATAATTTTTCACCCTAAGACATTTTAATCTGAGAAACGCTTCCTGCAAGAATCGTTTCTCAGATTACTGAAGGTTTGTGTCTGTTCGGGAATGCTGCGGCCAGAGATGCGGTTGGTACCCGCTGTCATCTCACTACACATGGATGGATTTGACAGTGACAGTTTTCAGCCGTTTCCTCAGCAAATCGCCACTGTATTCAGCTGACATTTTCACATGTGACTTTTATTGTATCTTTCTTTATAACTTTGCCTATATATAAATCGGCATTTTGTTGACAAAAACCAATCTGAGACCCAACCTTTAAACGGATGCTTCAGTGTTAGAGCATTGTTCATACGAAAGTCTTGAGATGGTTGTTGGAGACCCATTCTATGGTTTTGGTTTAAAACTGTGTTGCAGTTCTTGAAATATAAATTTTTGGGGGCAAAGAATATTGATCCCAACTTTTTATTCAGACAATTTTTGTTGTGATACTTTAATTGTTACAATTGTTCTCCATTTGGTTGTCAGGTTGATGATACACTAGCCAGCCTGGTGGTGGCTCAACTTCTATTCCTACAGTCTGAGAGTAACAAGAAACCAATTCACATGTACATCAATAGTCCAGGTAAACACGGTCTGAGCACTGTACAGTCCCAACGACATCAAGGAGATTGTCTTTGTGTGTGCTATTGATCAGGGTTTAATTTCATAAGCAGAAAACAACGCTTAGCAGATTTCTATGCTATGCAAGAAATGAACGGGGCACCAGTCAAACAATGTAAACTTGATAAAACTTTGGCTGGTAACCAGTTGCTCCTAAGCAATATTTTGTCTGTGCTTAGCAAATTTTTGTGCTTAAATGCTTTATGAAATTGGGCCCAGGGCTGTATAGTGCTTTCAGACCAGTTTAACAAAAAGTGAAGTTTGATAAAAAACATGGTCGGGTAAGTTTTCTGCTGTATGTTAATCAATATTCATTATTACAGTGATACACAAGGGACATGACATCATCATTAAGGTCTGCCAATTGATAAACTAAGTTCATGTCAAGAGAGCTTTTAACATTCAAAATCTTACACTGAAACTTAACCTTATACATACACAATAATGAATAAAAAAATAAATTTGGAAATACATTTTAAATGTACACAAATCTCAAACACTTGTTTTTGTAATTTTATCAATTTTAACCATTCTGATTATAATATTGCATTAGGAGGGTCGGTGACAGCTGGGCTGGGTATATACGACACAATGCAGTATGTCCTACCACCGATATCTACATGGTGTGTTGGGCAGGCATGCAGTATGGCGTCACTACTCCTCGCAGCAGGAACTCCAGGCATGAGGCATAGTTTACCAAACTCTAGGGTCATGGTGCATCAGCCATCGGGCCAAGCGGCGGTAAGACCGACATAATGCATCCTAAATTTGATAACCAAATGGAAATCAACACTAACTTAATTGTACTCTGTCATTGTCTCACTGTCAAAGCTCTTCATGGACTATCTCCAGACTATATATCTGATATTCTGCATAAATAAATGCCTGTTTGTCCTCTTCGTTCTGCTGGCCAATCCCTACTGACGCAAACTACTGTTTCTACTAAATTCTATGGTCAAAGAGCCTTCCATTTCATTGCACCTTCATAATATGGGATGACTTACCTCTTCATATTCGCCAAGCTGACTCTCTTGTGATTTTCAAGGGACTTTTAAAGCCTCATTTATTTGAAACTATATTTATGTAACAAATTGCTTAATATATTTCATTGTTTTATTTTGTTGTTGTGCATAGATGCTCCTGCTGTATAAGTGTCTTGTATTATTATTATTATTATTATTATTATTATTATTATTATTATTATTATTATTAGAAAAAAAGTATTAAAAAAAAAGGAAATTTACCATTTGGTAAACTTGAGCACCATTTTTAGATTTTTAGAAAACTTTTGATTAAAAACAAATGAATGTGTTCTGAAAATCATTGCTGTGCCATCATTTGAATACCACAGACTTTACATTCTCTTTCCACAGGGTCAAGCCACAGATATTCAAATACAAGCAGAAGAGATCCTGAAGATTAAATCTCAAATCAACCAGTTATATTTGAAGCACACGAAACAGCCGTTAGAAACAATAGGTAAGGAAGAGCTCCTCAAGTCAATAACTTTATTGTGTTTTGATTCAAGCAGACATATAGAACCCTTGCATACGATGTCACATGACCCGAACAGCACCTTCACTGAGGTCAATGAAGACCTATCATTGGCTGAGAGTTGTGCATGGCATGTACGCGCGTGCTTGTTTCCATTATTTGACCCCAGTGATGGTGTGCGCTCACATAGCAGTTGCTGGGAGGGGGGGGGGGGAGGGGGCACGCACACCCATTGGGCACACCCGTTTGGCACCCCCTGGATCTGCCACCCGTTATAGCTTGCTCTGAACAATCATTGCACAAATATTGAGAAAGAGACAAATATTCCATATTTGTTGTTGCTTTTGCAGAATCAGTGATGGAGCGAGACAGATTCATGAGCCCCGAAGAAGCGAAGGAGTTTGGAATCATTGACAAAGTGTTAGAACACCCTCCTCTACCGGGGGAAAACAACAAGGGGAACAAGAGCGATTGATGACAAGGTTTTCATCCATAGAGACTTTTATCTTCAGGAAAACTGTTAAGAATCACTACTTTATAATCTTCACACCTTTTTTATGACGAGCACTGATCTTAACTAGGGTTGGGACATTTAACCGGTTAACCTTTTAACAGTTAATCAAAAACAAATGGCAAAATCCATTTCAAAATTTCCTTAACGGTTTAACAAAGCAGTAAGTAAAAAATAATGAGACCTTCCTTTTCTTTAGAGACACTATCTAGGGAGAATGATTGACATCCCTTGTTTTGGTTGAATGTTTCTTATCTTAATCCCTTACAAATGACAAACATTATTTTCAATCCCCTACAATTTGTTATACATTGTGCTTTTTACACCACTCCACCATGGTTTGAGGTTTTCCGACTGTAAAGACTGGGTTACCAGTGTTCTATTTTCACTCCTTGAAAGTGTGTTGACACCTGCTCCTTTTACAGATGGGCCCATAGTTCTGATTGGAATTGGTTAAATGGGTGAATGGTTGAAATGGTTAAACAGAAGTCAACTGTAATAGCACAACTCTAATCTTGGCAGATTTCCCATAGCTGATTTGTTCCAACTGGTATCTGTCCATGCCCAGGCTTGTGATATTTTCACCCCCTTCTGGGAATTCTAATTTACCCAACGGAGCTGAGATTGTTTCAGGAATGTACTCTGCTTAATAAACAGAAAAACTTAATAAATTTTATTAACATTTTTGAGGACATTTTTGTTGGTGTTTGGTTGACTTTGCCAGATGTATAGTGTACTCGCCATGTGGTTGGGTTGACCCTCTTGAAAGTTTGTGGAGGGGTCCGATGGAGGGGTCCGATGTGTAAATAATTGTACCTCTTTTACCATCAATTTACTTGATTCTTTCCTAACCGAAAAGTTCCATGAAAGGTAAAAATTTACGTCATTTGGTATTTCTATACCGCACACATAGATCCTTGTCTTTTGATTGGTGGAACCCACATCACGTTTATTTTGCCGTGTATTTATTGCCACAACACACGATGCTCCAAAGTTTAATATAGGGGTCCTACATTGATAAATATAGGACGATTGGAGTGCTTCACAGCGACGCCTCGCAGCGTCGCTTCCAAAATAACCGTTTCCCGCCTGTTTATCCAAACGCGGCAATGTGGTGTCACTGCGGACATAGTTGGTGTCTACATGGAGTCATCCACATTCTTAGAAGGGGTTTTTAGAATTTTCAGAGTGTGGGGTGGACGAGTTTCCAGGTCTGCTTTGTGTTTATTGTGAAAAATTGTTCGAATGACAAGGGTCTATGTGTGAGTTATACAAAACAAATATTGAATGTATTTCTTAGGTGCATATTGTCGCAGAATATAATCACTCTGTGAAATCTGACCTTTCCATTCGCTCGTCCCCAGCGCCTTGCCTTCAAACCAAAGGCGCTGGGATGGGCAAACGTATCAAGCACGCTCATTCGTTAATGCTCAGACCCATCATGCATCACACTCACACTGCAAGCACTGCACGCATGACGTACTTCCTGAACAAGAATCTGTGCCAGCTGATTAGCCCATCCCAGCGGTCCTGGATGGGCCGCTGGGGCCGAGCGAAACCTTTCCTTTCCAATCGGCTTCGCTTTGTGAAATGGAATAGTCCAGATTTCACCTCGCGATTATATTCTGTGACAATGCACTCTCATGTATCCAATATTTGTACTATATTTTGTTTGATCGTGCTAAATATTTGATTAGATTGATAAAAACAGTTGGGGGAATGTGGGAGGTAAACATACAGTACTTTTTATCTTGCAAACAATTTCAATATTAAAGCCCAAAAAGATAATGGTGTACATTCAAAAGTTTATTATTCAATTTGTTTCACACAGTGTCTCACAGCTCATGCACAAAGTGTAACCTTTTATATTATTTTCGTACAAAAAAATCTTGTCACAAAAGTAAATTCCTCAAACTTGATCAATAACCATATTTAAACGGAAGCAGCAATCACAAATATGTTAAACATATGATAAACTTGATTCTAAAAAGAAACAATATGCAAATTTCAAATCGAGGTGCTTCCCCTTTCTGTTTATTTTAAATTGAAGTAAAGATAGATTATCCATAGAGCTATATATATTTACTAGATCGCGACTTGCCCTGCATTTGTGTACAAACCTATGTAAAAGCTTGAAATTTTGTACCCCTATTTGTATGTAAATGCGCTCGTTCTATGTGTCATCGAATCAAATATGCCGCAAATGTGAATGCATAATCAATGTGCGTACGAAACTGCGGGCATAACCCATGTGTGTGCGTCCAGGTGCTGACTTTAATGCATGTCAGTTTGTGTGTGCCATGGGTAGCAGTTTTTAAAATAAATTTGTTCTTGCTCCATCGTTGAAGCAGATTTTGCTCCCCCTTGACATCTAGAGAAGCATCTCTAATCACAAATAAACTTGTCCAGTAAAAAGTACTACATTTCTCAACATTTTTATTGCTGTAATTGATCTGCACTGCGCGGAGATCCAGTATCTGAATCCCAAATACGATATATCTTGGGTGATGACGCAGATTAGCAGTCGCATACTAGGCACGCAGGCCTCATTCAACATTTCTCGCTTTCAAAATGCTCTCTTCAAATTAAAATAGTTAAAATATCATGCACATAACAACAAATTGTCTGCACCCAGGAGGCTTGTAAAAACTTGGGCGTGTATAACAGGGAGTATGTGCAGTAGTCAATATATATTGCTCTATGAAATGAACCAATCTTCAAAACTATAGATAAAAGTACTTGTGTGTGCAGCCATAAAGGATAGTAGTTGTTTCTGTATTCCACTCTAATAAGTCCACACTTCATTAAACTTGATACAAGTTTACAATAACATTATTTTAATATTTATTTATTTATTTATTTATTTATTATTATTTTTTTTTTGGGGGGGGCTAATCACCCTTTTGCAGCTGAGAAGCTGAATTGCGAAGGGCACCGCTACAACTTGTTTGAGCCACAGGCAGGCATGTACATTAAACTTGGAACAATTTTGGGTTATACAAAGACAAATTTACTGGAGTGGGACTTGAACCTGTGACCTCCGGATTATTGGGCAGGCGCTCTACCAACTGAGCTATCTATCTAGCCCTATGTTGGCGTTTTCCCTATTTTGTCAATATCTTTGTTCGGGGGTGCCAGTCAGAAGCCATTCAACCTGTAACTGCCGTACTAGCCACACTGTATCGGCATGACAGAATAATAGTAGGAAAGAGTTACGATTTGTCTATCTTCAGACCATTTTTTATGGATTGGATCACCTGTTGTTTAGTTCACCTAAGTTGGAATCCGATCTTTTAGGTAGGCTAAGAGAGCTGCTGTACTCTTAGCAAGGACAGCTGGCCTAGGAGTCCTGAATGGATTTCCCCCAAGCTGTAGAGCCCTGGATCAAGACAGATACAAGAATGGATATAATCAGAACACAATGCACTAACAATGATAACTTCAAAATCATTTCAGCACCAATATATGTGGCTATCGATTAAGATCAACTTGAGCAAAAACACTTCAACTAATTTCACTTTTTATCCTTGTTTATTTTTTGTGTTTAGTTATTATTTGGTCCTAAGTGTTTGTTGAAATTTGATCAGGAAAACTAGCCCCCCACTACTAAAATTTTTGAACTAATGTTTTTTCCCGCCATTGGCGGCGCCCTGCATGTTTCCCAGCAAGGCTCAATAAAAATGAAAAGAGAAATCAACACTGAAGTACCAGCGCTTCCGAAAACCAGCCTAAAACCATTCAAAATACCTCACAACACGGACTGGATGAAGGTTGTTTATATTCATTGCTATACATTTTCCATTGTCTTGTTTGTATCAAGTCCGTAATGTGACATCACAGTGCTGTTTTGATTTCTAGGCCATTACAGGCTTTTTGTGAAACACTGCATTTTTGCCCAGCGTGACGCTGATCAAAATGTGCTTTTCTTTACATTATTGAACCATTTTGATTGAGTTTTACTCAATTATATGTAATCGTTACGCAAAGATAACTGCAAACTGACCTTAGAGTTTCCAAGTTGCCAAGTTCTGGCGGTACCTGCCTGATGTCATTATTTTGCAGATCCAGACTAGAGATCTTTGGTAGTTTCATCAAGTTTGGGACGTCAATAATGCCAATCTGGTTATCGCCTAGAATTAAATTCTCTAACTGAGTCCAAGTGAAGACTACAGCAGGCACTTCCTTCAGCCGGTTATAAGACAAATTAATCTCCCGTAACTTGCTGAGGGTACTCCATTCTGACGGGAGGTTACTTATTGCGTTGTTCCTGGTTTTAATGAGAAAATAGAATTAGCTGTTGCAAGTTGCTTACCAACCATAAAAAACTATGGTATAAATGCAACATGTAGTTAGTGGTCTGACATTTTGACCCTAGCAGAGTCTTTCTCGAAGAGTAAATGACAACACAACACACATAAACAGACTCATGTAACAGAAGCAGTCAGATGTAAAGAGGTGAAAAGAGAGAGGCAGAAATTACACAGAAAACAAGGGATGAGCAATGACGAGGGTGAGAAAGGGGTAAGGTAAAGGGATGGGGCTGGTTTTACCACAAAAGGTTGGGCAAAATCAAGCGTTTGGCAAGGGAGAAAAAGTATTAAATTAGTTTCATGTACAATCGAAACAAAAGTCTTACAGATTATTTTTAATTGACTGTAAGTTTGTTAAAAAACATGCACAGTGTACATGCATACAAGTACACTTTGTATCATATATTGATATGAAAAGTTGTCTGCTGTTCCGTACACAATGTTAATGAATAAATTAAAATCAGTCAAATCAAGGGGAAGGGTTTTGGGTCGATTCAGTTGTCCAAGATTTATGTTGATTCGTTTGTAAAATTACCTGAGATCCAGATGTGTAAGGTTGACCATCATCTGCAACTCTTCAGACAGCGTTGATAGTTTGTTGAAGCCAAGATTAAGTTCAGTCACAGTTTTCGAGAGAAGTATCAAACTGGTCAAACAAACAAAAACAAAAACAAAGACACTTCATCAACAACCTCAAAGTCAGACAGTGTTGATAGTTTGTTCAAGCCAAGATTAAGATCAGTAGCAGTCTTTGAGAGCTACTAAAAAAAAAAACCAAAAAAACTTCAACAACCTCCAAGTCGCAGGTTAAGACTTCAAGGGAGTAACATCAACAACAATCACAATCCAACTGTATCAAGCCCGCTTAGCATTTATATAACAGCAGGGCTCGAATTCGGGAGAAAAAGCCACAAGATCGAAGGTCTTGTTGCTTAAAATGTTCACTTGACCAGAAATATTTTGCACAAGGCCAGAATCAAAACAAATTCTGAGTCCTGACTCGGCCACAGTTTAACATGCATGCTTCTATTTGAGAAGATCAATTAGGTAAACAAAACTGCCAGACTTGTCCGGTCATAAGTATACAGGCCCGACACTTTAAAACCATTGGCCTCAGGCCTGCGGTCCAGTGTAAACACATTGCCCTGTCAGTGTACAAAGCAGTTATTTAAAGCAGAGCTCCAAGGTCAAATTGAGTTTTGACCAATTTCCAATAAAAGTCTTGAAAAAATTAAAAGACTCTAATCTAAAGTTAAAATGATGTAAAATATCATTTTATTTGATACTCTTTCAGAGCGAAAGTTTCAACAATACGTCCTATTACATAACACTTACTTTGGAGGTACTTGAGTGAAGGCATTCTTGCTAAGATTGACGACAGCAACATCCGCCTCCCTCGCTGGCTCCCACAATGTCACTGGGACCTCAGTGGCTTTCTTATTACTAAAAACAAACAACACAATTTACTAAGGACATTTACTTTTATTATTGAGCTGGCATTTTATTGAGGGGTGTCGGAACATAGGGATATCGCAACATAGGGATGTCGAAACATAGGGGTGTCGGAACATACAGCAATCACTGTTGTCCTACACCATTTAAGCATACCTGTAGTCCAAGGTTTTACTAGCGACAGCTGCAACTACACCCATGGCACTTGATGGATCTGAGGCTGATGAGCTGTCTGTTGTATCTTTGGTTGATGGCTCCTCTTCAATACGACTACGGAGGTACTTCAGGATACCCTGGGTACCTCGCTTTGTAAGATTTATCAAAGAAAAACAACTTTACAGATTGTTCCAATTAAAATGAGACAATGATTACGAGTTACAATTTCTCTTTGGGATTTACAGACCCATTTGTTTTTGATGACATCGAGTTTAAAATTTCGCTCTGAAAGAGAATCGAATAAAGTTATATTTTACACCATTCTGAGGTGAGACTGGAGACTTGTAACTTTTTCCTCACTTTCACAAGGACTCTATAGTTTGGAAAATGAGTGCATCACAAAACTCAATTTGAAATTGGAGCCCCTCTTTAATATGTGTCCCCAAAACACTCTAACATCTTAGAAAGTCAAATTACTTACATTAACAATATCCCTGCGTATACCACGCATTGGGTTTCCCTCCAGCACCAAGGATTTCAAAGAAGTCAGGGTACCCAACTTATTTGGCAGACTGAATCAATATAATAATAAAAAAACAAGACAATGTACAGTTAGTATGTATAATGTTTCTTTAAAATTAATCAAGTTTGAGATAATTATTATGACAAGCTTTATTGCATATGGGACAGTTCCGCATCACAACAGTCGGCTACCGTATGTATTTTATCTTGGCTAACACAAATGCTTAAAATGTACTGCGATTTTCATCACTTAAAGTTTAGCACTACTGAAAGAAAAGGCTGCAAACATCACACTCACTGGTTTGTGGAAAAGTTAAGAAAGGTTTCGAACTGGTTTCAAACTCCATTGAATTAATTTGATTCACCAAGTCAGTCAGGCTTTAACCTTTGTATATGTAAAGGTTGTTAAAATAGATTATGCACAAAGACCATCCACATTGATATGTTGTTGTTTGTAAGGTCTAGTTTCTGACTCCTGCAAGCTACCCACCTTAATATGTTGTTGTTTGTAAGGTCCAGTCTCTGCAAGCTACCCACCTTGATATGTTGTTGTTTGTAAGGTCTAGTCTCTGCCTCTCTGCAAGCTACCCACCTTGATATGTTGTTGTTTGTAAGGTCCAGTCTCTGCAAGCTACCCACCTTGATATGTTGTTGTTTGTAAGGTCTAGTCTCTGCCTCTCTGCAAGCTACCCACCTTGATATGTTGTTGTTTGTAAGGTCCAGTCTCTGCAAGCTACCCACCTTGATATGTTGTTGTTTGTAAGGTCTAGTCACTGCCTCTCTGCAAGCTACCCACCTTGATATGTTGTTGTTTGTAAGTTCCAGTCTCTGCAAGCTACCCACCTTGATATGTTGTTGTTTGTAAGGTCCAGTCTATGCAAGCTACCCACCTTGATATGATGTTGTTTGTAAGGGTCTAGTCTCTGCCTCTCTGCAAGCTACCCACCTTGATATGTTGTTGTTTGTAAGGTCCAGTCTATGCAAGCTACCCACCTTGATATGTTGTTGTTTGTAAGGTCCAGTCTATGCAAGCTACGGACGTTAATAATCTCATCCGGTATCTCATTCAATTTGTTGTCTCTCATAGACAACACATTGACTGTAATCAGGTGCTCAAGATGGTCTGGGGACAAGACAACGATGCGATTGTTTCCAGCGTGAAGTTCCTGTTGGAAATAATAATTGGAAGTTATTATTGCTGTCTAGCAATTCAGAGGCTCGCATCCAAAGTATTCACACATGAAGCTGGACTTAGTAGGCGTACTACACAATGACCATTGGACACCTGCATGATACATTCAATCCATTGGTCATCCCCATCAACAGATAAGGTGACCTCGAACGAAGACAAATTTACTGCATGTAGGGTGGGATTTAAACCTGCAATCGCCGGATTAACGTGACAATCTGGGAAGTGCCAGAAGAGGGACCACCTTAAGGGGATGGACTTTTGTTAATACCAAGTAATAAACCATAAGGGAAACTGACTGGGTAGAGTTAATAGTCAGTTTCTGTTCAGCATAGATGTTCTTATGCATAGATATACCAACGAATGGATGGTTTGATTGTGATGGCCAAAATTCACAAGTGCAAAACAAATACTTGTTGTTTTGTGTATACATATTTGATGAGATTCCAGCTTAATTACGAACCTTCAGAGAGATGCAAGCCCTCAGTAGAGGGAGTGCTGTCAGGACATTGTGTTGGAGATAAAGCTGCTCAAGGGACTTCATGTCGCCAACTTCTGTTGGAATTTCCGTCAGTTTGTTGTTGGATGCCTCCAAGATTCTTACAGCTACAAACAAAATGATATAAATAAGGCTAAGGAACGGGATCATTGATGTTGCATGCAGGGATTTCCCTTGCCTTTTTCAGTGACTAAGCAGCATGACCTGGGCCCAATTTCATACCGCTGCGTAAGCAGAAAATATTGCTTAACAACTTTCTGCTTAGCAAAAACAAGCAGGTCACCAGTCACAGATGCTACATGGAAAATGGTATTTTAGCTGGTAAACTTTTTCTGGTAAGCATAATTTTGTTGCGCTTAGCTAGTTGTTTGTGTGTAAGCAGCTCTATGACATTGAGCCATGTTAGCTTATAAATCAACATTACTGTACAAGACTGATAGGAATGGTCTGAACATGCAAGTCTACTTAAGCTTTGGCAGTAACGAACTAGTCAGCCATGACACTTTGACATAATATTTACAAGTCCTCCTTGGCCCGCAGACTGCAGATGTTGTGCCTGAGAGTGTTTTTCACTCTTTGAAACTGTGAAACTGACCTCTTGCTGTTCAAAGAACAGCTTCCTCGTTGTCAAGAAAAAGTTTTACAAGTAAATTCATAATATTTCTTATCAGTGAAGTTAATTTTCAAATGGACATCGACGGTTACAGAATCCAAGAACATATCAAAATCAAAAGATTATTTGTTGGTCCTTTAAAATCTTGCTTATCTCTGAATTCTCCTAAATGATAATACTGTAATGTTGGAGGAACATCTCAACAGTACTCAGTAACTAGTATTAATAGATACATCAATCAATCAATCAAATCAGCTTGTTAACTGGTAACAATAGCTCACCTTTTAGTAGGCCCATAGTTGATGGGAGCAACGTGATCTGGTTCTCTGATATATTCATGGTTTTGAGCTTCCCGAGCTGACCAATCGTGTACGGCAGTGTTGTGAGCTTGTTATGCGACAGATTCTTTAGGTATAGTACAAGAGAAAACAAACAAAGTGTTCTGGGTTCTTTTAGGTGCACTCCTAATCCTAGTACACAAGACCTATGGCTTAATGTCCCATCTGAAGGACAAAGCAATTATGGTAAAGTATTTTACTCAAGGACACAAGTGCCACGACTGGGACTCGAACCCACACTCTGCTGATCAGAAAAACCAAAGCTTGAGTCCGGTGCTCTTAACCACTCGGCCACAATAATGAAAGTCTCCTTAAAAAAGAACACCAACACTGATTATTATGAGTTAAATTTGAATCTTGTTTGTTTACCAAATCTTCAAGGTGAATGTATTCTCCTATGCCTTCGTCAACTGCAGTCAGCTCGTTGTACTCTGCATGCAGAGTCAGTAAGTGACGCAGTTTAAACATCTCAGGTGGTAGGCTTGTCAATTTATTGTGACTGAATGATAAAGATGAGAAATTATAATTAGCTGCTGCAAACTGCTTACCAACCAAAAGGACCAATGGCATAAATGCACAAAGTACTTTTAGTGGCCTCACATTTCGACCATAGCAGAGTCTTTCTCAAAGGCTAAATGACAACACTGGTCATTTAGCCATCAAGACTCTGCTAGGGTCAAAATGTCAGGCCATTGACTTTACCGATGGAGGCTTCAGATGAATCTCATTCCTCTGCCTTGTTGGTATCAACAAAGTTTCCACTTTTCTTATTGTGTAACAAACCTGACATTCAGCCTCTGTAGATTCAGTAACTCTCCAATTGCTGGTGGAAGAGAAGTCAACGCATTGTCATGGACCTAGTATCAAACAATTAAAAAGATAGACTGAATAAAAATGTTATCCGTTTGTTTGTTTGTTTGTTTTGGGGAGTTTTGAGTTGTTGTTGTTTTGGTTGTTGTTGTTTTGGGGTGTTTTTTTTTGGGGGGGGGAGGGGAGAAAATCTGGGCTATCCCTACATTCACCATGTGCCGGAGTAACCCCAGAAATGACACATTATGCAGGAAGGTTCCACTGATTGGTGGGGGGGGGGAAGGGTGTTGGAAATCTCAGAACCTAGCACAGGCTGTCAGCAAGACATCTGGAAGCCTGCTACAAAGAACAGATGGCTCCACTTTATTAGAGGGTTAGATCTGGGCAGGGCTGTATGTCTGTACAATTTTGTGCACAAAGTATATGGGTGAAACTATTTTTCAGCCCTCAAAAAACCCTTCACAACTCTAAAACCTGATTCCCCTCTTAGATATGTGGAATGGTCCAGTCTGAGATATCAAGGACTTTGACTTCCCCAGGACATTGCACTTTGGAGAAAACAGAAATAAATCAAAAGTACCATGACTTAGTGATACCAGCGCTCACTTTAAAGTGAGAAATGAAAAGGGGGTGTCTGAATTGAACCTGTCTGGCCAGTCTGTCACTAAAATTATTTGGTGCGATTCTGCCTTCCAGGCTCATCCTCAGACACCTGGCAGGCATTCTCATACAAGATGGCCGATGCATATCTTGGCAACCTAATGGGTGGGGACAGTCCCAGCATCTGACCCCGCCCATTGGGTTGCCTAGAATCAAAAGACCCCTTGCATAATGACATCAAAAGACCCAAACAGCACCCCCACTGGAGTCAATCTATCATTGGCTGAGAGTTGTGCGCGCCATGTACACCCGTGCACGTTTCCATTGTTTGACTTCAGCGATGGCGGCCAATGCAAGAGGTCAATACAACTATCATACATGATGTAGAGACTCACATCCAAGACAGTAAGTGCAGGCAGTTGTTGTATATCATTAGAGATCTCTTGGAGCTTGTTACATGCGAGGATGAGTTTCACCAAGTCAGTTTGATCCCACCATCCATCTTCTGTCTTGTCCATTGACACTGACTTGGCTTCCTCTGGTATGTCAATATTGATACGCCAAACTGAGTCTGGGACTAGACAAAGTAGTAAAGAAAGAATGTTAAACAAATGAAAAAAAAATTCTTATCAATTATTCTCCAACCTAACTAGACCGTACGTTAATACAATTGACTATCCACAGTACCACAGTTCAGGGTCCCTGTAAATATCACTATCTCACTCAGCAATGACAGCAGTTTTTGTACAATAGGCCTAAAGACCTGGAATGACTTGGAGGTCATGGCCTCTGTTGCCCTGGTATATTGGCCTTGGTGCCCCTTCAAAAATTTCCCATAGACTTTATTAACAATTACTTGTTCATTTGTTTGTTTGTTTATTGGGGTGTTTGTTTGTTTGTTTAGATGATCTTCCCATCAATCAAGGAAACTCAGCAAACTCTATCCCCATATATAATATAGTGCCGATACGCCCTTCGCTTCGGGAGGGAGTCCAGCCTGATTGGCACTATTTGTGGGGCTAAGCAAACTTCAACAAGGAGATATATAAACAGTAAACACCAAGCTGGCAACATCCAATCTCTCTCATACGAATAATTGGTTTAAAGTATGATTATGAACAATTAGATTAGTAATTACAGTTACACAAATCAATCAATAAATTGTAATTCAGTAACTAGTTTTTTGGGGATGTAAAGTTCATTCATGTGAGTGAAACGATGAATAAAGATCGGCCGAACCTGTTGTGAGTTCACGATTTGACAGATTGAGTTGCCCACTACGCATTGCCTGCTTCAGCAATGCTGATGAAACTCCTCCACTGACATCTTTAGCGGCAGGTTTTTGAAAACCTGCTCTGGGATTCAGGGGAACCCTCCCCCTCCCTGCTGCTCCACCTCCTCGATTATGTCTCGACATTCTCAACTGATCAGCTCATCAAAATGTCTTCAAAAAGCTAAACACTGTCAGTTACTAGTTACCAGCGAGTGAAAATCATTAATGATAACAGACTTCAGGACGATCGGTCTTTACAAAAACAAAAGTACGAAAGCCCCCCAAAAATCGGGCTACATTTGCAGCATGCTCCAGCTTGCTGACCGAATGTCAACAGACAAAATTGATGACAGCATCAGAAGATAATTTGTTTGCTGCCCTCTCTCAATAAGAAACACCCCAGTATGGTGCTCGCTGCAATCCCATTTGTTAAGCGCATGTAGAAGTGCAGGATCAAGTGAACATTTTTGAGCGATTTTTGAACCCATGTTTGCATGTTTGGGGCGGTAGCAAACTTGTTCAGACAGGCAAAACAATTGTTATTGTTAATAAATAGCAATGGAAATAATTGTATAAAAACAACATTTCCATGCAGGATCAACTATTTGGTCAGAACTATTTCTTCTGTTGAGTTAACCATGCCGCCAAAGAGAAAATCAACCCGGGCTGCTGACGCTACTGCGGCGAAGAAGGCCAAGCAGACCGAATGGGAGTTGAAGTTTGATGCGGACTGGAGTGGGCGCGGCCCCCGGGCCGGAGCGAGCAATTTACCGCCAGTGTTTGTGCTGAGTGGCCCTGCGATAAAGGGGTCCTCGAAGATTGCTGCTTTTGATTTGGACATGACGCTCATTGTGCCTGCCAGTGGAAAAACCTTTCCGCAAGGTTCATACTTTTTTTCTCAATCTTTCAATATTATTAATCCAGACTAGAGTGAGACTGAAAGTCCATGGCCAGATACAGATGAGATGGGTGTACCATGGCGGAAGGACAGGGTGTACTGACTGGTTAGGGACTCAGTGGTTGTGGACGAACGAAAGAAAATCCTTCCTCCATTTTATGGTTGTACCATGGAAGGAGGAAATAGACCTTCTTCCATGGCTGTACCGAGTATAGTGAGACCAGCCCGAGCCTGGGTCTACTCACTTTATTTAGTACAATCAGTGGAGCAGCCAATCTCTCATATTAAAAATGTACAGATACAAACATATTATTGGTTTGAAATCTTTGTGAAATCAGCAGTTAGCTTGGCAGGATTCGAACCCACAACCGTGTCTGTAGTTTGGACTGAGTAGTAATTAGTATATATTATTATTGTAACATATCGTTTATATATGAGTTGTTTTTGTTTTGTTTTATTTAAAGTATTGAACAGGCTTAGAACTGCCTTCTTGTTCCTTACCAATTTGTGAAAAAATTTGAACTTTCTATTTTCCTAATCAAATAGACATGCTATTTTTCAAATTGATCTGCTTTCAATTTAAGTATTTATTGCACATTTAATAGTTTA
This sequence comes from Pisaster brevispinus, assembly GCA_023634235.1. Classification (NCBI taxonomy): domain Eukaryota; kingdom Metazoa; phylum Echinodermata; class Asteroidea; order Forcipulatida; family Asteriidae; genus Pisaster; species Pisaster brevispinus. Next base: position 16,202,825 of record JAMKCF010000013.1, read on the forward strand.
CCTTTCCCAAGGAAACGCTTTTGGCAGAAAATTTGCTGTGGGAACTTTTCAGATAATTTTGATCCAACAAAGAAAACAACAAATTCAAGGAGGGAATTTTATGCTGATCTTTTTCATAGCTTTACATGATTCTATGACTATGAGTGGGAGCTAGGGAGGAGAGTCTCCTCCACAGAAATGTTTTTTCTTTAGGCAATCCGTCTGGCTCTAGCTATAGCTGGTTCAACTGTTTTATTTTTACAACTTGATGTTACAGAACTTTGTAACTTTCATGTTTGTTTTTGTACTTTTGTATTTTTGTGCTGGCTTGAGAATTGAAACAATAACCATTAAGATACTAACTAGTGACTTCTTTTGTTTTATACTAGTCAAGTAGTAGTACTCAAATCTGTCACTCAGTGACGCTCATTGCTCTCCAACATTATTACCCCTGGTTACTGTGCCATTTTTTCATTCCTTAAACCATCTCAGCTCCCTTGGGAGTATACAGCCTGTGCTGCCAAGTATGTTGCACACCAAGCTAAATCAATCACAAGAACCATCTCTGCCCTCACAGGTGAAGAGAAACAATTATAGGGGCCTACACTTTCAGTGTCTCGCTCAAAGGACACAAGCGTCATGACCAGGATTCGAACCCACATCCTGATGATTCAGCCACCAGAACTTGAGTCCGACACACTTAACCACTGCATATAATGTAATAAACATCAGTTAATTTACTCAAAAGATTTTTTAGGTTACACCCAAATTTTAATAACGTATCTTTTTAATCTCATTCTTAGGACCAAATGACTGGAAATTCATCAATGATAAAGTGAAACCGAAATTGGAGGCTGAGCACAAAGATGGCTACAAGATAGTCCTTATCACCAATCAACGAGGTATGGAAAAAGGTCACACAGAGCCAGTGGGATGGCAGAAGAAAGTCAACAAGATCATAAATGAGCTCAATATACCTGTACAGGTATGTATCAATATAGTCAGAATGGGATAGCATTCATATGGTTGCTATCCGTTCATATTTATTCTTATCTTCAAGCAAACTTGAATCCTCAATTCTGATTGGTCAATCCATAGCAACAAGAGTGTGATGTGAGCCTATATTAATTTATTGTATCGCATTTATGGTCAAATGCACTGTCGCTGCTTTGTATATGCGCCGGGCCTACCAGCAGCTGGCCAGGGTAGCTTTATGTAAATAAGTACCCTGGGAATTTTATGCATCAATCTACAAGACTTGCCAAAATTTGTGTGGTTGTGCGTAATTGGTCACGCAAGCTGTTTTTGTTCGGATAATTAACCAAATAGGAGACCCCCGTTTTGTGTGTGTTCTGGCCTGCGAGAAGGCGCCACTTTCTCCACAAGTTAAATTTACCCCTGAGGCCAATAATTTTAAGTCACTCCTTGAAACAATAACATTCTAAGTAGAAGCTTGCATGCATGAGGGTCTGCACATTTTTAGCCCAATGGCGGCGGTGGTTTGTGCAGTAAAGACAAGACAAGACAAGACAAGTTTTAGGAAAAGTCTCAAGCCCAGTTCATACTTCCTGCGAAAGCGATTGCGAAGCGAATTTTGACGTCACAGGGCCGTTTTCGCAGCGAAGTTTCGCAGGAGTTGAGCACATTTCAACTGCTGCGAATTATTCGTTGCGAATTTATGACGTCAATATTCGCTTCGCATTCGCGTTCGCAGGAAGTATGAACCGGGCTTTACTTTTGTTGCAGTCTGGTTAGGAGCAACATCTTTCTGTTCTAACATGCTGTTCTAACTCCACCTATTGCACTATCTTAAGCTACTTGTCAAGTTAGCTTGAAAATAATTTCGTCACACATGCACTTGTGCAATATAGACAAGTATAGTGCATCTGCATCCCATATCCAACTCGGCCTTCAGCCTCATTGGATATCGTACGCAGAAGCGCTATATTTTTCTAGTAATGGAACAGTCCAGATTTCACCTCATAATTATATTCTGCTATATTGTACTCATAATGCATCAAATATTTGTATCATTATTCAGATGCTTTTTATATTAATTTGTGTGCAATTTGTATGCATGCATTTTGTTTCATACTTTTTGTTGTACTCTGCCATGCCTTGTCTTTTTATATTTGGAACTGTGCCTGAATTTTTAACTTGTGATTTTTGTCTATATAAGTAATTCACCTCTTTTACTGGTAATTCTTTAAATTTTTGAATGTTACAAACATTCTTATTCCGTGCACATTAGCACTTTATTTATAATGTTTTTTGTGTGTTTTTATTTATTTTTAAATTCAAATTTTGTTTCTTTTGGTGTAAGTTGCCTAGAGGCCTGACATTGGGTGCTTTAAAAGTATTTTATTAACTGGACAAGTGGAATAATAAGTTTGTATAACTTTAGCGAAAGGTTTGACATTTCATTTAGATGTATTGTAATTGTTGAATGTTGTTGAGCAATTTTGACATCTTGTTGTTGTTTTTTCAATTAAATGTTTAAACTCTAATTCTAATTAACCTTGGTGGTTGTATGGCTCAAATGTGGTGTTTCCGGCAGAATTTACAGCACTGCTGATATGCTTGTAGTTGATTTCACACCGGTTCTTTAAGATAACTGACTGAATGTGGACTTCTATTCAGGTTTTTGTAGCTACTGGGGAGAACGACTTCCGCAAACCAGGTACGAAGATGTGGGACGTGATGGTGAAACATTATAATGATGGTATCCAGCCTGATATGTCCGCATCTTACTACGTTGGTGATGCTGCTGGAAGAGCCAAAGACTGGGCACCAGGGAAGAAAAGGGACTTCTCTTGCGGAGACCGGATGTTCGCTGCCAATGTGGGAATAAATTTCAAGACTCCTGAGGAGTACTTCTTTGGAGAGACGCCACCATTGTTTGATTGGCACTCAATCAACCCTGCAGAGGTTTTGAAAGGTTGTGAGGGGAATCATCAAGACAGCTATCATTCTAAGGTACAGTGTAAGATAAACAGGGTTTGCCCTAAACACTAGCCAGGGGTACATAGTCTAGTAAAAATTTGTATGGTCTGATTTCTGTTTCTGGTGTTTCCCTTGTTTGCATTTTGTCTGCCAATAGCTAGCTGAATCGTAAAAAAAATAAAATAATACAAAAATAAAAATAAATAAAGTTTATTGTGGTCCTTTTTTAGTGCGCTTTGTCTTTGCCATGCAGGTTTTTCTGTGACATTTTATTGTTATTTTATTGTAATTTTGCAATTCCTTCTGTATATTCGGGTTGGGGGGTATATAATTTTAATCTTTTTTACTCTATTTATATATGTTTTGTGATTTGCCTGAATAACGTATTATTATTATTACCTCATTCAGGACAAGGAGCTGATCATAATGGTCGGCTTCCCTGCATCGGGAAAGAGCACCATCGTGAAGAAATACCTCCTGCCCCACGGTTACATTCATGTCAACAGAGACACCCTCCAAACACAAGCGAAATGTATCCAAGCAACAAAAGAAGCCATCAAGGGGGGAAAGAATGTGGTCGTAGATAACACAAATCCATCAGCACATGCCAGGGCTGACTACATCATGCTTGCCGCTGATGCCAGTAAGATAATTAGTTTAACTTAATTAGTTTAACTTAATTAGTAAATTAGCCATTAGTGTTCCCCAAAAGTGTAATAACAGAAAACACAATAAATTATACCAATTATCTGCTGCCGCATTGGCAGTTTTAACTTAAAAAAGTATACCTTTGGTTTTTTTAACCGCTCGATTGTTTTAATCCTATATAAATGGTGATATATACAATAAAACTAACCTGTGAAAATATCATTTCAAAATTGTTATGCAATTGATCTGTTATTGATCTCAAGAAAGACTCTGCTATTGTCGAATAAAATCAAGCCATCAACTATGTTTTGAAAAGTCATTCTTATTACATAGCTCGTGAGAGGAGTGGGCAAATCAATTGTAAAACTCCTTGGTCTTGATTAACAACTTATATAATTTGTCATTAACTTTCAACTACTTCACTTTTTGTCTTTACTGCACAGAATACAAAGTGCTTTGTTTCGTCATGGATACATCACTGGAGCTAGCGAGTCACTTAAACTTCATGAGGCAGACACAAACCGAGGGCAAAGTACGCCGCATCCCAAAGGTGGGCTTCAATGTCTACAAGAAGAACTACAAAGAGCCCGTCAAATCTGAAGGTTTCGATGACATTGTCAAGATACCATTCCAGCCTATGTTTAAGAGCGACAAAGACAAAGCTCTGTTTCAGCAATGGACTTGTGAATAAGTAATGGGTAGTTTTTCAATTTCTGGAGACTAAAGCCCTTTCGACACACCAAAGGCAATCTAGGGTCCTTGGACTTGTGCGCAAGTTGTATTGACCACGGACATTTGTAAAACTTTCACACAACCTTTCACACGGCCCAGAAACCAATGTCTTGCATCACAGATCCCTCATGTGTTGCGCATGCGTGGTAGCTCTAGCTAAACCACGGTTCTTGGTCTCTGCGCACGAGTGCGTGGGGTGGTCATTCACACAGCAAGCACACAGAGGATCATGGTGAATTTTCACAACGCTGTGGGTTTTTTTTCCCCGCTGGTCTCGATTGTTGTCATAAAAAGACTATAGACCCACACTAGTGCAGAGCAGACACTTCACCAGATGCGGACTTGACAACATTATGTTCTTAGGACTATGGACCTCCCCCCCCATGCTAGTTTCCCTCGTGTGAAAAAGCCTTAGGTTGCGGGAAGAAATGTTAATTTACAGGTACTTTTTACAATTTTACATTTGTGAACAAACGAATGGGTTTGGGAATTTTTTGGTTTGTGGATATATGTTCAGTACAAATGTTTTTATGTTTTTATAATCATGTTTGCAGATGAATTTATTTTCACAAAGTCTAAAATAAGTTTGTATTCGTGTAGAGGTGTTTTATTATTTCATTGTAAAACAAAAGGTATATTTTTAAACGAAACATCAATTTTAAATCAATTTAATAGAAAATATTTTTATCTCAATTTATAGTATATTGAATATTATATCAAACTGATGGAGTGCATTAATAAGAAATCCAAGTCACATTTATATTTGACTCTATCATCTTTATATGCAGCAGTACATATTATGTGTTATTGCCATTAGTTAATAAACTTTTAAAATAAGCCCTAAGCTCATCAGAAAGCAATAATATTGACATTCTCACATCTGAATCCTCTGCTCCACACAACTCTGAAAACATGACTGTATAGATAAGTTTGTCAAATTACTGTAAAAAGGTCATTATTTTGAAGAAGAGAATTGTTAACATGTCATCCTTGTCGTGTAAACTCATTTGACTGGTAAAAAATACACTGCTACACAGCTTTTTGGGTTAAAGGTACAAAGTAATGATAATATTGATCGCAGTATGAAATCAATGAATCATATACTTTTACAGGGCTTGAATTTGACACTGGACTGCCGGCCCGAGGCCAGTGATTTTAGCCTCGGGCCAGTAAACTCATGACCTGACAAGTACGGCGGTCTTGTGTTCTTTTAATTGAATAATATGCTTACCAGTAAGAAACGATGTTCAAATGTTGACCTTGAGTCTAGTATTTGTACATTCCCGTTGAAAATCAAAATATACCGACACATGACAAATAAGCTAAATCTCGTCTTAGTGCTTGTTCAAATGAAAACAATTTACATGTTTAATCTTCTAGAAAGCTCTTTCCTATTAAGATTCTGGTCTTGTAAAATAAATTCTGGTCCAATAAACATTTTGAGCTACAGGCCCTGCGGTCTTGTGGAATTTGACACCAAATTCGAGCCCTACTTTTGGTACCAGTATATAGTTAACTTAAAAAACAAATATAAAAAATGATATAAAAGAAACAGCACACAGACAGTGAATACTCTTCATGCAATCAATATTGTTACAGTATTTGAAAAAAATATATGAGTATACATATAAGTGTATACAATATTCATGCTATGAACTGGTGATAACCGGCACAGATTTCATAATCTGTCGACAACCACAATTTTCATCCGTTTATAAACATTTTATAAACATTTTAAGTATAAAATTAAAACGTGTTTTGGTAATTATGTTTATGGGACGGTATTCCATAAATGTGACCTAACAAGAGGAACGTTTTGCTCTATAATATAGATATCTTATTATTATATATGTATATATTTCAAGAACCAATTTGTTGATATTTGTTGGTATCATATTGTGATATGTTTGACATGGACAGATTAGATTTGCTGAAATACAACAACTATTTAAGATTTCATAAAGTATTTGAATTTTTTCTTTGTTCAACCCAAAAATATTTTTACGAAATTGACCCAGTCAGTTTCCCTTGTGAATTATTATTTGAAATGGATATTTATCAAACCAAAAGAATGTCATAGGAATCGTCATTTCTGATTAGCTCAAAATTTACTTATGAATAGGATGATATTAAACCCTTAGAGAGCATAGCGGCAACAAGAAGCTTCTACCAAAATACCCACACTCTGCAGCCGCAAACGGCTGTAAGAAAGTAAAAGTCGTATCCCACTCCCAATTCCTAAAAATTACATTTCTGTTTCATATATAATTTTTACTGAAAAAAAAAAAAGGAACAATGTTAGCGATGCCTGGTGCTTATACAGAAACAAATGGTCTCTGAGCTGCAAACTCTCTCTGAATCCGCTGAAAATTACCTGAAAATAATTTCCATGGTCTGATGAACAAATTTGAAAATCTCCCTGCTTACGGAAACTTGTTCCCTATTATGTTGAATGTAATTCTAAGTATCTCCCTGATTGTTGTATAAAATCTCCCTGATTGCAAGATGCAAACGGTGGCAGCTCTGGGGTTAAAACAAATTAATACAGCACACAATTGTATCAAACAATAAAACAGAAATCAAGCAAAAAACATCCCATGACTCAGATGCGAACAGCTCGGCTTATCTTGTCGTAGACCTCAGGAAAAGCTTCTTTACAGTTCAACTTGGCTCGGAGTTTGTCATATAGAGAGTGATCAAACATTTCACGGAATTCCTCCCTGGTCATATGAGTGTCGGCATACAGCATCTGGAATCTATAATAAAAAAAAGAAGACCATTACTGACAGGTGTCCAATGACTGGAAAACATATGTTCAATTAATTTAAGCTGTGAAAATGCCGCTCTCAGGTCGTCTTTCTTTTTGCTTGCTTTGTGACAGGATCAAGCAGAAAGTTTACACTGAAGTCACTGATGCCTATCGTCTTACATAATCATAGTCAAACCCAAATCGTAACCAATCAGCAACTAATATGTTCCCGACGGTCTTAGCTAAGGCCCAGCATCATCCTTAAAAGTTTGTTGCAGACTGTTTTTGTTTCATCGCAAGGTCGACCTGAGGGGGGGCTTAAGTTATGCGCAAATATCAAATTAATTTACATATAGCAATGCAAGTATTCACTTTCTTTTGCATTGTTGCACCTGATTCAAGCTGGCCTGTTTTTCACTGGGAGTCCCAGAGGTCTAGTGACTAATAAGACGCTTCTGGAGTTGCATTAAATAAAAACTATAAAGCATACAAACCCATGAACGCTGCGCACAAACTCCTCCAAACGTCTTGTAGTTTCAACAAACTGAAAGTTCTTTGTTTTGGGGGAACCATAAGCTCCAATGTCCACATACATTTCATCCTTGTTGCCTTTGGGATGTACCATTCCAGGGAGGGAAGGCAAAAGAAATGGACACAGCCAGAGGGGATAAAGCTGATGGGGAGAACATGAATAAACATAAACAGCATTTGCAGGTAGAACCTGGAAAACGTTTCATAGAGCTGCTTTATTAAGCTGAAAGTCTTAATAATAAATAATAACTAGTTTTAACATACAGGCGTACTATGAGACCCATATATGTAGCACCTTGTAAGGGTTTACTAGGTGCTGTGGCGCAGTCAGCAGCTACTGCCAGAAACACTGGGGCAAGCCCCTTCTCTTAGCAATAAGTGTAACCATGTTCTTTTACGTGCATTACACAACACACAGGACCAATGGCTTATTCCGTCTGAAGGACGTAGCAAAAGTCAAGTGTCTTCCTTAAGGACATAAGTATCCAGACCAGGACTCGAACCTACACTCTGCTGATCAGAAACACTAGAGCTTGAGTCAAGTGTCAATGGTGGTTGGGTTATGTGACGGAGAAATGTTTTGTCAACTTTTGCAGTAAAAAAAACCCCATAAATTTTAACCATGGACCTTTTTTAAAGCTCCATGTTTTAACAAATCCCCTAGAGTAGTGGCTTAAAAATAAAATGGTAGGTTTTTGCAAATAAAATATGTCAATCATTAAGATAATAGTTATTAGTGCACTATACTACGCAAGTTATTTTTTTACGGGCCAAAAAAAATTTTCTGTTCCCTACGCCATCGACCTTCATCGCCATATTTCGACAAATCAATCTACTACATGTGTTCAAGTGAAACACACCACGCATGCGTGATTTAAATGACAATATCAACAAAAAATTGCCACCGGAACTTGCTCCTATCTTGACCACCAAAATGGCAGACTATGGGCGAACTGTGCAAGGGGTCTGTCGGCCGAGTGATTCACTTACTTTAGTTTCTCTGTCGAAACACTCAATGGTTTCAGGAAGCTTGGTCAGAGGCACTAACATATCCTGAAGAACGTGGTTCTGCTCGTAGAGTTTACGAATTGTCTCTCCTTGGGTTAACTTGAGAAGAGAAATCTGGGGTGGCACCATCCATCCACACAGGTAACGGAATAAAGGATTGTTCCCAAAAGGAATAATGTCCTGGTGAAAAAAAGGCCAGAAAGATTTAGTAATTATATGTCGTCAATATTATTGGGTTAGGTTTTTAGGAAGAGCAATAGCTTGGTTACCACCATGCTCCTGCTCTGTATGTTTAGTTGTGGCATACTTTGTAATTTATTGGTAACTAACTGATTAGGAGCCTTACCCTGGGGGAAGTAAACATAAATATATGTACATGTAACTTCCATCTGTCCATCAAAAAAAGAAAGAAAAATGGGACAAGGCCAATCTTGTTACTTTCAACCCAATTAGCTATCCAAGAGCTTCAACCCCAGTAGCTATCCAGGCCCTTCAGCCCCGGTGGCTATCCGGGCCCTTCAGCCCTGGTGGCTATCCAGGCCCTTCAACCACAGTGGCTATCTAGGACCTTCAACCCCAGTAGCTACCCAAGACCTTCAATCCAATTAACTATCCAAGAGCTTCAACCCCAGTAGCTATCCAGGCCCTTCAACCCCAGTACCTATCCAGGACCTTCAACCTTAGTAGCTATCCATGACCTTCAACCCTAGTAGCTATCCAGGACTACTATAACAAAGTACATTTCTGTCTGCTAAGTCCATGTATGGAAATTCTACTATTAGTTTTAAACAAATGCTCTTAGCTAAACTCCTTTTTGTCGTAATTTTAACTTTATTTGTTTTTATTCAAAATATTGTTGTAGGCCTTCCAAAGGATGACGAGGTCGCATCAATAAATCAATAAAACGAATCAATATAAAATGAGACAGTGATGTCATGGATGCAGGCACTCACTTGTAGCTCCCAGAAGATGCTTCTGGTATGGCGATGATAGTAATGACGCAATGGTATGTACTCTGATCCTTCGCCAATATGAAGGTATTGCTCCACGTGCTTAAAGAACCAGGGTTTCCAGAAATAACCAATATCATTGATCTAAATGTAACGAACATTAAACAAATCTCATTTAATTTGAAAATTGATAATAACAATAATAGTGCTGATTTATAGGCAACATTGTGAAGTAAGAAACAATAACAGTCACAGGTGACAGTTTTAGCTGAATACAGTGTTTACTTGCTGAGAAAACAGCAAACAATTCTCACTATATTTTCACACGAACGTTGAATTCATCCGTGAAAACATATTGCTTAGAAGGGAATCCTTTCTCAAAATAGTTTATACTATCATCAACTGCAGTGCTTCTCACCAAGTAAGTTTTTATGGTCATTAACTTTTGGAGTACTTACCAATCTATGACCCTACTTTTAAGCGTCCTTACCATTTAACAGTTGGATACAAACAGTAGGCGTACTTGGCCAAGACAGAAAAATACAGTTTAGTCCACTGAGCTAGCTTCAAAGAAGAATTAGATTTTACTTGTTGATATTTGCTGAAGTCTCTGGTTTGTTCCTTTTACAAGTAGAAGTTGTATTCTCCTTAACTTCATGCTTGGAGGGACACTAGCTCTTAGGAACACTTCTAAAGAAAAGCATTTCCGCACTTTTTTCTTTTGAAGATGAATCTTTCGTGGGACAAAGGATTCTCTTGAAATAATTCCCCTAAAACAAGTTATACTTATCCTTCAAGTGGCCAATCAAACATCCCCCCCCCGGCTACGCCTCTCTGCCTACCTTCTGCTCCTCAGCCTCATCTGTCATATTGGCTGTCATGATCACTGCAGTATCCTTACTGTACACCAGCCCCTCTACAAAATCATTTCCTGTCTCTTTGAGCGTTTCCTCAGTGAACACCTTGATGACTTCGCTCATGGATTGTGCCGGCCTGTAATTCACCTTCACATATTTCTTCGCCGGCACTATTTGGATTTCTGCTGCCACCAGTAATCCAATGGTTCCGTAGGACCACGGCACTGCATGGAACAGGTCGGGATGTTCATCCTGCAATAAGCAAAGCAGGCAAGCTTGAAGCAGAATTATATGACATTCAAAGAGAACAAGAAGTTTTTGAACTTTTCTAGAGATGTGACTAACGGAGATAAACACGTAAAGATTCAACATTTATATCAACGCCGCTAATTTTAAGGGCTACATATTCTCAGAACTGGCAATCACAGAGATAAACATTGCTTCTACAGGAGTTTCTTTTTTGAAATTTGTTGTTGTTGTGATGTTCCCAACAAGGGAAATCGGCAAAGCTCCCACAGGGGATATAAACACCAAGCTGGCAACAACCGATCTCTCTCGTACAAACATTGGTTAACCGTCTATGATTATGAATTGCACAAATCAATAAGTTGTGATTCATTTACTAGACGACAATACTTATGCCAGTCATTGTGAAATCAGTGATACTTGCCCTAACCCAATTGGTGTTTTAAAAATGCCTTACACTCATTTACAATGTCACAATGGGGAAAAAATCACAGGAGCTTGTTGAATTTATCGGATACAAAAGGTCAGAGAAACAATTTGTTTTCTGTTCTCCACTGAGTAGGCTACAACCTGTAATTTTTTGATCTGATAGACCTTCACAATTCACCTTCAAACAAACACCATCTTTGTCATGAACAAATAAGGATATTATTGATCTTTAGACCAAACTGGCGCCACTAAACCTAGTTTGGTTGAAATAATTTGAATTGTTTAAAAACTAAATGATTACACACTATAAACAAGTAAAGGATGCATTTTTTGTCTTCTTCTTTTTTGACAAAGGAGGAGTTGTTTTAACTAACATTCGGAATCACCATAATGTAATCTTAAACCCACCTTTGAACACCTCACTAAAGATCCGTCAGCCATCACCAACTCATACGCCACACATGTGTGTTGGAATAATCCAAATTTATGAGAAGATGTTTCGATTCCAACACCCATAACCATTCCTCCTGACACATTAACCACAAAAAAAAATCAATAAAGTATGATGAAAGCTAATGATGAGTTCCTTAAAGGTCGGGTCATAGATTGGTATAAAGACCTCCAAACATTATTGACCAGAAATACTTACTTTGTGAGAAGCACTGCAACTGTTGACAGTAAAAACTATTTTGGGATTCCCTACGAGGTGATATGGTTTGTAAAGTTTTCACCCCCAAAACGTGCTAGTTTGTGGTGTTGCTGATGAATTGGTTATTTCTATGAAACTACCTCCAGGTTTAGTGTCAAAAGATTAAAGCGTTGATAATTGAGTAATCAATGCTGATGGATGAAATTAACATGTACAGGTCTAGCGCTTAACCTAGTTTGTAAAGTTGCACACCCGGCTAATGAGCTGTGCTGTTTACTTGCCCCCTGGAAGTTTTGGTAGCTTAGATTTGAAAAATGTATCGTCGTAAATGTATCTTTCTGATATAAAGCAATCACAACCAGTTTTTTGGTTAAATGAAGTTACATTCATGAATTCGATGACAAATTAACAAAGTAAACAAATTTATTATTCTCATTGAAAAAGCACGAATCATGACCATTTTCAACAAGTTTACTTGACAAATATGATGGGCTAGTGTTAAGGGTGAGCCCTTATGTAATGAAGGTATTTAGCAACTGATAAGAAGATTGAGATCAATACTTTTGACATACCAACAGTAAGAACATCAAGCTCTGGTAACACAGGTAGGGTCCATCCTAGTGGATTAAGCATGGCAGTGATCTGTCCCATCGAAACAAGTGGTTCAACTCGTACCACTCTTCGTTCTGTGTCCACTCCAAGAATGTCAACTGCTCCGGGGGGAAAAATGAGACCCAAATTTAATTACTGAGCATTTGTAGAGATGAATTATAAAGTGTGTTGGTGAACCCAAGTTACTGTGTAAATTGACAAAACTACTCATAGTATATAGTTCCCCTGTTTGATGGTACCACCCACAGGTTCCTGTCTGTATTACTGTGGTCCCCTGTCAGGGTCCCGTGGCAGGGGTCCCATGGTCCCCTGTCAGGGATTCAGTGGTCCCTTGTCAGGGGTCCCATGGTCTCCTGTCAGGGGTTCCATGGTCCCCTGTCAGGGGTTCAGTGGTCCCTTGTCAGGGGTCCCATGGTCCCCTGTCAGGGGTCCCATGGTCTCCTGTCAGGGGTTCCATGGTCCCCTGTCAGGGGTTCAGTGGTCCCTTGTCAGGGGTCCCATGGTCCCTTGTCAGGGGTCCCATGGTCCCCTGTCAGGGGTCCCATGGTCTCCTGTCAGGGGTTCCATGGTCCCCTGTCAGGGGTTCAGTGGTCCCTTGTCAGGGGTCCCATGGTCTCCTGTCAGGGGTTCCATGGTCCCCTGTCAGGGGTTCAGTGGTCCCTTGTCAGGGGGTCCCATGGTCCCCTGTCAGGGGTCCCATGGTCCCCTGTCAGGGGTCCCATGGTCTCCTGTCAGGGGTTCCATGGTCCCCTGTCAGGGGTTCAGTGGTCCCTTGTCAGGGGTCCCATGGTCCCTTGTCAGGGGTCCCATGGTCCCCTGTCAGGGGTCCTATGGTCCCCTGTCAGGGGGTCCCATGGTCCCCTGTCAGGGGTCCCATGGTCCCCTGTCAGGGGTTCAGTGGTCCCTTGTCAGGGGTCCTGGCCATGGTGCCTTGTCAGGGGTCCAAATTTCCGCTGACAGGGGTCCTGTGGTACCCTGTCAGGCAGGGTCCAGTGGTACCCTGTTAAGGTCTTTTGATGATGGTTTTGTGTTTCCCGGACAGCACCTGTGAAAATTTTTTATCGGGTGTCCCAAAACACAAGGCCCTAAAAATAGGCCTCTCAAGGTGAGGGTTTAAAAAGGCCAAAGAGATAAAAGGACGAGGAAATCAAAAAGGATAAGATGCCTTGAGATACTGATATCGTGTTTGAATTGACACAGGCTACGATGTCTTAAAGCTAAAACAAAAATGTAATAATAAGTAAATAACTGCACGAGGTGTAAGGAAAATTGGCCATTAAAATCAAAACAAAATCTACAAAGAGTATCAGGCAGTGGTTCTGGCTACCTAACTTTAATTACTTTAAATACACAAAGATACAAAATAAAGATTATTTATGTGTTTTTGATTGGGCTTGCTTAAGAAAAAAATATCCAGCTTAAATTAAGCACTAAGCACAGTTACATTTCATCGGCACAGTGCTACATTAAAAGGTCATTAACTGCAATTTCATATCTCGCATTAAAAGAAAAATGCTTATGATAATCAACATCCACAAATAAATGTTTTTCTTTAAAAATTATTGTTTTCTTTTGCCAAACAACTATTTTGTAGACCCCTCTTCATCAATAAATTCCGTTTACCAGGAGCTCCTAAACATGCAAAACCAATTTTATGAAATCCATATAAACTGCAAGTCAACGAACTTATAGTCCTTAGAGTTTACCATGTACACCATCTTACTATTGCACATTGGACCAATATAAAAATTGGACTTGCAGTGCAAACTATGTCGTGCAAATAATAGCAACAGTAAACACTTGACATTATATAAATGTCTTTATCATTTGAACTTTGTCAGAAAAGGCATAAAAATCTAATCATGAACACCCACTTGGTAATGGAAATCAATTCATCTTTCTGACCTTTTAAAAAGGAATTAGTTTCCTGACAAGCACACTCCTGGAAATTTTGATGTAAAATTTTGAAATTATGTATTGAATATTCTTCAACAGGGGGGCCCAGGTTCTCTCGACTAGTTAGGTTCAATGATTGTAGCAATGAGTGTGTACATAATGTACAATATATGATTGCAGGCCTGGAGTTACACGGAGGCGTGGCCTTTGTTGCCCCTGGTCTTGGCCTTGGTGCCCCTTTAAAAGTTTCCCACAGACCTTCAGATTTTCCAATGGAAGTGCCCTGTGCAAAATGAAAATGGCCTTGCCCTCTCAAAGATGAAATACCAGGCCTGTGGTTGCAAACCATACTTGGAACAGTGCAAAAAAGGCTCTGTGAAATTTTCAAGAAAATATAAGTTTGTACTGTATTTTGTCTTAATTTCTATGGCACTGATAATGAGGAAAAAAGAAGAAGAGAAAATCGGCGACTAGAAAATATCTCCAAGCAAAACAACCTCTTCTTACCTAGATTGATATGAACATTATGGTGTGTTTTCTTATACTTTCCAACGCGTAAGCTGACAGTCTGGTATCCAGGACGTGATGTACACATAGGTCGCTTGGATCCATTCGATCTCCAGTCCAAAATCTTAGCAAAAAAATAATTAAATAAATACAAAAAATTGTTCAAAAGAGATTTCAGAAAAGACTTCATCATCTTGGGTATTACTAAAATTAATTACCATAAAAACTTACTTGGTAAGGAGCACTGGAGAGCTTTTGATAGCAAAAAACATTGTTAGAAACAACTCCCTCTGAAGTAATTTTCACCCCCAAAATTTGAATCAGGCTACAGGCATGAAGCCTTTCTCAGACATTTGAACACAACTCTATGCAAAAAGGGTGTTTTTTCTTGCATTATTTGTTTGCAACATTAATGGCCAATTGAGCCCAAATGTTCACAGGTTTGTTATTTCATGCATATGTTGGGCTACACCAAGTGAGGATACTGGTCTTTGACAATTACCAAAAGTATACCTTGCCTTTAACAATGAACTTTCAGAGTTGCCAAAACGATATTGATTAAGACACAAAATCAAGCAAGATTTATAAAATAATTTTGGGTTGAACAAAGAAAAATTTTCTAGAGCAGGACTTGAACCTGCAACCTCCAGATTAACGTGCCAGTGCTCTACCAGCTGAGCTATCTAGCCCTTTGGCAGTCTCCCTGTTTTGACATTATCTTGTTCATGGGTGCCAGTCAGAAGCCATTCAACCTGAACCTGCTGTGAATTATTACTTGATATTAATTAAATAACTCACAATCTATAGGTCTTTGAAAATTTTGATTTAGACCTAAAGACCAAGCCAAGATCCAAAATGCTGAGACAGCCCTTACTAACAAAATTGAGAATTAATCATATCACAGGGCTTGAACTTTACACTGGATTACAGGCCCGAGGCCAGTGTCGAGCCAGTAAAACCCATGACCAGACAAGTTCCCCGATCTTGTGTTTTCCATTTAGAACAAAACTACCTCACTGTGTAATATCTTGAACAAAAAACATGTATGTTCAAATGTTGATTTTGATAATAATACCTTTCCATTCTATTGTAATGTAAAAGCAGGGCTTGAATTTGAAAGGAAAATCCACAAAACTGCAGGGCTTGTAACTCAAAATATTTATTGTTAAAAATTGTTACAAGCCCAGACTCAAAATGATAAAACAGCTACTCAAACAGTTTAAGGTATAAACTGTTTTTATTTCAACAAGCACTGATATAAGATTTGTCTCATTTGTATTATGGGTAATACTTTGATACTTTTAAAACAGAATTGAAAGATATTTATCAGACTCAAAGTCAACACTTGGAAGTTATTTTGTTGAAATCAAGAGACATACACCTTGAGGTATTTTTTATTCAAAAACACATGACCCCTAGACTTGTTTGGTCGTGAGTTTAAACTCACTGGTCTCGGGCCTGCAGTCCAGTGTAAATTTGGAGCCCTGTTTAGACAATAATCATAATAATAATACGGTAAGCACAAAGGTTCCTGAAAAAACAAGCTCTAAGGCGCTTTACATAAAATATTAAGAAAATAGTTACGCATTAAAAAAGTACAATTTAAACCACCATAGGAACAGTTTAAAATAAAGACAGGAAAATTAGGCCTATGTGATAAAAATCATTAAAAATGCCAGTAATAAAAAGTAAAAAAAAAAAGAGAGTAAATTCACAGAAAACCTACAGTCTATAAATGAATACTTAGAATGAAACAAATGAAAGCAGTGAAAACAGTTAACAATGAACAATGTGATCCCTTTGCCCAATCCCACAGGAGAGAGAAACGAAATGGTGACCCCCCCCCCCCCAAGACAAATGAGATTTAAGTATTGTTAGATGCATTAGGCCCAGTGCTTGTTCAAATAAAAACTGTTAAACAAAAAAAAGCAAAACTGTGTCTCCGAAAGTTTTTTTTGGTCTCATTTTGATTCTGGTCCTGTAAAGTTATTCTGTTCCAGTAA
This sequence comes from Pisaster brevispinus, assembly GCA_023634235.1. NCBI lineage: Eukaryota > Metazoa > Echinodermata > Asteroidea > Forcipulatida > Asteriidae > Pisaster > Pisaster brevispinus. Next base: position 16,219,564 of record JAMKCF010000013.1, read on the forward strand.
ACATTTTGAGCTACAAGCCTCGTGTGACATCCTTCATGATAGACGTACCTGTCGTTGTATGTCCTTGACGCGCGTGTCATGCTTCAACGGTGCTGTATTCAGCCGGAACACCAGCCAGTTACGCACAAAGGTCACTGCATCGTAGACGACTGACAATGGCAGAAGGAACAGACAAACAAAGATCCATCGCTGGTTTACAATGGTGTATTCAAGTCCCTTAATGCGTATCCAAACTAACAGGCTTACTACAGGAGCCACACACAGTGACACTAACCATAGCTGGGGAAACATCTTAAAACTCCAAACGTTTGAAATGTCTAAGAACTAGACATACGCAAAGTGCCTTCTTTAGTTTTTAAGTAGGCCTGCTCACAGTCCTTTCTACAAAGAAAATAAAGAAAGAAAACTAATTGTACTAAACAAAGACAATAATGGGCAATTCATGAAAGGGTGATGGAGTAATTTTATCACAAGGTGTGAACCTATTGTTCCCTTGAACCTACAATCACAAACCGGTTGTCTGAAATCCATTGTTGGACTTTGGATTTGAAATCAGCTCTTGCATAAGTTTGCTTAATGCAGAGTTATTTCAATTTAAAGCTCAGAGTCAGAGTTGCTTAATTTATAGCCCTATTGCACTAAATATCTATAGACAATTCAAGTTCACACAAATGTGCGCCCAGGGAAAAAAAACCTTTATAAGGCTAACCAATTGGAAAAGGATTTGGTTAGTGAGGTACCAAAACTCTTGGCCATGGTAACAGGCCATTTTGCAATTTGGGTCAATAACACTTCAGGTTTTAAATGAAACATTTTTAAGGAGAGAAAAGTGATAAGGTGACAAAATGGTTTTGACCATCCAATCTCATGCCTATCACTATCAGTATTATTGTAAAGGCAATGAGGTGGGAGACAACGCGAAGTTTCAAAGTAACCGGAGGAGTAAATGGTGTCCAGTTTTTTGTCTGTGCATGGCCTGAGGAAATGTTTATTGGCTTGGCCTGGGACCAAGCCATGAGAAAACATCCCACAGTATGGAGATTCTTCATAAAAATTACACCAAAACAAGACAGCACTAAATGATTTTCTGAACTTGTTACAACTGGATGGGTGTTAAGTGAACACTGGTGAAAATTTTTCGTCCAAAAATCATGAGCTCTCATGCGAAAGGTCAACACAATCCCTGATGCTCTGTGGGCTTAGGGCCAAAAGTCCAGCGTCTTGGCACTGTTAATGGGGCTCGCCCGAATCTTGTAACTTGTGGTCGAGGGTAGTCAAAATGGCAATCTGTCTCAGAAAATCATGACTTTTACACAAACTCAAACTTCAAAACTATGTTGAATAGACAATGTACATCTATAAAAACTTGGGCAAGAAAAGGAAAAACATACATGATCACAAAATCGTTTTGAACTTTGCCTAAATCCTCACATAATTTATTCGCATTTGACTGAAAGTATTTTATTTGGATCCTGTAACTGTTGTGCATTAAGTTAACTACAGCGTGCACATATGATGCAAATTCAGTGGCGTTACTGGGGGGGGGGGGGCAGTGGGTGGGGAGAGGGGGAAAAGTGCTTCCCTAATTGATGTCCATGCCCCAACCCGAGGTGCCCCCCTTTAGAAATGTGGACTTTTGAGATTACCAGAATAAAAAGTTACCTTTTATGAGCTTTTAATGTAGTATTTTCAGTGACATTTCAAAAACTGTTTTTGTTACACGAAGACATTGCATTTTTTTTTTTACCTCCAGTGGGAATGGATTATCTACTTAGTATTTAGTAGTATAATAAGTACTAACAAAAAATAGTAATTTTACAAAAATAGAGAGGCGAGTGCTGTAAACCAAAAGGGGCTTATTTTACTAGGATAACTGCAAAGGGGAACTACAACTACAATTGGTCAGAAGCAACTCCCCAGAAGAAAGAGAGAGAGAGAGAGAAAAAAAAAAAAAGAAGACAAAATAAAAAAATGGCCCCCACACCTAATCACTGGTTACCCTAGTTTCGGTTCGGTGCTGTGTAAAGTACATGTAATGTATACGGTCCATGTTGTTCCCAATCCGGAAAAAATCCCAACTTTGGTCTTCGTCCGTGATGATCAGTTTTTCACTTGATACGAAACGGTACACGAAATTTCCACAATTACTCAGTCTTCCTAGCCTACAAAACTTTACTTTTTTTTATTAGTTTAACAATGTATTTACCCTTTGATTTCGTCAGCAACCTGTTACGGCCGTGGAGCGTGATGACCCTGGAATCCTGGATGTCACTAATAATCAGTATATGATTACGTAATACAGTCGCTACTGTGTAGTGTAGGTCTACTTCGCTCGTCCCCAGCGCCTTGCCTTAAAACCAAAGGCGCTGGGATGGGCAAACGTATCAAGCACGCTCATTGGTTAATGCTCAGTCCCATCATGCATCACACTCACACTGCAAGCACTGCACGCATGACGTACTTCCTGAACAAGAATCTGTGCAAGCTGATTAGCCCATCCCAGCGGTCCTGGATAGGCCGCTGGGGCCGAGCGAATAGGTCTACTTGGTAGAATGTTTGACAACAGAGGGCGCTTGTTTCCAAGCGAAGGGCGCACCCATTGATCTCAATAAGAGATCAATGGGTGCACCACACACTTAACAAACTCCCGTTGTAACCAATGCTAAATGCTGAATATTCAAAAATACTCAAACAATACTTAAAGTCTCTCAGCCTCTTGAGAACCAACCAGATGTATTTTTAGACAAGTAATCTTCAGATTTCTTTTCAATTTTTGGTAGGTTAGCCGTTTGGATTTTTTCCTAATTACCCTTGGAAAAAAAGAAAAGAAAAAAAAAAACCCGAAAATGTGCTTTTTCCCAAACCGACTCGCTGCCAGTTTCCATGAGGCATTCCTCCTATTCCCAAGCCAAGTTATATCAAATCTCCTCAAAAGTTGAAGCACAGAACCCCCAGGTCGTGATACATTGTTATAATTACACAATCTTTTGCATGACCCCCGAAACGTATGATAATGAACTTGGCGCATGAATTTTAGCCCTTTTGTGTGTGTGTGTGTGGAACACCCAAAGAGGCTGTGTGCTTTTCGAACCATGCATTGGCTTGGCTTTGGTTTTTCACTCGGTAATAAATTTAGGAACAAAACCACTTATTATATGGACTTCATATCATACAGGCTGACTTTGCCAATAAGCCAGAGACAATCTCTTAGCAGTGGTTTCGAAAAATGGCCAGTAGGTTAATGTTTCCCGACAAAAATTTAAATAAGGAGTTATTCTCTCATCCCAAACTGATGATTTATAATTTTTTTAACAAGTTCACCCCCGCCAAACAAGGCTGCACTCTTGATAAGGGACTGTAGGCTTAAAGAATAACGTTCAGGGGAGCTGGAGGTTGACATTCCTCACAAAACAGTCTAGATTGTTGGTGGGAAACATGCGACAGGCAAGGCGTTCCACTAAAGAGATGTTGGGGGGGGGGGGCTAATAGGCCTGGCGATGTTCTACATCTCACCAATGAGCGAGAGTGATGGAAGCAGAAAGCTTGGTTTCACAGAAACACCCTACTATTGAAAGAGAAACCAGGTCGGAAACATTGGTGATCAAAACCAAATAGTGATGGCCCAAGGCGCACGAGGACATTGATCGTACCAGCGAAAAGACATAGACCGGTCTGACATTGTGCGTTTTTTAAATTGTTATTATGAGCTAGCCTATTTTTATGACCACGATGTATTATGAAATAACAGGCCTATAAATATTGAGCAATACATCAATGACTAGTAATAAATTATAGTTTCCTAGTGGTATATTTTGCCACCTAATCTCCAATTACAACAACTCTATGATTATTGCTCAGTGAAATTTCCCAATATCACTGTTTTAATTATTATAGCCTGTTATTGTGGGCCTAAGTTGTTTGACCTCATCTTTGAAGCTAGAGTGGATTGTAATTGACACGGTTCCTTTTTCGATTTGTCTTTTAGCACATCCACCTCCGACAAGGTGCCAGTTTTCAAAGATTTGAATTGTGAATGATTTATTTTTATTTAAGAAGATGGTGGCTGGAGCTTGAACGGGGGTGATTCAACCATTAGTAAAAACTTCTCTCTTTTTGCTGAGATAAGAGTGTCTGTATAGTATTATTTTGAACAATCGTTCAGCTATTTTGTTTTGCGTAGTCCCTAGGCCCTACTTCTTGTATTTAATGGCTGATCTTTTCCCATACTTTTTTTGCTCTGTAGAGTTTGTCTTTTCCTTACTTTTTAACTATTTAAAAAAAGTTTAGTTTGCTCCCGAGTTTAATTACTTGGCTGATACCTGTTCACTTTGAATTGTTTTATACATTTTTAATGTAAGTTGTTAATTTTTGTTAAAAGTATTTGATTGGCTAGGTTTTTATAGATTTTATTGTGTGGCGCTTTGGGATATTTTACACGAGGCACCATATTAGTATTATTATATTTATTATTATATTTGTTATTATTTACTTAGCAGAAACTGCTCAATGTATCTAAAATGAAGATCCGGTTTTAGGGAGCGATCGATGTAGACAAGAAGGATTGTTGTCACGGAGTACGAAACAAAGAAAGACATCCGTAAAAAAATAAGTAGGACAGACCAGAAGCTCAACAGTATTAAAGCATAGCCACTAAATTTCCGTCTTCCTGAAAATGTAACCGCAAACCTGCTCAGTAGTAGGAAGTAACATGCACTAGTTCCCGGTTTTTTCCTCCTATGGGTACTTTTTGTACCCGACAGGTTGATTTCCCCTAACAAGTTCACCCACAAATGGCGTCTGTGATACACCTACAGAGGATAATTACAGGCTACATAATAAAAAACAAACTGAGTGCTGACGATAATTTTGCTAGGTCACCCCCTCTCTCTCTAAGGTTGATTGACGAGAAAATAATAACTATATTAATCTATAATAATGTATAACATAAGATAAAAACGTTGTTAGCCCACACGGGGAAGTTAAAACAGGCAATGATTAAAAAATTCGAAAATTTAGAACATTAAACGAACTGAAAGATAGATTAAACCGATAGAAAGAATGAATATCTGATAAGAATAAAAACATTATTTTAAACACACATAAGACTAAAAGTAATACACTTTGTAAAATAGTGCGATAAAGCAATGGTATTATCTATACGCCAAAGTAGTTCAACTTTCTATGAGCACTTTTCCCCCCAGTGCTGTCCGCTGCCAAATGCCAGTTTAACACCTGAGGACATGTCAAATATTCTCTCCAAGTGGTCCAGCTGGCTAGTTCAGTGTTAAAGAGCAATCTTATTTTATTATGAAATAATTATGGACTGATGAAAAAGCTGGCGGACTTAAAAAAACGACAAGCTAAACTGCTTTATCTGGCTAGTCACTAAAACAAAGTTAACTTATAGGTCAAACCCTGCCACGGACGAGCCGTTGACGTAGTTTACTGATTGTGCAATTTGTGTTTTTTATGAAACTTTAAACTATCATCTAATTATAGTTCCTATACTTGTATTCTGATATCTTTACACGACATTTAGGCTGATAAGAAATACGACTATTTTGGGTGAGAATAAAAAGGGAAACTTAAAGCCAACCAGACACGACCAGGGGAAATACCCTTACCAGAAAGGATGTGACAGTTTCAGGGCCACGGATAATTCGGTCCATGGTTTATTCTGGACCAGCAAAAAACCCAAACGCTAAATCATTACACAGTCCTTTTTAGCACTATTTGAAAGTATAGGTTTGCTAAATGCATCATGTCTGAAAGACAGGGTATACTTTTGGTAATTGTCTAAGACAGCATTCTCACTACTTGGTATTCCAACTTATGCATAAAATAAGAAAACCTGTGAAAATTGGGCTCATGGTCATCGAAGATATCGAAGATCGCAAGAAAATAATGACAAAAAAAAAAGAAGACGAAAAAAACAAAACAAAAAAACCCATCCTTGTTGCATAGAATAGTGTGTTTTCAGATGCCTGAGAAATGCTTCATATCTGAAGCCCTTCCAGATTCAAATTTTGGGTAAAAAAAATTACCTCTTTCTCTAAACTGCATTATTTCAAAGGGTGTTGTTCTAACAATGTTTTATACTATCAACAGCTCTTCAGTGCTCTTTGCCAAGTGAGTTTTTCCAAAAACAAACCTAGCCTACACAACAAAGTGGTTATATACAAAATGGTGTTATCGGCAAATTGAATATACATCGACAATTATTTCGTTATTCCAGCGTAAAAGACAAAAGCTATGACGATGTTGTGTAAGAGGGGTGGAAGCCCTGCCCTACCCAAAGTTAAACGTACCAGAAAACCTGAACCATGCGCCATTAAAATATTGTGTTTATACTACTATTGTTAAAATATTGCAGATAAAAATGAACGCGATTCAAGCAGTACCATAATCATAATAATAAGTCACACAAAAATATCGATAATTAACAGTTCAGAAATTGACACAAGTGAGCTACGCCAAACACACTTTCATTTTCCTGGAGCCGTCTGTGTCAATAAGACCTCAGGAAACACTGATATGGTTTTGACCGCAAAAATAATGTCAGCGTTTAATTGTTTGTCAAGCCTTGCGTTGAAATAACATCCATCAGGAAATCACACCAGTTTGGTTTTCTTATATACACCGATAATGAGCCCACCATTGCTGTTGTCACATGACATGCAGTGACAACAAATCCGGTTTATTTTTAATCTTTATTTTATTAATTCACGATGAATACAAGTTGAACAGGGGCTGCCAAGGGCATACAATACTATACAAACTGTCTTCGAAAGATGTGTACAACCATGCAGACCCCTGCCAACGATAAAAGTATAGTATTGAGATTGTACACAAAGACTTTAAAAATCACACAACAGTAATGTTTGTGTTCTGCCTGGTGTTGATACGCAGTGTTAATGTGGCAGTGGTGGTTGCCCTACTCCCTGGCTGCATGCCCCGTCTACAAAATCGTCACAGAGACGAAACCACGAGGAAGAGAGTACCATTGACAATGGCTTGGCAATGGTAGAAAACTTGTTGTCAGAGTCAATTCATTGGTATTCCTTAAAATTAATTAAACGTTCTTTTTCTTTTGATCTGACATATTTTAAATTCCGCAAACCGGCGGTTAGCAAATAGTTCACATAATATCTCGCGAGATCCCGCAAATTCCTTTCTATGTCACCAGATTGTGTGCGCAAGAAACGCCCCGTTTAACCCTCTTCAGTTATGCATACTTACACGCCACCCTTAACTATGGTCATGGTATTTCGTACAAACCCCCTTTTTTAGGCTTAGGCTTTTGTGTTTTGTGTAAAACAGAGTTAATGTGGGGTGTGTTAATGAGTTGTGAATGTCAAAAAGCATTGTGAGCTTTCGAACTCGATCAAGGATCGAACGCAAGTGTAGGTTGCCAACCGTACCCAGCAGGCAAGTGGATACGGCCACCGTTTAGGTATTGGGCTGGCCAACAAAGTTATGGCCGAGAGCCACTAATCCACGTAAGATTTTTAACCAATCTCTACGGTAACGATAGCCTGAAGCATAATGACTACCCTCAAATTACCGTAAGTTTATTAAGTTTTACGAAAGTTGAGAACTAAAATTGGCTTGATAAAATGTATGCTAAAGGCCCAGAAAGTGTGGAACCGTCTGCAAAGTTGTAGTGGCGAAATTACTTAATTGAATTGTTAATTGATAACTCAAGTGTTTGATGATTGGGTTCATTTTACTTATAGTTACAGAGATAGGATAACTCCCTCGAGAACTTAAATGTTGAGGTGTAATGGAAACGTCATCGAAATTGAATGACGTTCAAACGAAACTATTTATCAATAACAGTGTATCTGAATGATGTGCATTGGTTTTGAAAAACCTAGTACTAGATGATTTGGTTAAATTCATTTATCGATGACCATTTAACCCCTGGATACGGCGACCCCCTCAGTGCCCAGTTCTGACCAGATCGTGTGGACGACCGAGGCAGAGACAAGGACGGGTCAGTGGCGTTGAACAAGACGGAGGTCCTCCGGGGAAGGTTGAACAACGAAATAAATTATAGTATATTTTAATGCTTATTTTATTTAAAATAGTGTGACTAAATGCTTGAAGCCAAAATGGCAGTAATTTCATGTATTCTTCTTAGGTTTGCCTAAATTGAGAACTTGACGCAATCATAACAAACGAAGCATTGGTTTATTTTATTGAAAGTTCTGTAGGCAAGTACACGGGTTAAAGGAAGTGACTATCAGTTTATGTGTGATGGTTGGAGATTTTCCAACCATCCGCGGGATCGTAATGACCAACACGAACATAAGAAGTAAACACATTCAGGCACAAATCTCCATGTTCAGATAATTTATTATGGTGCAACAAATTTACAAGGGTCGCCGAATCTTCCACTTTGGTATGAAACCAAACACTCACTGGTAAAGCATAATGACCATACGAACAAGTAAATAGCCATGATGACCCGGCACGACATACCTCGGGGGTGTGTGCCCGATGGGTTTTATACTGCAAAAGGTATTCAATTACGTAATAAAACATTCCAACTTAAACTATGGGAGATTCGGTTTACAGCAATCATACTATTTAATATTTAATACTAATTAAATACAATCTATTACATCACACATGCCCTTCCTTTCAAGATTGGCTCCTGTCAATCGTAAGACATTAAAAAAAAAAACTAAAAAAACCCCTACAATATTAATAATAATAATATTTTTTTATATCACATGTGTCCTCCCATTTTAAATTGGCTCCTGCCAATTGAAGGGACTTTTCTTAATACACAAATACTGTCAATTATAATTAGTGAGTTGTCCAATAATTGCTCGCCGGCCACAGGACTTAAGAAGCATTTGGAGGTATTGGAAGAACTGGTTACCGCGCGTAACATCAGTTCATCGTCCAGCTTTAAGGATGTGTATAGGCTCGGCGCTGCTCCGCATCTGACGCTTTTGTAGCTATCTGGAGCGGTGGACATCGCTTCCATGGACGATTACATTAATTACATCACTACAATAATATTAAGTTTTAATACAATATCAATCTAATATCGTCTAGATTTACTGGAAATTCTTACTGGATTCTCCCGTAAATAATCTCGAGGGGTTTGATTCAAGTTTTCTTCCGGTCCCCACTTACTTTGCGTGTTATCAAAACCTTTCCATTTGATCAGATAATACAGTTTGTTATTGACAAACTTTCCTCGTAGTACTTTTTGTACTCCACCCTTTAGTTGGATTAGGCAATTTTGGTACTAGCGAGGGTTTATCTTTCACGCTTTGTGTTGCTTTGAGTGGTTCAAATGAGCATGTAGGACAATCTGCGTTCTCCAAACCCTCAAATGGGTTTTGTTGCGTAAGATCTTCTGGTTTTTGACTGTTTGGTGGTCGTATGCAAATTCAAATTGATTCACATGAAAAGGTGTTTTTATCAGTTTGTGAATTTCAAGATTCCTGATTCTTAAATTGACTGGACCTGCCTCATCTACCAACAAATACGGGACACACAAAAATTGTTGAAGTTTTCTTGACAGCCCTTGCTGAGTAACAGGAAAATATACATACACGACATCACCTACTTGATAGGGAACACTTTGAGTGCGCGAGACATAACGTCTCTTCCTTGACATTTCATTAATTTGGAGATGGTTTAGATATTTCTCTTGTTATTTCTAACTGTGAAAAAAGATCTTGTAAATAATCTCTGAAACTTGGAATGTACGTATGTCAGGTAAATTTTTCGGAGCAGGATATTCATTGGTGGCTTTAACTTTATCAGAATCAGTGGAGACTCCGTCTTGACTCACTATGTGACCAAGGTATTTGATTCTGTCTTTGGCAAACACGCATTTTGGGGAATTTAGTTTTAAATTGGCTTCTCTGAATTTGTCAAATAACTATCTTAGATGTCCAATGTGTTCATGAGTGACTATAAATGATTAAATCATCTAGTTAAACCAAACCAATTTTCCAGGGTAAGCCTCTTAATACCTCCTGCATTGTCCTTTGGAATGTGCAAGGAGCATTGTGGAGTCCGAACGGCATCACATTAAATTCAAACAAACCATCCTGCGTAATGAATGCCGTTTTCTTTTTTGCATTTTCTGCTAGGGCAATTTGCCAATAGCCGGATGCCATGTCCAAAGTAGAGAAGAATAAGGGCTTGTTCCAACCTCGTCCCCATGGTTTACTTTATTTCCAACCATGTTTGTAAATAGTAAACCCTGGGATGGAAATTCCTCACTTGGACCCTGATTGGACAACAGCACTCATTAGCACATGTACATGTTTCCAATACATACGAGCTACTAAATCTGGTACCGGACCACGAGACTATGGCGAAGATGTGAATTTCGATATGCAGCCAGACTATTCTAATTTGCATACGTATCCAAAATTTTTGGATATGCAAATGTTCCAATACCAGGGTGAGAGAGCAGTCAACCTCGTACTGCTCGACACACCCTGGGGAAGAGGTTGGGCTTTTTCATTCCAAGATTGTCAAACGTTTCCATTACATTTGTTAAGGGAAAAAATGTGTCTCGTTCTGTGATGCGGTTCAGTGCTCAAAAATCTACACAAAATCTGTACTCTCCTGATTTTGTTTTCACCATGACAATAGGACTTGAAAATGGCAAAGTGAAACTTAGAGATAACATTTTCTTTGAGGATTTTCTCAACACTGTTCCGTATGGTTTCTTGTAACAAAGGAAAGTGTTTGTAAGGTCGAGATCTGACTGGATAACTATTACCAGTATTGATATCGTGTTTTACTTTGTCATAGTAACCTACTTTGTTACCCTTGGTATGGAGTATATCGGAATATTCGTCAATTAGAGTTTCTATTTGAGCTTTTTCATCTGATTTCAAATTCTATGTTGTGCCTACTTTACTAAGGATTTCGTTAGTTTGTTTTGAATAAGCATAACTAGCTTTTGTTTCTTGTTTCTAGCTCATCCTGTTTCAAATCATTGAAATCTGTAAACTTAGTTAGGCCTATGTCGTTTCCACTATTGATGGAAAAAGTCCCAATCTGTGTACGAGGATACAACACCACACAATTTTCCTGCTTGACATTTTATTACCAGAAGGTAGTTCATTCTTAACTCTTAACTTTAATGTGAAAAAAGTTTGTGAACGTGTAGGAATGACAACTGGGGCATGTATACGGCCCGTAATCTTAAGATTCTCTCCATTGGCTACTTTTGCCGATGGAATTCTAGAGGTACTAACATATTTCTCTCTCAAAAATGGACTGTTCTTGAAAAACTCTTCAGAAATCAAGTTTATTGTGGCACCAGTATCAATTAAGCAATCTGCAGTGTCTTGGCCGATAGAAATTGTAATAGTACCTTTACTGCTTAAGTCAATTTCAATAGGATCACTTGCTTGGAAAGTTTTGCCATTTACATTTTGTTTGATCCCGTTTTTGCATGCAGTCTTTGTGAAGTTAAAAAAAACCATACAGATTTTCTGTGACCAAACTTTCCACATCTATGTTATACACCATAAAACTTATCATTTTTGGAAAATGGTACTCGTCTGTTGTATTGACTTTGACCGTTATAGTTAGATTGAAACAGTTTTGAAACAGAGTGATTTCGCACTGAACTGACTTGTTTTTCAATTTGGCTTAACTGACATTATATTTTTTTCAAATTCTTTTCTATCTTCAGGATTGGTTTGTCTTAGTTTGAAACTGTTTCAACCCGATTCACTAAAGTAGAGATTTTGTCAATACTCTCACCCAATCTAGAAAAATCGATCGCTTCAGCCATACCTTTTGGCTGTTTTGATATAACAAATGCTTTTAAGGAAGAAAATAATCCACGAACAAATATGGCTACTTGTTCATCTTCTGAGCAATTTAATTGTCGACTCCATTGAGTAATATCAATTAGGTAGGCATCGATTGATTCTGTTTCGCCTTGTGAACGGTCAACGAGTTTTGCCTCGCGTATCCAACGTGCACTGTCACCTTCATAAACTTGTTTAAGTGCACTGATTAATTTTGAATAATCATCTTTATCACTGTCTGGCAAACCAGAATACCAAACGGCAGCGGGCCCTTTAAGGCGTAGAGCCAATGCTAAAACTCCTTTGTCGTTAGCAAAATCACGCAATGTGGCATAAGTTTCAAACCTACTCAGGAAGAGATCTAGGTCCTCAATTTTAGAGTATGTATCCTTAAATTGACACTCATATTTACTAGCCATTTTTGTTTCTACTAGTAACACAATAATAATAACACAGTTAGAATTGTTGAACACGAAAAGTTTCTTTTGATACTAAGCCAACGATACATAAATAAAATACACTGGCAATAAAAAATACATACCAAAATTATCAAGCCAGCGGGACTGTGTCCGCGTGTGTGTCAGGCTATAACTTCGGATCTTCCACCATATGTGATGGTTGGGATTTTCCAACCACCCGCACGATCATATTGACCAACATGAACATCAGAAGTAAACACATTCAGGCACAAATGTCTGTGTTCAGATAATATTGTTACAAATTTATAAGGGTTGCCGAATCTTCCACTTTGGTATGAGACCAAACAGTCACCGGTAAAGCATTTGACCATACGAACAAGTAAATAGCCATGATGACCAGGCACATACGCCTCTTGACGACATACAACGAGGTTGTGTGCCCGATGGGTTTTATACTGCGTAAGGTATCGAATTACGTAATAAAACATTCCAACTTTAATAAACTATGGGAGATTCGGTATACAGCAATCATTAAATTAAATACACTCTATTACATCATATATGAAAAACAAAGTCTGAAATAGTGCAACTTGATTCCGAAAGAATACTGAAATTAACCGAAGTTCATTAAAGAACACTTTAAGAAAGATCTGTTATTAAAGCTAAAGTATTTTAAGTTCCTTTGTCATTTAGAAGTTACAACCCATCATAGTAACTGACGACCAACAGAAGCCATCGTATTAGTTTAAGTTCTGATAAATTTGTAAATAATTATTGTAAATACCACCGAAAATTGTTGAAAAAGAATTTATCTGGAATTTATTTTGTGTCGAGTTAACCTTAATTGTGTACGTTTTATGGTAACACGGTTTATGTGGATTAAGCTTGACACTTGTGCAGATTCAACATTATTCTGGGGTCGTTTGACCGTCTTTGTTTTGTTTATTTCCCTCACTTTCAAAAGATGCATTTGTGGAGCATTCGGAATAGCCCCACTTGCCAGTGATTCCTGGTCGGAAGATGTTACAAAATGGCATCAAAGGTCAAATTTACGGATGCAGGAATACCTAAGGCACAGTCAGGTACAAATGTCGTCTCTCTAGCATGTCTAGTTTAAGAGTTAATCCAAAACTTAGCGCTGATTTGTTTCAAATCATTTTACGGCTGGGATTTTCTTGCTAGTAATGATACGCAGCCCCGGTGGGCTAATGTGGGGGTGGTGGTAGCCCTACTCCCTGGGCGCTCGCCCCGCCTACAAAATCGACACAATAAACAACACCGAGGAGAGAGCCCTTGGTAATGGCTTTCCAATGGCCGGAAACTTGTGCAAATCCGATGCTATTCTGGGGGTGATTTGACCGTCCTTGTTTGTTTTTCTCTCACTTCCAGCTCTGTGTACAAAAATCCCATAAAAGATGCTTTTGAGGAGCATTCGGAGTAGCCCCACTTGCCGGCCAATTGCAGTCTAAAGATGGCACAAAAAGGCATCAAAGGTAAAATTTTGGATGCAGGAATACCCAAGACACAGTCAGGTACAAATTTCGTCTCTCTAGCATGCCTAGTTCAGGAGTTAATCAAAACTTGGTCGGGATTTTCTCGCGTTCAGAGTAGCCCCACTTGCTGGTCATTTCTGGTATAAAGCTTGCCAATCGCGACCTCAAAAATTTGATTTTCGGAAGCAGGGATATCCAAGGCAGAGTCAGGTACAAATACCGTCTTTCTAGCATAGATCGGAAGTTATTCCCAAGCCTAGCGCAGATTTTATTTTAGACCATTTTTGTGCGGTCATTTTCTCGCTGGCGTTGACGTAGGCATGTATTACAGTGGTGTTTTGGGCAGCCTTACTTCCTGACCACTCGCCTCGTTTTCAAAAACGGCAGCTAAACGAAATTCACCGAAAATAGTGCCGTTGAAACAGACTTTCCAATGGTGTAAAACTTGTGATTTGACCGTCCTTACTTTGTTTTTTTCTCTTTGAAAGCTCTGTGTACAAAAATCCCGTTGGAGATGCTTTTGAAAAGCGTTCGGAGTAGCCACACTTGCTGGTCATTTCCGGTATGAAGCTTGCCAATCGCGACCCGAAAAATCTAATTTTCGGATGCAGAGATACACTAGTCAGAGTCAGGTATACAAATTTCGCTTCTCTAGCATGCATAGATCTGGAGTTATTCCCACACTTTTAATAGCGCAGAAGTTATTTCGGACCAATTTTGTGACAGCATTTTCTCGCTGGCGTTGCCGTAGGCGAGTAATACAGTGGTGTTTTGGACAACCTTACTTCCTGGCCACTCGCCTCGTCTACAAAATCGTCAGCTCAACGAAACTCACGGAAGAGAGAGCCCTTGAGACGAGCTTACCAAAAGCGTAAAATTTGTGGAAATCCAGTAAAATTCTGTGTGTGATTTAACCGTCCTTACTTTGTCTTTGTTTCTTTGACAGCTCTGTGTACAAAAATCTCTTTGTAGATGCTTTTGAGGAGCGTTCGGAGTAGCCCCACTTGCTGGTCATTTTCGGTATGAAACTTGCCCTCTGCGACCCTAAGAAATTGATTTTCGGTTGCAAGGATATCCAAGGAAGAGTCAGGTACAAACTTTGTTTCTCTAGCATGCCTAGATCGGGAGTTATTCCCAAGCTTAGCGCAGATTTTATTTCAGACCTTTTTGTGTCGGTATTTTCTCAATGGCGATGACGTAGGCATGTTATATAGTGGTGTTTCGGGCAGCCCTACTTGCAGGCCGCTCAGCTCACTTACAAAATCGTCAGCTCAACGAAACTCGCGGAAGAGAGAGCCCTTGAGACGAGCTTTTGAATGCTGTAAAACTTGTGCAAATCAATATATAATTCTGAGGGTGATTTGACCGTCCTTACTTTGTCTTTGTTTCTTTGACAGCTCTGTGTACAAAAATCCCATTGAAGATGCTTTTGAGGAGCGTTGGGAGTAGCCCCACCTGCTGGTCATTTTCGGTATCAGGCTTGCCCGCCGCGACCCTAAAAAATTGATTTTTGGATGCAGGGATATCCAAGGAAGAGTCAGGTACAAACTTTGTCTGTATAGCATTTCTAGTTCATGAGTTATTTCCAAGCAAAGCACAGAATTTCTTTCGGACCTTTTTGTGCCGGCTTTTTCTCACTGGCGATGACGTAGGCGTGTAATACAGTGGAGTTTCGGGCAGCCCTACTTCAAGGACGCAGGCCTCGCCTACAAAATGGTGACCTTAACTAAACTCACGGAAGAGAGAGCCCTTGAGACGGGCTCTCTAATGGTGTACAACTTGTGAAAATCCAGTATCATTTTTGGAGTGATTTGACCGTCCTTAGTTTGTCTTTGTTTCTTTGACAACTCTGTGTACAAAAATCCCATTACGGATGCTTTTGAGGAGCGTTCGGAGTAGCCCCACCTGCTGGTCATATCCGGTATGAAGCTTGCCCTCCGCGACCATAAAAAGCTTGATTTTTCGGAAGCAGGGATATCCAAGGCAGAGTCAGGTACAAATTTTGTCTCTCTAGCATTTCTAGTTCATGAGTTATTTCCAAGCTTAGCACAGAATTTCTTTCGGTCCATTTTGTGCCGGCTTTTTCTCACTGGCAATGACGTAGGCGTGTAATACAGTGGAGTTTCGGGCAGCCCTACTTCCAGGACGCTGGCCTCGCGTACAAAATGGTGACCTTAACGAAACCTACGGAAGAAAGAGCCCTTGAGACGGGCTTTCTAATGGTGTACAACTTGTGAAAATCCAGTATCATTCTGAGGGTGATTTGACCGTCTTAATTTGTCTTTGTTTCTTTGACAGCTCTGTGTACAAAAATCCCATTAGGGATGCTTTTGAGGAGCGTTCGGAGTAGCCCCACCTGCTGGTCGTTTCCGGTATGAAGCTTGCCCTCCGCGACCTTAAAAGTTTGATTTTTTGGAAGCAGGGATATCAAAGGCAGAGTCAGGTGCAAATTTTGTCTCTCTAGCATTCTAGTTCATGAGTTATTTCCAAGCTTAGCACAGAATTTCTTTCGGACCATTTTGTGCCGGCTTTTTCTCACTGGCAATGACGTAGGCGTGTAATACAGTGGAGTTTCGGGCAGCCCTACTTCCAGGACGCTGGCCTCGCGTACAAAATGGTGACCTTAACGAAACCTACGGAAGAAAGAGCCCTTGCGACGGGCTTTCTAATGGTGTACAACTCGTGAAAATCCAGTATCATTCTGAGGGTGATTTGACCGTCCTTACTTTGTCATTGGTTCTTTGACAGCTCTGTGTACAAAAATCCCATTAGGGATGCTTTTGAGGAGCGTTCGGAGTAGCCCCACCTGCTGGTCATATCCGGTATGAAGCTTGCCCTCCGCGACCATAAAAAGCTTGATTTTTCGGAAGCAGGGATATCCAAGGCAGAGTCAGGTACAAATTTTGTCTCTCTAGCATTTCTAGTTCATGAGTTATTTCCAAGCTTAACACAGAATTTCTTTCGGACCTTTTTGTGCCGGCTTTTTCTCACTGGCGATGACGTAGGCGTGTAATACAGTGGAGTTTCGGCCAGCCCTACTTCCAGGTCGCTGGACTCGCCTACAAAATGGTGACATTAACGAATCCCACGGAAGAGAGAGCCCTTGAGACGGGCTTTCTAATGGTGTACAACTTGTGAAAATCCAGTATCATTCTGAGGGAGATTTGACCGTCCTTAATTTGTCTTTGTTTCTTTGACAGCTCTGTGTACAAAAATCCCATTAGGGATGCTTTTGAGGAGCGTTCGGAGTAGCCCCACCTGCTGGTCGTTTCCGGTATAAGGCTTGCTCTCCGCGACTCTAAAAGCTTAATTTTCGGAAGCAGGGATATCCAAGGCAGAGTCAGGTACAAATTTTGTCTCTCTAGCATTTCTAGTTCATGAGTTATTTCCAAGCTTAGCACAGAATTTCTTTCGACCATTTTGTGCCGGCTTTTTCTCACTGGCAATGACGTAGGCGTGTAATACAGTGGAGTTTCGGGCAGCCCTACTTCCAGGACGCTGGCCTCGCGTACAAAATGGTGACCTTAACGAAACCTACGGAAGAAAATGCCCTTGAGACGGGCTTTCTAATGGTGTACAACTTGTGAAAATCCAGTATCATTCTGAGGGTGATTTGACCGTCTTAATTTGTCTTTGTTTCTTTGACAGCTCTGTGTACAAAAATCCCATTAGGGATGCTTTTGAGGAGCGTTCGGAGTAGCCCCACCTGCTGGTCGTTTCCGGTATGAAGCTTGCCCTCCGCGACCTTAAAAGTTTGATTTTTTGGAAGCAGGGATATCAAAGGCAGAGTCAGGTGCAAATTTTGTCTCTCTAGCATTCTAGTTCATGAGTTATTTCCAAGCTTAGCACAGAATTTCTTTCGGACCATTTTGTGCCGGCTTTTTCTCACTGGCAATGACGTAGGCGTGTAATACAGTGGAGTTTCGGGCAGCCCTACTTCCAGGACGCTGGCCTCGCGTACAAAATGGTGACCTTAACGAAACCTACGGAATAAAGAGCCCTTGAGACGGGCTTTCTAATGGTGTACAACTCGTGAAAATCCAGTATCATTCTGAGGGTGATTTGACCGTCCTTACTTTGTCATTGGTTCTTTGACAGCTCTGTGTACAAAAATCCCATTAGGGATGCTTTTGAGGAGCGTTCGGAGTAGCCCCACCTGCTGGTCGTTTCCGGTATGAAGCTTGCTCTCCGCGACTCTA
Organism: Pisaster brevispinus; assembly: GCA_023634235.1. NCBI lineage: Eukaryota > Metazoa > Echinodermata > Asteroidea > Forcipulatida > Asteriidae > Pisaster > Pisaster brevispinus. The sequence continues at coordinate 16,237,482 of JAMKCF010000013.1, forward strand.
AAAGCTTAATTTTCGGAAGCAGGGATATCCAAGGCAGAGTCAGGTACAAATTTTGTCTCTCTAGCATTTCTAGTTCATGAGTTATTTCCAAGCTTAACACAGAATTTCTTTCGGACCTTTTTGTGCCGGCTTTTTCTCACTGGCGATGACGTAGGCGTGTAATACAGTGGAGTTTCGGCCAGCCCTACTTCCAGGTCGCTGGCCTCGCCTACAAAATGGTGACCATTACGAAACCCACGGAAGAGAGAGCCCTTGAGACGGGCTTTCTAATGGTGTACAACTTGTGAAAATCCAGTATCATTCTAAGGGAGATTTGACCGTCCTTAATTTGTCTTTGTTTCTTTGACAACTCTGTGTACAAAAATCCCATTAGGGATGCTTTTGAGGAGCGTTCGGAGTAGCCCCACCTGCTGGTCGTTTCCGGTATGAAGCTTGCCCTCCGCGACCTTAAAAGTTTGATTTTCGGAAGCAGGGATATCAAAGGCAGAGTCAGGTGCAAATTTTGTCTCTCTAGCATTCTAGTTCATGAGTTATTTCCAAGCTTAGCACAGAATTTCTTTCGGACCTTTTTGTGCCGGCTTTTTCTCACTGGCGATGACGTAGGCGTGTAATACAGTGGAGTTTCGGGCAGCCCTACTTCCACGACGCTGGCCTCGCGTACAAAATGGTGACCTTAACGAAACCTACGGAAGAGAGAGCCCTTGAGACGGGCTTTCTAATTTGTACAACTTGTGAAAATCCAGTATCATTCTGAGGGAGATTTGACCGTCCTTAATTTGTTATGTTTCTTTGACAGCTCTGTGTACAAAAATCCCATAAGGGATGCTTTTGAGCAGCGTTCGGAGTAGCCCCACCTGCTGGTCATTTCCGGTATGAAGCTTGCCCTCCGCGACCATAAAAAGTTGATTTTTGGAAGCAGGGATATCCAAGGCAGAGTCAGGTACAAATTTTGTCTCTCTAGCATTTCTAGTTCATGAGTTATTTCCAAGCTTAACACAGAATTTCTTTCGGACCTTTTTGTGCCGGCTTTTTCTCACTGGCGATGACGTAGGCGTGTAATACAGTGGAGTTTCGGCCAGCCCTACTTCCAGGTCGCTGGCCTCGCCTACAAAATGGTGACCTTAACGAAACCCACGGAAGAGAGAGCCCTTGAGACGGGCTTTCTAATGGTGTACAACTTGTGAAAATCCAGTATCATTCTGAGGGAGATTTGACCGTCCTTAATTTGTCTTTGTTTCTTTGACAGCTCTGTGTACAAAAATCCCATTAGGGATGCTTTTGAGGAGCGTTGGGAGTAGCCCCACCTGCTGGTCTTTTCCGGTATGAAGCTAGCCCTCCGCGACACTAAAAGTTTGATTTTCGGAAGCAGGGATATCCAAGGCAGAGTCAGGTACAAATTTTGTCTCTCTAGCATTTCTAGTTCATGAGTTATTTCCAAGCTTAGCACAGAATTTCTTTCGGACCTTTTTGTGCCGGCTTTTTCTCACTGGCGATGACGTAAGCGTGTAATACAGTGGAGTTTAGGGCAGCCCTACTTCCAGGACGCTGGCCTCGCCTACAAAATGGTGACTTTAACGAAACTCACGGAAGAAAGAGCTCTTAAGACGGGCTTTCTAATGGTGTACAATTTGTGAAAATCCAGTATCATTCTGAGGGTGATTTGACCGTCCTTAATTTTTCTTTGTTTCTTTGACAGCTCTGTGTACAAAAATCCCATTAGGGATGCTTTTGAGCAGCGTTCGGAGTAGCCCCACCTGCTGGTCATTTCCGGTATGATGCTAGCCCTCAGCGACCCTAAAAGCTTGATTTTCGGAAGCAGGGATATCCAAGGCAGAGTCAGGTACAAATTTGGTCTTTCTAGCATTTCTAGTTCATGAGTTATTTCCAAGCTTAGCACAGAATTTCTTTCGGACCTTTTTGTGCCGGCTTTTTCTCATTGGCGATGACGTAGGCGTGTTATACAGTGGAGTTTCGGGCAGCCCTACTTCCAGGACGCTGGCCTCGCCTAGAAAAATGTGACCTTAACGAAACTCACGGAAGAGAGAGCCCTTGAGACAGGCTTTCTAATGTTGTACAACTTGTGAAAATCCAGTATCATTCTGAGGGTGATTTGACCGTCCTTAGTTTGTCTTTTGAGGAGCGTTTGGATTAGCCCCACCTGCTGGTTATTTCCGGTATGAAGCTTGCCCTCCGCGACCCTAAAAGTTTGAATTTCGGAAGCAGGGATATCCAAGGCAGACTCAGGTACAAATTTGGTCTTTCTAGCATTTCTAGTTCATGAGTTATTTACAAGCTTAGCACAGAAATTATTTCGGACCTTTTTGTGCCGGCTTTTTCTCACTGGCGATGACGTAGGCGTGTAATACAGTGGAGTTTCGGGCAGCCCTACTTCCAGGACGCTGGCCTCGCCTACAATATGATGACCTTAACGAAACTCACGGAAGAGAGAGCCCTTGAGACGGGCTTTCTAATGGTGTACAACTCGTGAAAATCCAGTATCATTCTGAGGGTGATTTGACCGTCCTTAGTTTGCCTTTGTTTCTTTGACAGCTCTGTGTACAAAAATCACATTATGGATGCTTTTGAGGAGCGTTGGGAGTAGCCCCACCTGCTGGTCATATCCGGTATGAAGCTTGCCTTCCGCGACCCTAAAAAGTTGATTTTCGAAAGCAGGGATATCCAAGGCAGAGTCAGGTACAAATTTTGTCTCTCTAGTATTTCTAGTTCATGAGTTATTTCCAAGCTTAGCACAGAATTTCTTTCGGACCTTTTTGTGCCGGCTTTTTCTCATTGGCGATGACGTAGGCGTGTTATACAGTGGATTTTCGGGCAGCCCTACTTCCAGGACGCTGGCCTCGCCTACAAAATGTGACCTTAACGAAACTCACGGAAGACAGAGCCCTTGAGACAGGCTTTCTAATGGTGTACAACTTGTGAAAATCCAGTATCATTCTGAGGGTGATTTGACCGTCCTTAGTTTGTCTTTTGAGGAGCGTTTGGATTAGCCCCACCTGCTGGTTATTTCCGGTATGAAGCTTGCCCTCCGCGACCCTAAAAGTTTGAATTTCGGAAGCAGGGATATCCAAGGCAGACTCAGGTACAAATTTGGTCTTTCTAGCATTTCTAGTTCATGAGTTATTTCCAAGCTTAGCACAGAAATTATTTCGGACCTTTTTGTGCCGGCTTTTTCTCACTGGCGATGACGTAGGCGTGTAATACAGTGGAGTTTCGGGCAGCCCTACTTCCAGGACGCTGGCCTCGCCTACAATATGATGACCTTAACGAAACTCACGGAAGAGAGAGCCCTTGAGACGGGCTTTCTAATGGTGTACAACTCGTGGAAATCCAGAATCATTCTGAGGGTGATTTGACCGTCCTTAGTTTGTCTTTGTTTCTTTGACAGCTCTGTGTACAAAAATCCCATTATGGATGCTTTTGAGGAGCGTTGGGAGTAGCCCCACCTGCTGGTCATATCCGGTATGAAGCTTGCCTTCCGCGACCCTAAAAAGTTGATTTTCGGAAGCAGGGATATCCAAGGCAGAGTCAGGTAGAAATTTTGTCTCTCTAGCATTTCTAGTTCATGAGTTATTTCCAAGCTTAACACAGAATTTCTTTCGGACCTTTTTGTGCCGGCTTTTCCTCACTGGCGATGACGTAGGCGTGTAATACAGTGGAGTTTCGGGCAGCCCTACTTCCAGGACGCTGGCCTCGCCTACAAAATTGTGACCTTAACGAAACTCACGGAAGAGTGAGCCCTTTGAGACAGGCTTTCTAAAGCCCTTTTCACACGAGAAACAAAAAACCAACATTCCTTGCAACGAATTTAACGAGCACTGAAGTCATCCCACGCCTGACCGCTTTCGCAAGCTTTCACACGACACCAAGTAAAAATGTGACCACGTTCCATGAGACGAGAGTACAGACTTAGCTGGTTACCACTGAACTATAGAGTTTTTGTTCTTAAACAGCGCTAGTACCAGCTAAATGATGACGTATGCCGCTGTGCACAGTGTGTTGCGGTAAAAAATAAACCATGTAAACATTCTTCAAAATGGCTGCTGACACTCACGAAGACGTTGGGGAGTCCATTCATAATACTATGCCCGTAATATCCTCCAAAAAAACGACCGGTGACGACATCAACCAAAAATAAGAGAAAGAAGGCCAAGAAATCTTGGTGCTACGAGGAAACGATTGCCTTGATAAACATTATGGAGAAGGAAACCACCCAATCTAAAATGAATGGTTTGACCCAAAACGGCCATGTTTGGCGGGAAATCGCGGACGAGGTGGCAAATGGTCGCAACGGTGACCAGTGCCCGGTGACGGTGTGTAAACACACAAAGGTCGGCTCCCGAATGTTCTTCACGCATGCGTGTTAATACCGCTTTCGCGATGATTGTCGGTCAATAAACAACGGATCGTTTCACACGAAGGTTTGACTAGATTCCTTGCGAAAAATTACGCTAGCGTAAGATTTTGTCGGAGGTCGGGACCTACTACAAAATTTCGCAAGGTTTGCGAAAATTTCGCAAGGAATGTAGGCGATGTAAAATATTACTGTCCTTTCACACGAAGCCCAAATTGTAATTTTTTACAAAAAATTGTAAAATTTCGCAAAGAATGTTCGTTTTTTTCGTCGTGTGAAAAGGGCTTAATGGTGTACAACTTGTGAAAATCCAGTATCCTTCTGAGGGTAATTTAACCGTCCTTAGTTTGTCTTTGTTTCTTTGACAGCTCTGTGTACAAAAATCCCATTAGGGATGCTTTTGAGGAGCTTTCGGAGTAGCCCCACCTGCTGGTCATTTCCGGTATGAAGCTTGCCCTCCGAGACCCTAAAAGTTTGATTTTCGGAAGCAGGGATATCCAAGGCAGAGTCAGGTACAACTTTTGTCTCTGTAGCATTTCTAGTTCATGAGTTATTTCCAAGCTTAGCACAGAATTTCTTTCGGACCTTTTTGTGCCGGCTTTTTCTCACTGGCGATGACGTAGGCGTGTAATACAGTGGAGTTTCGGGCAGCCCTACTTCCAGGACGCTGGCCTCGCCTACAATATGATGACCTAAACGAAACTCACGGAAGAGAGAGCCCTTGAGACGGGCTTTCTAATGGTGTACAACTCGTGAAAATCCAGTATCATTCTGAGGGTGATTTGACCGTCCTTACCATGTCATTGTTTCTTTGACAACTCTGTGTACAAAAATCCCATTAGGGATGCTTTTGAGGAGCGTTGGGAGTAGCCCCACCTGCTGGTCATTTCCGGTATGTAGCTTGCCCTCCGCGACCCTAAAAGTTTGATTTTCGGAAGCAGGGATATCCAAGGCAGAGTCAGGTAGAAATTTTGTCTCTCTAGCATTTCTAGTTCATGAGTTATTTCCAAGCTTAGCACAGAATTTCTTTCGGACCTTTTTGTGCCGGCTTTTTCTCACTGGCGATGACGTAGGCGTGTAATACAGTGGAGTTTCGGTCAACCCTACTTCCAGGACGCTGGCCTCGCCTAGAAAAAACGAAACTCACGGAAGAGAGAGCCCTTGAGACAGGCTTTCTAATGGTGTACAACTTGTGAAAATCCAGTATCATTCTAAAGGGTTATTTGACCGTCCTTACTTTGTCATTGTTTCTTTGACAGCTCTGTGTACAAAAATTGTATAAGGGATGCTTTTGAGGAGCGTTCCGAGTAGCCCCATTTGCTGGTCATTTCCGGTATGAAGCTAGCCGTCCGCGACCCTAAAAGTTTGATTTTCGGAAGCATGGATATTCAAGGCAGAGTCAGGTACAAATTTTATCTCTCTAACATTTCTAGTTCATGAGTTATTTCCAAGCTTAGCACAGAATTTCTTTCGGACCTTTTTGTGACGGCTTTTTCTCAGTGGCGATGACGTAGGCGTGTAATACAGTGGAGTTTCGGGCAGCCCTACTTCCAGGACGCTGGCCTCGCCTACAAAATTGTGACCTTAACGAAACTCACGGAAGAGTGAGCCCTTTGAGACAGGCTTTCTAATGGTGTACAACTTGTGAAAATCCAGTATCCTTCTGAGGGTAATTTAACCGTCCTTAGTTTGTCTTTGTTTCTTTGACAGCTCTGTGTACAAAAATCCCATTAGGGATGCTTTTGAGGAGCGTTCGGAGTAGCCCCACCTGCTGGTCATTTCCGGTATGAAGCTTGCCCTCCGAGACCCTAAAAGTTTGATTTTCGGAAGCAGGGATATCCAAGGCAGAGTCAGGTACAACTTTTGTCTCTGTAGCATTTCTAGTTCATGAGTTATTTCCAAGCTTAGCACAGAATTTCTTTTGGACCTTTTTGTGCCGGCTTTTTTTCACTGGCGATGACGTAGGCGTGTAATACAGTGGAGTTTCGGGCAGCCCTACTTCCAGGACGCTGGCCTCGCCTACAATATGATGACCTAAACGAAACTCACGGAAGAGAGAGCCCTTGAGACGGGCTTTCTAATGGTGTACAACTTGTGAAAATCCAGTATCATTCTGAGGGTGATTTGACCGTCCTTACCATGTCATTGTTTCTTTGACAACTCTGTGTACAACTATCCCATTAGGGATGCTTTTGAGGAGCGTTCCGAGTAGCCCCATTTGCTGGTCGTTTCCGGTATGAAGCTAGCCCTCCGCGACCCTAAAAGTTTGATTTTCGGAAGCAGGGATATCCAAGGCAGAGTCAGGTACAAATTTTGTCTCTCTAACATTTCTAGTTCATGAGTTATTTCCAAGCTTAGCACAGAATTTCTTTCGGACCTTTTTGTGCCGGCTTTTTCTCACTGGCGATGACGTAGGCGTGTAATACAGTGGAGTTTCGGGCAGCCCTACTTCCAGGACGCTGGCGTCGCCTACAAAATGGTGACCGCAACGAAACTCACGGAAGAGAGAGCCCTTGAGACAGGCTTTCTAATGGTGTACAACTTGTGAAAATCCAGTATCATTCTGAGGGTGATTTGACCGTCCTTAGTTTGTCTTTGTTTCTTTGACAGCTCTGTGTACAAAAATCCCATTAGGGATGCTTTTGAGGAGCGTTGGGAGTAGCCCCACCTGCTGGTCATTTCCGGTATGTAGCTTGCCCTCCGCGACCCTAAAAGTTTGATTTTCGGAAGCAGGGATATCCAAGGCAGAGTCAGGTACAAATTTTGTCTCTCTAGCATTTCTAGTTCATGAGTTATTTCCAAGCTTAGCACAGAATTTCTTTCGGACCTTTTTGTGCCGGCTTTTTCTCACTGGCGATGACGTAGGCGTGTAATACAGTGGAGTTTCGGTCAACCCTACTTCCAGGACGCTGGCCTCGCCTAGAAAAAACGAAACTCACGGAAGAGAGAGCCCTTGAGACAGGCTTTCTAATGGTGTACAACTTGTGAAAATCCAGTATCATTCTAAAGGGTTATTTGACCGTCCTTACTTTGTCATTGTTTCTTTGACAGCTCTGTGAACAAAAATTGTATAAGGGATGCTTTTGAGGAGCGTTCCGAGTAGCCCCATTTGCTGGTCATTTCTGGTATGAAGCTAGCCGTCCGCGACCCTAAAAGTTTGATTTTCGGAAGCAGGGATATCCAAGGCAGAGTCAGGTACAAATTTTATCTCTCTAACATTTCTAGTTCATGAGTTATTTCCAAGCTTAGCACAGAATTTATTTCGGACCTTTTTGTGCCGGCTTTTTCTCACTGGCGATGACGTAGGCGTGTAATACAGTGGAGTTTAGGGCAGCCCTACTTCCAGGACGCTGGCCTCGCCTACGAAATGGTGACCTTAACGAGACTCACAGAAGAGAGAGCCCTTGAGACAGGCTTTCTAATGGTGTACAACTTGTGAAAATCCAGTATCATTCTGAGGGTGAGGTGACCGTCCTTAGTCTGTCTTTGTTTCTTTGACAGCTCTGTGTACAAAAATCCCATTAGGGATGCTTTTGAGGAGCGTTGGGAGCAGCCCCACCTGCTGGTCATTTCCGGTATGAAGCTTGCCCTCCGCGACCCTAAAAGTTTGATTTTCGGAAGCAGGGATATCCAAGGCAGAGTCAGGTACAAATATTGTCTCTCTAGCATTTCTAGTTCATGAGTTATTTCCAAGCTTAGCACAGAATTTCTTTCGGACCTTTTTGTGCCGGCTTTTTCTCACTGGCGATGACGTAGGCGTGTAATACAGTGGAGTTTCGGTCAACCCTACTTCCAGGACGCTGGCCTCGCCTAGAAATAACGAAACTCACGGAAGAGAGAGCCCTTGAGACAGGCTTTCTAATGGTGTACAACTTGTGAAAATCCAGTATCATTCTAAAGGGTGATTTGACCGTCCTTACTTTGTCATTGTTTCTTTGACAGCTCTGTGTACAAAAATTGTATTAGGGATGCTTTTGAGGAGCGTTCCGAGTAGCCCCATTTGCTGGTCATTTCCGGTATGAAGCTAGCCCTCCGCGACCCTAAAAGTTTGATTTTCGGAAGCAGGGATATCCAAGGCAGAGTCAGGTACAAATTTTGTCTCTCTAACATTTCTAGTTCATGAGTTATTTCCAAGCTTAGCACAGAATTTCTTTCGGACCTTTTTGTGCCGGCTTTTTCTCACTGGCGATGACGTAGGCGTGTAATACAGTGGAGTTTCGGGCAGCCCTACTTCCAGGACGCTGGCCTTGCCTACAAAATGGTGACCTTAACGAAACTCACGGAAGAGAGAGCCCTTGAGACAGGCTTTCTAATGGTGTACAACTTGTGAAAATCCAGTATCATTCTGAGGGTGAGTTGACCGTCCTTAGTCTGTCTTTGTTTCTTTGACAGCTCTGTGTACAAAAATCCCATTAAGGATTCTTTGAGGAGCGTTCGGAGTAGCCCCACCTGCTGGTCATTTCCGGTATGAAGCTTGCCCTCCGCGACCCTAAAAGTTTGATTTTCGGAAGCAAGGATAACCAAGGCAGAGTCAGGTACAAATTTTGTCTCTCTAGCATTTGTAGTTCATGAGTTATTTCCAAGCTTAGCACAGAAATTATTTCGGACATTTTTGTGCCGGCTTTTTCTCACTGGTGATGACGTAGGCGTGTAATACAGTGGAGTTTCGGGCAGCCCTACTTCGAGGACGCTGGCCTCGCCTAGAAAATGCTGACCTTAACGAAACTAACGGAAGTGAGAGCTCTTGAGACGGGCTTTTTAATGGTGTACAACTTGTGAAAATCCAGTATCATTCTGAGGGTGATTTGACCGTCCTTAGTTTGTCTTTGTTTCTTTGACAGCTCTGTGTACAAAAATCCCATTAGGGATGCTTTTGAGGAGCGTTGGGAGTAGCCCCACCTGCTGGTCATTTCCGGTATGAAGCTTGCCCTCCGCGACCCTAAAAGTTTGATTTTCGGAAGCAGGGATATCCAAGGCAGAGTCAGGTAGAAATTTTGTCTCTCTAGCATTTCTAGTTCATGAGTTATTTCCAAGCTTAGCACATAAATTAATTCGGACCTTTTTGTGCCGGCTTTTTCTCACTGGCGATGACGTAGGCGTGTAATACTGTGGAGTTTCAGGCAGCCCTACTTCCAGGACGCTGGCCTCGCCTACAAAATGGTGACCTTAACGAAACTCACGGAAGAGAGAGCCCTTGAGACAGGCTTTCTAATGGTGTACAACTTGTGAAAATCCAGTATCATTCTAAAGGGTGATTTGACCGTCCTTACTTTGTCATTGTTTCTTTGACAGCTCTGTGTACAAAAATTGTATTAGGGATGCTTTTGAGGAGCGTTCCGAGTAGCCCCATTTGCTGGTCATTTCCGGTATGAAGCTAGCCCTCCGCGACCCTAAAAGTTTGATTTTCGGAAGCAGGGATATCCAAGGCAGAGTCAGGTACAAATTTTGTCTCTCTAACATTTCTAGTTCATGAGTTATTTCCAAGCTTAGCACAGAATTTCTTTCGGACCTTTTTGTGCCGGCTTTTTCTCACTGGCGATGACGTAGGCGTGTAATACAGTGGAGTTTCGGGCAGCCCTACTTCGAGGACGCTGGCCTCGCCTACAAAATGGTGACCTTAACGAAACTAACGGAAGTGAGAGCTCTTGAGACAGGCTTTCTAATGGTGTACAACTTGTGAAAATCCAGTATCATTCTGAGGGTGATTTGACCGTCCTTAGTTTGTCTTTGTTTCTTTGACAGCTCTGTGTACAAAAATCCCATTAGGGATGCTTTTGAGGAGCGTTGGGAGTAGCCACACCTGCTGGTCATTTCCGGTATGAAGCTTGCCCTCCGCGACCCTAAAAGCTTAATTTTCGGAAGCAGGGATATCCAAGGCAGAGTCAGGTAGAAATTTTTTCTCTCTAGCATTTCTAGTTCATGAGTTATTTCCAAGCTTAGCACATAAATTAATTCGGACCTTTTTGTGCCGGCTTTTTCTCACTGGCGATGACGTAGGCGTGTAATACAGTGGAGTTTCAGGCAGCCCTACTTCCAGGACGCTGGCCTCGCCTACAAAATGGTGACCTTAACGAAACTCACGGAAGAGAGAGCCCTTGAGACAGGCTTTCTAATGGTGTACAACTTGTGAAAATCCAGTATCATTCTGAGGGTGATTTGACCGTCCTTATTTTGTCTTTGTTTCTTTGACAGCTCTGTGTACAAAAATCCCATTAGGGATGCTTTTGAGGAGCGTTCGGAGTAGCCCCATCTGCTGGTCATTTCCGGTATGAAGCTTGCCCTCCGCGACCCTAAAAGCTTAATTTTCGGAAGCAGGGATATCCAAGGCAGAGTCAGGTACAAATTGTTTTCTCTCTAGCATTTCTAGTTCATGAGTTATTTCCAAGCTTAGCACAGAATTTCTTTCGGACCTTTTTGTGCCGGCTTTTTCTCACTGGCGATGACGTAGGCGTGTAATACAGTGGAGTTTAGGGCAGCCCTACTTCCAGGACGCTGGCCTCGCCTAGAAAATGCTGACCTTAACGAAACTCACGGAAGAGAGAGCCCTTGAGACAGGCTTTCTAATAGTGTACAACTTGTGAAAATCCAGTATCATTCTGAGGGTGATTTGACCGTCCTTAGGTTTGTCTTTGTTTCTTTGACAGCTCTGTTTACAAAAATCCCATTAGGGATGCTTTTGAGGAGCGTTGGGAGTAGCCCCACCTGCTTGTCATTTCCGGTATGAAGCTTGCCCTCCGCGACACTAAAAGTTTGATTTTCGGAAGCAGGGATATCCAAGGCAGAGTCAGGTAGAAATTTTGTCTCTCTAGCATTTCTAGTTCATGAGTTATTTCCAAGCTTAGCACATAAATTAATTCGGACCTTTTTGTGCCGGCTTTTTCTCACTGGCGATGACGTAGGCGTGTAATACAGTGGAGTTTCAGGCAGCCCTACTTCCAGGACGCTGGCCTCGCCTACAAAATGGTGACCTTAACGAAACTCACGGAAGAGAGAGCCCTTGAGACAGGCTTTCTAATAGTGTACAACTTGTGAAAATCCAGTATCATTCTGAGGGTGATTTGACCGTCCTTAGTTTGTCTTTGTTTCTTTGACAGCTCTGTGTACAAAAATCCCATTAGGGATGCTTTTGAGGAGCGTTCGGAGTAGCCCCACCTGCTGGTCATTTCCGGTATGAAGCTTGCCCTCCGCGACCCTAAAAGTTTGATTTTCGGAAGCAGGGATATCCAAGGCAGAGTCAGGTACAAATTTGGTCTCTCTAGCATTTCTAGTTCTCGAGTTATTTCCAAGCTTAGCACAGAATTTCTTTCGGACCTTTTTGTGCCGGCTTTTTCTCACTGGCGATGACGTAGGCGTGTAATACAGTGGAGTTTCGGTCAACCCTACTTCCAGGACGCTGGCCTCGCCTAGAAATAACGAAACTCACGGAAGAGAGAGCCCTTGAGACAGGCTTTCTAATGGTGTACAACTTGTGAAAATCCAGTATCATTCTGAGGGTGATTTGACCGTCCTTACTTTGTCATTGTTTCTTTGACAGCTCTGTGTACAAAAATCCCATTAGGGATGCTTTTGAGGAGCGTTCCGAGTAGCCCCATTTGATGGTCATTTCCGGTATGAAGCTAGCCCTCTGCGACCCTAAAAGTTTGATTTTCGGAAGCAGGGATATCCAAGGCAGAGTCAGGTACAAATTTTGTCTCTCTAACATTTCTAGTTCATGAGTTATTTCCAAGCTTAGCACAGAATTTATTTCGGACCTTTTTGTGCCGGCTTTTTCTCACTGGCGATGACGTAGGCGTGTAATACAGTGGAGTTTCGGGCAGCCCTACTTCCAGGACGCTGGCCTCGCCTACAAAATGGTGACCTTAACGAAACTCACGGAAGAGAGAGCCCTTGAGACAGGCTTTCTAATGGTGTACAACTTGTGAAAATCCAGTATCATTCTGAGGGTGATTTGACCGTCCTTAGTTTGTCTTTGTTTCTTTGACAGCTCTGTGTACAAAAATCCCATTAGGGATGCTTTTGAGGAGCGTTGGGAGTAGCCCCACCTGCTGGTCATTTCCGGTATGAAGCTTGCCCTCCGCGACCCTAAAAGTTTGATTTTCGGAAGCAGGGATATCCAAGGCAGAGTCAGGTAGAAATTTTGTCTCTCTAGCATTTCTAGTTCATGAGTTATTTCCAAGCTTAGCGCATAAATTAATTCGGACCTTTTTGTGCCGGCTTTTTCTCACTGGCGATGACGTAGGCGTGTAATACTGTGGAGTTTCAGGCAGCCCTACTTCCAGGACGCTGGCCTCGCCTACAAAATGGTGACCTTAACGAAACTCACGGAAGAGAGAGCCCTTGAGACAGGCTTTTTAATGGTGTACAACTTGTGAAAATCCAGTATCATTCTGAGGGTGATTTGACCGTCCTTATTTTGTCTTTGTTTCTTTGACAGCTCTGTATACAAAAATCCCATTAGGGATGCTTTTGAGGAGCGTTGGGAGTAGCCCCATCTGCTGGTCATTTCCGGTATGAAGCTTGCCCTCCGCGACCCTAAAAGCTTAATTTTCGGAAGCAGGGATATCCAAGGCAGATTCAGGTACAAATTGTTTTCTCTCTAGCATTTCTAGTTCATGAGTTATTTCCAAGCTTAGCACAGAATTTCTTTCGGACCTTTTTGTGCCGGCTTTTTCTCACTTGCGATGACGTAGGCGTGTAATACAGTGGAGTTTAGGGCAGCCCTACTTCCAGGACGCTGGCCTCGCCTAGAAAATGCTGACCTTAACGAAACTCACGGAAGAGAGAGCCCTTGAGACAGGCTTTCTAATAGTGTACAACTTGTGAAAATCCAGTATCATTCTGAGGGTGATTTGACCGTCCTTAGTTTGTCTTTGTTTCTTTGACACCTCTGTGTACAAAAATCCCATTAAGGATTCTTTGAGGAGCGTTCGGAGTAGCCCCACCTGCTGGTCATTTCCGGTATGAAGCTTGCCCTCCGCGACCCTAAAAGCTTAATTTTCGGAAGCAGGGATATCCAAGGCAGAGTCAGGTACAAAATTTTTTCTCTCTAGCATTTCTAGTTCATGAGTTATTTCCAAGCTTAGCACAGAATTTCTTTCGGACCTTTTTGTGCCGGCTTTTTCTCAGTGGCGATGACGTAGGCGTGTAATACAGTGGAGTTTAGGGCAGCCCTACTTCCAGGACGCTGGCCTCGCCTAGAAAATGCTGACCTTAACGAAACTCACGGAAGAGAGAGCCCTTGAGACAGGCTTTCTAATAGTGTACAACTTGTGAAAATCCAGTATCATTCTGAGGGTGATTTGACCGTCCTTAGTTTGTCTTTGTTTCTTTGACAGCTCTGTGTACAAAAATCCCATAAGGGATGCTTTTGAGGAGCGTTCGGAGTAGCCCCACCTGCTGGTCATTTCCGGTATGAAGCTTGCCCTCCGCGACCCTAAAAGTTTGATTTTCGGAAGCAGGGATATCCAAGGCAGAGTCAGGTAGAAATTTTGTCTCTCTAGCATTTCTAGTTCATGAGTTATTTCCAAGCTTAGCACAGAATTTCTTTCGGACCTTTTTGTGCCGGCTTTTTCTCACTGGCGATGACGTAGGCGTGTAATACAGTGGAGTTTCGGTCAACCCTACTTCCAGGACGCTGGCCTCGCCTAGAAATAACGAAACTCACGGAAGAGAGAGCCCTTGAGACAGGCTTTCTAATGGTGTACAACTTGTGAAAATCCAGTATCATTCTAAAGGGTGATTTGACCGTCCTTACTTTGTCATTGTTTCTTTGACAGCTCTGTGTACAAAAATTGTATTAGGGATGCTTTTGAGGAGCGTTCCGAGTAGCCCCATTTGCTGGTCATTTCCGGTATGAAGCTAGCCCTCCGCGACCCTAAAAGTTTGATTTTCGGAAGCAGGGATATCCAAGGCAGAGTCAGGTACAAATTTTGTCTCTCTAACATTTCTAGTTCATAAGTTATTTCCAAGCTTAGCACAGAATTTATTTCGGACCTTTTTGTGCCGGCTTTTTCTCACTGGCGATGACGTAGGCGTGTAATACAGTGGAGTTTCGGGCAGCCCTACTTCCAGGACGCTGGCCTCGCCTACAAAATGGTGACCTTAACGAAACTCACGGAAGAGAGAGCCCTTGAGACAGGCTTTCTAATGGTGTACAACTTGTGAAAATCCAGTATCATTCTGAGGGTGAGTTGACCGTCCTTAGTCTGTCTTTGTTTCTTTGACAGCTCTGTGTACAAAAATCCCATTAAGGATTCTTTGAGGAGCGTTCGGAGTAGCCCCACCTGCTGGTCATTTCCGGTATGAAGCTTGCCCTCCGCGACCCTAAAAGTTTGATTTTCGGAAGTAGGGATATCCAAGGCAGAGTTAGGTACAAATTTTGTCTCTCTAGCATTTCTAGTTCATGAGTTATTTCCAAGCTTAGCACAGAAATTATTTCGGACATTTTTATGCCGGCTTTTTCTCACTGGTGATGACGTAGGCGTGTAATACAGTGGAGTTTCGGGCAGCCCTACTTCGAGGACGCTGGCCTCGCCTACAAAATGGTGACCTTAACGAAACTAACGGAAGTGAGAGCTCTTGAGACAGGCTTTCTAATGGTGTACAACTTGTGAAAATCCAGTATCATTCTGAGGGTGATTTGACCGTCCTTAGTTTGTCTTTGTTTCTTTGACAGCTCTGTGTACAAAAATCCCATTAGGGATGCTTTTGAGGAGCGTTGGGAGTAGCCACACCTGCTGGTCATTTCCGGTATGAAGCTTGCCCTCCGCGACCCTAAAAGTTTGAATTTCGGAAGCAGGGATATCCAAGGCAGAGTCAGGTAGAAATTTTGTTTCTCTAGCATTTCTAGTTCATGAGTTATTTCCAAGCTTAGCACATAAATTAATTCGGACCTTTTTGTGCCGGCTTTTTCTCACTGGCGATGACGTAGGCGTGTAATACAGTGGAGTTTCAGGCAGCCCTACTTCCAGGACGCTGGCCTCGCCTACAAAATGGTGACCTTAACGAAACTCACGGAAGAGAGAGCCCTTGAGACAGGCTTTCTAATGGTGTACAACTTGTGAAAATCCAGTATCATTCTGAGGGTGATTTGACCGTCCTTATTTTGTCTTTGTTTCTTTGACAGCTCTGTGTACAAAAATCCCATTAGGGATGCTTTTGAGGAGCGTTGGGAGTAGCCCCATCTGCTGGTCATTTCCGGTATGAAGCTTGCCCTCCGCGACCCTAAAAGCTTAATTTTCGGAAGCAGGGATATCCAAGGCAGAGTCAGGTACAAATTGTTTTCTCTCTAGCATTTCTAGTTCATGAGTTATTTCCAAGCTTAGCACAGAATTTCTTTCGGACCTTTTTGTGCCGGCTTTTTCTCACTGGCGATGACGTAGGCGTGTAATACAGTGGAGTTTAGGGCAGCCCTACTTCCAGGACGCTGGCCTCGCCTAGAAAATGCTGACCTTAACGAAACTCACGGAAGAGAGAGCCCTTGAGACAGGCTTTCTAATAGTGTACAACTTGTGAAAATCCAGTATCATTCTGAGGGTGATTTGACCGTCCTTAGTTTGTCTTTGTTTCTTTGACAGCTCTGTTTACAAAAATCCCATTAGGGATGCTTTTGAGGAGCGTTGGGAGTAGCCCCACCTGCTTGTCATTTCCGGTATGAAGCTTGCCCTCCGCGACACTAAAAGTTTGATTTTCGGAAGCAGGGATATCCAAGGCAGAGTCAGGTAGAAATTTTGTCTCTCTAGCATTTCTAGTTCATGAGTTATTTCCAAGCTTAGCACATAAATTAATTCGGACCTTTTTGTGCCGGCTTTTTCTCACTGGCGATGACGTAGGCGTGTAATACAGTGGAGTTTCAGGCAGCCCTACTTCCAGGACGCTGGCCTCGCCTACAAAATGGTGACCTTAACGAAACTCACGGAAGAGAGAGCCCTTGAGACAGGCTTTCTAATAGTGTACAACTTGTGAAAATCCAGTATCATTCTGAGGGTGATTTGACCGTCCTTAGTTTGTCTTTGTTTCTTTGACAGCTCTGTGTACAAAAATCCCATTAGGGATGCTTTTGAGGAGCGTTCGGAGTAGCCCCACCTGCTGGTCATTTCCGGTATGAAGCTTGCCCTCCGCGACCCTAAAAGTTTGATTTTCGGAAGCAGGGATATCCAAGGCAGAGTCAGGTACAAATTTTGTCTCTCTAGCATTTCTAGTTCATGAGTTATTTCCAAGCTTAGCACAGAATTTCTTTCGGACCTTTTTGTGCCGGCTTTTTCTCACTGGCGATGACGTAGGCGTGTAATACAGTGGAGTTTCGGTCAACCCTACTTCCAGGACGCTGGCCTCGCCTAGAAATAACGAAACTCACGGAAGAGAGAGCCCTTGAGACAGGCTTTCTAATGGTGTACAACTTGTGAAAATCCAGTATCATTCTGAGGGTGATTTGACCGTCCTTACTTTGTCATTGTTTCTTTGACAGCTCTGTGTACAAAAATCCCATTAGGGATGCTTTTGAGGAGCGTTCCGAGTAGCCCCATTTGCTGGTCATTTCCGGTATGAAGCTAGCCCTCTGCGACCCTAAAAGTTTGATTTTCGGAAGCAGGGATATCCAAGGCAGAGTCAGGTACAAATTTTGTCTCTCTAACATTTCTAGTTCATGAGTTATTTCCAAGCTTAGCACAGAATTTATTTCGGACCTTTTTGTGCCGGCTTTTTCTCACTGGCGATGACGTAGGCGTGTAATACAGTGGAGTTTCGGGCAGCCCTACTTACAGGACGCTGGCCTCGCCTACAAAATGGTGACCTTAACGAAACTCACGGAAGAGAGAGCCCTTGAGACAGGCTTTCTAATGGTGTACAACTTGTGAAAATCCAGTATCATTCTGAGGGTGAGTTGACCGTCCTTATTCTGTCTTTGTTTCTTTGACAGCTCTGTGTACAAAAATCCAATTAAGGATTCTTTGAGGAGCGTTCGGAGTAGCCCCACCTGCTGGTCATTTCCGGTATGAAGCTTGCCCTCCGCGACCCTAAAAGTTTGATTTTCGGAAGCAGGGATATCCAAGGCAGAGTTAGGTACAAATTTTGTCTCTCTAGCATTTCTAGTTCATGAGTTATTTCCAAGCTTAGCACAGAAATTATTTCGGACATTTTTGTGCCGGCTTTTTCTCACTGGTGATGACGTAGGCGTGTAATACAGTGGAGTTTCGGGCAGCCCTACTTCGAGGACGCTGGCCTCGCCTACAAAATGGTGACCTTAACGAAACTAACGGAAGTGAGAGCTCTTGAGACGGGCTTTCTAATGGTGTACAACTTGTGAAAATCCAGTATCATTCTGAGGGTGATTTGACCGTCCTTATTTTGTCTTTGTTTCTTTGACAGCTCTGTGTACAAAAATCCCATTAGGGATGCTTTTGAGGAGCGTTGGGAGTAGCCCCACCTGCTTGTCATTTCCGGTATGAAGCTTGCCCTCCGCGACCCTTAAAGTTTGATTTTCGGAAGCAGGGATATCCAAGGCAGAGTCAGGTAGAAATTTTGTCTCTCTAGCATTTCTAGTTCATGAGTTATTTCCAAGCTTAGCACATAAATTAATTCGGACCTTTTTTGTGCCGGCTTTTTCTCACTGGCGATGACGTAGGCGTGTAATACAGTGGAGTTTCAGGCAGCCCTACTTCCAGGACGCTGGCCTCGCCTACAAAATGGTGACCTTAACGAAACTCACGGAAGTGAGAGCTCTTGAGACAGGCTTTCTAATGGTGTACAACTTGTGAAAATCCAGTATCATTCTGAGGGTGATTTGACCGTCCTTATTTTGTCTTTGTTTCTTTGACAGCTCTGTGTACAAAAATCCCATTAGGGATGCTTTTGAGGAGCGTTGGGAGTAGCCCCACCTGCTGGTCATTTCCGGTATGAAGCTTGCCCTCCGCGACCCTAAAAGTTTGATTTTCGGAAGCAGGGATATCCAAGGCAGAGTTAGGTACAAATTTTGTCTCTCTAGCATTTCTAGTTCATGAGTTATTTCCAAGCTTAGCACAGAAATTATTTCGGACATTTTTGTGCCGGCTTTTTCTCACTGGTGATGACGTAGGCGTGTAATACAGTGGAGTTTCAGGCAGCCCTACTTCCAGGACGCTGGCCTCGCCTACAAAATGGTGACCTTAACGAAACTCACGGAAGAGAGAGCCCTTGAGACAGGCTTTCTAATGGTGTACAACTTGTGAAAATCCAGTATCATTCTGAGGGTGATTTGACCGTCCTTATTTTGTCTTTGTTTCTTTGACAGCTCTGTGTACAAAAATCCCATTAGGGATGCTTTTGAGGAGCGTTGGGAGTAGCCCCATCTGCTGGTCATTTCCGGTATGAAGCTTGCCCTCCGCGACCCTAAAAGCTTAATTTTCGGAAGCAGGGATATCCAAGGCAGAGTCAGGTACACATTTTTTTCTCTCTAGCATTTCTAGTTCATGAGTTATTTCCAAGCTTAGCACAGAATTTCTTTCGGACCTTTTTGTGCCGGCTTTTTCTCACTGGCGATGACGTAGGCGTGTAATACAGGGGAGTTTAGGGCAGCCCTACTTCCAGGACGCTGGCCTCGTCTAGAAAATGCTGACCTTAACGAAACTCACGGAAGAGAGAGCCCTTGAGACAGGCTTTCTAATAGTGTACAACTTGTGAAAATCCAGTGTCATTCTGAGGGTGATTTGACCGTCCTTAGTTTGTCTTTGTTTCTTTGACAGCTCTGTTTACAAAAATCCCATTAGGGATGCTTTTGAGGAGCGTTGGGAGTAGCCCCACCTGCTTGTCATTTCCGGTATGAAGCTTGCCCTCCGCGACACTAAAAGTTTGATTTTCGGAAGCAGGGATATCCAAGGCAGAGTCAGGTAGAAATTTTGTCTCTCTAGCATTTCTAGTTCATGAGTTATTTCCAAGCTTAGCACATAAATTAATTCGGACCTTTTTGTGCCGGCTTTTTCTCACTGGCGATGACGTAGGCGTGTAATACAGTGGAGTTTCAGGCAGCCCTACTTCCAGGACGCTGGCCTCGCCTACAAAATGGTGACCTTAACGAAACTCACGGAAGAGAGAGCCCTTGAGACAGGCTTTCTAATAGTGTACAACTTGTGAAAATCCAGTATCATTCTGAGGGTGATTTGACCGTCCTTAGTTTGTCTTTGTTTCTTTGACAGCTCTGTGTACAAAAATCCCATTAGGGATGCTTTTGAGGAGCGTTCGGAGTAGCCCCACCTGCTGGTCATTTCCGGTATGAAGCTTGCCCTCCGCGACCCTAAAAGTTTGATTTTCGGAAGCAGGGATATCCAAGGCAGAGTCAGGTACAAATTTTGTCTCTCTAGCATTTCTAGTTCATGAGTTATTTCCAAGCTTAGCACAGAATTTCTTTCGGACCTTTTTGTGCCGGCTTTTTCTCACTGGCGATGACGTAGGCGTGTAATACAGTGGAGTTTCGGTCAACCCTACTTCCAGGACGCTGGCCTCGCCTAGAAATAACGAAACTCACGGAAGAGAGAGCCCTTGAGACAGGCTTTCTAATGGTGTACAACTTGTGAAAATCCAGTATCATTCTGAGGGTGATTTGACCGTCCTTACTTTGTCATTGTTTCTTTGACAGCTCTGTGTACAAAAATCCCATTAGGGATGCTTTTGAGGAGCGTTCCGAGTAGCCCCATTTGCTGGTCATTTCCGGTATGAAGCTAGCCCTCTGCGACCCTAAAAGTTTGATTTTCGGAAGCAGGGATATCCAAGGCAGAGTCAGGTACAAATTTTGTCTCTCTAACATTTCTAGTTCATGAGTTATTTCCAAGCTTAGCACAGAATTTATTTCGGACCTTTTTGTGCCGGCTTTTTCTCACTGGCGATGACGTAGGCGTGTAATACAGTGGAGTTTCGGGCAGCCCTACTTCCAGGACGCTGGCCTCGCCTACAAAATGGTGACCTTAACGAAACTCACGGAAGAGAGAGCCCTTGAGACAGGCTTTCTAATGGTGTACAACTTGTGAAAATCCAGTATCATTCTGAGGGTGAGTTGACCGTCCTTATTCTGTCTTTGTTTCTTTGACAGCTCTGTGTACAAAAATCCAATTAAGGATTCTTTGAGGAGCGTTCGGAGTAGCCCCACCTGCTGGTCATTTCCGGTATGAAGCTTGCCCTCCGCGACCCTTAAAGTTTGATTTTCGGAAGCAGGGATATCCAAGGCAGAGTCAGGTAGAAATTTTGTCTCTCTAGCATTTCTAGTTCATGAGTTATTTCCAAGCTTAGCACATAAATTAATTCGGACCTTTTTTGTGCCGGCTTTTTCTCACTGGCGATGACGTAGGCGTGTAATACAGTGGAGTTTCAGGCAGCCCTACTTCCAGGACGCTGGCCTCGCCTACAAAATGGTGACCTTAACGAAACTCACGGAAGAGAGAGCCCTTGAGACAGGCTTTCTAATGGTGTACAACTTGTGAAAATCCAGTATCATTCTGAGGGTGATTTGACCGTCCTTATTTTGTCTTTGTTTCTTTGACAGCTCTGTGTACAAAAATCCCATTAGGGATGCTTTTGAGGAGCGTTGGGAGTAGCCCCACCTGCTGGTCATTTCCGGTATGAAGCTTGCCCTCCGCGACCCTAAAAGTTTGATTTTCGGAAGCAGGGATATCCAAGGCAGAGTTAGGTACAAATTTTGTCTCTCTAGCATTTCTAGTTCATGAGTTATTTCCAAGCTTAGCACAGAAATTATTTCGGACATTTTTGTGCCGGCTTTTTCTCACTGGTGATGACGTAGGCGTGTAATACAGTGGAGTTTCAGGCAGCCCTACTTCCAGGACGCTGGCCTCGCCTACAAAATGGTGACCTTAACGAAACTCACGGAAGAGAGAGCCCTTGAGACAGGCTTTCTAATGGTGTACAACTTGTGAAAATCCAGTATCATTCTGAGGGTGATTTGACCGTCCTTATTTTGTCTTTGTTTCTTTGACAGCTCTGTGTACAAAAATCCCATTAGGGATGCTTTTGAGGAGCGTTGGGAGTAGCCCCATCTGCTGGTCATTTCCGGTATGAAGCTTGCCCTCCGCGACCCTAAAAGCTTAATTTTCGGAAGCAGGGATATCCAAGGCAGAGTCAGGTACACATTTTTTTCTCTCTAGCATTTCTAGTTCATGAGTTATTTCCAAGCTTAGCACAGAATTTCTTTCGGACCTTTTTGTGCCGGCTTTTTCTCACTGGCGATGACGTAGGCGTGTAATACAGGGGAGTTTAGGGCAGCCCTACTTCCAGGACGCTGGCCTCGTCTAGAAAATGCTGACCTTAACGAAACTCACGGAAGAGAGAGCCCTTGAGACAGGCTTTCTAATAGTGTACAACTTGTGAAAATCCAGTGTCATTCTGAGGGTGATTTGACCGTCCTTAGTTTGTCTTTGTTTCTTTGACACCTCTGTGTACAAAAATCCCATTAGTGATGCTTTTGATGAGCGTTGGGAGTAGCCCCACCTGCTGGTCATTTCCGGTATGAAGCTTGCCCTCCGCGACCCTAAAAGTTTGATTTTCGGAAGCAGGGATATCCAAGGCAGAGTTAGGTACAAATTTTGTCTCTCTAGCATTTCTAGTTCATGAGTTATTTCCAAGCTTAGCACAGAAATTATTTCGGACATTTTTGTGCCGGCTTTTTCTCACTGGTGATGACGTAGGCGTGTAATACAGTGGAGTTTCAGGCAGCCCTACTTCCAGGACGCTGGCCTCGCCTACAAAATGGTGACCTTAACGAAACTCACGGAAGAGAGAGCCCATGAGACAGGCTTTCTAATGGTGTACAACTTGTGAAAATCCAGTATCATTCTGAGGGTGATTTGACCGTCCTTATTTTGTCTTTGTTTCTTTGACAGCTCTGTGTACAAAAATCCCATTAGGGATGCTTTTGAGGAGCGTTGGGAGTAGCCCCATCTGCTGGTCATTTCCGGTATGAAGCTTGCCCTCCGCGACCCTAAAAGCTTAATTTTCGGAAGCAGGGATATCCAAGGCAGAGTCAGGTACACATTTTTTTCTCTCTAGCATTTCTAGTTCATGAGTTATTTCCAAGCTTAGCACAGAATTTCTTTCGGACCTTTTTGTGCCGGCTTTTTCTCACTGGCGATGACGTAGGCGTGTAATACAGGGGAGTTTAGGGCAGCCCTACTTCCAGGACGCTGGCCTCGTCTAGAAAATGCTGACCTTAACGAAACTCACGGAAGAGAGAGCCCTTGAGACAGGCTTTCTAATAGTGTACAACTTGTGAAAATCCAGTGTCATTCTGAGGGTGATTTGACCGTCCTTAGTTTGTCTTTGTTTCTTTGACACCTCTGTGTACAAAAATCCCATTAGGGATGCTTTTGATGAGCGTTGGGAGTAGCCCCACCTGCTGGTCATTTCCGGTATGAAGCTTGCCCTCCGCGACCCTAAAAGTTTGATTTTCGGAAGCAGGGATATCCAAGGCAGAGTCGGGTACAAATTTTGTCTCTCTAGCATTTCTAGTTCATGAGTTATTTCCAAGCTTAGCACAGAATTTCTTTCGGACCTTTTTGTGCCGGCTTTTTCTCACTGGCAATGACGTAGGCGTGTAATACAGTGGAGTTTCGGGCAGCCCTACTTCCACGACGCTGGCCTCGCCTACAAAATGGTGACCTTAACAAAACTCACGGAAGAGAGAGCCCTTGAGACAGGCTTTCTAATGGTGTACAACTTGTGAAAATCCAGTATCATTCTGAGGGTGATTTGACCGTCCTTAGTTTGTCTTTGTTTCTTTGACAGCTCTGTGTACAAAAATCCCATTAGGGATGCTTTTGAGGAGCGTTGGGAGTAGCCCCACCTGCTGGTCATTTCCGGTATGAAGCTTGCCCTCCGCGACCCTAAAAATTTGATTTTCGGAAGCAGGGATATCCAAGGCAGAGTCAGGTACAAATTTTGTCTCTCTAGCATTTCTAGTTCATGAGTTATTTCCAAGCTTAGCACAGCATTTCTTTCGGACCTTTTTGTGACGGCTTTTTCTCAGTGGCGATGACGTAGGCGTGTAATACAGTGGAGTTTCGGGCAGCCCTACTTCCAGGACGCTGGTCACGCTTACAAAATAATGATCTTAACGAGACTCACAGAAGAGAGAGCCCTTCAGACGGGCTTTCTAATGGTGTACAACTTGTGAATATCCAGTATCATTTTGAGGGTGATTTGACCGTCCTTAGTTTGTCTTTATTTCTTTGACAGCTCTGTGTACAAAAATCCCATTAGGGATGCTTTTGAGGAGCGTTTGGAGTAGCCCCACCTGCTGGTCATTTCCGGTATGAAGCTTGCCCTCCGCGACCCTAAAAGTTTGATTTTCGGAAGCAGGGATATCCAAGGCAGAGTCAGGTACAAATTTTGTCTCTCTAGCATTTCTAGTTCATGAGTTATTTCCAGGTTTAGCACAGAATTTCTTTCGGACCTTTTTGTGACGGCTTTTTCTCACTGGCGATGACGTAGGCGTGTAATACAGTGGAGTTTCGGGCAGCCCTACTTCCAGGACGCTGGTCACGCTTACAAAATAATGATCTTAACGAGACTCACAGAAGAGAGAGCCCTTCAGACGGGCTTTCTAATGGTGTACAACTTGTGAATATCCAGTATCATTTTGAGGGTGATTTGACCGTCCTTAGTTTGTCTTTATTTCTTTGACAGCTCTGTGTACAAAAATCCCATTAGGGATGCTTTTGAGGAGCGTTTCGAGTAGCCCCACCTGCTGGTCATTTCCGGTATATAACTTGTCCTCCGCGACCCTAAAAGTTTGATTTTCGGAAGCAGGGATATCCAAGGCAGAGTCAGGTACAAATTTGGTCTCTCTAGCATTTCTAGTTCATGAGTTATTTCCAAGCTTAGCACAGAATTTATTTCGGACCTTTTTGTGCCGGCTTTTTCTCACTGGCGATGACGTAGGCGTGTAATACAGTGGAGTTTCGGGCAGCCCTACTTCCAGGACGCTGGCCTCTTTTAGAAAATGGTGACCTTAACGAAACTCACGGGAGAGAGAGCCCTTGCGACAGGCTTTCTAATGGTGTACAACTTGTGAAAATCCAGTATCATTCTAAGGGTGATTTGACCGTCCTTAGTTTGTCTTTGTTTCTTTGACAGCTCTGTGTACAAAAATCCC
Source organism: Pisaster brevispinus (assembly GCA_023634235.1). Classification (NCBI taxonomy): domain Eukaryota; kingdom Metazoa; phylum Echinodermata; class Asteroidea; order Forcipulatida; family Asteriidae; genus Pisaster; species Pisaster brevispinus. Next base: position 16,261,979 of record JAMKCF010000013.1, read on the forward strand.
ATTAGGGATGCTTTTGATGAGCGTTGGGAGTAGCCCCACCTGCTGGTCATTTCCGGTATGAAGCTTGCCCTCCGCGACCCTAAAAGTTTAATTTTCGGAAGCAGGGATATCCAAGGCAGAGTCAGGTACAAATTTTGTCTCTCTAGCATTTCTAGTTCATGAGTTATTTCCAAGCTTAGCACAGAATTTATTTCGGACCTTTTTGTGCCGGCTTTTTTTCACTGGCGATGACGTAGGCGTGTAATACAGTGGAGTTTCGGGCAGCCCTACTTCCAGGACGCTGGTCTCGCTTACAAAATAATGATCTTAACGAGACTCACAGAAGAGAGAGCCCTTCAGACGGGCTTTCTAATGGTGTACAACTTGTGAATATCCAGTATCATTTTGAGGGTGATTTGACCGTCCTTAGTTTGTCTTTATTTCTTTGACAGCTCTGTGTACAAAAATCCCATTAGGGATGCTTTTGAGGAGCGTTTGGAGTAGCCCCACCTGCTGGTCATTTCCGGTATGAAGCTTGCCCTCCGCGACCCTAAAAGTTTGATTTTCGGAAGCAGGGATATCCAAGGCAGAGTCAGGTACAAATTTTGTCTCTCTAGCATTTCTAGTTCATGAGTTATTTCCAGGTTTAGCACAGAATTTCTTTCGGACCTTTTTGTGACGGCTTTTTCTCACTGGCGATGACGTAGGCGTGTAATACAGTGGAGTTTCGGGCAGCCCTACTTCCAGGACGCTGGTCACGCTTACAAAATAATGATCTTAACGAGACTCACAGAAGAGAGAGCCCTTCAGACGGGCTTTCTAATGGTGTACAACTTGTGAATATCCAGTATCATTTTGAGGGTGATTTGACCGTCCTTAGTTTGTCTTTATTTCTTTGACAGCTCTGTGTACAAAAATCCCATTAGGGATGCTTTTGAGGAGCGTTTCGAGTAGCCCCACCTGCTGGTCATTTCCGGTATATAACTTGTCCTCCGCGACCCTAAAAGTTTGATTTTCGGAAGCAGGGATATCCAAGGCAGAGTCAGGTACAAATTTGGTCTCTCTAGCATTTCTAGTTCATGAGTTATTTCCAAGCTTAGCACAGAATTTATTTCGGACCTTTTTGTGCCGGCTTTTTCTCACTGGCGATGACGTAGGCGTGTAATACAGTGGAGTTTCGGGCAGCCCTACTTCCAGGACGCTGGCCTCTTTTAGAAAATGGTGACCTTAACGAAACTCACGGGAGAGAGAGCCCTTGCGACAGGCTTTCTAATGGTGTACAACTTGTGAAAATCCAGTATCATTCTAAGGGTGATTTGACCGTCCTTAGTTTGTCTTTGTTTCTTTGACAGCTCTGTGTACAAAAATCCCATTAGGGATGCTTTTGAGGAGCGTTGGGAGTAGCCCCACCTGCTGGTCATTTCCGGTATGAAGCTTGCCCTCCGCGACCCTAAAAGTTTAATTTTCGGAAGCAGGGATATCCAAGGCAGAGTCAGGTACAAATTTTGTCTCTCTAGCATTTCTAGTTCATGAGTTATTTCCAAGCTTAGCACAGAATTTATTTCGGACCTTTTTGTGCCGGCTTTTTTTCACTGGCGATGACGTAGGCGTGTAATACAGTGGAGTTTCGGGCAGCCCTACTTCCAGGACGCTGGTCTCGCGTACAAAATGATGACCTTAACGAGACTCACAGAAGAGAGAGCCCATGAGACGGGCTTTCTAATGGTGTACAACTTGTGAAAATCCAGTATCATTCTGAGGGTGATTTGACCGTCCTTAGTTTGTCTTTATTTCTTTGACAGCTCTGTGTACAAAAATCCCATTAGGGATGCTTTTGAGGAGCGTTGGGAGTAGCCCCACCTGCTGGTCATTTCCGGTATGAAGCTTGCCCACCGCGACCCTAAAAGTTTGATTTTCGGAAGCAGGGATATCCAAGGCAGAGTCAGGTACAAATTTTGTCTCTCTAGCATTTCTAGTTCATGAGTTATTTTCAAGCTTAGCACAGAATTTCTTTCGGACCTTTTTGTACCGGCTTTTTCTCAGTGGCGATGACTTAGGCGTGTAATACAGTGGTTTTTCGGGCAGCCCTACTTCCAGGACGATAGCCTCGCCTACAAAATGGTGACCTTTACGAAACTCACGGAAGAGAGAGCCCTTGAGACAGGCTTTCTAATGGTGTACAACTTGTGAAAATCCAGTTTCATTCTGAGGGTGATTTGACCGTCCTTAGTTTGTCTTTGTTTCTTTGACAGCTCTGTGTAAAATAATCCCATTAGGGATGCTTTTGAGGAGCGTTGGGAGTAGCCCCACCTGCTGGTCATTTCTGGTATGAAGCTTGCCCTCCGCGACCCTAAAAGTTTGATTTTTGGAAGCAGGGATATCCAAGGCAGAGTCAGGTACAAATTTTGTCTCTCTAGCATTTCTACTTCATGAGTTATTTCAAAGCTTAGCACAGAATTTCATTCGGACCTTTTTGTACTGCTTTTTCTCACTGGCGATGACTTAGGCGTGTAATACAGTGGTTTTTCGGGCAGCCCTACTTCCAGGACGATAGCCTCGCCTACAAAATGGTGATCTTTACGAAACTCACGGAAGAGAGAGCCCCTGAGACAGGCTTTCTAATGGTCTACAACTTGTGAAAATCCAGTATCATTCTGAGGGTTATTTGACCATCCTTAGTTTGTCTTTGTTTCTTTGACAGCTCTGTGTACAAAAATCCCATTAGGGATGCTTTTGAGGGGCGTTCGGAGTAGCCCCACCTGCTGGTCATTTCCGGTATGAAGCTTGCCCTCCGCGACCCTAAAAGTTTGATTTTCGGAAGCAGGGATATCCAAGGCAGAGTCAGGTACAAATTTTGTCTCTCTAGCATTTCTAGTTCATAAGTTATTTCAAAGCTTAGCACAGAATTTCTTTCGGACCTTTTTGTGCCGGCTTTTTCTCACTGGCGATGACGTAGGCGTGTAATACAGTGGAGTTTCGGGCAGCCCTACTTCCAGGACGCTGGCCTCTTTTAGAAAATAGTGACCTTAACGAAACTCACGGGAGAGAGAGCCCTGGAGACAGGCTTTCTAATAGTGTACAACTTGTGAAAATCCAGTATCATTCTCAGGGTGATTTGACCGTCCTTAGTTTGTCTTTGTTTCTTTGACAGCTCTGTGTAAAAAAATCCCATTAGGGATGCTTTTGAGGAGCGTTGGGAGTAGCCCCACCTGCTGGTCATTTCCGGTATGAAGCTTGCCCTCCGCGACCCTAAAAGTTTGATTTTCGGAAGCAGGGATATCCAAGGCAGAATCAGGTACAAATTTTGTCTCTGTAGCATTTCTAGTTCATGAGTTATTTCCAAGCTTAGCACAGAATTTATTTCGGACCTTTTTGTGCCGGCTTTTTTTCACTGGCGATGACGTAGGCGTGTAATACAGTGGAGTTTCGGGCAGCCCTACTTCCAGGACGCTGGTCTCGCGTACAAAATGATGACTTTAACGAGACTCACAGAAGAGAGAGCCCATGAGACGGGCTTTCTAATGGTGTACAACTTGTGAAAATCCAGTATCATTCTGAGGGTGATTTGACCGTCCTTATTTTGTCCTTGTTTCTTTGACAGCTCTGCGTACAAAAATCCCATTAGGGATGCTTTTGAGGAGCGTTGGGAGTAGCCCCACCTGCTGGTCATTTCCGGTATGAAGCTTGACCTCCGCGACCCTAAAAGTTTGATTTTCGGAAGCAGGGATATCCAAGGCAGAGTCAGGTACAAATTTTGTCTCTCTAGCATTTCTAGTTCATGAGTTATTTCCAAGCTTAGCACAGAATTTATTTCGGAACTTTTTGTGCCGGCTTTTTCTCACTGGCGATGACGTAGGCGTGTTATACAGTGGAGTTTCGGGCAGCCCTACTTGCAGGACGCTAGCCTCGCCTAGAAAATGGTGACCTTAACGAAACTCACGGAAGAGAGAGCCCTTGAGACGGGCTTTCTAATGGTCTACAACTTGTGAAAATCCAGTATCATTCTGAGGGTGATTTGACCGTCCTTAGTTTGTCTTTGTTTATTTGACAGCTCTGTGTACAAAAATCCCATTAGGGATGCTTTTGAGGAGCGTTGGGAGTAGCCCCACCTGCTGGTCATTTCCGGTATGAAGCTTGCCCTCCGCGACCCTAAAAGTTTGATTTTCGGAAGCAGGGATATCCAAGGCAGAGTCAGGTACAAATTTTGTCTCTCTAGCATTTCTAGTTCATGAGTTATTTTAAAGCTTAGCACAGAAATTATTTCGGACCTTTTGGTGCCGGCTTTTTCTCACTGGCGATGACGTAGGCGTGTAATACAGTGGAGTTTCGGGCAGCCCTACTTCCAGGACGCTGGCATCGCTTAGAAAATGGTGACCTTAACGAAACTCACGGAAGAGAGAGCCCTTCAGACAGGCTTTCTAATGGTGTACAACTTGTGAAAATCCAGTATCATTCTGAGGGTGATTTAACCGTCCTTAGTTTGTCTTTGTTTCTTTGACAGCTCTGTGTACAAAAATCCCAATAGGGATGCTTTTGAGCAGCGTTGGGAGTAGCCCCACCTGCTGGTCATTTCCGGTATGAAGCTTGCCCTCCGCGACCCTAAAAGTTTGATTTTCGGAAGCAGGGATATCCAAGGCAGAGTCAGGTACAAATTTGGTCTCTCTAGCATTTCTAGTTCATGAGTTATTTCCAAGCTTAGCACAGAATTTATTTCGGACCTTTTTGTGCCGGCTTTTTCTCACTGGCGATGACGTAGGCGTGTAATACAGTGGAGTTTCGGGCAGCCCTACTTCCAGGACGCTGGCCTCGCCTAGAAAATGGTGACCTTAACGAAACTCACGGAAGAGAGAGCCCTTGAGACAGGCTTTCTAATGGTGTACAACTTGTGAAAATCCAGTATCATTCTGAGGGTGATTTGACCGTCCTTATTTTGTCTTTGTTTCTTTGACAGCTCTGTGTACAAAAATCCCATTAGGGATGCTTTTGAGGAGCGTTGGGAGTAGCCCCACCTGCTGGTCATTTCCGGTATGAAGCTTGCCCTCCGCGACCCTAAAAGTTTGATTTTCGGAAGCAGGGATATCCAAGGCAGACTCAGGTAGAAATTTTGTCTCTCTAGCATTTCTAGTTCATGAGTTATTTCCAAGCTTAGCACAGAATTTCTTTCGGACCTTTTTGTGCCGGCTTTTTCTCACTGGCGATGACGTAGGCGTGTAATACAGTGGAGTTTCGGGCAGCCCTACTTCCAGGACGCTGGCCTTGCCTAGAAAATGGTGACCTTAACGAAACTCACGGAAGAGAGAGCCCTTGAAAAAAGGCTTTCTAATGGTGTACAACTTGTGAAAACCCAGTATCACTCTGAGGGTGATTTGACCGTCCTTAGTTTGTCTTTGTTTCTTTGACAGCTCTGTGTACAAAAATCGCATTAGGGATGCTTTTGAGGAGCGTTGGGAGTAGCCCCACCTGCTGGTCTTTTCCGGTATGAAGCTTGCCCTCCGCGACCATAAAAGTTTGATTTTCGGAAGCAGGGATATCCAAGGCAGAGTCAGGTACAAATTTTGTCTCTCTAGCATTTTTAGTTCATGAGTTATTTCCAAGCTTAGCACAGAATTTCTTTCGGACCTTTTTGTGCCGGCTTTTTCTCACTGGCGATGACGTAGGCGTGTAATACAGTGGAGTTTCGGGCAGCCCTACTTCCAGGACGCTGGCCTCGCCTAGAAAATGCTGACCTTAACGAAACTCACGGAAGAGAGAGCCCTTGAGACAGGCTTTCTAATGGTGTACAACTTGTGAAAATCCAGTATCATTCTGAGGGTGATTTGACCGTCCTTATTTTGTCTTTGTTTCTTTGACAGCTCTGTGTACAAAAATCCCATTAGGGATGCTTTTGAGGAGCGTTGGGAGTAGCCCCACCTGCTGGTCATTTCCGGTATGAAGCTTGCCCTCCGCGACCCTAAAAGTTTGATTTTCGGAAGCAGGGATATCCAAGGCAGACTCAGGTAGAAATTTTGTCTCTCTAGCATTTCTAGTTCATGAGTTATTTCCAAGCTTAGCACAGAATTTCTTTCGGACCTTTTTGTGCCGGCTTTTTCTCACTGGCGATGACGTAGGCGTGTAATACAGTGGAGTTTCGGGCAGCCCTACTTCCAGGACGCTGGCCTTGCCTAGAAAATGGTGACCTTAACGAAACTCACGGAAGAGAGAGCCCTTGAAAAAAGGCTTTCTAATGGTGTACAACTTGTGAAAACCCAGTATCACTCTGAGGGTGATTTGACCGTCCTTAGTTTGTCTTTGTTTCTTTGACAGCTCTGTGTACAAAAATCGCATTAGGGATGCTTTTGAGGAGCGTTGGGAGTAGCCCCACCTGCTGGTCATTTCCGGTATGAAGCTTGCCCTCCGCGACCATAAAAGTTTGATTTTCGGAAGCAGGGATATCCAAGGCAGAGTCAGGTACAAATTTTGTCTCTCTAGCATTTGTAGTTCATGAGTTATTTCCAAGCTTAGCACAGAATTTCTTTCGGACCTTTTTGTGCCGGCTTTTTCTCACTGGCGATGACGTAGGCGTGTAATACAGTGGAGTTTCGGGCAGCCCTACTTCAAGGACGCTGGCATCGCTTAGAAAATGGTGACCTTAACGAAACTCACGAAAGAGAGAGCCCTTGAGACAGGCTTTCTAATGGTGTACAACTTGTGAAAATCCAGTATCATTCTGAGGGTGATTTAACCGTCCTTAGTTTGTCTTTGTTTCTTTGACAGCTCTGTGTAAAAAAATCCCAATAGGGATGCTTTTGAGGAGCGTTGGGAGTAGCCCCACCTGCTGGTCATTTCCGGTATGAAGCTTGACGTCCGCGACCATAAAAGTTTGATTTTCGGAAGCAGGGATATCCAAGGCAGAGTCAGGTACAAATTTGGTCTCTCTAGCATTATTAGTTCATGAGTTATTTCCAAGCTTAGCACAGAATTTCTTTCGGACCTTTTTGTGCCGGCTTTTTCTCACTGGCGATGACGTAGGCGTGTAATACAGTGGAGTTTCGGGCAGCCCTACTTCCAGGACGCTGGCCTCGCCTAAAAAATGCTGACCTTAACGAAACTCACGGAAGAGAGAGCCCTTGAGACAGGCTTTCTAATGGTGTACAACTTGTGAAAATCCAGTATCATTCTGAGGGTGATTTGACCGTCCTTATTTTGTCTTTGTTTCTTTGACAGCTCTGTGTACAAAAATCCCATTAGGGATGCTTTTGAGGAGCGTTGGGAGTAGCCCCACCTGTTGGTCATTTCCGGTATGAAGCTTGCCCTCCGCGACCCTAAAAGTTTGATTTTCGGAAGCAGGGATATCCAAGGCAGACTCAGGTAGAAATTTTGTCTCCCTAGCATTTCTAGTTCATGAGTTATTTCCAAGCTTAGCACAAAATTTCTTTCGGACCTTTTTGTGCCGGCTTTTTCTCACTGGCGATGACGTAGGCGTGTAATACAGTGGAGTTTCGGGCAGCCCTACTTCCAGGACGCTGGCCTTGCCTAGAAAATGGTGACCTTAACGAAACTCACGGAAGAGAGAGCCCTTGAAAAAAGGCTTTCTAATGGTGTACAACTTGTGAAAATCCAGTATCATTCTGAGGGTGATTTGACCGTCCTTAGTTTGTCTTTGTTTCTTTGACAGCTCTGTGTACAAAAATCCCATTAGGGATGCTTTTGAGGAGCGTTCAGAGAAGCCCCACCTGCTGGTCATTTCCGGTATGAAGCTTGCCCTCCGCGACCCTTAAAGTTTAATTTTCGGAAGCAGGGATATCCAAGGCAGAGTCAGGTACAAATTTTGTCTCTCTAGCATTTGTAGTTCATGAGTTATTTCCAAGCTTAGCACAGAAATTATTTCGGACCTTTTTGTGCCGGCTTTTTCTCACTGGCGATGACGTAGGCGTGTAATACAGTGGATTTTCGGGCAGCCCTACTTCCAGGACGCTGGCCTCGCCTAGAAAATTGTGACCTTAACGAAACTCACGGAAGAGAGAGCCCTTGAGACGGGCTTTCTAATGGTGTACAACTTGTGAACATCCAGTATCATTCTGAGGATGATTTGACCGTCCTTAGTTTGTCTTTGTTTCTTTGACAGCAGTGTGTACAAAAATCCCATTAGGGATGCTTTTGAGGAGCGTTTGGAATAGCCCCACCTGCTGGTCATTTCCGGTATGAAGCTTGCCCTTCGCGACCCTAAAAGTTTGATTTTCGGAAGCAGGGATATCCAAGGCAGAGTCAGGTACAAATTTTGTCTCTCCAGCATTTCTAGTTCATGAGTTATTTCAAAGCTTAGCACAGAAATTATTTCGGACCTTTTGGTGCCGGCTTTTTCTCACTGGCGATGACGTAGGCGTGTAATACAGTGGAGTTTCGGGCAGCCCTACTTCCAGGACGCTGGCATCGCCTAGAAAATGGTGACCTTAACGAAACTCACGGAAGAGAGAGCCCTTGAGACAGGCTTTGTAATGGTGTACAACTTGTGAAAATCCAGTATCATTCTGAGGGTGATTTGACCGTCCTTAGTTTGTCTTTGTTTCTTTGACATCTCTGTGTACAAAAATCCCATTAGGGATGCTTTTGAGGAGCGTTCGGAGTAGCCCCACCTGGTGGTCATTTCCGGTACGAAGCTTGCCCTCCGCGACCCTTAAAGTTTGATTTTCGGAAGCAGGGATATCCAAGGCAGAGTCAGGTACAAATTTTGTCTCTCTAGCATTTGTAGTTCATGAGTTATTTCCAAGTTTAGCACATAAATTATTTCGGACCTTTTTGTGCCGGCTTTTTCTCACTGGCGATGACGTAGGCGTGTAATACAGTGGAGTTTCGGGCAGCCCTACTTCCAGGACGCTGGCCTCGCTTAGAAAATGCTGACCTTAACGAAACTCACGGAAGAGAGAGCCCTTGAGACAGGCTTTCTAATGGTGTACAACTTGTGAAAATCCAGTATCATTCTGAGGGTGATTTGACCGTCCTTAGTTTGTCTTTGTTTCTTTGACAGCTCTGTGTACAAATATCCCATTAGGGATGCTTTTGAGGAGCGTTGGGAGTAGCCCCACCTGCTGGTCATTTCCGGTATGAAGCTTGCCCTCCGCGACCCTAAAAGTTTGATTTTCGGAAGCAGGGATATCCAAGGCAGAGTCAGGTACAAATTTTGTCTCTCTAGCATTTCTAGTTCATGAGTTATTTCCAAGCTTAGCACAGAATTTCTTTCGGACCTTTTTGTGCCGGCTTTTTCTCACTGGCGATGACGTAGGCGTGTAATACAGTTTAGTTTAGGGCAGCCCTACTTCCAGGACGCTGGCCTCGCCTAGAAAATGCTGACCTTAATGAAACTCACGGAAGAGAGAGCTCTTGAGACAGGCTTTCTAATGGTGTACAACTTGTAGAAATCCAGTATCATTCTGAGGGTGATTTGACCGTCCTTAGTTTGTCTTTGTTTCTTTGACAGCTCTGTGTACAAAAATCCCATTAGGGATGCTTTTGAGGAGCGTTGGTAGTAGCCCCACCTGCTGGTCTTTTCCGGTATGAAGCTTGCCCTCCGCGACACTAAAAGTTTGATTTTCGGAAGCAGGGATATCCAAGGCAGAGTCAGGTACAAATTTTGTCTCTCTAGCATTGCTAGTTCATGAGTTATTTCCAAGCTTAGCACAGAATTTCTTTCGGACCTTTTTGTGCCGGCTTTTTCTCACTGGCGATGACGTAGGCGTGTAATACAGTGGAGTTTAGGGCAGCCCTACTTCCAGGACGCTGGCCTCGCCTACAAAATGGTGACTTTAACGAAACTCACGGAAGAAAGAGCCCTTGAGACAGGCTTTCTAATGGTGTACAACTTGTGAAAATCCAGTATCATTCTGAGGGTGATTTGACCGTCCTTAGTTTGTCTTTGTTTCTTTGAACGCTCTGTGTACAAAAATCCCATTAGGGATGCTTTTGAGTAGCCCCACCTGCTGGTCTTTTCCGGTATGAAGCTTGCCCTCCGCGACACTAAAAGTTTGATTTTCGGAAGCAGGGATATCCAAGGCAGAGTCAGGTACAAATTTTGTCTCTCTAGCATTTTTAGTTCATGAGTAATTTCCAAGCTTAGCACAGAAATTATTTCGGACCTTTTGGTGCCGGCTTTTTCTCACTGGCGATGACGTAGGCGTGTAATACAGTGGAGTTTCGGGCAGCCCTACTTCCAGGACGCTGGCATCGCCTAGAAAATGGTGACCTTAACGAAACTCACGGAAGAGAGAGCCCTTGAGACAGGCTTTGTAATGGTGTACAACTTGTGAAAATCCAGTATCATTCTGAGGGTGATTTGACCGTCCTTAGTTTGTCTTTGTTTCTTTGACATCTCTGTGTACAAAAATCCCATTAGGGATGCTTTTGAGGAGCGTTCGGAGTAGCCCCACCAGGTGGTCATTTCCGGTACGAAGCTTGCCCTCCGCGACCCTTAAAGTTTGATTTTCGGAAGCAGGGATATCCAAGGCAGAGTCAGGTACAAATTTTGTCTCTCTAGCATTTGTAGTTCATGAGTTATTTCCAAGTTTAGCACATAAATTATTTCGGACCTTTTTGTGCCGGCTTTTTCTCACTGGCGATGACGTAGGCGTGTAATACAGTGGAGTTTCGGGCAGCCCTACTTCCAGGACGCTGGCCTCGCTTAGAAAATGCTGACCTTAACGAAACTCACGGAAGAGAGAGCCCTTGAGACAGGCTTTCTAATGGTGTACAACTTGTGAAAATCCAGTATCATTCTGAGGGTGATTTGACCGTCCTTAGTTTGTCTTTGTTTCTTTGACAGCTCTGTGTACAAATATCCCATTAGGGATGCTTTTGAGGAGCGTTGGGAGTAGCCCCACCTGCTGGTCATTTCCGGTATGAAGCTTGCCCTCCGCGACCCTAAAAGTTTGATTTTCGGAAGCAGGGATATCCAAGGCAGAGTCAGGTACAAATTTTGTCTCTCTAGCATTTCTAGTTCATGAGTTATTTCCAAGCTTAGCACAGAATTTCTTTCGGACCTTTTTGTGCCGGCTTTTTCTCACTGGCGATGACGTAGGCGTGTAATACAGTTTAGTTTAGGGCAGCCCTACTTCCAGGACGCTGGCCTCGCCTAGAAAATGCTGACCTTAATGAAACTCACGGAAGAGAGAGCTCTTGAGACAGGCTTTCTAATGGTGTACAACTTGTAGAAATCCAGTATCATTCTGAGGGTGATTTGACCGTCCTTAGTTTGTCTTTGTTTCTTTGACAGCTCTGTGTACAAAAATCCCATTAGGGATGCTTTTGAGGAGCGTTGGTAGTAGCCCCACCTGCTGGTCTTTTCCGGTATGAAGCTTGCCCTCCGCGACACTAAAAGTTTGATTTTCGGAAGCAGGGATATCCAAGGCAGAGTCAGGTACAAATTTTGTCTCTCTAGCATTGCTAGTTCATGAGTTATTTCCAAGCTTAGCACAGAATTTCTTTCGGACCTTTTTGTGCCGGCTTTTTCTCACTGGCGATGACGTAGGCGTGTAATACAGTGGAGTTTAGGGCAGCCCTACTTCCAGGACGCTGGCCTCGCCTACAAAATGGTGACTTTAACGAAACTCACGGAAGAAAGAGCCCTTGAGACAGGCTTTCTAATGGTGTACAACTTGTGAAAATCCAGTATCATTCTGAGGGTGATTTGACCGTCCTTAGTTTGTCTTTGTTTCTTTGAACGCTCTGTGTACAAAAATCCCATTAGGGATGCTTTTGAGTAGCCCCACCTGCTGGTCTTTTCCGGTATGAAGCTTGCCCTCCGCGACACTAAAAGTTTGATTTTCGGAAGCAGGGATATCCAAGGCAGAGTCAGGTACAAATTTTGTCTCTCTAGCATTTTTAGTTCATGAGTAATTTCCAAGCTTAGCACAGAATTTCTTTCGGACCTTTTTGTGCCGGCTTTTTCTCACTGGCGATTACGTAGGCGTGTAATACAGTGGAGTTAAGGGCAGCCCTACTTCCAGGACGCTGGCCTCGCCTACAAAATGGTGACTTTAACGAAACTCACGGAAGAAAGAGCCCTTGAGACAGGCTTTCTAATGGTGTACAACTTGTGAAAATCCAGTATCATTCTGAGGGTGATTTGACCGTCCTTAGTTTGTCTTTGTTTCTTTGACCGCTCTGTGTACAAAAATCCCATTAGGGATGCTTTTGAGGAGCGTTCGGAGTAGCCCCACCTGCTGGTCATTTCCGGTATGAAGCTTGCCCTCCGCGACCCTAAAAGTTTGATTTTCGGAAGCAGGGATATCCAAGGCAGAGTCAGGTACAAATTTTGTCTCTCTAGCATTTCTAGTTCATGAGTTATTTCCAGGCTTAGCACAGAATTTCTTTCGGACCTTTTTGTGCCGGCTTTTTCTCACTGGCGATGACGTAGGCGTGTAATACAGTTTAGTTTAGGGCAGCCCTACTTCCAGGACGCTAAGCTCGCCTAGAAAATGGTGACCTTAACGAAACTCACGGAAGAGAGAGCCCTTGAGACAGGCTTTCTAATGGTGTACAACTTGTAGAAATCCAGTATCATTCTGAGGGTGATTTGACCGTCCTTAGTTTGTCTTTGTTTCTTTGACAGCTCTGTGTACAAAAATCCCATTAGGGATGCTTTTGAGGAGCGTTGGGAGTAGCCCCACCTGCTGGTCTTTTCCGGTATGAAGCTTGCCCTCCGCGACACTAAAAGTTTGATTTTCGGAAGCAGGGATATCCAAGGCAGAGTCAGGTACAAATTTTGTCTCTCTAGCATTTCTAGTTCATGAGTTATTTCCAAGCTTAGCACAGAATTTCTTTCGGACCTTTTTGTGCCGGCTTTTTCTCACTGGCGATGACGTAGGCGTGTAATACAGTGGAGTTTAGGGCAGCCCTACTTCCAGGACGCTGGCCTCGCCTACAAAATGGTGACTTTAACGAAACTCACGGGAGAAAGAGCCCTTGAGACAGGCTTTCTAATGGTGTAAAACTTGTGAAAATCCAGTATCATTCTGAGGGTGATTTGACCGTCCTTAGTTTGTCTTTGTTTCTTTGAACGCTCTGTGTACAAAAATCCCATTAGGGATGCTTTTGAGGAGCGTTCGGAGTAGCCCCACCTGCTGGTCATTTCCGGTATGAAGCTTGCCCTCCGCGACCCTAAAAGTTTGATTTTCGGAAGCAGGGATATCCAAGGCAGAGTCAGGTACAAATTTTGTCTCTCTAGCATTTCTAGTTCATGAGTTATTTCCAAGCTTAGCACAGAATTTCTTTCGGACCTTTTTGTGCCGGCTTTTTCTCACTGGCGATGACGTAGGCGTGTAATACAGTGGAGTTTAGGGCAGCCCTACTTCCAGGACGCTTGCCTCGCCTACAAAATGATGACCTTAATGAAACTCAAGGAAGAGAGAGCCCTTGAGACAGGCTTTCTAATGGTGTACAACTTGTGGAAATCCAGTATCATTCTGAGGGTGATTTGACCGTCCTTAGTTTGTCTTTGTTTATTTGACAGCTCTGTGTACAAAAATCCCATTAGGGATGCTATTGAGGAGCGTTCGGAGTAGCCCCACCTGCTGGTCATTTTCGGTATGAAGCTTGCCCTCCGCGACACTAAAAGTTTGATTTTCGGAAGCAGGGATATCCAAGGCAGAGTCAGGTACAAATTTTGTCTCTCTAGCATTTCTAGTTCATGAGTTATTTCCAAGCTTAGCACAGAATTTCTTTCGGACCTTTTTGTGCCGGCTTTTTCTCACTGGCGATGACGTAGGCGTGTAATACAGTGGAGTTTAGGGCAGCCCTACTTCCAGGACGCTGGCCTCGCCTACAAAATGGTGACTTTAACGAAACTCACGGAAGAAAGAGCCCTTGACACAGGCTTTCTAATGGTGTACAACTTGTGAAAATCCAGTATCATTCTGAGGGTGATTTGACCGTCCTTAGTTTGTCTTTGTTTCTTTGACCGCTCTGTTTACAAAAATCCCATTAGGGATGATTTTGAGGAGCCTGGGAGTAGCTCCACCTGCTGGTCATTTCCGGTATGAAGCTTGCCCTCCGCGACCCTAAAAGTTTGATTTTCGGAAGCAGGGATATCCAAGGCAGAGTCAGGTACAAATTTTGTCTCTCTAGCATTTCTAGTTCATGAGTTATTTCCAAGCTTAGCACAGAATTTCTTTCGGACCTTTTTGTGCCGGCTTTTTCTCACTGGCGATGACGTAGGCGTGTAATACAGTGGAGTTTCGGGCAGCCCTACTTCCAGGACGCTGGTCTCGCTTACAAAATGATGACCTTAACGAGACTCACAGAAGAGAGAGCTCTTGAGACGGGCTTTCTAACGGTGTACAACTTGTGAAAATCCAGTATCATTCTGAGGGTGATTTGACCGTCCTTAGTTTGTCTTTGTTTCTTTGACAGCTCTGTGTACAAAAATCCCATTAGGGATACTTTTGAGGAGCGTTCGGAGTAGCCCCACCTGCTGGTCATTTCCGGTATGAAGCTTGCCCTCCGCGACCCTAAAAGTTTGATTTACGGAAGCAGGGATATCCAAGGCAGAGTCAGGTACAAATTTTGTCTCTCTAGCATTTCTAGTTCATGAGTTATTTTCAAGCTTAGCACAGAATTTCTTTCGGACCTTTTTGTGCCGGCTTTTTCTCACTGGCGATGACGTAGGCGTGTAGTACAGTGGAGTTTCGGGCAGCCCTACTTCCAGGACGCTGGCCTCGCCTACAAAATGGTGACCTTAACGAAACTCACGGAAGAGAGAGCCCTTGAGACAGGCTTTCTAATGGTGTACAACTTGTGAAAATCCAGTATCATTCTGAGGGTGATTTGACCGTCCTTAGTTTGTCTTTGTTTCTTTGACAGCTCTGTGTACAAAAAATCCCATTAGGGATGCTATTGAGGAGCGTTCGGAGTAGCCCCACCTGCTGGTCATTTCCGATATGAAGCTTGCCCTCCGCGACCCTAAAAGTTTGATTTTCGGAAGCAGGGATATCCAAGGCAGAGTCAGGTACAAATTATGTCTCTCTAGCATTTCTAGTTCATGAGTTATTTCCAAGCTTAGCACATAATTTCTTTCGGACCTTTTTGTGCAGGCTTTTTCTCACTGGCGATGACGTAGGCGTGTAATACAGTGGAGTTTCGGGCAGCCCTACTTCCAGGACGCTGGCTTCGCCTAGAAAATGATGACCTTAACAAAACTCACGGAAGAAAGAGCCCTTGAGACAGGCTTTCTAATGGTGTACAACTTGTGAAAATCCAGTATCATTCTGAGGGTGATTTGACCGTCCTTAGTTTGTCTTTATTTCTTTGACAGCTCTGTGTACAAAAATCCCATTAGGGAAGCTTTTGAGGAGCGTTGGGAGTAGCCCCACCTGCTGGTCATTTCCGGTATGAAGCTTGCCCTCCGCGACCCTAAAAGTATGATTTTCGGAAGCAGGGATATCCAAGGCAGAGTCGGGTACAAATTTTGTCTCTCTAGCATTTCTAGTTCATGAGTTATTTCCAAGCTTAGCACAGAATTTATTTCGGACCTTTTTGTGCCGGCTTTTTCCCACTGGCGATGACGTAGGCGTGTAATACAGTGGAGTTTCGGGCAGCCCTACTTCCAGGACGCTGGTCTCGCTTACAAAATGATGACCTTAACGAGACTCACAGAAGAGAGAGCCCTTGAGACGGGCTTTCTAATGGTGTACAACTTGTGAAAATCCAGTACCATTCTGAGGGTGATTTGACCGTCCTTAGTTTGTATTTGTTTCTTTGACAGCTCTGTGTACAAAAATCCCATTAGGGATGCTTTTGAGGAGCGTTGGGAGTAGCTCCACCTGCTGGTCATTTCGGTATGAAGCTTGCCCTCCGCGACCCTAAAAGTTTGATTTTCGGAAGCAGGGATATCCAAGGCAGAGTCGGGTACAAATTTTGTCTCTCTAGCATTTCTAGTTCATGAGTTATTTCCAAGCTTAGCACAGAATTTCTTTCGGACCTTTTTGTGCCGGCTTTTTCTCACTGGCGATGACGTAGGCGTGTAATACAGTGGAGTTTCGGGCAGCCCTACTTCCCGGACGCTGGCTTCGCCTAGAAAATGATGACCTTAACAAAACTCACGGAAGAAAGAGCCCTTGAGACAGGCTTTCTAATGGTGTACAACTTGTGAAAATCCAGTATCATTCTGAGGGTGATTTGACCGTCCTTAGTTTGTCTTTATTTCTTTGACAGCTCTGTGTACAAAAATCCCATTAGGGAAGCTTTTGAGGAGCGTTGGGAGTAGCCCCACCTGCTGGTCATTTCCGGTATGAAGCTTGCCCTCCGCGACCCTAAAAGTTTGATTTTCGGAAGCAGGGATATCCAAGGCAGAGTCAGGTACAAATTTTGTCTCTCTAGCATTTCTAGTTCATGAGTTATTTCCAAGCTTAGCACAGAATTTCTTTCGGACCTTTTTGTGCCGGCTTTTTCTCACTGGCGATGACGTAGGCGTGTAATACAGTGGAGTTTCGGGCAGCCCTACTTCCAGGACGCTGGCTTCGCCTAGAAAATGATGACCTTAACAAAACTCACGGAAGAAAGAGCCCTTGAGACAGGCTTTCTAATGGTGTACAACTTGTGAAAATCCAGTATCATTCTGAGGGTGATTTGACCGTCCTTAGTTTGTCTTTATTTCTTTGACAGCTCTGTGTACAAAAATCCCATTAGGGAAGCTTTTGAGGAGCGTTAGGAGTAGCCCCACCTGCTGGTCATTTCCGGTATGAAGCTTGCCCTCCGCGACCCTAAAAGTATGATTTTCGGAAGCAGGGATATCCAAGGCAGAGTCGGGTACAAATTTTGTCTCTCTAGCATTTCTAGTTCATGAGTTATTTCCAAGCTTAGCACAGAATTTATTTCGGACCTTTTTGTGCCGGCTTTTTCCCACTGGCGATGACGTAGGCGTGTAATACAGTGGAGTTTCGGGCAGCCCTACTTCCAGGACGCTGGTCTCGCTTACAAAATGATGACCTTAACGAGACTCACAGAAGAGAGAGCCCTTGAGACGGGCTTTCTAATGGTGTACAACTTGTGAAAATCCAGTATCATTCTGAGGGTGATTTGACCGTCCTTAGTTTGTATTTGTTTCTTTGACAGCTCTGTGTACAAAAATCCCATTAGGGATGCTTTTGAGGAGCGTTGGGAGTAGCTCCACCTGCTGGTCATTTCCGGTATGAAGCTTGCCCTCCGCGACCCTAAAAGTTTGATTTTCGGAAGCAGGGATATCCAAGGCAGAGTCGGGTACAAATTTGGTCTCTCTAGCATTTCTAGTTCATGAGTTATTTCCAAGCTTAGCACAGAATTTCTTTCGGACCTTTTTGTGCCGGCTTTTTCTCACTGGCGATGACGTAGGCGTGTAATACAGTGGAGTTTCGGGCAGCCCTACTTCCCGGACGCTGGCTTCGCCTAGAAAATGATGACCTTAACAAAACTCACGGAAGAAAGAGCCCTTGAGACAGGCTCTCTAATGGTGTACAACTTGTGAAAATCCAGTATCATTCTGAGGGTGATTTGACCGTCCTTAGTTTGTCTTTATTTCTTTGACAGCTCTGTGTACAAAAATCCCATTAGGGAAGCTTTAGAGGAGCGTTGGGAGTAGCCCCACCTGCTGGTCATTTCCGGTATGAAGCTTGCCCTCCGCGACCCTAAAAGTTTGATTTTCGGAAGCAGGGATATCCAAGGCAGAGTCGGGTACAAATTTTGTCTCTCTAGCATTTCTAGTTCATGAGTTATTTCCAAGCTTAGCACAGAATTTATTTCGGACCTTTTTGTGCCGGCTTTTTCCCACTGGCGATGACGTAGGCGTGTAATACAGTGGAGTTTCGGGCAGCCCTACTTCCAGGACGCTGGTCTCGCTTACAAAATGATGACCTTAACGAGACTCACAGAAGAGAGAGCCCTTGAGACGGGCTTTCTAATGGTGTACAACTTGTGAAAATCCAGTATCATTCTGAGGGTGATTTGACCGTCCTTAGTTTGTATTTGTTTCTTTGACAGCTCTGTGTACAAAAATCCCATTAGGGATGCTTTTGAGGAGCGTTGGGAGTAGCTCCACCTGCTGGTCATTTCCGGTATGAAGCTTGCCCTCCGCGACCCTAAAAGTTTGATTTTCGGAAGCAGGGATATCCAAGGCAGAGTCGGGTACAAATTTTGTATCTCTAGCATTTCTAGTTCATGAGTTATTTCCAAGCTTAGCACAGAATTTATTTCGGACCTTTTTGTGCCGGCTTTTTCTTACTGGCGATGACGTAGGCGTGTAATACAGTGGAGTTTCGGGCAGCCCTACTTCCAGGACGCTGGTCTCGCTTACAAAATGATGACCTTAACGAGACTCACAGAAGAGAGAGCCCTTGAAACGGGCTTTCTAATGGTGTACAACTTGTGAAAATCCAGTATCATTCTGAGGGTGATTTGACCGTCCTTAGTTTGTCTTTGTTTCTTTGACAGCTCTGTGTACAAAAATCCCATTAGGGATGCTTTTGAGGAGCGGTCGGAGTAGCCCCACCTGCTGGTCATTTCCGGTATGAAGCTTGCCCTCCGCGACCCTAAAAGTTTGATTTTCGGAAGCAGGGATATCCAAGGCAGAGTCAGGTACAAATTTGGTCTCTCTAGCATTTCTAGTTCATGAGTTATTTCCAAGCTTAGCACAGAATTTCTTTCGGACCTTTTTGTGCCGGCTTTTTCTCACTGGCGATGACGTAGGCGTGTAATACAGTGGAGTTTCGGGCAGCCCTACTTCCAGGACGCTGGTTTCGCCTAGAAAATGATGACCTTAACGAAACTCACGGGAGAGAGAGCCTTTGAGACATGCTTTCTAATGGTGTACAACTTGTGAAAATCCAGTATCATTCTGAGGGAGATTTGACCGTCCTTAGTTTGTATTTGTTTCTTTGACAGCTCTGTGAACAAAAATCCCATTAGGGATGCTTTTGAGGAGCGTTCGGAGTAGCCACAGCTGCTGATCATTTCCGGTATGAAGCTTGCCCTCCGCGACACTAAAAGTTTGATTTTCGGAAGCAGGGATATCCAAGGCAGAGTCAGGTACAAATTATGTCTCTCTAGCATTTCTAGTTCATGAGTTATTTCCAAGCTTAGCACAGAATTTCTTTCGAACCTTTTTGTGCAGGCTTTTTCTCACTGGCGATGACGTAGGCGTGTAATACAGTGGAGTTTAGGGCAGCCCTACTTCCAGGACGCTGGCCTCGCCTACAAAATGGTGACCTTAACGAAACTCACAGGAAAGAGAGCCCTTGAGACAGGCTTTCTAATGGTGTACAACTTGTAGAAATCCAGTATCATTCTGAGGGTGATTTGACCGTCCTTAGTTTGTCTTTGTTTCTTTGACAGCTCTGTGTACAAAAATCCCAATAGGGATGCTTTTGAGGAGCGTTGGGAGTAGCCCCACCTGCTGGTCTTTTCCGGTATGAAGCTTGCCCTCCGCGACACTAAAAGTTTGATTTTCGGAAGCAGGGATATCCAAGGCAGAGTCAGGTACAAATTTTGTCTCTCTAGCATTTCTAGTTCATGAGTTATTTCCAAGCTTAGCACAGAATTTCTTTCGGACCTTTTTGTGCCGGCTTTTTCTCACTGGCAATGACGTAGGCGTGTAATACAGTGGAGTTTAGGGCAGCCCTACTTCCAGGACGCTGGCCTCGCCTACAAAATGGTGACTTTAACGAAACTCACGGAAGAAAGAGCCCTTGAGACAGGCTTTCTAATGGTGTACAACTTGTGAAAATCCAGTATCATTCTGAGGGTGATTTGACCGTCCTTAGTTTGTCTTTGTTTCTTTGACCGCTCTGTGTACAAAAATCCCATTAGGGATTCTTTTGAGGAGCGTTGGGAGTAGCCCCACCTGCTGGTCATTTCCGGTATGAAGCTTGCCCTCCGCGACCCTAAAAGTTTGATTTTCGGAAGCAGGGAAATCCAATGCAGAGTCAGGTACAAATTTTGTCTCTCTAGCATTTCTAGTTCATGAGTTATTTCCAAGCTTAGCACAGAATTTCTTTCGAACCTTTTTGTGCCGGCTTTTTCTCACTGGCGATGACGTAGGCGTGTAATACAGTGGAGTTTAGGGCAGCCCTACTTCCAGGACGCTGGCCTCGCCTAGAAAATGCTGACCTTAATGAAACTCACGGAAGAGAGAGCCCTTGAGACAGGCTTTCTAATGGTGTACAACTTGTGGAAATCCAGTATCATTCTGAGGGTGATTTGACCGTCCTTAGTTTGTCTTTGTTTCTTTGACAGCTCTGTGTACAAAAATCCCATTAGGGATGCTATTGAGGAGCGTTGGGAGTAGCCCCACCTGCTGGTCATTTTCGGTATGAAGCTTGCCCTCAGCGACACTAAAAGTTTGATTTTCGGAAGCAGGGATATCCAAGGCAGAGTCAGGTACAAATTTGGTCTCTCTAGCATTTCTAGTTCATGAGTTATTTCCAAGCTTAGCACAGAATTTCTTTCGGACCTTTTTGTGCCGGCTTTTTCTCACTGGCGATGACGTAGGCGTGTAATACAGTGGAGTTTCGGGCAGCCCTACTTCCAGGACGCTGGCTTCGCCTAGAAAATGATGACCTTAACGAAACTCACGGGAGAGAGAGCCCTTGAGACAGGCTTTCTAATGGTGTACAACTTGTGAAAATCCAGTATCATTCTGAGGGAGATTTGACCGTCCTTAGTTTGTCTTTGTTTCTTTGACAGCTCTGTGAACAAAAATCCCATTAGGGATGCTTTTGAGGAGCGTTCGGAGTAGCCACAGCTGCTGGTCATTTCCGGTATGAAGCTTGCCCTCCGCGACACTAAAAGTTTGATTTTCGGAAGCAGGGATATCCAAGGCAGAGTCAGGTACAAATTATGTCTCTCTAGCATTTCTAGTTCATGAGTTATTTCCAAGCTTAGCACAGAATTTCTTTCGGACCTTTTTGTGCCGGCTTTTTCTCACTGGCGATGACGTAGGCGTGTAATACAGTGGAGTTTAGGGCAGCCCTACTTCCAGGACGCTGGCCTCGCCTACAAAATGGTGACCTTAACGAGACTCACGGGAGAGAGAGCCCTTGAGACAGGCTTTCTAATGGTGTACAACTTGTAGAAATCCAGTATCATTCTGAGGGTGATTTGACCGTCCTTAGTTTGTCTTTGTTTCTTTGACAGCTCTGTGTACAAAAATCCCAATAGGGATGCTTTTGAGGAGCGTTGGGAGTAGCCCCACCTGCTGGTCTTTTCCGGTATGAAGCTTGCCCTCCGCGACACTAAAAGTTTGATTTTCGGAAGCAGGGATATCCAAGGCAGAGTCAGGTACAAATTTTGTCTCTCTAGCATTTCTAGTTCATGAGTTATTTCCAAGCTTAGCACAGAATTTCTTTCGGACCTTTTTGTGCCGGCTTTTTCTCACTGGCGATGACGTAGGCGTGTAATACAGTGGAGTTTAGGGCAGCCCTACTTCCAGGACGCTGGCCTCGCCTACAAAATGGTGACTTTAACGAAACTCACGGAAGAAAGAGCCCTTGAGACAGGCTTTCTAATGGTGTACAACTTGTGAAAATCCAGTATCATTCTGAGGGTGATTTGACCGTCCTTAGTTTGTCTTTGTTTCTTTGACCGCTCTGTGTACAAAAATCCCATTAGGGATGCTTTTGAGGAGCATTCGGAGTAGCCCCACCTGCTGGTCATTTCCGGTATGAAGCTTGCCCTCCGCGACCCTAAAAGTTTGATTTTCGGAAGCAGGGAAATCCAATGCAGAGTCAGGTACAAATTTTGTCTCTCTAGCATTTCTAGTTCATGAGTTATTTCCAAGCTTAGCACAGAATTTCTTTCGGACCTTTTTGTGCCGGCTTTTTCTCACTGGCGATGACGTAGGCGTGTAATACAGTGGAGTTTAGGGCAGCCCTACTTCCAGGACGCTGGCCTCGCCTAGAAAATGCTGACCTTAATGAAACTCACGGAAGAGAGAGCCCTTGAGACAGGCTTTCTAATGGTGTACAACTTGTGGAAATCCAGTATCATTCTGAGGGTGATTTGACCGTCCTTAGTTTGTCTTTGTTTCTTTGACAGCTCTGTGTACAAAAATCCCATTAGGGATGCTATTGAGGAGCGTTGGGAGTAGCCCCACCTGCTGGTCATTTTCGGTATGAAGCTTGCCCTCAGCGACACTAAAAGTTTGATTTTCGGAAGCAGGGATATCCAAGGCAGAGTCAGGTACAAATTTGGTCTCTCTAGCATTTCTAGTTCATGAGTTATTTCCAAGCTTAGCACAGAATTTCTTTCGGACCTTTTTGTGCCGGCTGTTTCTCACTGGCGATGACGTAGGCGTGTAATACAGTGGAGTTTAGGGCAGCCCTACTTCCAGGACGCTGGCCTCGCCTACAAAATGGTGACTTTAACGAAACTCACGGAAGAAAGAGCCCTTGAGACAGGCTTTCTAATGGTGTACAACTTGTGAAAATCCAGTATCATTCTGAGGGTGATTTGACCGTCCTTAGTTTGTCTTTGTTTCTTTGACCGCTCTGTGTACAAAAATCCCATTAGGGATGCTTTTGAGGAGCATTCGGAGTAGCCCCACCTGCTGGTCATTTCCGGTATGAAGCTTGCCCTCCGCGACCCTAAAAGTTTGATTTTCGGAAGCAGGGAAATCCAATGCAGAGTCAGGTACAAATTTTGTCTCTCTAGCATTTCTAGTTCATGAGTTATTTCCAAGCTTAGCACAGAATTTCTTTCGGACCTTTTTGTGCCGGCTTTTTCTCACTGGCGATGACGTAGGCGTGTAATACAGTGGAGTTTAGGGCAGCCCTACTTCCAGGACGCTGGCCTCGCCTAGAAAATGCTGACCTTAATGAAACTCACGGAAGAGAGAGCCCTTGAGACAGGCTTTCTAATGGTGTACAACTTATAGAAATCCAGTATCATTCTGAGGGTGATTTGACCGTCCTTAGTTTGTCTTTGTTTCTTTGACAGCTCTGTGTACAAAAATCCCATTAGGGATGCTTTTGAGGAGCGTTGGGAGTAGCCCGACCTGCTGGTCTTTTCCGGTATGAAGCTTGCCCTCCGCGACACTAAAAGTTTGATTTTCGGAAGCAGGGATATCCAAGGCAGAGTCAGGTACAAATTTTGTCTCTCTAGCATTTCTAGTTCATGAGTTATTTCCAAGCTTAGCACAGAATTTCTTTCGGACCTTTTTGTGCCGGCTTTTTCTCACTGGCGATGACGTAGGCGTGTAACACAGTGGAGTTTAGGGCAGCCCTACTTCCAGGACGCTGGCCTCGCCTACAAAATGGTGACTTTAACGAAACTCACGGAAAAAGAGCCCTTGAGACAGGCTTTCTAATGGTGTACAACTTGTGAAAATCCAGTATCATTCTGAGGGTGATTTGACCGTCCTTAGTTTGTCTTTGTTTCTTTGACCGCTTTGTGTACAAAAATCCCATTAGGGATGCTTTTGAGGAGCGTTGGGAGTAGCCCCACCTGCTGGTCATTTTCGGTATGAAGCTTGCCCTCAGCGACACTAAAAGTTTGATTTTCGGAAGCAGGGATATCCAAGGCAGAGTCAGGTACAAATTTGGTCTCTCTAGCATTTCTAGTTCATGAGTTATTTCCAAGCTTAGCACAGAATTTCTTTCGGACCTTTTTGTGCCGGCTTTTTCTCACTGGCGATGACGTAGGCGTGTAATACAGTGGAGTTTAGGGCAGCCCTACTTCCAGGACGCTGGCCTCGCCTAGAAAATGCTGACCTTAATGAAACTCACGGAAGAGAGAGCCCTTGAGACAGGCTTTCTAATGGTGTACAACTTGTAGAAATCCAGTATCGGTCTGAGGGTGATTTGACCGTCCTTAGTTTGTCTTTGTTTCTTTGACAGCTCTGTGTACAAAAATCCCATTAGGGATGCTATTGAGGAGCGTTGGGAGTAGCTCCACCTGCTGGTCATTTTCGGTATGAAGCTTGCCCTCAGCGACACTAAAAGTTTGATTTTCGGAAGCAGGGATATCCAAGGCAGAGTCAGGTACAAATTTTGTCTCTCTAGCATTTCTAGTTCATGAGTTATTTCCAAGCTTAGCACAGAATTTCTTTCGGACCTTTTTGTGCCGGCTTTTTCTCACTGGCGATGACGTAGGCGTGTAATACAGTGGAGTTTAGGGCAGCCCTACTTCCAGGACGCTGGCCTGGCCTAGAAAATGCTGACCTTAATGAAACTCACGGAAGAGAGAGCCCTTGAGACAGGCTTTCTAATGGTGTACAACTTGTAGAAATCCAGTATCATTCTGAGGGTGATTTGACCGTCCTTAGTTTGTCTTTGTTTCTTTGACAGCTCTGTGTACAAAAATCCCATTAGGGATGCTATTGAGGAGCGTTGGGAGTAGCCCCACCTGCTGGTCATTTTCGGTATGAAGCTTGCCCTCAGCGACACTAAAAGTTTGATTTTCGGAAGCAGGGATATCCAAGGCAGAGTCAGGTACAAATTTTGTCTCTCTAGCATTTCTAGTTCATGAGTTATTTCCAAGCTTAGCACAGAATTTCTTTCGGACCTTTTTGTGCCGGCTTTTTCTCACTGGCGATGACGTAGGCGTGTAATACAGTGGAGTTTAGGGCAGCCCTACTTCCAGGACGCTGGCCTCGCCTAGAAAATGCTGACCTTAATGAAACTCACGGAAGAGAGAGCCCTTGAGACAGGCTTTCTAATGGTGTACAACTTGTGAAAATCCAGTATCATTCTGAGGGTGATTTGACCGTCCTTAGTTTGTCTTTGTTTCTTTGACCGCTCTGTGTACAAAAATCCCATTAGGGATGCTTTTGAGGAGCGTTGGGAGTAGCCTCACCTGCTGGTCATTTTCGGTATGAAGCTTGCCCTCAGCGACACTAAAAGTTTGATTTTCGGAAGCAGGGATATCCAAGGCAGAGTCAGGTACAAATTTTGTCTCTCTAGCATTTCTAGTTCATGAGTTATTTCCAAGCTTAGCACAGAATTTCTTTCGGACCTTTTTGTGCCAGCTTTTTCTCCCTGGCGATGACGTAGGCGTGTAATACAGTGGAGTTTAGGGCAGCCCTACTTCCAGGACGCTGGCCTCGCCTAGAAAATGCTGACCTTAATGAAACTCACTGAAGAGAGAGCCCTTGAGACAGGCTTTCTAATGGTGTACAACTTGTAGAAATCCAGTATCATTCTGAGGGTGATTTGACCGTCCTTAGTTTGTCTTTGTTTCTTTGACAGCTCTGTGTACAAAAATCCCATTAGGGATGCTATTGAGGAGCGTTGGGAGTAGCCCCACCTGCTGGTCATTTTCGGTATGAAGCTTGCCCTCAGCGACACTAAAAGTTTGATTTTCGGAAGCAGGGATATCCAAGGCAGAGTCAGGTACAAATTTTGTCTCTCTAGCATTTCTAGTTCATGAGTTATTTCCAAGCTTAGCACAGAATTTCTTTCGGACCTTTTTGTGCCGGCTTTTTCTCACTGGCGATGACGTAGGCGTGTAATACAGTGGAGTTTAGGGCAGCCCTACTTCCAGGACGCCGGCCTCGCCTAGAAAATGCTGACCTTAATGAAACTCACGGAAGAGAGAGCCCTTGAGACAGGCTTTCTAATGGTGTACAACTTGTAGAAATCCAGTATCATTCTGAGGGTGATTTGACCGTCCTTAGTTTGTCTTTGTTTCTTTGACAGCTCTGTGTACAAAAATCCCATTAGGGATGCTATTGAGGAGCGTTGGGAGTAGCCCCACCTGCTGGTCATTTTCGGTATGAAGCTTGCCCTCAGCGACACTAAAAGTTTGATTTTCGGAAGCAGGGATATCCAAGGCAGAGTCAGGTACAATTTTGTCTCTCTAGCATTTCTAGTTCATGAGTTATTTCCAAGCTTAGCACAGAATTTCTTTCGGACCTTTTTGTGCCGGCTTTTTCTCACTGGCGATGACGTAGGCGTGTAATACAGTGGAGTTTAGGGCAGCCCTACTTCCAGGACGCCGGCCTCGCCTAGAAAATGCTGACCTTAATGAAACTTACGGAAGAGAGAGCCCTTGAGACAGGCTTTCTAATGGTGTACAACTTGTAGAAATCCAGTATCATTCTGAGGGTGATTTGACCGTCCTTAGTTTGTCTTTGTTTCTTTGACAGCTCTGTGTACAAAAATCCCATTAGGGATGCTATTGAGGAGCGTTGGGAGTAGCCCCACCTTCTGGTCATTTTCGGTATGAAGCTTGCCCTCAGCGACACTAAAAGTTTGATTTTCGGAAGCAGGGATATCCAAGGCAGAGTCAGGTACAAATTTTGTCTCTCTAGCATTTCTAGTTCATGAGTTATTTCCAAGCTTAGCACAGAATTTCTTTCGGACCTTTTTGTGCCGGCTTTTTCTCACTGGCGATGACGTAGGCGTGTAATACAGTGGAGTTTAGGGCAGCCCTACTTCCAGGACGCTGGCCTCGCCTAGAAAATGCTGACCTTAATGAAACTCACGGAAGAGAGTGCCCTTGAGACAGGCTTTCTAATGGTGTACAACTTGTAGAAATCCAGTATCATTCTGAGGGTGATTTGACCGTCCTTAGTTTGTCTTTGTTTCTTTTACAGCTCTGTGTACAAAAATCCCATTAGGGATGCTTTTGAGGAGCGTTGGGAGTAGCCCCACCTGCTGGTCTTTTCCGGTATGAAGCTTGCCCTCCGCGACACTAAAAGTTTGATTTTCGGAAGCAGGGATATCCAAGGCAGAGTCAGGTACAAATTTTGTCTCTCTAGCATTTCTAGTTCATGAGTTATTTCCAAGCTTAGCACAGAATTTCTTTCGGACCTTTTTGTGCCGGCTTTTTCTCACTGGCGATGACGTAGGCGTGTAATACAGTGGAGTTTAGGGCAGCCCTACTTCCAGGACGCTGGCCTCGCCTACAAAATGGTGACTTTAACGAAACTCACGGGAGAAAGAGCCCTTGAGACAGGCTTTCTAATGGTGTACAACTTGTGAAAATCCAGTATCATTCTGAGGGTGATTTGACCGTCCTTAGTTTGTCTTTGTTTCTTTGACCGCTCTGTGTACAAAAATCCCATTAGGGATGCTTTTGAGGAGCGTTGGGAGTAGCCCCACCTGCTGGTCATTTTCGGTATGAAGCTTGCCCTCAGCGACACTAAAAGTTTGATTTTCGGAAGCAGGGATATCCAAGGCAGAGTCAGGTACAAATTTTGTCTCTCTAGCATTTCTAGTTCATGAGTTATTTCCAAGCTTAGCACAGAATTTCTTTCGGAGCTTTTTGTGCCGGCTTTTTCTCACTGGCGATGACGTAGGCGTGTAATACAGTGGAGTTTAGGGCAGCCCTACTTCCAGGACGCTGGCCTCGCCTAGAAAATGCTGACCTTAATGAAACTCACGGAAGAGAGAGCCCTTGAGACAGGCTTTCTAATGGTGTACAACTTGTAGAAATCCAGTATCATTCTGAGGGTGATTTGACCGTCCTTAGTTTGTCTTTGTTTCTTTGACAGCTCTGTGTACAAAAATCCCATTAGGGATGCTATTGAGGAGCGTTGGGAGTAGCCCCACCTGCTGGTCATTTCCGGTATGAAGCTTGCCCTCAGCGACACTAAAAGTTTGATTTTCGGAAGCAGGGATATCCAAGGCAGAGTCAGGTACAAATTTTGTCTCTCTAGCATTTCTAGTTCATGAGTTATTTCCAAGCTTAGCACAGAATTTCTTTCGGACCTTTTTGTGCCGGCTTTTTCTCACTGGCGATGACGTAGGCGTGTAATACAGTGGAGTTTAGGGCAGCCCTACTTCCAGGACGCTTGCCTCGCCTAGAAAATGCTGACCTTAATGAAACTCACGGAAGAGAGAGCCCTTGAGACAGGCTTTCTAATGGTGTACAACTTGTAGAAATCCAGTATCATTCTGAGGGTGATTTGACCGTCCTTAGTTTGTCTTTGTTTCTTTGACAGCTCTGTGTACAAAAATCCCATTAGGGATGCTTTTGAGGAGCGTTGGGAGTAGCCCCACCTGCTGGTCTTTTCCGGTATGAAGCTTGCCCTCCGCGACACTAAAAGTTTGATTTTCGGAAGCAGGGATATCCAAGGCAGAGTCAGGTACAAATTTGGTCTCTCTAGCATTTCTAGTTCATGAGTTATTTCCAATCTTAGCACCGAATTTCTTTCGGACCTTTTTGTGCCGGCTTTTTCTCACTGGCGATGACGTAGGCGTGTAATACAGTGGAGTTAAGGGCAGCCCTACTTCCAGGACGCTGGCCTCGCCTACAAAATGGTGACTTTAACGAAACTCACGGAAGAAAGAGCCCTTGAGACAGGCTTTTTAATGGTGTACAACTTGTGAAAATCCAGTATCATTCTGAGGGTGATTTGACCGTCCTTAGTTTGTCTTTGTTTCTTTGACCGCTCTGTGTACAAAAATCCCATTAGGGATGCTTTTGAGGAGCGTTCGGAGTAGCCCCACCTGCTGGTCATTTCCGGTATGAAGCTTGCCCTCCGCGACCCTAAAAGTTTGATTTTCGGAAGCAGGGATATCCAAGGCAGAGTCAGGTACAAATTTTGTCTCTCTAGCATTTCTAGTTCATGAGTTATTTCCAAGCTTAGCACAGAATTTCTTTCGGACCTTTTTGTGCCGGCTTTTTCTCACTGGCGATGACGTAGGCGTGTAATACAGTGGAGTTTAGGGCAGCCCTACTTCCAGGACGCTGGCCTCGCCTAGAAAATGCTGACCTTAATGAAACTCACGGAAGAGAGAGCCCTTGAGACAGGCTTTCTAATGGTGTACAACTTGTAGAAATCCAGTATCATTCTGAGGGTGATTTGACCGTCCTTAGTTTGTCTTTGTTTCTTTGACCGCTCTGTGTACAAAAATCCCATTAGGGATGCTTTTGAGGAGCGTTCGGAGTAGCCCCACCTGCTGGTCATTTCCGGTATGAAGCTTGCCCTCCGCGACCCTAAAAGTTTGATTTTCGGAAGCAGGGATATCCAAGGCAGAGTCAGGTACAAATTTTGTCTCTCTAGCATTTCTAGTTCATGAGTTATTTCCAAGCTAAGCACAGAATTTCTTTCGGACCTTTTTGTGCCGGCTTTTTCTCACTGGCGATGACGTAGGCGTGTAATACAGTGGAGTTTAGGGCAGCCCTACTTCCAGGACGCTTGCCTCGCTTACAAAATGCTGACGTTAATGAAACTCACGGAAGAGAGAGCCCTTGAGACAGGCTTTCTAATGGTGTACAACTTGTGAAAATCCAGTATCATTCTGAGGGTGATTTGACCGTCCTTAGTTTGTCTTTATTTCTTTGACAGCTCTGTGTACAAAAATCCCATTAGGGAAGCTTTTGAGGAGCGTTGGGAGTAGCCCCACCTGCTGGTCATTTCCGGTATGAAGCTTGCCCTCCGCGACCCTAAAATTTTAATTTTCGGAAGCAGGGATATCCAAGGCAGAGTCGGGTACAAATTTTGTCTCTCTAGCATTTCTAGTTCATGAGTTATTTCCAAGCTTAGCACAGAATTTATTTCGGACCTTTTTGTGCCGGCTTTTTCCCACTGGCGATGACGTAGGCGTGTAATACAGTGGAGTTTCGGGCAGCCCTACTTCCAGGACGCTGGTCTCGCTTACAAAATGATGACCTTAACGAGACTCACAGAAGAGAGAGCCCTTGAGACAGGCTTTCTAATGGTGTACAACTTGTGAAAATCCAGTATCATTCTGAGGGTGATTTGACCGTCCTTAGTTTGTCTCTGTTACTTTGACAGCTCTGTGTACAAAAATCCCATTAGGGATGCTTTTGAGGAGCGTTGGGAGTAGCTCCACCTGCTGGTCATTTCTGGTATGAAGCTTGCCCTCCGCGACCCTAAAAGTTTGATTTTCGGAAGCAGGGATATCCAAGGCAGAGTCGGGTACAAATTTTGTATCTCTAGCATTTCTAGTTCATGAGTTATTTCCAAGCTTAGCACAGAATTTATTTCGGACCTTTTTGTGCCGGCTTTTTCTTACTGGCGATGACGAAGGCGTGTAATACAGTGGAGTTTCGGGCAGCCCTACTTCCAGGACGCTGGTCTCGCTTACAAAATGATGACCTTAACGAGACTCACAGAAGAGAGAGCCCTTGAGACGGGCTTTCTAATGGTGTACAACTTGTGAAAATCCAGTATCATTCTGAGGGTTATTTGACCGTCCTTAGTTTGTCTTTGTTTCTTTGACAGCTCTGTGTACAAAAATCCCATTAGGGATGCTTTTGAGGAGCGTTCGGAGTAGCCCCACCTGCTGGTCATTTCCGGTATGAAGCTTGCCCTCCGCGACCCTAAAAGTTTGATTTTCGGAAGCAGGGATATCCAAGGCAGAGTCAGGTACAAATTTTGTCTCTCTAGCATTTCTAGTTCATGAGTTATTTCCAAGCTTAGCACATAATTTCTTTCGGACCTTTTTGTGCCGGCTTTTTCTCACTGGCGATGACGTAGGCGTGTAATACAGTGGAGTTTCGGGCAGCCCTACTTCCAGGACGCTGGCTTCGCCTAGAAAATGATGACCTTAACGAAACTCACGGGAGAGAGAGCCCTTGAGACAGGCTTTCTAATGGTGTACAACTTGTGAAAATCCAGTATCATTCTGAGGGAGATTTGACCGTCCTTAGTTTGTCTTTGTTTCTTTGACAGCTCTGTGAACAAAAATCCCATTAGGGATGCTTTTGAGGAGCGTTCGGAGTAGCCACAGCTGCTGGTCATTTCCGGTATGAAGCTTGCCCTCCGCGACACTAAAAGTTTGATTTTCGGAAGCAGGGATATCCAAGGCAGAGTCAGGTACAAATTATGTCTCTCTAGCATTTCTAGTTCATGAGTTATTTCCAAGCTTAGCACAGAATTTCTTTCGGAGCTTTTTGTGCCGGCTTTTTCTCACTGGCGATGACGTAGGCGTGTAATACAGTGGAGTTTAGGGCAGCCCTACTTCCAGGACGTTGGCTTCGCCTAGAAAATGATGACCTTAACGAAACTCACGGGAGAGAGAGCCCTTGAGACAGGCTTTCTAATGATGTACAACTTGTGAAAATCCAGTATCATTCTGAGGGAGATTTGACCATCCTTATTTTGTCTTTGTTTCTTTGACAGCTCTGTGTACAAAAATCCCATTAGGGATGCTTTTGAGGAGCGTTGGGAGTAGCCCCACCTGCTGGTCATTTCCGGTATGAAGCTTGCCCTCCGCGACCCTAAAAGTTTGATTTTCGGAAGCAGGGATATCCAAGGCAGAGTCGGGTACAAATTTTGTATCTCTAGCATTTCTAGTTCATGAGTTATTTCCAAGCTTAGCACAGAATTTATTTCGGACCTTTTTGTGCCGGCTTTTTCTCACTGGCGATGACGTAGGCGTGTAATACAGTGGAGTTTAGGGCAGCCCTACTTCCAGGACGCTGGCCTCGCTTACAAAATGGTGACCTTAACGAAACTCACGGAAGAGAGAGCCCTTGAGACAGGCTTTCTAATGGTGTACAACTTGTGAAAATCCAGTATCATTCTGAGGGTGATTTGACCGTCCTTAGTTTGTCTTTGTTTCTTTGACCGCTCTGTGTACAAAAATCCCATTAGGGATGCTATTGAGGAGCGTTCGGAGTAGCCCCACCTGCTGGTCATTTTCGGTATGAAGCTTGCCCTCCGCGACACTAAAAGTTTGATTTTCGGAAGCAGGGATATCCAAGGCAGAGTCGGGTACAAATTTTTTCTCTCTAGCATTTCTAGTTCATGAGTTATTTCCAAGCTTAGCACAGAATTTATTTCGGACCTTTTTGTGCCGGCTTTTTCCCACTGGCGATGACGTAGGCGTGTAATACAGTGGAGTTTCGGGCAGCCCTACTTCCAGGACGCTGGTCTCGCTTACAAAATGATGACCTTAACGAGACTCACAGAAGAGAGAGCCCTTGAGACAGGCTTTCTAATGGTGTACAACTTGTGAAAATCCAGTATCATTCTGAGGGTGATTTGACCGTCCTTAGTTTGTCTCTGTTACTTTGACAGCTCTGTGTACAAAAATCCCATTAGGGATGCTTTTGAGGAGCGTTGGGAGTAGCTCCACCTGCTGGTCATTTCCGGTATGAAGCTTGCCCTCCGCGACCCTAAAAGTTTGATTTTCGGAAGCAGGGATATCCAAGGCAGAGTCGGGTACAAATTTTGTATCTCTAGCATTTCTAGTTCATGAGTTATTTCCAAGCTTAGCACAGAATTTATTTCGGACCTTTTTGTGCCGGCTTTTTCTTACTGGCGATGACGAAGGCGTGTAATACAGTGGAGTTTCGGGCAGCCCTACTTCCAGGACGCTGGTCTCGCTTACAAAATGATGACCTTAACGAGACTCACAGAAGAGAGAGCCCTTGAGACGGGCTTTCTAATGGTGTACAACTTGTGAAAATCCAGTATCATTCTGAGGGTTATTTGACCGTCCTTAGTTTGTCTTTGTTTCTTTGACAGCTCTGTGTACAAAAATCCCATTAGGGATGCTTTTGAGGAGCGTTGGGAGTAGCCCCACCTGCTGGTCATTTCCGGTATGAAGCTTGCCCTCCGCGACCCTAAAAGTTTGATTTTCGGAAGCAGGGATATCCAAGGCAGAGTCAGGTACAAATTTTGTCTCTCTAGCATTTCTAGTTCATGAGTTATTTCCAAGCTTAGCACAGAATTTCTTTCGGACCTTTTTGTGCCGGCTTTTTCTCACTGGCGATGACGTAGGCGTGTAATACAGTGGAGTTTCGGGCAGCCCTACTTCCAGGACGCTGGCTTCGCCTAGAAAATGATGACCTTAACGAAACTCACGGGAGAGAGAGCCCTTGAGACAGGCTTTCCAATGGTGTACAACTTGTGAAAATCCAGTATCATTCTGAGGGAGATTTGACCGTCCTTAGTTTGTCTTTGTTTCTTTGACAGCTCTGTGAACAAAAATCCCATTAGGGATGCTTTTGAGGAGCGTTCGGAGTAGCCACAGCTGCTGGTCATTTCCGGTATGAAGCTTGCCCTCCGCGACACTAAAAGTTTGATTTTCGGAAGCAGGGATATCCAAGGCAGAGTCAGGTACAAATTATGTCTCTCTAGCATTTCTAGTTCATGAGTTATTTCCAAGCTTAGCACAGAATTTCTTTCGGAGCTTTTTGTGCCGGCTTTTTCTCACTGGCGATGACGTAGGCGTGTAATACAGTGGAGTTTAGGGCAGCCCTACTTCCAGGACGTTGGCTTCGCCTAGAAAATGATGACCTTAACGAAACTCACGGGAGAGAGAGCCCTTGAGACAGGCTTTCTAATGATGTACAACTTGTGAAAATCCAGTATCATTCTGATTGAGATTTGACCATCCTTATTTTGTCTTTGTTTCTTTGACAGCTCTGTGTACAAAAATCCCATTAGGGATGCTTTTGAGGAGCGTTGGGAGTAGCCCCACCTGCTGGTCATTTCCGGTATGAAGCTTGCCCTCCGCGACCCTAAAAGTTTGATTTTCGGAAGCAGGGATATCCAAGGCAGAGTCGGGTACAAATTTTGTATCTCTAGCATTTCTAGTTCATGAGTTATTTCCAAGCTTAGCACAGAATTTATTTCGGACCTTTTTGTGCCGGCTTTTTCTTACTGGCGATGACGTAGGCGTGTAATACAGTGGAGTTTCGGGCAGCCCTACTTCCAGGACGCTGGTCTCGCTTACAAAATGATGACCTTAACGAGACTCACAGAAGAGAGAGCCCTTGAGACGGGCTTTCTAATGGTGTACAACTTGTGAAAATCCAGTATCATTCTGAGGGTTATTTGACCGTCCTTAGTTTGTCTTTGTTTCTTTGACAGCTCTGTATACAAAAATCCCATTAGGGATGCTTTTGAGGAGCGTTCGGAGTAGCCCCACCTGCTGGTCATTTCCGGTATGAAGCTTGCCCTCCGCGACCCTAAAAGTTTGATTTTCGGAAGCAGGGATATCCAAGGCAGAGTCAGGTACAACTTTGGTCTCTCTAGCATTTCTAGTTCATGAGTTATTTCCAAGCTTAGCACAGAATTTCTTTCGGACCTTTTTGTGCCGGCTTTTTCTCACTGGCGATGACGTAGGCGTGTAATACAGTGGAGTTTCGGGCAGCCCTACTTCCAGGACGCTGGCTTCGCCTAGAAAATGATGACCTTAACGAAACTCACGGGAGAGAGAGCCCTTGAGACAGGCTTTCTAATGGTGTACAACTTGTGAAAATCCAGTATCATTCTGAGGGAGATTTGACCGTCCTTAGTTTGTCTTTGTTTTTTTGACAGCTCTGTGAACAAAAATCCCATTACGGATGCTTTTGAGGAGCGTTCGGAGTAGCCACAGCTGCTGGTCATTTCCGGTATGAAGCTTGCCCTCCGCGACCCTAAAAGTTTGATTTTCGGAACCAGGGATATCCAAGGCAGAGTCAGGTACAAATTTGGTCTCTCTAGCATTTCTAGTTCATGAGTTATTTCCAAGCTTAGCACAAAATTTCTTTCGTACCTTTTTGTGCATGCTTTTTCTCACTGGCGATGACGTAGGCGGGTAATACAGTGGAGTTTCGGGCAGCACTACTTCCAGGACGCTGGCTTCGCCTAGAAAATGATGACCTTAACGAAACTCACGGGAGAGAGAGCCCTTGAGACAGGCTTTCTAATGGTGTACAACTTGTGAAAATCCAGTATCATTCTGAGGGAGATTTGACCGTCCTTAGTTTGTCTTTGTTTCTTTGACAGCTCTGTGTACAAAAATCCCATTAGGGATGCTGTTGAGGAGCGTTGGGAGTAGCTCCACCTGCTGGTCATTTCCGGTATGAAGCTTGCCCTCCGCGACCCTAAAAGTTTGATTTTCGGAAGCAGGGATATCCAAGGCAGACTCAGGTACAAATTTGGTCTCTCTAGCATTTCTAGTTCATGAGTTATTTCCAAGCTTAGCACAAAATTTCTTTCGTACCTTTTTGTGCATGCTTTTTCTCACTGGCGATGACGTAGGCGTGTAATACAGTGGAGTTTCGGGCAGCCCTACTTCCAGGACGCTGGCTTCGCCTAGAAAATGATGACCTTAACGAAACTCACGGGAGAGAGAGCCCTTGAGACAGGCTTTCTAATGGTGTACAACTTGTGAAAATCCAGTATCATTCTGAGGGAGATTTGACCGTCCTTAGTTTGTCTTTGTTTCTTTGACAGCTCTGTGTACAAAAATCCCATTAGGGATGCTTTTGAGGAGCGTTGGGAGTAGCTCCACCTGCTGGTCATTTCCGGTATGAAGCTTGCCCTCCGCGACCCTAAAAGTTTGATTTTTTGGAAGCAGGGATATCCAAGGCAGAGTCGGGTACAAATTTTGTATCTCTAGCATTTCTAGTTCATGAGTTATTTCCAAGCTTAGCACAGAATTTATTTCGGACCTTTTTGTGCCGGCTTTTTCTCACTGGCGATGACGTAGGCGTGTAATACAGTGGAGTTTCGGGCAGCCCTACTTCCAGGACGCTGGTCTCGCTTACAAAATGATGACCTTAACGAGACTCACAGAAGAGAGAGCCCTTGAAACGGGCTTTCTAATGGTGTACAACTTGTGAAAATCCAGTATCATTCTGAGGGTGATTTGACCGTCCTTAGTTTGTCTTTGTTTCTTTGACAGCTCTGTGTACAAAAATCCCAGTAGGGATGCTTTTCCGGAGCGTTCGGAGTAGCCCCACCTGCTGGTCATTTCCGGTATGAAGCTTGCCCTCCGCGACACTAAAAGTTTGATTTTCGGAAGCAGGGATATCCAAGGCAGAGTCAGGTACAAATTTTGTCTCTCTAGCATTTCTAGTTCATGAGTTATTTCCAAGCTTAGCACAGAATTTATTTCGGACCTTTTTGTGCCGGCTTTTTCCCACTGGCGATGACGTAGGCGTGTAATACAGTGGAGTTTCGGGCAGCCCTACTTCCAGGACGCTGGTCTCGCTTACAAAATGATGACCTTAACGAGACTCACAGAAGAGAGAGCCCTTGAGACAGGCTTTCTAATGGTGTACAACTTGTGAAAATCCAGTATCATTCTGAGGGAGATTTGACCGTCCTTAGTTTGTCTTTGTTTCTTTGACAGCTCTGTGTACAAAAATCCCATTAGGGATGCTTTTGAGGAGCGTTGGGAGTAGCTCCACCTGCTGGTCATTTCCGGTATGAAGCTTGCCCTCCGCGACCCTAAAAGTTTGATTTTCGGAAGCAGGGATATCCAAGGCAGAGTCAGGTACAAATTTGGTCTCTCTAGCATTTCTAGTTCATGAGTTATTTCCAAGCTTAGCACAAAATTTCTTTCGTACCTTTTTGTGCATGCTTTTTCTCACTGGCGATGACGT
Organism: Pisaster brevispinus; assembly: GCA_023634235.1. Lineage (NCBI taxonomy): Eukaryota > Metazoa > Echinodermata > Asteroidea > Forcipulatida > Asteriidae > Pisaster > Pisaster brevispinus. Next base: position 16,298,189 of record JAMKCF010000013.1, read on the forward strand.
AGGCGTGTAATACAGTGGAGTTTCGGGCAGCCCTACTTCCAGGACGCTGGCTTCGCCTAGAAAATGATGACCTTAACGAAACTCACGGGAGAGAGAGCCCTTGAGACAGGCTTTCTAATGGTGTACAACTTGTGAAAATCCAGTATCATTCTGAGGGAGATTTGACCGTCCTTAGTTTGTCTTTGTTTCTTTGACAGCTCTGTGTACAAAAATCCCATTAGGGATGCTTTTGAGGAGCGTTGGGAGTAGCTCCACCTGCTGGTCATTTCCGGTATGAAGCTTGCCCTCCGCGACCCTAAAAGTTTGATTTTTTGGAAGCAGGGATATCCAAGGCAGAGTCGGGTACAAATTTTGTCTCTCTAGCATTTCTAGTTCATGAGTTATTTCCAAGCTTAGCACAGAATTTATTTCGGACCTTTTTGTGCCGGCTTTTTCTCACTGGCGATGACGTAGGCGTGTAATACAGTGGAGTTTCGGGCAGCCCTACTTCCAGGACGCTGGTCTCGCTTACAAAATGATGACCTTAACGAGACTCACAGAAGAGAGAGCCCTTGAAACGGGCTTTCTAATGGTGTACAACTTGTGAAAATCCAGTATCATTCTGAGGGTGATTTGACCGTCCTTAGTTTGTCTTTGTTTCTTTGACAGCTCTGTGTACAAAAATCCCAGTAGGGATGCTTTTGAGGAGCGTTGGGAGTAGCCCCACCTGCTGGTCATTTCTGGTATGAAGCTTGCCCTCCGCGACACTAAAAGTTTGATTTTCGGAAGCAGGGATATCCAAGGCAGAGTCAGGTACAAATTTTGTCTCTCTAGCATTTCTAGTTCATGAGTTATTTCCAAGCTTAGCACAGAATTTCTTTCGGACCTTTTTGTGCCGGCTTTTTCTCACTGGCGATGACGTAGGCGTGTAATACAGTGGAGTTTAGGGCAGCCCTACTTCCAGGACGCTGGCCTCGCCTACAAAATGGTGACCTTAACGAAACTCACGGAAGAGAGAGCCCTTGAGACAGGCTTTCTAATGGTGTACAACTTGTGAAAATCCAGTATCATTCTGAGGGTGATTTGACCGTCCTTAGTTTGTCTTTGTTTCTTTGACAGCTCTGTGTACAAAAATCCCATTAGGGATGCTTTTGAGGAGCGTTGGGAGTAGCTCCACCTGCTGGTCATTTCCGGTATGAAGCTTGCCCTCCGCGACCCTAAAAGTTTGATTTTCGGAAGCAAGGATATCCAAGGCAGAGTCGGGTACAAATTTTGTATCTCTAGCATTCTAGTTCATGAGTTATTTCCAAGCTTAGCACAGAATTTCTTTCGGACCTTTTTGTGCCGGCTTTTTCTCACTGGCGATGACGTAGGCGTGTAATACAGTGGAGTTTCGGGCAGCCCTACTTCCAGGACGCTGGCCTCGCCTAAAAAATGATGACCTTAACAAAACTCACGGAAGAAAGAGCCCTTGAGACAGGCTTTCTAATGGTGTACAACTTGTGAAAATCCAGTATCATTCTGAGGGTGATTTGACCGTCCTTAGTTTGTCTTTATTTCTTTGACAGCTCTGTGTACAAAAATCCCATTAGGGATGCTTTTGAGGAGCGTTGGGAGTAGCCCCACCTGCTGGTCATTTCCGGTATGAAGCTTGCCCTCAGCGACCCTAAAATTTTGATTTTCGGAAGCAGGGATATCCAAGGCATAGTCGGGTACAAATTTTGTCTCTCTAGCATTTCTAGTTCATGAGTTATTTCCAAGCTTAGCACAGAATTTCTTTCGGACCTTTTTGTGCCGGCTTTTTCTCACTGGCGATGACGTAGGCGTGTAATACAGTGGAGTTTCGGTCAGCCCTACTTCCAGGACGCTGGTCTCGCTTACAAAATGATGACCTTAACGAGACTCACAGAAGAGAGAGCCCTTGAGACGGGCTTTCTAATGGTGTACAACTTGTGAAAATCCAGTATCATTCTGAGGGTGATTTGACCGTCCTTAGTTTGTCTTTGTTTCTTTGACAGCTCTGTGTACAAAAATCCCATTAGGGATGCTTTTGATGAGCGTTGGGAGTAGCTCCACCTGCTGGTCATTTCCGGTATGAAGCTTGCCCTCCGCGACCCTAAAAGTTTGATTTTCGGAAGCAGGGATATCCAAGGCAGAGTCGGGTACAAATTTTGTATCTCTAGCATTTCTAGTTCATGAGTTATTTCCAAGCTTAGCACAGAATTTATTTCGGACCTTTTTGTGCCGGCTTTTTCTCACTGGCAATGACGTAGGCGTGTAATACAGTGGAGTTTAGGGCAGCCCTACTTCCAGGACGCTGGCCTCGCCTACGAAATGGTGACCTTAACGAAACTCACGGAAGAAAGAGTCCTTGAGACAGGCTTTCTAATGGTGTACAACTTGTGAAAATCCAGTATCATTCTGAGGGTGATTTGACCGTCCTTAGTTTGTCTTTATTTCTTTGACAGCTCTGTGTACAAAAATCCCATTAGGGATTCTTTTGAGGAGCGTTGGGAGTAGCCCCACCTGCTGGTCATTTCCGGTATGAAGCTTGCCCTCCGCGACCCTAAAAGTTTGATTTTCGGAAGCAGGGATATCCAAGGCAGAGTCAGGTACAAATTTGGTCTCTCTAGCATTTCTAGTTCATGAGTTATTTCCAAGCTTAGCACAGAATTTCTTTCGGACCTTTTTGTGCCGGCTTTTTCTCACTGGCGATGACGTACGTGTAATACAGTGGAGTTTCGGGCAGCCCTACTTCCAGGACGCTGGCTTCGCCTACAAAATGATGACCTTAACGAAACTCACGGGAGAGAGAGCCCTTGAGACAGTCTTTCTAATGGTGTACAACTTGTGAAAATCCAGTATCATTCTGAGGGTGATTTGACCGTCCTTAGTTTGTCTTTGTTTCTTTGACAGCTCTGTGTACAAAAATCCTTTTAGGGATGCTTTTGAGGAGCGTTGGGAGTAGCCCCACCTGCTGGTCATTTCCGGTATGAAGCTTGCCCTCCGCGACACTAAAAGTTTGATTTTCGGAAGCAGGGATATCCAAGGCAGAGTCAGGTACAAATTTTGTCTCTCTAGCATTTCTAGTTCATGAGTTATTTCCAAGCTTAGCACAGAATTTCTTTCGGACCTTTTTGTGCCGGCTTTTTCTCACTGGCAATGACGTAGGCGTGTAATACAGTGGAGTTTAGGGCAGCCCTACTTCGAGGACGCTGGCCTCGCCTACAAAATGGTGACCTTAACGAAACTCACGGAAGAGAGAGCCCTTGAGACAGGCTTTCTAATGGTGTACAACTTGTGAAAATCCAGTATCATTCTGAGGGTGATTTGACCGTCCTTAGTTTGTCTTTGTTTCTTTGACAGCTCTGTGTACAAAAATCCCATTAGGGATGCTTTTGAGGAGCGTTGGGAGTTGCTCCACCTGCTGGTCATTTCCGGTATGAAGCTTGCCCTCCGCGACCCTAAAAGTTTGATTTTCCGAAGCAGGGATATCCAAGGCAGAGTCGGGTACAAATTTTGTATCTCTAGCATTTCTAGTTCATGAGTTATTTCCAAGCTTAGCACAGAATTTATTTCGGACCTTTTTGTGCCGGCTTTTTCTCACTGGCGATGACGTAGGCGTGTAATACAGTGGAGTTTCGGGCAGCCCTACTTCCAGGACGCTGGCTTCGCCTACAAAATGATGACCTTAACGAAACTCACGGGAGAGAGAGCCCTTGAGACAGTCTTTCTAATGGTGTACAACTTGTGAAAATCCAGTATCATTCTGAGGGTGATTTGACCGTCCTTAGTTTGTCTTTGTTTCTTTGACAGCTCTGTGTACAAAAATCCTTTTAGGGATGCTTTTGAGGAGCGTTGGGAGTAGCCCCACCTGCTGGTCATTTCCGGTATGAAGCTTGCCCTCCGCGACACTAAAAGTTTGATTTTCGGAAGCAGGGATATCCAAGGCAGAGTCAGGTACAAATTTTGTCTCTCTAGCATTTCTAGTTCATGAGTTATTTCCAAGCTTAGCACAGAATTTCTTTCGGACCTTTTTGTGCCGGCTTTTTCTCACTGGCAATGACGTAGGCGTGTAATACAGTGGAGTTTAGGGCAGCCCTACTTCGAGGACGCTGGCCTCGCCTACAAAATGGTGACCTTAACGAAACTCACGGAAGAGAGAGCCCTTGAGACAGGCTTTCTAATGGTGTACAACTTGTGAAAATCCAGTATCATTCTGAGGGTGATTTGACCGTCCTTAGTTTGTCTTTGTTTCTTTGACAGCTCTGTGTACAAAAATCCCATTAGGGATGCTTTTGAGGAGCGTTGGGAGTTGCTCCACCTGCTGGTCATTTCCGGTATGAAGCTTGCCCTCCGCGACCCTAAAAGTTTGATTTTCCGAAGCAGGGATATCCAAGGCAGAGTCGGGTACAAATTTTGTATCTCTAGCATTTCTAGTTCATGAGTTATTTCCAAGCTTAGCACAGAATTTATTTCGGACCTTTTTGTGCCGGCTTTTTCTCACTGGCGATGACGTAGGCGTGTAATACAGTGGAGTTTCGGGCAGCCCTACTTCCAGGACGCTGGTCTCGCTTACAAAATGATGACCTTAACGAGACTCACAGAAGAGAGAGCCCTTGAGACGGGCTTTCTAATGGTGTACAACTTATGAAAATCCAGTATCATTCTGAGGGTTATTTGACCGTCCTTAGTTTGTCTTTTTTTCTTTGACAGCTCTGTGTACAAAAATCCCATTAGGGATGCTTTTGAGGAGCGTTCGGAGTAGCCCCACCTGCTGGTCATTTCCGGTATGAAGCTTGCCCTCCGCGACCCTAAAAGTTTGATTTTCGGAAGCAGGGATATCCAAGGCAGAGTCAGGTACAAATTTGGTCTCTCTAGCATTTCTAGTTCATGAGTTATTTCCTAGCTTAGCACAGAATTTCTTTCGGACCTTATTGTTCCGGCTTTTTCTCACTGGCGATGACGTAGGCGTGTAATACAGTGGAGTTTCGGGCAGCCCTACTTCCAGGACGCTGGCTTCGCCTAGAAAATGATGACCTTAACGAAACTCACGGGAGAGAGAGCCCTTGAGACAGGCTTTCTAATGGTGTACAACTTGTGAAAATCCAGTATCATTCTGAGGGAGATTTGACCGTCCTTAGTTTGTCTTTGTTTCTTTGACAGCTCTGTGTACAAAAATCCCATTAGGGATGCTTTTGAGGAGCGTTGGGAGTTGCTCCACCTGCTGGTCATTTCCGGTATGAAGCTTGCCCTCCGCGACCCTAAAAGTTTGATTTTCTGAAGCAGGGATATCCAAGGCAGAGTCAGGTACAAATTTTGTCTCTCTAGCATTTCTAGTTCATGAGTTATTTCCAAGCTTAGCACTGAATTTCTTTCGGACCCTTTTGTGCCGGCTTTTTCTCACTGGCGATGACGTAGGCGTGTAATACAGTGGAGTTTCGGGCAGCCCTACTTCCAGGACGCTGGTCTCGCTTACAAAATGATGACCTTAACGAGACTCACAGAAGAGAGAGCCCTTGAGACGGGCTTTCTAATGGTGTACAACTTGTGAAAATCCAGTATCATTCTGAGGGTGATTTGACCGTCCTTAGTTTGTCTTTGTTTCTTTGACAGCTCTGTGTACAAAAATCCCATTAGGGATGCTTTTGAGGAGCGTTGGGAGTAGCCCCACCTGCTGGTCATTTCCGGTATGAAGCTTGCCCTCCGCAACCCTAAAAGTTTGATTTTCTGAAGCAGGGATATCCAAGGCAGAGTCAGGTACAAATTTTGTCTCTCAAGCATTTCTAGTTCATGAGTTATTTCCAAGCTTAGCACAGAATTTATTTCGGACCTTTTTGTGCCGGCTTTTTCTCACTGGCGATGACGTAGGCGTGTAATATAGTGGAGTTTCGGGCAGCCCTACTTCCAGGACGCTGGCCTCGCCTACAAAATGGTGACCTTAACGAAACTCACGGAAGAGAGAGCCCTTGAGACAGGCTTTGTAATGGTGTACAACTTGTGAAAATCCAGTATCATTCTGAGGGTGATTTGACCGTCCTTAGTTTGTCTTTGTTTCTTTGACAGCTCTGTGTACAAAAATCCCATTAGGGATGCTTTTGAGGAGCGTTCGGAGTAGCCCCACCTGCTGGTCATTTCCGGTATGAAGCTTGCCCTCCGCGACACTAAAAGTTTGATTTTCGGAAGCAGGGATATCCAAGGAAGAGTCAGGTATAAATTTTGTCTCTCTAGCATTTCTAGTTCATGAGTTATTTCCAAGCTTAGCACAGAATTTATTTCGGACCTTTTTGTGCCGGCTTTTTCTCACTGGCGATGACGTAGGCGTGTAATACAGTGGAGTTTAGGGCAGCCCTACTTCCAGGACGCTGGCCTCGCCTACAAAATGGTGACCTTAACGAAACTCACGGAAGAGAGAGCCCTTGAGACAGGCTTTCTAATGGTGTACAACTTGTGAAAATCCAGTATCATTCTGAGGGTGATTTGACCGTCCTTAGTTTGTCTTTGTTTCTTTGACAGCTCTGTGTACAAAAATCCCATTAGGGATGCTTTTGAGGAGCGTTGGGAGTAGCTCCACCTGCTGGTCATTTCCGGTATGAAGCTTGCCCTCCGCGACCCTAAAAGTTTGATTTTCGGAAGCAGGGATATCCAAGGCAGAGTCGGGTACAAATTTTTTATCTCTAGCATTTCTAGTTCATGAGTTATTTCCAAGCTTAGCACAGAATTTATTTCGGACCTTTTTGTGCCGGCTTTTTCTCACTGGCAATGACGTAGGCGTGTAATACAGTGGAGTTTAGGGCAGCCCTACTTCCAGGACGCTGGCCTCGCCTACGAAATGGTGATCTTAACGAAACTCACGGAAGAAAGAGTCCTTGAGACAGGCTTTCTAATGGTGTACAACTTGTGAAAATCCAGTATCATTCTGAGGGTTATTTGACCGTCCTTAGTTTGTCTTTGTTTCTTTGACAGCTCTGTGTACAAAAATCCTTTTAGGGATGCTTTTGAGGAGCGTTGGGAGTAGCCCCACCTGCTGGTCATTTCCGGTATGAAGCTTGCCCTCCGCGACACTAAAAGTTTGATTTTCGGAAGCAGGGATATCCAAGGCAGAGTCAGGTACAAATTTTGTCTCTCTAGCATTTCTAGTTCATGAGTTATTTCCAAGCTTAGCACAGAATTTATTTCGGACCTTTTTGTGCCGGCTTTTTCTCACTGGCGATGACGTAGGCGTGTAATACAGTGGAGTTAAGGGCAGCCCTACTTCGAGGACGCTGGCCTCGCCTACAAAATGGTGACCTTAACGAAACTCACGGAAGAGAGAGCCCTTGAGACAGGCTTTCTAATGGTGTACAACTTGTGAAAATCCAGTATCATTCTGAGGGTGATTTGACCGTCCTTAGTTTGTCTTTGTTTCTTTGACAGCTCTGTGTACAAAAATCCCATTAGGGATGCTTTTGAGGAGCGTTGGGAGTAGCTCCACCTGCTGGTCATTTCCGGTATGAAGCTTGCCCTCCGCGACCCTAAAAGTTTGATTTTCGGAAGCAGGGATATCCAAGGCAGAGTCGGGTACAAATTTTGTATCTCTAGCATTTCTAGTTCATGAGTTATTTCCAAGCTTAGCACAGAATTTATTTCGGACCTTTTTGTGCCGGCTTTTTCTCACTGGCGATGACGTAGGCGTGTAATATAGTGGAGTTTCGGGCAGCCCTACTTCCAGGACGCTGGCCTCGCCTACAAAATGGTGACCTTAACGAAACTCACGGAAGAGAGAGCCCTTGAGACAGGCTTTGTAATGGTGTACAACTTGTGAAAATCCAGTATCATTCTGAGGGTGATTTGACCGTCCTTAGTTTGTCTTTGTTTCTTTGACAGCTCTGTGTACAAAAATCCCATTAGGGATGCTTTTGAGGAGCGTTCGGAGTAGCCCCACCTGCTGGTCATTTCCGGTATGAAGCTTGCCCTCCGCGACACTAAAAGTTTGATTTTCGGAAGCAGGGATATCCAAGGAAGAGTCAGGTATAAATTTTGTCTCTCTAGCATTTCTAGTTCATGAGTTATTTCCAAGCTTAGCACAGAATTTATTTCGGACCTTTTTGTGCCGGCTTTTTCTCACTGGCGATGACGTAGGCGTGTAATACAGTGGAGTTTCGGGCAGCCCTACTTCCAGGACGCTGGCCTCGCCTACAAAATGGTGACCTTAACGAAACTCACGGAAGAGAGAGCCCTTGAGACAGGCTTTCTAATGGTGTACAACTTGTGAAAATCCAGTATCATTCTGAGGGTGATTTGACCGTCCTTAGTTTGTCTTTGTTTCTTTGACAGCTCTGTGTACAAAAATCCCATTAGGGATGCTTTTGAGGAGCGTTGGGAGTAGCTCCACCTGCTGGTCATTTCCGGTATGAAGCTTGCCCTCCGCGACCCTAAAAGTTTGATTTTCGGAAGCAGGGATATCCAAGGCAGAGTCGGGTACAAATTTTTTATCTCTAGCATTTCTAGTTCATGAGTTATTTCCAAGATAGCACAGAATTTATTTCGGACCTTTTTGTGCCGGCTTTTTCTCACTGGCGATGACGTAGGCGTGTAATACAGTGGAGTTTCGGGCAGCCCTACTTCCAGGACGCTGGTCTCGCTTACAAAATGATGACCTTAACGAGACTCACAGAAGAGAGAGCCCTTGGGACGGGCTTTCTAATGGTGTACAACTTGTGAAAATCCAGTATCATTCTGAGGGTTATTTGACCGTCCTTAGTTTGTCTTTGTTTCTTTGACAGCTCTGTGTACAAAAATACCATTAGGGATGCTTTTGAGGAGCGTTCGGAGTAGCCCCACCTGCTGGTCATTTCCGGTATGAAGCTTGCCCTCCGCGACCCTAAAAGTTTGATTTTCGGAAGCAGGGATATCCAAGGCAGAGTCAGGTACAAATTTGGTCTCTCTAGCATTTCTAGTTCATGAGTTATTTCCAAGCTTAGCACAGAATTTCTTTCGGACCTTATTGTGCCGGCTTTTTCTCACTGGCGATGACGTAGGCGTGTAATACAGTGGAGTTTCGGGCAGCCCTACTTCCAGGACGCTGGCTTCGCCTAGAAAATGATGACCTTAACGAAACTCACGGGAGAGAGAGCCCTTGAGACAGGCTTTCTAATGGTGTACAACTTGTGAAAATCCAGTATCATTCTGAGGGAGATTTGACCGTCCTTAGTTTGTCTTTGTTTCTTTGACAGCTCTGTGTACAAAAATCCCATTAGGGATGCTTTTGAGGAGCGTTGGGAGTAGCCCCACCTGCTGGTCATTTCCGGTATGAAGCTTGCCCTCCGCGACCCTAAAAGTTTGATTTTCGGAAGCAGGGATATCCAAGGCAGAGTCAGGTACAAATTTTGTCTCTCTAGCATTTCTAGTTCATGAGTTATTTCCAAGCTTAGCACAGAATTTCTTTCGGACCTTTTTGTGCCGGCTTTTTCTCACTGGCGATGACGTAGGCGTGTAATACAGTGGAGTTTCGGGCAGCCCTACTTCCAGAACGCTGGTCTCGCTTACAAAATGATGACCTTAATGAGACTCACAGAAGAGAGAGCCCTTGAGACGGGCTTTCTAATGGTGTATAACTTGTGAAAATCCAGTATCATTCTGAGGGTTATTTGACCGTCCTTAGTTTGTCTTTGTTTCTTTGACAGCTCTGTGTACAAAAATCCCATTAGGGATGCTTTTGAGGAGCGTTGGGAGTAGCCCCACCTGCTGGTCATTTCCGGTATGAAGCTTGCCCTCCGCAACCCTAAAAGTTTGATTTTCTGAAGCAGGGATATCCAAGGCAGAGTCAGGTACAAATTTTGTCTCTCAAGCATTTCTAGTTCATGAGTTATTTCCAAGCTTAGCACAGAATTTATTTCGGACCTTTTTGTGCCGGCTTTTTCTCACTGGCGATGACGTAGGCGTGTAATATAGTGGAGTTTCGGGCAGCCCTACTTCCAGGACGCTGGCCTCGCCTACAAAATGGTGACCTTAACGAAACTCACGGAAGAGAGAGCCCTTGAGACAGGCTTTGTAATGGTGTACAACTTGTGAAAATCCAGTATCATTCTGAGGGTGATTTGACCGTCCTTAGTTTGTCTTTGTTTCTTTGACAGCTCTGTGTACAAAAATCCCATTAGGGATGCTTTTGAGGAGCGTTCGGAGTAGCCCCACCTGCTGGTCATTTCCGGTATGAAGCTTGCCCTCCGCGACACTAAAAGTTTGATTTTCGGAAGCAGGGATATCCAAGGCAGAGTCAGGTATAAATTTTGTCTCTCTAGCATTTCTAGTTCATGAGTTATTTCCAAGCTTAGCACAGAATTTATTTCGGACCTTTTTGTGCCGGCTTTTTCTCACTGGCGATGACGTAGGCGTGTAATACAGTGGAGTTTAGGGCAGCCCTACTTCCAGGACGCTGGCCTCGCCTACAAAATGGTGACCTTAACGAAACTCACGGAAGAGAGAGCCCTTGAGACAGGCTTTCTAATGGTGTACAACTTGTGAAAATCCAGTATCCTTCTGAGGGTGATTTGACCGTCCTTAGTTTGTCTTTGTTTCTTTGACAGCTCTGTGTACAAAAATCCCATTAGGGATGCTTTTGAGGAGCGTTGGGAGTAGCTCCACCTGCTGGTCGTTTCCGGTATGAAGCTTGCCCTCCGCGACCCTAAAATTTTGATTTTCGGAAGCAGGGATATCCAAGGCAGAGTCAGGTACAAATTTTGTCTCTCTAGCATTTCTAGTTCATGAGTTACTTCCAAGCTTAGCACAGAATTTATTTCGGACCTTTTTGTGCCGGCTTTTTCTCACTGGCGATGACGTAGGCGTGTAATACAGTTGAGTTTCGGGCAGCCCTACTTCCAGGACGCTGGCTTCGCCTAGAAAATGATGACCTTAACGAAACTCACGGGAGAGAGAGCCCTTGAGACAGGCTTTCTAATGGTGTACAATTTGTGAAATCCAGTATCATTCTGAGGGTTATTTGACCGTCCTTAGTTTGTCTTTGTTTCTTTGACAGCTCTGTGTACAAAAATCCCATTAGGGATGCTTTTGAGGAGCGTTCGGAGTAGCCCCACCTGCTGGTCATTTCCGGTATGAAGCTTGCCCTCCGCGACCCTAAAAGTTTGATTTTCTGAAGCAGGGGTATCCAAGGCAGAGTCAGGTACAAATTTTGTCTCTCTAGCATTTCTAGTTCATGAGTTATTTCCAAGCTTAGCACAGAATTCATTTCGGACCTTTTTGTGCCGGCTTTTTCTCACTGGCGATGACGTAGGCGTGTAATACAGTGGAGTTTCGGGCAGCCCTACTTCCAGGACGCTGGCCTCGCCTACAAAATGGTGACCTTAACGAAACTCACGGAAGCGAGAGCCCTTGAGACAGGCTTTGTAATGGTATACAACTTGTGAAAATCCAGTATCATTCTGAGGGTGATTTGACCGTCCTTAGTTTGTCTTTGTTTCTTTGACAGCTCTGTGTACAAAAATCCCATTAGGGATGCTTTTGAGGAGCGTTCGGAGTAGCCCCACCTGCTGGTCATTTCCGGTATGAAGCTTGCCCTCCGCGACACTAAAAGTTTTATTTTCGGAAGCAGGGATATCCAAGGCAGAGTCAGGTACAAATTTTGTCTCTCTAGCATTTCTAGTTCATGAGTTATTTCCAAGCTTAGCACAGAATTTCTTTCGGACCTTTTTGTGCCGGCTTTTTCTCACTGGCGATGACGTAGGCGTGTAAAACAGTGGAGTTTAGGGCAGCCCTACTTCCAGGACGCTGGCCTCGCCTAGAAAATGCTGACCTTAATGAAACTCACGGAAGAGAGAGCCCTTGAGACAGGCTTTCTAATGGTGTACAACTTGTGAAAATCCAGTATCATTCTGAGGGTGATTTGACCGTCCTTAGTTTGTCTTTGTTTCTTTGACAGCTCTGTGTACAAAAATCCCATTAAGGATGCTTTTGAGGAGCGTTCGGAGTAGCCCCACCTGCTGGTCATTTCCGGTATGAAGCTTGCCCTCCGCGACCCTAAAAGTTTGATTTTCGGAAGCAGGGATATCCAAGGCAGAGTCAGGTACAAATTTTGTCTCTCTAGCATTTCTAGTTCATGAGTTATTTCCAAGCTTAGCACAGAATTTCTTTCGGACCTTTTTGTGCCGGCTTTTTCTCACTGGCGATGACGTAGGCGTGTAATACAGTGGAGTTTCGGGCAGCCCTACTTCCAGGACGCTGGCTTCGCCTAGAAATAGATGACCTTAACGAAACTCACGGGAGAGAGAGCCCTTGAGACAGGCTTTCTAATGGTGTACAACTTGTGAAAATCCAGTATCATTCTGAGGGTGATTTGACCGTCCTTAATTTGTCTTTGTTTCTTTGACAGCTCTGTGTACAAAAATCCCATTAGGGATGCTTTTGAGGAGCGTTGGGAGTAGCCCCACCTGCTGGTCATTTCCGGTATGAAGCTTGCCCTCCGCGACACTAAAAGTTTTATTTTCGGAAGCAGGGATATCCAAGGCAGAGTCAGGTACAAATTTTGTCTCTCTAGCATTTCTAGTTCATGAGTTATTTCCAAGCTTAGCACAGAATTTCTTTCGGACCTTTTTGTGCCGGCTTTTTCTCACTGGCGATGACGTAGGCGTGTAAAACAGTGGAGTTTAGGGCAGCCCTACTTCCAGGACGCTGGCCTCGCCTAGAAATTGCTGACCTTAATGAAACTCACGGAAGAGAGAGCCCTTGAGACAGGCTTTCTAATAGTGTACAACTTGTGAAAATCCAGTATCATTCTGAGGGTGATTTGACCGTCCTTAGTTTGTCTTTATTTGTTTGACAGCTCTGTGTACAAAAATCCCATTAGGGATGCTTTTGAGGAGCGTTGGGAGTAGCCCCACCTGCTGGTCATTTCCGGTATGAAGCTTGCCCTCCGCGACCCTAAAAGTTTGATTTTCGGAAGCAGGGATATCCAAGGCAGAGTCAGGTACAAATTTTGTCACTCTAGCATTTCTAGTTCATGAGTTATTTCCAAGCTTAGCACAGAATTTATTTCGGACCTTTTTGTGCCGGCTTTTTCTCACTGGCGATGACGTAGGCGTGTACTACAGTGAAGTTTAGGGCAGCCCTACTTCCAGGACGCTGGCCTCGCCTACAAAATGGTGACCTTAACGAAACTCACGGAAGAGAGAGCCATTGAGACAGGCTTTCTAATGGTGTACAACTTGTAGAAATCCAGTATCATTCTGAGGGTGATTTGACCGTCCTTAGTTTGTCTTTGTTTCTTTGACAGCTCTGTGTACAAAAATCCCATTAGGGATGCTTTTGAGGAGCGTTCGGAGTAGCCCCACCTGCTGGTCATTTCCGGTATGAAGCTTGCCCTCCGCGACACTAAAAGTTTGATTTTCGGAAGCAGGGATATCCAAGGCAGAGTCAGGTACAAATTTTGTCTCTCTAGCATTTCTAGTTCATGAGTTATTTCCAAGCTTAGCACAGAATTTCTTTCGGACCTTTTTGTGCCGGCTTTTTCTCACTGGCGATGACGTAGGCGTGTAATACAGAGGAGTTTAGGGCAGCCCTACTTCCAGGACGCTGGCCTCGCCTACAAAATGGTGACCTTAACGAAACTCACGGAAGAAAGAGCCCTTGAGACAGGCTTTCTAATGGTGTACAACTCGTGAAAATCCAGTATCATTCTGAGGGTGATTTGACCGTCCTTAGTTTGACTTTGTTTCTTTGACAGCTCTGTGTACAAAAATCCCATTAGGGATGCTTTTGAGGAGCGTTGGGAGTAGCCCCACCTGCTGGTCATTTCCGGTATGAAGCTTGCCCTCCGCGACACTAAAAGTTTGATTTTTGGAAGCAGGGATATCCAAGGCAGAGTCAGGTACAAATTTTGTCTCTCTAGCATTTCTAGTTCATGAGTTATTTCCAAGCTTAGCACAGAATTTATTTCGGACCTTTTTGTGCCGGCTTTTTCTCACTGGCGATGACGTAGGCGTGTACTACAGTGGAGTTTCGGGCAGCCCTACTTCCAGGACGCTGGCCTCGCCTACAAAATGGTGACCTTAACGAAACTCACGGAAGAGAGAGCCCTTGAGACAGGCTTTCTAATGGTGTACAACTTGTAGAAATCCAGTATCATTCTGAGGGTGATTTGACCGTCCTTAGTTTGTCTTTGTTTCTTTGACAGCTCTGTGTACAAAAATCCCATTAGGGATGCTTTTGAGGAGCGTTGGGAGTAGCCCCACCTGCTGGTCATTTCCGGTATGAAGCTTGCCCTCCGCGACACTAAAAGTTTAATTTTCGGAAGCAGGGATATCCAAGGCAGAGTCAGGTACAAATTTTGTATCTCTAGCATTTCTAGTTCATGAGTTATTTCCAAGCTTAGCACAGAATTTCTTTCGGACCTTTTTGTGCCGGCTTTTTCTCACTGGCGATGACGTAGGCGTGTAATACAGTGGAGTTTCGGGCAGCCCTACTTCCAGGACGCTGGCCTCGCCTACAAAATGGTGACCTTAACGAAACTCACCGAAGAGAGAGCCCTTGAGACAGGCTTTGTAATGGTGTACAACTTGTGAAAATCCAGTATCATTCTGAGGGTGATTTGACCGTCCTTAGTTTGTCTTTGTTTCTTTGACAGCTCTGTGTACAAAAATCCCATTAGGGATGCTTTTGAGGAGCGTTCGGAGTAGCCCCACCTGCTGGTCATTTCCGGTATGAAGCTTGCCCTCCGCGACCCTAAAAGTTTGATTTTCGGAAGCAGGGATATCCAAGGCAGAGTCAGGTACAAATTTTGTCTCTCTAGCATTTCTAGTTCATGAGTTATTTCCAAGCTTAGCACAGAATTTCTTTCGGACCTTTTTGTGCCGGCTTTTTCTCACTGGCGATGACGTAGGCGTGTAATACAGTGGAGTTTCGGGCAGCCCTACTTCCAGGACGCTGGCTTCGCCTAGAAATAGATGACCTTAACGAAACTCACGGGAGAGAGAGCCCTTGAGACAGGCTTTCTAATGGTGTACAACTTGTGAAAATCCAGTATCATTCTGAGGGTGATTTGACCGTCCTTAGTTTGTCTTTGTTTCTTTGACAGCTCTGTGTACAAAAATCCCATTAGGGATGCTTTTGAGGAGCGTTGGGAGTAGCCCCACCTGCTGGTCATTTCCGGTATGAAGCTTGCCTTCCGCGACACTAAAAGTTTGATTTTCGGAAGCAGGGATATCCAAGGCAGAGTCAGGTACAAATTTTGTCTCTCTAGCATTTCTAGTTCATGAGTTATTTCCAAGCTTAGCACAGAATTTCTTTCGGACCTTTTTGTGCCGGCTTTTTCTCACTGGCGATGACGTAGGCGTGTAAAACAGTGGAGTTTAGGGCAGCCCTACTTCCAGGACGCTGGCCTCGCCTAGAAAATGCTGACCTTAATGAAACTCACGGAAGAGAGAGCCCTTGAGACAGGCTTTCTAATGGTGTACAACTTGTGAAAATCCAGTATCATTCTGAGGGTGATTTGACCGTCCTTAGTTTGTCTTTATTTGTTTGACAGCTCTGTGTACAAAAATCCCATTAGGGATGCTTTTGAGGAGCGTTGGGAGTAGCCCCACCTGCTGGTCATTTCCGGTATGAAGCTTGCCCTCCGCGACCCTAAAAGTTTGATTTTCGGAAGCAGGGATATCCAAGGCAGAGTCAGGTACAAATTTTGTCTCTCTAGCATTTCTAGTTCATGAGTTATTTCCAAGCTTAGCACAGAATTTATTTCGGACCTTTTTGTGCCGGCTTTTTCTCACTGGCGATGACGTAGGCGTGTACTACAGTGGAGTTTCGGGCAGCCCTACTTCCAGGACGCTGGCCTCGCCTACAAAATGGTGACCTTAACGAAACTCACGGAAGAGAGAGCCCTTAAGACAGGCTTTCTAATGGTGTACAACTTGTAGAAATCCAGTATCATTCTGAGGGTGATTTGACCGTCCTTAGTTTGTCTTTGTTTCTTTGACAGCTCTGTGTACAAAAATCCCATTAGGGATGCTTTTGAGGAGCGTTCGGAGTAGCCCCACCTGCTGGTCATTTCCGGTATGAAGCTTGCCCTCCGCGACACTAAAAGTTTGATTTTCGGAAGCAGGGATATCCAAGGCAGAGTCAGGTACAAATTTTGTCTCTCTAGCATTTCTAGTTCATGAGTTATTTCCAAGCTTAGCACAGAATTTCTTTCGGACCTTTTTGTGCCGGCTTTTTCTCACTGGCGATGACGTAGGCGTGTAATACAGAGGAGTTTAGGGCAGCCCTACTTCCAGGACGCTGGCCTCGCCTACAAAATGGTGACCTTAACGAAACTCACGGAAGAAAGAGCCCTTGAGACAGGCTTTCTAATGGTGTACAACTCGTGAAAATCCAGTATCATTCTGAGGGTGATTTGACCGTCCTTAGTTTGACTTTGTTTCTTTGACAGCTCTGTGTACAAAAATCCCATTAGGGATGCTTTTGAGGAGCGTTGGGAGTAGCCCCACCTGCTGGTCATTTCCGGTATGAAGCTTGCCCTCCGCGACACTAAAAGTTTGATTTTTGGAAGCAGGGATATCCAAGGCAGAGTCAGGTACAAATTTTGTCTCTCTAGCATTTCTAGTTCATGAGTTATTTCCAAGCTTAGCACAGAATTTCTTTCGGACCTTTTTGTGCCGGCTTTTTCTCACTGGCGATGACGTAGGCGTGTACTACAGTGGAGTTTCGGGCAGCCCTACTTCCAGGACGCTGGCCTCGCCTACAAAATGGTGACCTTAACGAAACTCACGGAAGAGAGAGCCCTTGAGACAGGCTTTCTAATGGTGTACAACTTGTAGAAATCCAGTATCATTCTGAGGGTGATTTGACCGTCCTTAGTTTGTCTTTGTTTCTTTGACAGCTCTGTGTACAAAAATCCCATTAGGGATGCTTTTGAGGAGCGTTCGGAGTAGCCCCACCTGCTGGTCATTTCCGGTATGAAGCTTGCCCTCCGCGACACTAAAAGTTTGATTTTCGGAAGCAGGGATATCCAAGGCAGAGTCAGGTACAAATTTTGTCTCTCTAGCATTTCTAGTTCATGAGTTATTTCCAAGCTTAGCACAGAATTTCTTTCGGACCTTTTTGTGCCGGCTTTTTCTCACTGGCGATGACGTAGGCGTGTTCAACAGTGGAGTTTAGGGCAGCCCTACTTCCAGGACGCTGGCCTCGCCTAGAAAATGCTGACCTTAATGAAACTCACGGAAGAGAGAGCCCTTGAGACAGGCTTTCTAATGGTGTACAACTTGTGAAAATCCAGTATCATTCTGAGGGTGATTTGACCGTCCTTAGTTTGTCTTTATTTGTTTGACAGCTCTGTGTACAAAAATCCCATTAGGGATGCTTTTGAGGAGCGTTCGGAGTAGCCCCACCTGCTGGTCATTTCCGGTATGAAGCTTGCCCTCCGCGACCCTAAAAGTTTGATTTTCTGAAGCAGGGGTATCCAAGGCAGAGTCAGGTACAAATTTTGTCTCTCTAGCATTTCTAGTTCATGAGTTATTTCCAAGCTTAGCACAGAATTTATTTCGGACCTTTTTGTGCCGGCTTTTTCTCACTGGCGATGACGTAGGCGTGTACTACAGTGGAGTTTCGGGCAGCCCTACTTCCAGGACGCTGGCCTCGCCTACAAAATGGTGACCTTAACGAAACTCACGGAAGCGAGAGCCCTTGAGACAGGCTTTGTAATGGTGTACAACTTGTGAAAATCCAGTATCATTCTGAGGGTGATTTGACCGTCCTTAGTTTGTCTTTGTTTCTTTGACAGCTCTGTGTACAAAAATCCCATTAGGGATGCTTTTGAGGAGCGTTCGGAGTAGCCCCACCTGCTGGTCATTTCCGGTATGAAGCTTGCCCTCCGCGACACTAAAAGTTTTATTTTCGGAAGCAGGGATATCCAAGGCAGAGTCAGGTACAAATTTTGTCTCTCTAGCATTTCTAGTTCATGAGTTATTTCCAAGCTTAGCACAGAATTTCTTTTGGACCTTTTTGTGCCGGCTTTTTCTCACTGGCGATGACGTAGGCGTGTAATACAGTGGAGTTTCGGGCAGCCCTACTTCCAGGACGCTGGCCTCGCCTACAAAATGGTGACCTTAACGAAACTCACGGAAGAGAGAGCCCTTGAGACAGGCTTTGTAATGGTGTACAACTTGTGAAAATCCAGTATCATTCTGAGGGTGATTTGACCGTCCTTAGTTTGTCTTTGTTTCTTTGACAGCTCTGTGTACAAAAATCCCATTAGGGATGCTTTTGAGGAGCGTTCGGAGTAGCCCCGACTGCTGGTCATTTCCGGTATGAAGCTTGCCCTCCGCGACCCTAAAAGTTTGATTTTCGGAAGCAGGGATATCCAAGGCAGAGTCAGGTACAAATTTTTTCTCTCTAGCATTTCTAGTTCATGAGTTATTTCCAAGCTTAGCACAGAATTTCTTTCGGACCTTTTTGTGCCGGCTTTTTCTCACTGGCGATGACGTAGGCGTGTAATACAGTGGAGTTTCGGGCAGCCCTACTTCCAGGACGCTGGCTTCGCCTAGAAATAGATGACCTTACTGAAACTCACGGGAGAGAGAGCCCTTGAGACAGGCTTTCTAATGGTGTACAACTTGTGAAAATCCAGTATCATTCTGAGGGTGATTTGACCGTCCTTAGTTTGTCTTTGTTTCTTTGACAGCTCTGTGTACAAAAAACCCATTAGGGATGCTTTTGAGGAGCGTTGGGAGTAGCCCCACCTGCTGGTCATTTCCGGTATGAAGCTTGCCCTCCGCGACACTAAAAGTTTGATTTTCGGAAGCAGGGATATCCAAGGCAGAGTCAGGTACAAATTTTTTCTCTCTAGCATTTCTAGTTCATGAGTTATTTCCAAGCTTAGCACAGAATTTCTTTCGGACCTTTTTGTGCCGGATTTTTCTCACTGGCGATGACGTAGGCGTGTAAAACAGTGGAGTTTAGGGCAGCCCTACTTCCAGGACGCTGGCCTCGCCTAGAAAATGCTGACCTTAATGAAACTCACGGAAGAGAGAGCCCTTGAGACAGGCTTTCTAATGGTGTACAACTTGTGAAAATCCAGTATCATTCTGAGGGTGATTTGACCGTCCTTAGTTTGTCTTTATTTGTTTGACAGCTCTGTGTACAAAAATCCCATTAGGGATGCTTTTGAGGAGCTTTTGGAATAGCCCCACCTGCTGGTCATTTCCGGTATGAAGCTTGCCCTCCGTGACCCTAAAAGTTTGATTTTCGGAAGCAGGGATATCCAAGGCAGAGTCAGGTACAAATTTTGTCTCTCTAGCATTTCTAGTTCATGAGTTATTTCCAAGCTTAGCACAGAATTTCTTTCGGACCTTTTTGTGCCGGCTTTTTCTCACTGGCGATGACGTAGGCGTGTACTACAGTGGAGTTTCGGGCAGCCCTACTTCCAGGACGCTGGCCTCGCCTACAAAATGGTGACCTTAACGAAACTCACGGAAGAGAGAGCCCTTGAGACAGGCTTTCTAATGGTGTACAACTTGTAGAAATCCAGTATCATTCTGAGGGTGATTTGACCGTCCTTAGTTTGTCTTTGTTTCTTTGACAGCTCTGTGTACAAAATCCCATTAGGGATGCTTTTGAGGAGCGTTGGGAGTAGCCCCACCTGCTGGTCATTTCCGGTATGAAGCTTGCCCTCCGCGACACTAAAAGTTTGATTTTCGGAAGCAGGGATATCCAAGGCAGAGTCAGGTACAAATTTTGTCTCTCTAGCATTTCTAGTTCATGAGTTATTTCCAAGCTTAGCACAGAATTTCTTTCGGACCTTTTTGTGCCGGCTTTTTCTCACTGGCGATGACGTAGGCGTGTAATACAGAGGAGTTTAGGGCAGCCCTACTTCCAGGACGCTGGCCTCGCCTACAAAATGGTGACCTTAACGAAACTCACGGAAGAAAGAGCCCTTGAGACAGGCTTTCTAATGGTGTACAACTCGTGAAAATCCAGTATCATTCTGAGGGTGATTTGACCGTCCTTAGTTTGACTTTGTTTCTTTGACAGCTCTGTGTACAAAAATCCCATTAGGGATGCTTTTGAGGAGCGTTGGGAGTAGCCCCACCTGCTGGTCATTTCCGGTATGAAGCTTGCCCTCCGCGACACTAAAAGTTTGATTTTTGGAAGCAGGGATATCCAAGGCAGAGTCAGGTACAAATTTTGTCTCTCTAGCATTTCTAGTTCATGAGTTATTTCCAAGCTTAGCACAGAATTTCTTTCGGACCTTTTTGTGCCGGCTTTTTCTCACTGGCGATGACGTAGGCGTGTACTACAGTGGAGTTTCGGGCAGCCCTACTTCCAGGACGCTGGCCTCGCCTACAAAATGGTGACCTTAACGAAACTCACGGAAGAGAGAGCCCTTGAGACAGGCTTTCTAATGGTGTACAACTTGTAGAAATCCAGTATCATTCTGAGGGTGATTTGACCGTCCTTAGTTTGTCTTTGTTTCTTTGACAGCTCTGTGTACAAAAATCCCATTAGGGATGCTTTTGAGGAGCGTTCGGAGTAGCCCCACCTGCTGGTCATTTCCGGTATGAAGCTTGCCCTCCGCGACACTAAAAGTTTTATTTTCGGAAGCAGGGATATCCAAGGCAGAGTCAGGTACAAATTTTGTCTCTCTAGCATTTCTAGTTCATGAGTTATTTCCAAGCTTAGCACAGAATTTCTTTTGGACCTTTTTGTGCCGGCTTTTTCTCACTGGCGATGACGTAGGCGTGTAATACAGTGGAGTTTCGGGCAGCCCTACTTCCAGGACGCTGGCCTCGCCTACAAAATGGTGACCTTAACGAAACTCACGGAAGAAAGAGCCCTTGAGACAGGCTTTGTATGGTGTACAACTTGTGAAAATCCAGTATCATTCTGAGGGTGATTTGACCGTCCTTAGTTTGTCTTTGTTTCTTTGACAGCTCTGTGTACAAAAATCCCATTAGGGATGCTTTTGAGGAGCGTTGGGAGTAGCCCCGACTGCTGGTCATTTCCGGTATGAAGCTTGCCCTCCGCGACCCTAAAAGTTTGATTTTCGGAAGCAGGGATATCCAAGGCAGAGTCAGGTACAAATTTTTTCTCTCTAGCATTTCTAGTTCATGAGTTATTTCCAAGCTTAGCACAGAATTTCTTTCGGACCTTTTTGTGCCGGCTTTTTCTCACTGGCGATGACGTAGGCGTGTAATACAGTGGAGTTTCGGGCAGCCCTACTTCCAGGACGCTGGCTTCGCCTAGAAATAGATGACCTTAACGAAACTCACGGGAGAGAGAGCCCTTGAGACAGGCTTTCTAATGGTGTACAACTTGTGAAAATCCAGTATCATTCTGAGGGTGATTTGACCGTCCTTAGTTTGTCTTTGTTTCTTTGACAGCTCTGTGTACAAAAAACCCATTAGGGATGCTTTTGAGGAGCGTTGGGAGTAGCCCCACCTGCTGGTCATTTCCGGTATGAAGCTTGCCCTCCGCGACACTAAAAGTTTGATTTTCGGAAGCAGGGATATCCAAGGCAGAGTCAGGTACAAATTTTTTCTCTCTAGCATTTCTAGTTCATGAGTTATTTCCAAGCTTAGCACAGAATTTCTTTCGGACCTTTTTGTGCCGGCTTTTTCTCACTGGCGATGACGTAGGCGTGTAAAACAGTGGAGTTTAGGGCAGCCCTACTTCCAGGACGCTGGCCTCGCCTAGAAAATGCTGACCTTAATGAAACTCACGGAAGAGAGAGCCCTTGAGACAGGCTTTCTAATGGTGTACAACTTGTGAAAATCCAGTATCATTCTGAGGGTGATTTGACCGTCCTTAGTTTGTCTTTATTTGTTTGACAGCTCTGTGTACAAAAATCCCATTAGGGATGCTTTTGAGGAGCTTTTGGAATAGCCCCACCTGCTGGTCATTTCCGGTATGAAGCTTGCCCTCCGTGACCCTAAAAGTTTGATTTTCGGAAGCAGGGATATCCAAGGCAGAGTCAGGTACAAATTTTGTCTCTCTAGCATTTCTAGTTCATGAGTTATTTCCAAGCTTAGCACAGAATTTCTTTCGGACCTTTTTGTGCCGGCTTTTTCTCACTGGCGATGACGTAGGCGTGTACTACAGTGGAGTTTCGGGCAGCCCTACTTCCAGGACGCTGGCCTCGCCTACAAAATGGTGACCTTAACGAAACTCACGGAAGAGAGAGCCCTTGAGACAGGCTTTCTAATGGTGTACAACTTGTAGAAATCCAGTATCATTCTGAGGGTGATTTGACCGTCCTTAGTTTGTCTTTGTTTCTTTGACAGCTCTGTGTACAAAATCCCATTAGGGATGCTTTTGAGGAGCGTTGGGAGTAGCCCCACCTGCTGGTCATTTCCGGTATGAAGCTTGCCCTCCGCGACACTAAAAGTTTGATTTTCGGAAGCAGGGATATCCAAGGCAGAGTCAGGTACAAATTTTGTCTCTCTAGCATTTCTAGTTCATGAGTTATTTCCAAGCTTAGCACAGAATTTCTTTCGGACCTTTTTGTGCCGGCTTTTTCTCACTGGCGATGACGTAGGCGTGTAATACAGAGGAGTTTAGGGCAGCCCTACTTCCAGGACGCTGGCCTCGCCTACAAAATGGTGACCTTAACGAAACTCACGGAAGAAAGAGCCCTTGAGACAGGCTTTCTAATGGTGTACAACTCGTGAAAATCCAGTATCATTCTGAGGGTGATTTGACCGTCCTTAGTTTGACTTTGTTTCTTTGACAGCTCTGTGTACAAAAATCCCATTAGGGATGCTTTTGAGGAGCGTTGGGAGTAGCCCCACCTGCTGGTCATTTCCGGTATGAAGCTTGCCCTCCGCGACACTAAAAGTTTGATTTTTGGAAGCAGGGATATCCAAGGCAGAGTCAGGTACAAATTTTGTCTCTCTAGCATTTCTAGTTCATGAGTTATTTCCAAGCTTAGCACAGAATTTCTTTCGGACCTTTTTGTGCCGGCTTTTTCTCACTGGCGATGACGTAGGCGTGTACTACAGTGGAGTTTCGGGCAGCCCTACTTCCAGGACGCTGGCCTCGCCTACAAAATGGTGACCTTAACGAAACTCACGGAAGAGAGAGCCCTTGAGACAGGCTTTCTAATGGTGTACAACTTGTAGAAATCCAGTATCATTCTGAGGGTGATTTGACCGTCCTTAGTTTGTCTTTGTTTCTTTGACAGCTCTGTGTACAAAAATCCCATTAGGGATGCTTTTGAGGAGCGTTCGGAGTAGCCCCACCTGCTGGTCATTTCCGGTATGAAGCTTGCCCTCCGCGACACTAAAAGTTTGATTTTCGGAAGCAGGGATATCCAAGGCAGAGTCAGGTACAAATTTTGTCTCTCTAGCATTTCTAGTTCATGAGTTATTTCCAAGCTTAGCACAGAATTTCTTTCGGACCTTTTTGTGCCGGCTTTTTCTCACTGGCGATGACGTAGGCGTGTAATAGAGTGGAGTTTCGGGCAGCCCTACTTCCAGGACGCTGGCCTCGCCTACAAAATGGTGACCTTAACGAAACTCACGGAAGAGAGAGCCCTTGAGACAGGCTTTCTAATGGTATACAACTTGTAGAAATCCAGTATCATTCTGAGGGTGATTTGACCGTCCTTAGTTTGTCTTTGTTTCTTTGACAGCTCTGTGTACAAAAATCCCATTAGGGATGCTTTTGAGGAGCGTTCGGAGTAGCCCCACCTGCTGGTCATTTCCGGTATGAAGCTTGCCCTCCGCGACACTAAAAGTTTGATTTTCGGAAGCAGGGATATCCAAGGCAGAGTCAGGTACAAATTTTGTCTCTCTAGCATTTCTAGTTCATGAGTTATTTCCAAGCTTAGCACAGAATTTCTTTCGGACCTTTTTGTGCCGGCTTTTTCTCACTGGCGATGACGTAGGCGTGTAATACAGAGGAGTTTAGGGCAGCCCTACTTCCAGGACGCTGGCCTCGCCTACAAAATGGTGACCTTAACGAAACTCACGGAAGAAAGAGCCCTTGAGACAGGCTTTCTAATGGTGTACAACTCGTGAAAATCCAGTATCATTCTGAGGGTGATTTGACCGTCCTTAGTTTGACTTTGTTTCTTTGACAGCTCTGTGTACAAAAATCCCATTAGGGATGCTTTTGAGGAGCGTTGGGAGTAGCCCCACCTGCTGGTCATTTCCGGTATGAAGCTTGCCCTCCGCGACACTAAAAGTTTGATTTTTGGAAGCAGGGATATCCAAGGCAGAGTCAGGTACAAATTTTGTCTCTCTAGCATTTCTAGTTCATGAGTTATTTCCAAGCTTAGCACAGAATTTCTTTCGGACCTTTTTGTGCCGGCTTTTTCTCACTGGCGATGACGTAGGCGTGTACTACAGTGGAGTTTCGGGCAGCCCTACTTCCAGGACGCTGGCCTCGCCTACAAAATGGTGACCTTAACGAAACTCACGGAAGAGAGAGCCCTTGAGATAGGCTTTCTAATGGTGTACAACTTGTAGAAATCCAGTATCATTCTGAGGGTGATTTGACCGTCCTTAGTTTGTCTTTGTTTCTTTGACAGCTCTGTGTACAAAAATCCCATTAGGGATGCTTTTGAGGAGCGTTGGGAGTAGCCCCACCTGCTGGTCATTTCCGGTATGAAGCTTGCCCTCCGCGACACTAAAAGTTTGATTTTCGGAAGCAGGGATATCCAAGGCAGAGTCAGGTACAAATTTTGTCTCTCTAGCATTTCTAGTTCATGAGTTATTTCCAAGCTTAGCACAGAATTTCTTTCGGACCTTTTTGTGCCGGCTTTTTCTCACTGGCGATGACGTAGGCGTGTAAAACAGTGGAGTTTAGGGCAGCCCTACTTCCAGGACGCTGGCCTCGCCTAGAAAATGCTGACCTTAATGAAACTCACGGAAGAGAGAGCCCTTGAGACAGGCTTTCTAAAGGTGTACAACTTGTGAAAATCCAGTATCATTCTGAGGGTGATTTGACCGTCCTTAGTTTGTCTTTATTTGTTTGACAGCTCTGTGTACAAAAATCCCATTAGGGATGCTTTTGAGGAGCGTTGGGAGTAGCCCCACCTGCTGGTCATTTCCGGTATGAAGCTTGCCCTCCGCGACACTAAAAGTTTGATTTTTGGAAGCAGGGATATCCAAGGCAGAGTCAGGTACAAATTTTGTCTCTCTAGCATTTCTAGTTCATGAGTTATTTCCAAGCTTAGCACAGAATTTCTTTCGGACCTTTTTGTGCCGGCTTTTTCTCACTGGCGATGACGTAGGCGTGTACTACAGTGGAGTTTCGGGCAGCCCTACTTCCAGGACGCTGGCCTCGCCTACAAAATGGTGACCTTAACGAAACTCACGGAAGAGAGAGCCCTTGAGACAGGCTTTCTAATGGTGTACAACTTGTAGAAATCCAGTATCATTCTGAGGGTGATTTGACCGTCCTTAGTTTGTCTTTGTTTCTTTGACAGCTCAGTGTACAAAAATCCCATTAGGGATGCTTTTGAGGAGCGTTGGGAGTAGCCCCACCTGCTGGTCATTTCCGGTATGAAGCTTGCCCTCCGCGACACTAAAAGTTTGATTTTCGGAAGCAGGGATATCCAAGGCAGAGTCAGGTACAAATTTTGTCTCTCTAGCATTTCTAGTTCATGAGTTATTTCCAAGCTTAGCACAGAATTTCTTTCGGACCTTTTTGTGCCGGCTTTTTCTCACTGGCGATGACGTAGGCGTGTAAAACAGTGGAGTTTAGAGCAGCCCTACTTCCAGGACGCTGGCCTCGCCTACAAAATGGTGACCTTAACGAAACTCACGGAAGAGAGAGCCCTTGAGACAGGCTTTCTAATGGTGTACAACTTGTAGAAATCCAGTATCATTCTGAGGGTGATTTGACCGTCCTTAGTTTGACTTTGTTTCTTTGACAGCTCTGTGTACAAAAATCCCATTAGGGATGCTTTTGAGGAGCGTTCGGAGTAGCCCCACCTGCTGGTCATTTCCGGTATGAAGCTTGCCCTCCGCGACACTAAAAGTTTGATTTTCGGAAGCAGGGATATCCAAGGCAGAGTCAGGTACAAATTTTGTATCTCTAGCATTTCTAGTTCATGAGTTATTTCCAAGCTTAGCACATAATTTCTTTCGGACCTCGCCTACAAAATGGTGACCTTAACGAAACTCACGGAGGAGAGAGCCCCTGAGACAGGCTTTCTAATGGTGTACAACTTGTAGAAATCCAGTATCATTCTGAGGGTGATTTGAGCGTCCTTAGTTTGTCTTTGTTTCTTTGACAACCTCTGTGTACAAAAATCCCATTAGGGATGCTTTTGAGGAGCGTTCGGAGTAGCCCCACCTGCTGGTCATTTCCGGTATGAAGCTTGCCCTCCGCGACACTAAAAGTTTGATTTTCGGAAGCAGGGATATCCAAGGCAGAGTCAGGTACAAATTTTGTCTCTCTAGCATTTCTAGTTCATGAGTTATTTCCAAGCTTAGCACAGAATTTCTTTTGGACCTTTTTGTGCCGGCTTTTTCTCACTGGCGATGACGTAGGCGTGTAATACAGTGGAGTTTCGGGCAGCCCTACTTCCAGGACGCTGGCCTCGCCTACAAAATGGTGACCTTAACGAAACTCACGGAAGAGAGAGCCCTTGAGACAGGCTTTGTAATGGTGTACAACTTGTGAAAATCCAGTATCATTCTGAGGGTGATTTGACCGTCCTTAGTTTGTCTTTGTTTCTTTGACAGCTCTGTGTACAAAAATCCCATTAGGGATGCTTTTGAGGAGCGTTGGGAGTAGCCCCGACTGCTGGTCATTTCCGGTATGAAGCTTGCCCTCCGCGACCCTAAAAGTTTGATTTTCGGAAGCAGGGATATCCAAGGCAGAGTCAGGTACAAATTTTTTCTCTCTAGCATTTCTAGTTCATGAGTTATTTCCAAGCTTAGCACAGAATTTCTTTCGGACCTTTTTGTGCCGGCTTTTTCTCACTGGCGATGACGTAGGCGTGTAATACAGTGGAGTTTCGGGCAGCCCTACTTCCAGGACGCTGGCTTCGCCTAGAAATAGATGACCTTAACGAAACTCACGGGAGAGAGAGCCCTTGAGACAGGCTTTCTAATGGTGTACAACTTGTGAAAATCCAGTATCATTCTGAGGGTGATTTGACCGTCCTTAGTTTGTCTTTGTTTCTTTGACAGCTCTGTGTACAAAAAACCCATTAGGGATGCTTTTGAGGAGCGTTGGGAGTAGCCCCACCTGCTGGTCATTTCCGGTATGAAGCTTGCCCTCCGCGACACTAAAAGTTTGATTTTCGGAAGCAGGGATATCCAAGGCAGAGTCAGGTACAAATTTTTTCTCTCTAGCATTTCTAGTTCATGAGTTATTTCCAAGCTTAGCACAGAATTTCTTTCGGACCTTTTTGTGCCGGCTTTTTCTCACTGGCGATGACGTAGGCGTGTAAAACAGTGGAGTTTAGGGCAGCCCTACTTCCAGGACGCTGGCCTCGCCTAGAAAATGCTGACCTTAATGAAACTCACGGAAGAGAGAGCCCTTGAGACAGGCTTTCTAATGGTGTACAACTTGTGAAAATCCAGTATCATTCTGAGGGTGATTTGACCGTCCTTAGTTTGTCTTTATTTGTTTGACAGCTCTGTGTACAAAAATCCCATTAGGGATGCTTTTGAGGAGCTTTTGGAATAGCCCCACCTGCTGGTCATTTCCGGTATGAAGCTTGCCCTCCGTGACCCTAAAAGTTTGATTTTCGGAAGCAGGGATATCCAAGGCAGAGTCAGGTACAAATTTTGTCTCTCTAGCATTTCTAGTTCATGAGTTATTTCCAAGCTTAGCACAGAATTTCTTTCGGACCTTTTTGTGCCGGCTTTTTCTCACTGGCGATGACGTAGGCGTGTACTACAGTGGAGTTTCGGGCAGCCCTACTTCCAGGACGCTGGCCTCGCCTACAAAATGGTGACCTTAACGAAACTCACGGAAGAGAGAGCCCTTGAGACAGGCTTTCTAATGGTGTACAACTTGTAGAAATCCAGTATCATTCTGAGGGTGATTTGACCGTCCTTAGTTTGTCTTTGTTTCTTTGACAGCTCTGTGTACAAAAATCCCATTAGGGATGCTTTTGAGGAGCGTTGGGAGTAGCCCCACCTGCTGGTCATTTCCGGTATGAAGCTTGCCCTCCGCGACACTAAAAGTTTGATTTTCGGAAGCAGGGATATCCAAGGCAGAGTCAGGTACAAATTTTGTCTCTCTAGCATTTCTAGTTCATGAGTTATTTCCAAGCTTAGCACAGAATTTCTTTCGGACCTTTTTGTGCCGGCTTTTTCTCACTGGCGATGACGTAGGCGTGTAATACAGAGGAGTTTAGGGCAGCCCTACTTCCAGGACGCTGGCCTCGCCTACAAAATGGTGACCTTAACGAAACTCACGGAAGAAAGAGCCCTTGAGACAGGCTTTCTAATGGTGTACAACTCGTGAAAATCCAGTATCATTCTGAGGGTGATTTGACCGTCCTTAGTTTGACTTTGTTTCTTTGACAGCTCTGTGTACAAAAATCCCATTAGGGATGCTTTTGAGGATCGTTGGGAGTAGCCCCACCTGCTGGTCATTTCCGGTATGAAGCTTGCCCTCCGCGACACTAAAAGTTTGATTTTTGGAAGCAGGGATATCCAAGGCAGAGTCAGGTACAAATTTTGTCTCTCTAGCATTTCTAGTTCATGAGTTATTTCCAAGCTTAGCACAGAATTTCTTTCGGACCTTTTTGTGCCGGCTTTTTCTCACTGGCGATGACGTAGGCGTGTACTACAGTGGAGTTTCGGGCAGCCCTACTTCCAGGACGCTGGCCTCGCCTACAAAATGGTGACCTTAACGAAACTCACGGAAGAGAGAGCCCTTGAGACAGGCTTTCTAATGGTGTACAACTTGTAGAAATCCAGTATCATTCTGAGGGTGATTTGACCGTCCTTAGTTTGTCTTTGTTTCTTTGACAGCTCTGTGTACAAAAATCCCATTAGGGATGCTTTTGAGGAGCGTTGGGAGTAGCCCCACCTGCTGGTCATTTCCGGTATGAAGCTTGCCCTCCGCGACACTAAAAGTTTGATTTTCGGAAGCAGGGATATCCAAGGCAGAGTCAGGTACAAATTTTGTCTCTCTAGCATTTCTAGTTCATGAGTTATTTCCAAGCTTAGCACAGAATTTCTTTCGGACCTTTTTGTGCCGGCTTTTTCTCACTGGCGATGACGTAGGCGTGTAATAGAGTGGAGTTTCGGGCAGCCCTACTTCCAGGACGCTGGCCTCGCCTACAAAATGGTGACCTTAACGAAACTCACGGAAGAGAGAGCCCTTGAGACAGGCTTTCTAATGGTATACAACTTGTAGAAATCCAGTATCATTCTGAGGGTGATTTGACCGTCCTTAGTTTGTCTTTGTTTCTTTGACAGCTCTGTGTACAAAAATCCCATTAGGGATGCTTTTGAGGAGCGTTCGGAGTAGCCCCACCTGCTGGTCATTTCCGGTATGAAGCTTGCCCTCCGCGACACTAAAAGTTTGATTTTCGGAAGCAGGGATATCCAAGGCAGAGTCAGGTACAAATTTTGTCTCTCTAGCATTTCTAGTTCATGAGTTATTTCCAAGCTTAGCACAGAATTTCTTTCGGACCTTTTTGTGCCGGCTTTTTCTCACTGGCGATGACGTAGGCGTGTAATACAGAGGAGTTTAGGGCAGCCCTACTTCCAGGACGGTGGCCTCGCCTACAAAATGGTGACCTTAACGAAACTCACGGAAGAAAGAGCCCTTGAGACAGGCTTTCTAATGGTGTACAACTCGTGAAAATCCAGTATCATTCTGAGGGTGATTTGACCGTCCTTAGTTTGACTTTGTTTCTTTGACAGCTCTGTGTACAAAAATCCCATTAGGGATGCTTTTGAGGAGCGTTGGGAGTAGCCCCACCTGCTGGTCATTTCCGGTATGAAGCTTGCCCTCCGCGACACTAAAAGTTTGATTTTTGGAAGCAGGGATATCCAAGGCAGAGTCAGGTACAAATTTTTTCTCTCTAGCATTTCTAGTTCATGAGTTATTTCCAAGCTTAGCACAGAATTTCTTTCGGACCTTTTTGTGCCGGCTTTTTCTCACTGGCGATGACGTAGGCGTGTACTACAGTGGAGTTTCGGGCAGCCCTACTTCCAGGACGCTGGCCTCGCCTACAAAATGGTGACCTTAACGAAACTCACGGAAGAGAGAGCCCTTGAGACAGGCTTTCTAATGGTGTACAACTTGTAGAAATCCAGTATCATTCTGAGGGTGATTTGACCGTCCTTAGTTTGTCTTTGTTTCTTTGACAGCTCTGTGTACAAAAATCCCATTAGGGATGCTTTTGAGGAGCGTTGGGAGTAGCCCCACCTGCTGGTCATTTCCGGTATGAAGCTTGCCCTCCGCGACACTAAAAGTTTGATTTTTGGAAGCAGGGATATCCAAGGCAGAGTCAGGTACAAATTTTGTCTCTCTAGCATTTCTAGTTCATGAGTTATTTCCAAGCTTAGCACAGAATTTCTTTCGGACCTTTTTGTGCCGGCTTTTTCTCACTGGCGATGACGTAGGCGTGTAAAACAGTGGAGTTTAGAGCAGCCCTACTTCCAGGACGCTGGCCTCGCCTACAAAATGGTGACCTTAACGAAACTCACGGAAGAGAGAGCCCTTGAGACAGGCTTTCTAATGGTGTACAACTTGTAGAAATCCAGTATCATTCTGAGGGTGATTTGACCGTCCTTAGTTTGACTTTGTTTCTTTGACAGCTCTGTGTACAAAAATCCCATTAGGGATGCTTTTGAGGAGCGTTCGGAGTAGCCCCACCTGCTGGTCATTTCCGGTATGAAGCTTGCCCTCCGCGACACTAAAAGTTTGATTTTCGGAAGCAGGGATATCCAAGGCAGAGTCAGGTACAAATTTTGTATCTCTAGCATTTCTAGTTCATGAGTTATTTCCAAGCTTAGCACAGAATTTCTTTCGGACCTCGCCTACAAAATGGTGACCTTAACGAAACTCACGGAGGAGAGAGCCCCTGAGACAGGCTTTCTAATGGTGTACAACTTGTAGAAATCCAGTATCATTCTGAGGGTGATTTGAGCGTCCTTAGTTTGTCTTTGTTTCTTTGACAACCTCTGTGTACAAAAATCCCATTAGGGATGCTTTTGAGGAGCGTTCGGAGTAGCCCCACCTGCTGGTCATTTCCGGTATGAAGCTTGCCCTCCGCGACACTAAAAGTTTGATTTTCGGAAGCAGGGATATCCAAGGCAGAGTCTGATACAAATTTTGTCTCTCTAGCATTTCTAGTTCATGAGTTATTTCCAAGCTTAGCACAGAATTTCTTTCGGACCTTTTTGTGCCGGCTTTTTCTCACTGGCGATGACGTAGGCGTGTACTACAGTGGAGTTTAGAGCAGCCCTACTTCCAGGACGCTGGCCTCGCCTACAAAATGGTGACCTTAACGAAACTCACGGAAGAAAGAGCCCTTGAGACAGGCTTTCTAATGATGTACAACTCGTGAAAATCCAGTATCATTCTGAGGGTGATTTGACCGTCCTTAGTTTGACTTTGTTTCTTTGACAGCTCTGTGTACAAAAATCCCATTAGGGATGCTTTTGAGGAGCGTTGGGAGTAGCCCCACCTGCTGGTCATTTCCGGTATGAAGCTTGCCCTCCGCGACACTAAAAGTTTGATTTTTGGAAGCAGGGATATCCAAGGCAGAGTCAGGTACAAATTTTGTCTCTCTAGCATTTCTAGTTCATGAGTTATTTCCAAGCTTAGCACAGAATTTCTTTCGGACCTTTTTGTGCCGGCTTTTTCTCACTTGCGATGACGTAGGCGTGTACTACAGTGGAGTTTCGGGCAGCCCTACTTCCAGGACGCTGGCCTCGCCTACAAAATGGTGACCTTAACGAAACTCACGGAAGAGAGAGCCCTTGAGACAGGCTTTCTAATGGTGTACAACTTGTGAAAATCCAGTATCATTCTGAGGGTGATTTGACCGTCCTTAGTTTGTCTTTATTTGTTTGACAGCTCTGTGTACAAAAATCCCATTAGGGATGCTTTTGAGGAGCGTTGGGAGTAGCCCCACCTGCTGGTCATTTCCGGTATGAAGCTTGCCCTCCGCGACCCTAAAAGTTTGATTTTCGGAAGCAGGGATATCCAAGGCAGAGTCAGGTACAAATTTTGTCTCTCTAGCATTTCTAGTTCATGAGTTATTTCCAAGCTTAGCACAGAATTTCTTTCGGACCTCGCCTACAAAATGGTGACCTTAACGAAACTCACGGAAGAGAGAGCCCCTGAGACAGGCTTTCTAATGGTGTACAACTTGTAGAAATCCAGTATCATTCTGAGGGTGATTTGAGCGTCCTTAGTTTGTCTTTGTTTCTTTGACAACCTCTGTGTACAAAAATCCCATTAGGGATGCTTTTGAGGAGCGTTCGGAGTAGCCCCACCTGCTGGTCATTTCCGGTATGAAGCTTGCCCTCCGCGACACTAAAAGTTTGATTTTCGGAAGCAGGGATATCCAAGGCAGAGTCAGGTACAAATTTTGTCTCTCAAGCATTTCTAGTTCATGAGTTATTTCCAAGCTTAGCACAGAATTTCTTTCGGACCTTTTTGTGCCGGCTTTTTCTCACTGGCGATGACGTAGGCGTGTAATGCAGTGGAGTTTAGGGCAGCCCTACTTCCAGGACGCTGGCCTCGCCTACAAAATGGTGACCTTAACGAAACTCACGGAAGAGAGAGCCCTTGAGACAGGCTTTCTAATGGTGTACAACTTGTGAAAATCCAGTATCATTCTGAGGGTGATTTGACCGTCCTTAGTTTGTCTTTGTTTCTTTGACAGCTCTGTGTACAAAAATCCCATTAGGGATGCTTTTGAGGAGCGTTCGGAGTAGCCCCACCTGCTGGTCATTTCCGGTATGAAGCTTGCCCTCCGCGACCCTAAAAGTTTGATTTTCGGAAGCAGGGATATCCAAGGCAGAGTCAGGTACAAATTTTGTCTCTCTAGCATTTCTAGTTCATGAGTTATTTCCAAGCTTAGCACAGAATTTCTTTCGGACCTTTTTGTGCCGGCTTTTTCTCACTGGCGATGACGTAGGCGTGTAATACAGTGGAGTTTCGGGCAGCCCTACTTCCAGGACGCTGGCTTCGCCTAGAAATATATGACCTTAACGAAACTCACGGGAGAGAGAGCCCTTGAGACAGGCTTTCTAATGGTGTACAACTTGTGAAAATCCAGTATCATTCTGAGAGTGATTTGACCGTCCTTAGTTTGTCTTTGTTTCTTTGACAGCTCTGTGTACAAAAATCCCATTAGGGATGCTTTTGAGGAGCGTTGGGAGTAGCCCCACCTGCTGGTCATTTCCGGTATGAAGCTTGCCCTCCGCGACACTAAAAGTTTGATTTTCGGAAGCAGGGATATCCAAGGCAGAGTCAGGTACAAATTTTGTCTCTCTAGCATTTCTAGTTCATGAGTTATTTCCAAGCTTAGCACAGAATTTCTTTCGGACCTCGCCTACAAAATGGTGACCTTAACGAAACTAACGGAAGAGAGAGCCCCTGAGACAGGCTTTCTAATGGTGTACAACTTGTAGAAATCCAGTATCATTCTGAGGGTGATTTGAGCGTCCTTAGTTTGTCTTTGTTTCTTTGACAGCTCTGTGTACAAAAATCCCATTAGGGATGCTTTTGAGGAGCGTTCGGAGTAGCCCCACCTGCTGGTCATTTCCGGTATGAAGCTTGCCCTCCGCGACACTAAAAGTTTGATTTTCGGAAGCAGGGATATCCAAGGCAGAGTCTGGTACAAATTTTGTCTCTCTAGCATTTCTAGTTCATGAGTTATTTCCAAGCTTAGCACAGAATTTCTTCCGGACCTTTTTGTGCCGGCTTTTTCTCACTGGCGATGACGTAGGCGTGTAATGCAGTGGAGTTTAGGGCAGCCCTACTTCCAGGACGCTGGCCTCGCCTACAAAATGGTGACCTTAACGAAACTCACGGAAGAGAGAGCCCTTGAGACAGACTTTCTAATGGTGTACAACTTGTGAAAGTCCAGTATCATTCTGAGGGTGATTTGACCGTCCTTAGTTTGTCTTTGTTTCTTTGAAAGCTCTGTGTACAAAAATCCCATTAGGGATGCTTTTGAGGAGCGTTCGGAGTAGCCCCACCTGCTGGTCATTTCCGGTATGAAGCTTGCCCTCCGCAACCCTAAAAGTTTGATTTTCGGAAGCAGGGATATCCAAGGCAGAGTCAGGTACAAATTTTGTCTCTCTAGCATTTCTAGTTCATGAGTTATTTCCAAGCTTAGCACAGAATTTCTTTCGGACCTTTTTGTGCCGGCTTTTTCTCACTGGCGATGACGTAGGCGTGTAATACAGTTGAGTTTAGGGCAGCCCTATTTCCAGGACGCTGGCCTCGGCTAGAAAATGCTGACCTTAATGAAACTCACGGGAGAGAGAGCCCTTGAGACAGGCTTTCTAATGGTGTACAACTTGTAGAAATCCAATATCATTCTGAGGGTGATTTGACCGTCCTTAGTTTGTCTTTGTTTCTTTGACAGCTCTGTGTACAAAAATCCCATTAGGGATGCTTTTGAGGAGCGTTGGGAGTAGCCCCACCTGCTGGTCATTTCCGGTATGAAGCTTGCCCACCGCGACACTAAAAGTTTGATTTTCGGAAGCAGGGATATCCAAGGCAGAGTCAGGTACAAATTTTGTCTCTCTAGCATTTCTAGTTCATGAGTTATTTCCAAGCTTAGCACAGAATTTCTTTCGGACCTTTTTGTGCCGGCTTTTTCTCACTGGCGATGACGTAGGCGTGTAATACAGTTGAGTTTAGGGCAGCCCTATTTCCAGGACGCTGGCCTCGGCTAGAAAATGCTGACCTTAATGAAACTAACGGAAGAGAGAGCCCTTGAGACAGGCTTTCTAATGGTGTACAACTCGTGAAAATCCACTATCATTCTGAGGGTGATTTGACCGTCCTTAGTTTGTCTTTGTTTCTTTGACAGCTCTGTGTACAAAAATCCCATTAGGGATGCTTTTGAGGAGCGTTCGGAGTAGCCCCACCTGCTGGTCATTTCCGGTATGAAGCTTGCCCTCCGCGACCCTAAAAGTTTGATTTTCGGAAGCAAGGATAACCAAGGCAGAGTCAGGTACAAATTTTGTCTCTCTAGCATTTGTAGTTCATGAGTTATTTCCAAGCTTAGCACAGAATTTATTTCGGACCTTTTTGTGCCGGCTTTTTCTCACTGGCGATGACGTAGGCGTGTAATACAGTGGAGTTTCGGGCAGCCCTACTTCCAGGACGCTGGCTTCGCCTAGAAATATATGACCTTAACGAAACTCACGGGAGAGAGAGCCCTTGAGACAGGCTTTCTAATGGTGTACAACTTGTGAAAATCCAGTATCATTCTGAGAGTGATTTGACCGTCCTTAGTTTGTCTTTGTTTCTTTGACAGCTCTGTGTACAAAAATCCCATTAGGGATGCTTTTGAGGAGCGTTGGGAGTAGCCCCACCTGCTGGTCATTTCCGGTATGAAGCTTGCCCTCCGCGACACTAAAAGTTTGATTTTCGGAAGCAGGGATATCCAAGGCAGAGTCAGGTACAAATTTTGTCTCTCTAGCATTTCTAGTTCATGAGTTATTTCCAAGCTTAGCACAGAATTTCTTTCGGACCTCGCCTACAAAATGGTGACCTTAACGAAACTAACGGAAGAGAGAGCCCCTGAGACAGGCTTTCTAATGGTGTACAACTTGTAGAAATCCAGTATCATTCTGAGGGTGATTTGAGCGTCCTTAGTTTGTCTTTGTTTCTTTGACAGCTCTGTGTACAAAAATCCCATTAGGGATGCTTTTGAGGAGCGTTCGGAGTAGCCCCACCTGCTGGTCATTTCCGGTATGAAGCTTGCCCTCCGCGACACTAAAAGTTTGATTTTCGGAAGCAGGGATATCCAAGGCAGAGTCTGGTACAAATTTTGTCTCTCTAGCATTTCTAGTTCATGAGTTATTTCCAAGCTTAGCACAGAATTTCTTCCGGACCTTTTTGTGCCGGCTTTTTCTCACTGGCGATGACGTAGGCGTGTAATGCAGTGGAGTTTAGGGCAGCCCTACTTCCAGGACGCTGGCCTCGCCTACAAAATGGTGACCTTAACGAAACTCACGGAAGAGAGAGCCCTTGAGACAGACTTTCTAATGGTGTACAACTTGTGAAAGTCCAGTATCATTCTGAGGGTGATTTGACCGTCCTTAGTTTGTCTTTGTTTCTTTGAAAGCTCTGTGTACAAAAATCCCATTAGGGATGCTTTTGAGGAGCGTTCGGAGTAGCCCCACCTGCTGGTCATTTCCGGTATGAAGCTTGCCCTCCGCAACCCTAAAAGTTTGATTTTCGGAAGCAGGGATATCCAAGGCAGAGTCAGGTACAAATTTTGTCTCTCTAGCATTTCTAGTTCATGAGTTATTTCCAAGCTTAGCACAGAATTTCTTTCGGACCTTTTTGTGCCGGCTTTTTCTCACTGGCGATGACGTAGGCGTGTAATACAGTTGAGTTTAGGGCAGCCCTATTTCCAGGACGCTGGCCTCGGCTAGAAAATGCTGACCTTAATGAAACTCACGGGAGAGAGAGCCCTTGAGACAGGCTTTCTAATGGTGTACAACTTGTAGAAATCCAATATCATTCTGAGGGTGATTTGACCGTCCTTAGTTTGTCTTTGTTTCTTTGACAGCTCTGTGTACAAAAATCCCATTAGGGATGCTTTTGAGGAGCGTTGGGAGTAGCCCCACCTGCTGGTCATTTCCGGTATGAAGCTTGCCCACCGCGACACTAAAAGTTTGATTTTCGGAAGCAGGGATATCCAAGGCAGAGTCAGGTACAAATTTTGTCTCTCTAGCATTTCTAGTTCATGAGTTATTTCCAAGCTTAGCACAGAATTTCTTTCGGACCTTTTTGTGCCGGCTTTTTCTCACTGGCGATGACGTAGGCGTGTAATACAGTTGAGTTTAGGGCAGCCCTATTTCCAGGACGCTGGCCTCGGCTAGAAAATGCTGACCTTAATGAAACTAACGGAAGAGAGAGCCCTTGAGACAGGCTTTCTAATGGTGTACAACTCGTGAAAATCCACTATCATTCTGAGGGTGATTTGACCGTCCTTAGTTTGTCTTTGTTTCTTTGACAGCTCTGTGTACAAAAATCCCATTAGGGATGCTTTTGAGGAGCGTTCGGAGTAGCCCCACCTGCTGGTCATTTCCGGTATGAAGCTTGCCCTCCGCGACCCTAAAAGTTTGATTTTCGGAAGCAAGGATAACCAAGGCAGAGTCAGGTACAAATTTTGTCTCTCTAGCATTTGTAGTTCATGAGTTATTTCCAAGCTTAGCACAGAATTTCTTTCGGACCTTTTTGTGCCGGCTTTTTCTCACTGGCGATGACGTAGGCGTGTAATACAGTGGAGTTTCGGGCAGCCCTACTTCCAGGACGCTGGCCTCGCCTAAAATGATGACCTTAACGAAACTCACGGAAGAAAGAGCCGTTGAGACAGGCTTTCTAATGGTGTACAACTTGTAGAAATCCAGTATCATTCTGAGGGTGATTTGACCGTCCTTAGTTTGTCTTTGTTTCTTTGACAGCTCTGTGTACAAAAATCCCATTAGGGATGCTTTTGAGGAGCGTTGGGAGTAGCCCCACCTGCTGGTCATTTCCGGTATGAAGCTTGCCCTCCGCGACACTAAAAGTTTGATTTTCGGAAGCAGGGATATCCAAGGCAGAGTCTGGTACAAATTTTGTCTCTCTAGCATTTCTAGTTCATGAGTTATTTCCAAGCTTAGCACAGAATTTCTTCCGGACCTTTTTGTGCCGGCTTTTTCTCACTGGCGATGACGTAGGCGTGTAATGCAGTGGAGTTTAGGGCAGCCCTACTTCCAGGACGCTGGCCTCGCCTACAAAATGGTGACCTTAACGAAACTCACGGAAGAGAGAGCCCTTGAGACAGACTTTCTAATGGTGTACAACTTGTGAAAGTCCAGTATCATTCTGAGGGTGATTTGACCGTCCTTAGTTTGTCTTTGTTTCTTTGAAAGCTCTGTGTACAAAAATCCCATTAGGGATGCTTTTGAGGAGCGTTCGGAGTAGCCCCACCTGCTGGTCATTTCCGGTATGAAGCTTGCCCTCCGCAACCCTAAAAGTTTGATTTTCGGAAGCAGGGATATCCAAGGCAGAGTCAGGTACAAATTTTGTGTCTCTAGCATTTCTAGTTCATGAGTTATTTCCAAGCTTAGCACAGAATTTCTTTCGGACCTTTTTGTGCCGGCTTTTTCTCACTGGCGATGACGTAGGCGTGTAATACAGTTGAGTTTAGGGCAGCCCTATTTCCAGGACGCTGGCCTCGGCTAGAAAATGCTGACCTTAATGAAACTCACGGGAGAGAGAGCCCTTGAGACAGGCTTTCTAATGGTGTACAACTTGTAGAAATCCAATATCATTCTGAGGGTGATTTGACCGTCCTTAGTTTGTCTTTGTTTCTTTGACAGCTCTGTGTACAAAAATCCCATTAGGGATGCTTTTGAGGAGCGTTGGGAGTAGCCCCACCTGCTGGTCATTTCCGGTATGAAGCTTGCCCACCGCGACACTAAAAGTTTGATTTTCGGAAGCAGGGATATCCAAGGCAGAGTCAGGTACAAATTTTGTCTCTCTAGCATTTCTAGTTCATGAGTTATTTCCAAGCTTAGCACAGAATTTCTTTCGGACCTTTTTGTGCCGGCTTTTTCTCACTGGCGATGACGTAGGCGTGTAATGCAGTGGAGTTTAGGGCAGCCCTACTTCCAGGACGCTGGCCTCGCCTAGAAAATGCTGACCTTAACGAAACTCACGGAAGAGAGAGCCCTTGAGACAGGCTTTCTAATGGTGTACAACTTGTGAAAATCCAGTATCATTCTGAGGGTGATTTGACCGTCCTTAGTTTGTCTTTATTTGTTTGACAGCTCTGTGTACAAAAATCCCATTAGGGATGCTTTTGAGGAGCGTTGGGAGTAGCCCCACCTGCTGGTCATTTCCGGTATGAAGCTTGCCCTCCGCGACACTAAAAGTTTGATTTTTGGAAGCCGGGATATCCAAGGCAGAGTCAGGTACAAATTTTGTCTCTCTAGCATTTCTAGTTCATGAGTTATTTCCAAGCTTAGCACAGAATTTCTTTCGGACCTTTTTGTGCCGGCTTTTTCTCACTGGCGATGACGTAGGCGTGTAATACAGTGGAGTTTAGGGCAGCCCTACTTCCAGGACGCTGGCCTCGCCTACAAAATGGTGACCTTAATGAAACTCACGGAAGAGAGAGCCCTTGAGACAGGCTTTCTAATGGTGTTCAACTCTTGAAAATCCAGTATCATTCTGAGGGTGATTTGACCGTCCTTAGTTTGTCTTTGTTTCTTTGACCGCTCTGTGTACAAAAATCCCATTAGGCATGCTTTTGAGGAGCGTTGGGAGTAGCCCCACCTGCTGGTCATTTCCGGTATGAAGCTTGCCCTCCGCGACCCTAAAAGTTTGATTTTCTGAAGCAGGGATATCCAAGGCAGAGTCAGGTACAAATTTTGTCTCTCTAGCATTTCTAGTTCATGAGTTATTTCCAAGCTTAGCACAGAATTTCTTTCGGACCTTTTTGTGCCGGCTTTTCTCACTGGCGATGACGTAGGCGTGTAATACAGTTGAGTTTAGGGCAGCCCTATTTCCAGGACGCTGGCCTCGGCTAGAAAATGCTGACCTTAATGAAACTAACGGAAGAGAGAGCCCTTGAGACAGGCTTTCTAATGGTGTACAACTCGTGAAAATCCAGTATCATTCTGAGGGTGATTTGACCGTCCTTAGTTTGTCTTTGTTTCTTTGACAGCTCTGTGTACAAAAATCCCATTAGGGATGCTTTTGAGGAGCGTTCGGAGTAGCCCCACCTGCTGGTCATTTCCGGTATGAAGCTTGCCCTCCGCGACCCTAAAAGTTTGATTTTCGGAAGCAATGATAACCAAGGCAGAGTCAGGTACAAATTTTGTCTCTCTAGCATTTGTAGTTCATGAGTTATTTCCAAGCTTAGCACAGAATTTCTTTCGGACCTTTTTGTGCCGGCTTTTTCTCACTGGCGATGACGTAGGCGTGTAATACAGTGGAGTTTCGGGCAGCCCTACTTCCAGGACGCTGGCCTCGCCTAAAATGATGACCTTAACGAAACTCACGGAAGAAAGAGCCCTTGAGACAGGCTTTCTAATGGTGTACAACTTGTAGAAATCCAGTATCATTCTGAGGGTGATTTGACCGTCCTTAGTTTGTCTTTGTTTCTTTGACAGCTCTGTGTACAAAAATCCCATTAGGGATGCTTTTGAGGAGCGTTGGGAGTAGCCCCACCTGCTGGTCATTTCCGGTATGAACCTTGCCCTCCGCGACCCTAAAAGTTTGATTTTCTGAAGCAGGGATATCCAAGGCAGAGTCAGGTACAAATTTTGTCTCTCTAGCATTTCTAGTTCATGAGTTATTTCCAAGCTTAGCACAGAGTTTCTTTCGGACCTTTTTGTGCCGGCTTTTTCTCACTGGCGATGACGTAGGCGTGTAATACAGTGGAGTTTCGGGCAGCCCTACTTCCAGGACGCTGGCCTCGCCTAAAATGATGACCTTAACGAAACTCACGGAAGAGAGAGCCCTTGAGACAGGCTTTCTAATGGTGTACAACTTTTGAAAATCCAGTATCATTCTGAGGGTGATTTGACCGTCCTTAATTTGTCTTTGTTTCTTTGACAGCTCTGTGTACAAAAATCCCATTAGGGATGCTTTTGAGGAGCGTTCGGAGTAGCCCCACCTGCTGGTCATTTCCGGTATGAAGCTTGCCCTCTGCGACTCTAAAAGTTTGATTTTCTGAAGCAGGGATATCCAAGGCAGAGTCATGTACAAATTTTGTCTCTCTAGCATTTCTAGTTCATGAGTTATTTCCAAGCTTAGCACAGAATTTCTTTCGGACCCTTTTGTGCCGGCGTTTTCTCACTGGCGATGACGTAGGCGTGTAATACAGTGGAGTTTAGGGCAGCCCTACTTCCAGGACGCTGGCCTCGCCTAAAAAATGGTGACTTTAACGAAACTCACGGGAGAGAGAGCCCTTGAGACAGGCTTTCTAATGGTGTACAACTTGTGAAAATCCAGTATCATTCTGAGGGTGATTTGACCGTCCTTAGTTTGTCTTTATTTCTTTGACAGCTCTGTGTACAAAAATCCCATTAGGGATGCTTTTGAGGAGCGTTGGGAGTAGCTCCACCTGCTGGTCATTTCCGGTATGAAGCTTGCCCTCCGCGACACTAAAAGTTTGATTTTCGGAAGCAGGGATATCCAAGGCAGAGTCGGGTACAAATTTTGTCTCTCTAGCATTTCTAGTTCATGAGTTATTTCCAAGCTTAGCACAGAATTTCTTTCGGACCTTTTTGTGCCGGCTTTTTCTCACTGGCGATGACGTAGGCGTGTAATACAGTCGAGTTTCGGGCAGCCCTACTTCCAGGACGCTGGCCTCGCCTACAAAATGGTGACCTTAACGAAACTCACGGAAGAGAGAGCCCTTGAGACAGGCTTTCTAATGGTGTACAACTTGTAGAAATCCAGTATCATTCTGAGGGTGATTTGACCGTCCTTAGTTTGTCTTTGTTTCTTTGACAGCTCTGTGTACAAAAATACCATTAGGGATGCTTTTGAGGAGCGTTCGGAGTAGCCCCACCTGCTGGTCATTTCCGGTATGAAGCTTGCCCTCCGCGACCCTAAAAGTTTGATTTTCTGAAGCAGGGATATCCAATGCAGAGTCAGGTACAAATTTTGTCTCTCTAGCATTTCTAGTTCATGAGTTATTTCCAAGCTTAGCACAGAATTTGTTCGGACCTTTTTGTGCCGGCTTTTTCTCACTGGCGATGACGTAGGCGTGTAATACAGTGGAGTTTCGGGCAGCCCTACTTCCAGGACGCTGGCCTCGCTTACAAAATGGTGACCTTAACGAAACTCACGGAAGGGAGAGCCCTTGAGAGAGGCTTTCTAATGGTGTACAACTTGTAGAAATCCAGTATCATTCTGAGGGTGATTTGACCGTCCTTAGTTTGTCTTTGTTTCTTTGACAGCTCTGTGTACAAAAATACCATTAGGGATGCTTTTGAGGAGCGTTCGGAGTAGCCACACCTGCTGCTCATTTCCGGTATGAAGCTTGCCCTCAGCGACACTAAAAAAGTGATTTTCGGAAGCAGGGATATCCAAGGCAGAGTCAGGTACAAATTTTGTCTCTCTAGCATTTCTAGTTCATGAGTTATTTCTAAGCTTAGCACAGAATTTCTTTCGGACCTTTTTGTGCCGGCTTTTTCTCACTGGCGATGACGTAGGCGTGTAATACAGTGGAGTTTCGGGCAGCCCTACTTCCAGGACGCTGGCCTCGCTTACAAAATGGTGACCTTAACGAAACTCACGGAAGGGAGAGCCCTTGAGAGAGGCTTTCTAATGGTGTACAACTTGTAGAAATCCAGTATCATTCTGAGGGTGATTTGACCGTCCTTAGTTTGTCTTTGTTTCTTTGACAGCTCTGTGTACAAAAATACCATTAGGGATGCTTTTGAGGAGCGTTCGGAGTAGCCACACCTGCTGCTCATTTCCGGTATGAAGCTTGCCCTCAGCGACACTAAAAAAGTGATTTTCGGAAGCAGGGATATCCAAGGCAGAGTCAGGTACAAATTTTGTCTCTCTAGCATTTCTAGTTCATGAGTTATTTCTAAGCTTAGCACAGAATTTCTTTCGGACCTTTTTGTGCCGGCTTTTTCTCACTGGCGATGACGTAGGCGTGTAATACAGTGGAGTT
This sequence comes from Pisaster brevispinus, assembly GCA_023634235.1. Lineage (NCBI taxonomy): Eukaryota > Metazoa > Echinodermata > Asteroidea > Forcipulatida > Asteriidae > Pisaster > Pisaster brevispinus. Next base: position 16,340,964 of record JAMKCF010000013.1, read on the forward strand.
TCGGGCAGCCCTACTTCCAGGACGCTGGCCTCGCCTACAAAATGGTGACCTTAACGAAACTCACGGGAGAGAGAGCCCCTGAGACAGGCTTTCTAATGGTGTACAACTTGTAGAAATCCAGTATCATTTTGAGGGTGATTTGACCGTCCATATTTTGTCTTTGTTTCTTTGACAGCTCTGTGTACAAAAATACCATTAGGGATGCTTTTGAGGAGCGTTATGAGTAGCCACACCTGCTGGTCATTTCCGGTATGAAGCTTGCCCTCAGCGACACTAAAAGTTTGATTTTCGGAAGCAGGGATATCCAAGGCAGAGTCAGGTACAAATTTTGTCTCTCTAGCATTTCTAGTTCATGAGTTATTTCCAAGCTTAGCACAGAATTTCTTTCGGACCTTTTCGTGCCGGCTTTTTCTCACTGGCGATGACGTAGGCGTGTAATACAGTGGAGTTTCGGGCAGCCCTACTTCCAGGACGCTGGCTTCGCCTAGAAAATGATGACCTTAACGAAACTCACGGGAGAGAGAGCCCCTGAGACAGGCTTTCTAATGGTGTACAAGTTGTGAAAATCCAGTATCATTCTGAGGGTGATTTGACCGTCCTTAGTTTGTCTTTGTTTCTTTGACCGCTCTGTGTACAAAAATCCCATTAGGCATGCTTTTGAGGAGCGTTCGGAGTAGCCCCACCTGCTGGTCATTTCCGGTATGAAGCTTGCCCTCCGCGACCCTAAAAGTTTGATTTTCGGAAGCAGGGATATCCAAGGCAGAGTCAGGTACAAATTTTGTCTCTCTAGCATTTCTAGTTCATGAGTTATTTCCAAGCTTAGCACAGAATTTATTTCGGACCTTTTTGTGCCGGCTTTTTCTCACTGGCGATGACGTAGGCGTGTAATACAGTCGAGTTTCGGGCAGCCCTACTTCCAGGACGCTGGCCTCGCCTACAAAATGGTGACCTTAACGAAACTCACGGAAGAGAGAGCCCTTGAGACAGGCTTTCTAATGGTGTACAACTTGTAGAAATCCAGTATCATTCTGAGGGTGATTTGACCGTCCTTAGTTTGTCTTTGTTTCTTTGACAGCTCTGTGTACAAAAATCCCATTAGGGATGCTTTTGAGGAGCGTTCGGAGTAGCCCCACCTGCTGGTCATTTCCGGTATGAAGCTTGCCCTCCGCGACCCTAAAAGTTTGATTTTCGGAAGCAAGGATAACCAAGGCAGAGTCAGGTACAAATTTTGTCTCTCTAGCATTTCTAGTTCATGAGTTATTTCCAAGCTTAGCACAGAATTTCTTTCGGACCTTTTTGTGCCGGCTTTTTCTCACTGGCGATGACGTAGGCGTGTAATACAGTGGAGTTTCGGGCAGCCCTACTTCCAGGACGCTGGCCTCGCTTACAAAATGGTGACCTTAACGAAACTCACGGAAAGGAGAGCCCTTGAGACAGGCTTTCTAATGGTGTACAACTTGTAGAAATCCAGTATCATTCTGAGGGTGATTTGACCGTCCATAGTTTGTCTTTGTTTCTTTGACAGCTCTGTGTACAAAAATCCCATTAGGGATGCTTTTGAGGAGCGTTATGAGTAGCCACACCTGCTGGTCATTTCCTGTATGAAGCTTGCCCTCAGCGACACTAAAAGTTTGATTTTCGGAAGCAGGGATATCCAAGGCAGAGTCAGGTACAAATTTTGTCTCTCTAGCATTTCTAGTTCATGAGTTATTTCCAAGCTTAGCACAGAATTTCTTTCGGACCTTTTCGTGCCGGCTTTTTCTCACTGGCGATGACGTAGGCGTGTAATACAGTGGAGTTTCGGGCAGCCCTACTTCCAGGACGCTGGCTTCGCCTAGAAAATGATGACCTTAACGAAACTCACGGGAGAGAGAGCCCCTGAGACAGGCTTTCTAATGGTGTACAACTTGTGAAAATCCAGTATCATTCTGAGGGTGATTTGACCGTCCTTAGTTTGTCTTTGTTTCTTTGACCGCTCTGTGTACAAAAATCCCATTAGGGATGCTTTTGAGGAGCGTTCGGAGTAGCCCCACCTGCTGGTCATTTCCGGTATGAAGCTTGCCCTCCGCAACCCTAAAAGTTTGATTTTCGGAAGCAGGGATATCCAAGGCAGAGTCAGGTACAAATTTTGTCTCTCTAGCATTTCTAGTTCATGAGTTATTTCCAAGCTTAGCACAGAATTTCTTTCGGACCTTTTTGTGCCGGCTTTTTCTCACTGGCGATGACGTAGGCGTGTAATACAGTGGAGTTTCGGGCAGCCCTACTTCCAGGACGCTGGCCTCGCCTACAAAATGGTGACCTTAACGAAACTCACGGAAGAGAGAGCCCTTGAGACAGGCTTTCTATTGGTGTACAACTTGTGAAAATCCAGTATCATTCTGAGGGTGATTTGACCGTCCTTTGTTTGTCTTTGTTTCTTTGACAGCTCTTTGTACAAAAATCCCATTAGGGATGCTTTTGAGGAGCGTTGGGAGTAGCCCCACCTGCTGGTCATTTCCGGTATGAAGCTTGCCCTCCGCGACCCTAAAAGTTTGATTTTCGGAAGCAGGGATGTCCAAGGCAGAGTCAGGTACAAATTTTGTCTCTCTAGCATTTCTAGTTCATGAGTTATTTCCAAGCTTAGCACAGAATTTCTTTCGGACCTTTTTGTGCCGGCTTTTTCTCACTTGCGATGACGTAGGCGTGTACTACAGTGGAGTTTCGGGCAGCCCTACTTCCAGGACGCTGGCTTCGCCTAGAAAATGATGACCTTAACGAAACTCACGGGAGAGAGAGCCCTTGAGACAGGCTTTCTAATGGTGTACAACTTGGGAAAATCCAGTATCATTCTGAGGGTGATTTGACCGTCCTTAGTTTGTCTTTGTTTCTTTGACAGCTCTTTGTACAAAAATCCCATTAGGGATGCTTTTGAGGAGCGTTCGGAGTAGCCCCACCTGCTGGTCATTTCCGGTATGAAGCTTGCCCTCCGCGACACTAAAAGTTTGATTTTCGGAAGCAGGGATATCCAAGGCAGAGTCAGGTACAAATTTTGTCTCTCTAGCATTTCTAGTTCATGAGTTATTTCCAAGCTTAGCACAGAATTTCTTTCGGACCTTTTTGTGCCGGCTTTTTCTCACTGGCGATGACGTAGGCGTGTAATACAGTGGAGTTTAGGGCAGCCCTCCTTCCAGGACGCTGGCCTCGCCTACAAAATGGTGACCTTAACGAAACTCACGGAAGAAAGAGCCCTTGAGATAGGCTTCCTAATGGTGTACAACTTGTGAAAATCCAGTATCATTTTGAGGGTGATTTGACCGTCCTTAGTTTGTCTTTGTTTCTTTGACCGCTCTGTGTACAAAAATCCCATTAGGGATGCTTTTGAGGAGCGTTCGGAGTAGCCCCACCTGCTGGTCATTTCCGGTATGAAGCTTGCCCTCCGCGACCCTAAAAGTTTGATTTTCTGAAGCAGGGATATCCAAGGCAGAGTCAGGTACAAATTTTGTTTCTCTAGCATTTCTAGTTCATGAGTTATTTCCAAGCTTAGCACAGAATTTCTTTCGGACCTTTTTGTGCCGGCTTTTTCTCACTGGCGATGACGTAGGCGTGTAATACAGTGGAGTTTAGGGCAGCCCTACTTCCAGGACGCTGGCCTCGCCTACAAAATGGTGACCTTAACGAAACTCACGGAAGAGAGAGCCCTTGAGACAGGCTTTCTAATGGTGTACAACTTGTAGAAATCCAGTATCATTCTGAGGGTGATTTGACCGTCCTTAGTTTGTCTTTGTTTCTTTGACAGCTCTGTGTACAAAAATACCATTAGGGATGCTTTTGAGGAGCGTTCGGAGTAGCCCCACCTGCTGGTCATTTCCGGTATGAAGCTTGCCCTCCGCGACCCTAAAAGTTTGATTTTCTGAAGCAGGGATATCCAATGCAGAGTCAGGTACAAATTTTGTCTCTCTAGCATTTCTAGTTCATGAGTTATTTCCAAGCTTAGCACAGAATTTGTTCGGACCTTTTTGTGCCGGCTTTTTCTCACTGGCGATGACGTAGGCGTGTAATACAGTGGAGTTTCGGGCAGCCCTACTTCCAGGACGCTGGCCTTGCCTAAAATGATGACCTTAACGAAACTCACGGAAGAGAGAGCCCTTGAGACAGGCTTTCTAATGGTGTACAACTTGTGAAAATCCAGTATCATTCTGAGGGTGATTTGACCGTCCTTAATTTGTCTTTGTTTCTTTGACAGCTCTGTGTACAAAAATCCCATTAGGGATGCTTTTGAGGAGCGTTCGGAGTAGCCCCACCTGCTGGTCATTTCCGGTATTAAGCTTGCCCTCCGCGACCCTAAAAGTTTGATTTTCTGAAGCAGGGATATCCAAGGCAGAGTCAGGTACAAATTTTGTTTCTCTAGCATTTCTAGTTCATGAGTTATTTCCAAGCTTAGCACAGAATTTCTTTCGGACCTTTTTGTGCCGGCTTTTTCTCACTGGCGATGACGTAGGCGTGTAATACAGTGGAGTTTACGGCAGCCCTACTTCCAGGACGCTGGCCTCGCCTACAAAAAGGTGACCTTAACGAAACTCACGGAAGAAAGAGCCGTTGAGACAGGCTTTCTAATGGTGTACAACTTGTAGAAATCCAGTATCATTCTGAGGGTGATTTGACCGTCCTTAGTTTGTCTTTGTTTCTTTGACAGCTCTGTGTACAAAAATCCCATTAGGGATGCTTTTGAGGAGCGTTGGGAGTAGCCCCACCTGCTGGTCATTTCCGGTATGAACCTTGCCCTCCGCGACCCTAAAAGTTTGATTTTCTGAAGCAGGGATATCCAAGGCAGAGTCAGGTACAAATTTTGTCTCTCTAGCATTTCTAGTTCATGAGTTATTTCCAAGCTTAGCACAGAATTTCTTTCGGACCTTTTTGTGCCGGCTTTTTCTCACTGGCGATGACGTAGGCGTGTAATACAGTGGAGTTTAGGGCAGCCCTCCTTCCAGGACGCTGGCCTCGCCTACAAAATGGTGACCTTAACGAAACTCACGGAAGAAAGAGCCCTTGAGATAGGCTTCCTAATGGTGTACAACTTGTGAAAATCCAGTATCATTTTGAGGGTGATTTGACCGTCCTTAGTTTGTCTTTGTTTCTTTGACCGCTCTGTGTACAAAAATCCCATTAGGGATGCTTTTGAGGAGCGTTGGGAGTAGCCCCACCTGCTGGTCATTTCCGGTATGAAGCTTGCCCTCCGCGACCCTAAAAGTTTGATTTTCTGAAGCAGGGATATCCAAGGCAGAGTCAGGTACAAATTTTGTTTCTCTAGCATTTCTAGTTCATGAGTTATTTCCAAGCTTAGCACAGAATTTCTTTCGGACCTTTTTGTGCCGGCTTTTTCTCACTGGCGATGACGTAGGCGTGTAATACAGTGGAGTTTAGGGCAGTCCTACTTCCAGGACGCTGGCCTCGCCTACAAAATGGTGACCTTAACGAAACTCACGGAAGAGAGAGCCCTTGAGACAGGCTTTCTAATGGTGTACAACTTGTAGAAATCCAGTATCATTCTGAGGGTGATTTGACCGTCCTTAGTTTGTCTTTGTTTCTTTGACAGCTCTGTGTACAAAAATACCATTAGGGATGCTTTTGAGGAGCGTTCGGAGTAGCCCCACCTGCTGGTCATTTCCGGTATGAAGCTTGCCCTCCGCTACCCTAAAAGTTTGATTTTCTGAAGCAGGGATATCCAATGCAGAGTAAGGTACAAATTTTGTCTCTCTAGCATTTCTAGTTCATGAGTTATTTCCAAGCTTAGCACAGAATTTGTTCGGACCTTTTTGTGCCGGCTTTTTCTCACTGGCGATGACGTAGGCGTGTAATACAGTGGAGTTTCGGGCAGCCCTACTTCCAGGACGCTGGCCTTGCCTAAAATGATGACCTTAACGAAACTCACGGAAGAGAGAGCCCTTGAGACAGGCTTTCTAATGGTGTACAACTTGTGAAAATCCAGTATCATTCTGAGGGTGATTTGACCGTCCTTAATTTGTCTTTGTTTCTTTGACAGCTCTGTGTACAAAAATCCCATTAGGGATGCTTTTGAGGAGCGTTCGGAGTAGCCCCACCTGCTGGTCATTTCCGGTATTAAGCTTGCCCTCCGCGACCCTAAAAGTTTGATTTTCTGAAGCAGGGATATCCAAGGCAGAGTCAGGTACAAATTTTGTTTCTCTAGCATTTCTAGTTCATGAGTTATTTCCAAGCTTAGCACAGAATTTCTTTCGGACCTTTTTGTGCCGGCTTTTTCTCACTGGCGATGACGTAGGCGTGTAATACAGTGGAGTTTAGGGCAGCCCTACTTCCAGGACGCTGGCCTCGCCTACAAAAAGGTGACCTTAACGAAACTCACGGAAGAAAGAGCCGTTGAGACAGGCTTTCTAATGGTGTACAACTTGTAGAAATCCAGTATCATTCTGAGGGTGATTTGACCGTCCTTAGTTTGTCTTTGTTTCTTTGACAGCTCTGTGTACAAACATCCCATTAGGGATGCTTTTGAGGAGCGTTGGGAGTAGCCCCACCTGCTGGTCATTTCCGGTATGAACCTTGCCCTCCGCGACCCTAAAAGTTTGATTTTCTGAAGCAGGGATATCCAAGGCAGAGTCAGGTACAAATTTTGTCTCTCTAGCATTTCTAGTTCATGAGTTATTTCCAAGCTTAGCACAGAATTTCTTTCGGACCTTTTTGTGCCGGCTTTTTCTCACTGGCGATGACGTAGGCGTGTAATACAGTGGAGTTTCGGGCAGCCCTACTTCCAGGACGCTGGCCTCGCCTAAAATGATGACCTTAACGAAACTCACGGAAGAGAGAGCCCTTGAGACAGGCTTTCTAATGGTGTACAACTTTTGAAAATCCAGTATCATTCTGAGGGTGATTTGACCGTCCTTAATTTGTCTTTGTTTCTTTGACAGCTCTGTGTACAAAAATCCCATTAGGGATGCTTTTGAGGAGCGTTCGGAGTAGCCCCACCTGCTGGTCATTTCCGGTATGAAGCTTGCCCTCTGCGACTCTAAAAGTTTGATTTTCTTAAGCAGGGATATCCAAGGCAGAGTCAGGTACAAATTTTGTCTCTCTAGCATTTCTAGTTCATGAGTTATTTCCAAGCTTAGCACAGAATTTCTTTCGGACCCTTTTGTGCCGGCGTTTTCTCACTGGCGATGACGTAGGCGTGTAATACAGTGGAGTTTAGGGCAGCCCTACTTCCAGGACGCTGGCCTCGCCTAAAAAATGGTGACCTTAACGAAACGCACGGAAGAGAGAGCCCTTGAGACAGGCTTTCTAATGGTGTACAACTTGTGAAAATCCAGTATCATTCTGAGGGTGATTTGACCGTCCTTAGTTTGTCTTTGTTTCTATTACAGCTCTGTGTACAAAAATCCCATTAGGGATGCTTTTGAGGAGCGTTGGGTGTAGCCACACCTGCTGGTCATTTCCGGTATGAAGCTTGCCCTCCGCGACACTAAAAGTTTGATTTTCGGAAGCAGGGATATCCAAGGCAGAGTCGGGTACAAATTTTGTCTCTTTAGCATTTCTAGTTCATGAGTTATTTCCAAGCTTAGCACAGAATTTATTTCGGACCTTTTTGTGCCGGCTTTTTCTCACTGGCGATGACGTAGGCGTGTAATACAGTCGAGTTTCGGGCAGCCCTACTTCCAGGACGCTGGCCTCGCCTACAAAATGGTGACCTTAACGAAACTCACGGAAGAGAGAGCCCTTGAGACAGGCTTTCTAATGGTGTACAACTTGTAGAAATCCAGTATCATTCTGAGGGTGATTTGACCGTCCTTAGTTTGTCTTTGTTTCTTTGACAGCTCTGTGTACAAAAATACCATTAGGGATGCTTTTGAGGAGCGTTCGGAGTAGCCCCACCTGCTGGTCATTTCCGGTATGAAGCTTGCCCTCCGCGACCCTAAAAGTTTGATTTTCTGAAGCAGGGATATCCAATGCAGAGTCAGGTACAAATTTTGTCTCTCTAGCATTTCTAGTTCATGAGTTATTTCCAAGCTTAGCACAGAATTTGTTCGGACCTTTTTGTGCCGGCTTTTTCTCACTGGCGATGACGTAGGCGTGTAATACAGTGGAGTTTCGGGCAGCCCTACTTCCAGGACGCTGGCCTTGCCTAAAATGATGACCTTAACGAAACTCACGGAAGAGAGAGCCCTTGAGACAGGCTTTCTAATGGTGTACAACTTGTGAAAATCCAGTATCATTCTGAGGGTGATTTGACCGTCCTTAATTTGTCTTTGTTTCTTTGACAGCTCTGTGTACAAAAATCCCATTAGGGATGCTTTTGAGGAGCGTTCGGAGTAGCCCCACCTGCTGGTCATTTCCGGTATTAAGCTTGCCCTCCGCGACCCTAAAAGTTTGATTTTCTGAAGCAGGGATATCCAAGGCAGAGTCAGGTACAAATTTTGTTTCTCTAGCATTTCTAGTTCATGAGTTATTTCCAAGCTTAGCACAGAATTTCTTTCGGACCTTTTTGTGCCGGCTTTTTCTCACTGGCGATGACGTAGGCGTGTAATACAGTGGAGTTTCGGGCAGCCCTACTTCCAGGACGCTGGCCTCGCCTAAAATGATGACCTTAACGAAACTCACGGAAGAGAGAGCCCTTGAGACAGGCTTTCTAATGGTGTACAACTTTTGAAAATCCAGTATCATTCTGAGGGTGATTTGACCGTCCTTAGTTTGTCTTTGTTTCTTTTACAGCTCTGTGTACAAAAATCCCATTAGGGATGCTTTTGAGGAGCGTTGGGAGTAGCCCCACCTGCTGGTCATTTCCGGTATGAACCTTGCCCTCCGCGACCCTAAAAGTTTGATTTTCTGAAGCAGGGATATCCAAGGCAGAGTCAGGTACAAATTTTGTCTCTCTAGCATTTCTAGTTCATGAGTTATTTCCAAGCTTAGCACAGAATTTCTTTCGGACCTTTTTGTGCCGGCGTTTTCTCACTGGCGATGACGTAGGCGTGTAATACAGTGGAGTTTAGGGCAGCCCTACTTCCAGGACGCTGGCCTCGCCTAAAAAATGGTGACCTTAACGAAACGCACGGAAGAGAGAGCCCTTCAGACAGGCTTTCTAATGGTGTACAACTTGTGAAAATCCAGTATCATTCTGAGGGTGATTTGACCGTCCTTAGTTTGTCTTTGTTTCTTTTACAGCTCTGTGTACAAAAATCCCATTAGGGATGCTTTTGAGGAGCGTTGGGAGTAGCCACACCTGCTGGTCATTTCCGGTATGAAGCTTGCCCTCCGCGACCCTAAAAGTTTGATTTTCGGAAGCAGGGATATCCAAGGCAGAGTCAGGTACAAATTTTGTCTCTCTAGCATTTCTAGTTCATGAGTTATTTCCAAGCTAAGCACATAATTTCTTTCGGACCTTTTTGTGCCCGCTTTTTCTCACTGGCGATGACGTAGGCGTGTAATACAGTGGAGTTTCGGGCAGCCCTACTTCCAGGACGCTGGCTTCGCCTAGAAAATGATGACTTTAACGAAACTCACGGGAGAGAGAGCCCTTGAGACAGGCTTTCTAATGGTGTACAACTTGTGAAAATCCAGTATCATTCTGAGGGAGATTTGACCGTCCTTAGTTTGTCTTTATTTCTTTGACAGCTCTGTGTACAAAAATCCCATTAGGGATGCTTTTGAGGAGCGTTCGGAGTAGCCCCACCTGCTGGTCATTTCAGGTATGAAGCTTGCCCTCTGCGACTCTAAAAGTTTGATTTTCTGAAGCAGGGATATCCAAGGCAGAGTCATGTACAAATTTTGTCTCTCTAGCATTTCTAGTTCATGAGTTATTTCCAAGCTTAGCACAGAATTTCTTTCGGACCCTTTTGTGCCGGCTTTTTCTCACTGGCGATGACGTAGGCGTGTAATACAGTGGAGTTTAGTGCAGCCCTACTTCCAGGACGCTGGCCTCGCCTAAAAAATGGTGACCTTAACGAAACGCACGGAAGAGAGAGCCGTTGAGACAGGCTTTCTAATGGTGTACAACTTGTAGAAATCCAGTATCATTTTGAGGGTGATTTGACCGTCCTTAGTTTGTCTTTGTTTCTTTGACCGCTCTGTGTACAAAAATCCCATTAGGGATGCTTTTGAGGAGCGTTGGGAGTAGCCCCACCTGCTGGTCATTTCCGGTATGAACCTTGCCCTCCGCGACCCTAAAAGTTTGATTTTCTGAAGCAGGGATATCCAAGGCAGAGTCAGGTACAAATTTTGTCTCTCTAGCATTTCTAGTTCATGAGTTATTTCCAAGCTTAGCACAGAATTTCTTTCGGACCTTTTTGTGCCGGCTTTTTCTCACTGGCGATGACGTAGGCGTGTAATACAGTGGAGTTTCGGGCAGCCCTACTTCCAGGACGCTGGCCTCGCCTAAAATGATGACCTTAACGAAACTCACGGAAGAGAGAGCCCTTGAGACAGGCTTTCTAATGGTGTACAACTTTTGAAAATCCAGTATCATTCTGAGGGTGATTTGACCGTCCTTAATTTGTCTTTGTTTCTTTGACAGCTCTGTGTACAAAAATCCCATTAGGGATGCTTTTGAGGAGCGTTCGGAGTAGCCCCACCTGCTGGTCATTTCCGGTATGAAGCTTGCCCTCTGCGACTCTAAAAGTTTGATTTTCTGAAGCAGGGATATCCAAGGCAGAGTCAGGTACAAATTTTGTCTCTCTAGCATTTCTAGTTCATGAGTTATTTCCAAGCTTAGCACAGAATTTCTTTCGGACCCTTTTGTGCCGGCGTTTTCTCACTGGCGATGACGTAGGCGTGTAATACAGTGGAGTTTAGGGCAGCCCTACTTCCAGGACGCTGGCCTCGCCTAAAAAATGGTGACCTTAACGAAACGCACGGAAGAGAGAGCCCTTGAGACAGGCTTTCTAATGGTGTACAACTTGTGAAAATCCAGTATCATTCTGAGGGTGATTTGACCGTCCTTAGTTTGTCTTTGTTTCTATTACAGCTCTGTGTACAAAAATCCCATTAGGGATGCTTTTGAGGAGCGTTGGGTGTAGCCACACCTGCTGGTCATTTCCGGTATGAAGCTTGCCCTCCGCGACACTAAAAGTTTGATTTTCGGAAGCAGGGATATCCAAGGCAGAGTCGGGTACAAATTTTGTCTCTTTAGCATTTCTAGTTCATGAGTTATTTCCAAGCTTAGCACAGAATTTATTTCGGACCTTTTTGTGCCGGCTTTTTCTCACTGGCGATGACGTAGGCGTGTAATACAGTCGAGTTTCGGGCAGCCCTACTTCCAGGACGCTGGCCTCGCCTACAAAATGGTGACCTTAACGAAACTCACGGAAGAGAGAGCCCTTGAGACAGGCTTTCTAATGGTGTACAACTTGTAGAAATCCAGTATCATTCTGAGGGTGATTTGACCGTCCTTAGTTTGTCTTTGTTTCTTTGACAGCTCTGTGTACAAAAATACCATTAGGGATGCTTTTGAGGAGCGTTCGGAGTAGCCCCACCTGCTGGTCATTTCCGGTATGAAGCTTGCCCTCCGCGACCCTAAAAGTTTGATTTTCTGAAGCAGGGATATCCAATGCAGAGTCAGGTACAAATTTTGTCTCTCTAGCATTTCTAGTTCATGAGTTATTTCCAAGCTTAGCACAGAATTTGTTCGGACCTTTTTGTGCCGGCTTTTTCTCACTGGCGATGACGTAGGCGTGTAATACAGTGGAGTTTCGGGCAGCCCTACTTCCAGGACGCTGGCCTTGCCTAAAATGATGACCTTAACGAAACTCACGGAAGAGAGAGCCCTTGAGACAGGCTTTCTAATGGTGTACAACTTGTGAAAATCCAGTATCATTCTGAGGGTGATTTGACCGTCCTTAATTTGTCTTTGTTTCTTTGACAGCTCTGTGTACAAAAATCCCATTAGGGATGCTTTTGAGGAGCGTTCGGAGTAGCCCCACCTGCTGGTCATTTCCGGTATTAAGCTTGCCCTCCGCGACCCTAAAAGTTTGATTTTCTGAAGCAGGGATATCCAAGGCAGAGTCAGGTACAAATTTTGTTTCTCTAGCATTTCTAGTTCATGAGTTATTTCCAAGCTTAGCACAGAATTTCTTTCGGACCTTTTTGTGCCGGCTTTTTCTCACTGGCGATGACGTAGGCGTGTAATACAGTGGAGTTTAGGGCAGCCCTACTTCCAGGACGCTGGCCTCGCCTACAAAAAGGTGACCTTAACGAAACTCACGGAAGAAAGAGCCCTTGAGACAGGCTTTCTAATGGTGTACAACTTGTAGAAATCCAGTATCATTCTGAGGGTGATTTGACCGTCCTTAGTTTGTCTTTGTTTCTTTGACAGCTCTGTGTACAAAAATCCCATTAGGGATGCTTTTGAGGAGCGTTGGGAGTAGCCCCACCTGCTGGTCATTTCCGGTATGAACCTTGCCCTCCGCGACCCTAAAAGTTTGATTTTCTGAAGCAGGGATATCCAAGGCAGAGTCAGGTACAAATTTTGTCTCTCTAGCATTTCTAGTTCATGAGTTATTTCCAAGCTTAGCACAGAATTTCTTTCGGACCTTTTTGTGCCGGCTTTTTCTCACTGGCGATGACGTAGGCGTGTAATACAGTGGAGTTTCGGGCAGCCCTACTTCCAGGACGCTGGCCTCGCCTAAAATGATGACCTTAACGAAACTCACGGAAGAGAGAGCCCTTGAGACAGGCTTTCTAATGGTGTACAACTTTTGAAAATCCAGTATCATTCTGAGGGTGATTTGACCGTCCTTAGTTTGTCTTTGTTTCTTTTACAGCTCTGTGTACAAAAATCCCATTAGGGATGCTTTTGAGGAGCGTTCGGAGTAGCCCCACCTGCTGGTCATTTCCGGTATGAACCTTGCCCTCCGCGACCCTAAAAGTTTGATTTTCTGAAGCAGGGATATCCAAGGCAGAGTCAGGTACAAATTTTGTCTCTCTAGCATTTCTAGTTCATGAGTTATTTCCAAGCTTAGCACAGAATTTCTTTCGGACCTTTTTGTGCCGGCGTTTTCTCACTGGCGATGACGTAGGCGTGTAATACAGTGGAGTTTAGGGCAGCCCTACTTCCAGGACGCTGGCCTCGCCTAAAAAATGGTGACCTTAACGAAACGCACGGAAGAGAGAGCCCTTCAGACAGGCTTTCTAATGGTGTACAACTTGTGAAAATCCAGTATCATTCTGAGGGTGATTTGACCGTCCTTAGTTTGTCTTTGTTTCTTTTACAGCTCTGTGTACAAAAATCCCATTAGGGATGCTTTTGAGGAGCGTTGGGAGTAGCCACACCTGCTGGTCATTTCCGGTATGAAGCTTGCCCTCCGCGACCCTAAAAGTTTGATTTTCGGAAGCAGGGATATCCAAGGCAGAGTCAGGTACAAATTTTGTCTCTCTAGCATTTCTAGTTCATGAGTTATTTCCAAGCTAAGCACATAATTTCTTTCGGACCTTTTTGTGCCGGCTTTTTCTCACTGGCGATGACGTAGGCGTGTAATACAGTGGAGTTTCGGGCAGCCCTACTTCCAGGACGCTGGCTTCGCCTAGAAAATGATGACTTTAACGAAACTCACGGGAGAGAGAGCCCTTGAGACAGGCTTTCTAATGGTGTACAACTTGTGAAAATCCAGTATCATTCTGAGGGAGATTTGACCGTCCTTAGTTTGTCTTTATTTCTTTGACAGCTCTGTGTACAAAAATCCCATTAGGGATGCTTTTGAGGAGCGTTCGGAGTAGCCCCACCTGCTGGTCATTTCAGGTATGAAGCTTGCCCTCTGCGACTCTAAAAGTTTGATTTTCTGAAGCAGGGATATCCAAGGCAGAGTCATGTACAAATTTTGTCTCTCTAGCATTTCTAGTTCATGAGTTATTTCCAAGCTTAGCACAGAATTTCTTTCGGACCCTTTTGTGCCGGCTTTTTCTCACTGGCGATGACGTAGGCGTGTAATACAGTGGAGTTTAGTGCAGCCCTACTTCCAGGACGCTGGCCTCGCCTAAAAAATGGTGACCTTAACGAAACGCACGGAAGAGAGAGCCCTTGAGACAGGCTTTCTAATGGTGTACAACTTGTGAAAATCCAGTATCATTTTGAGGGTGATTTGACCGTCCTTAGTTTGTCTTTGTTTCTTTGACCGCTCTGTGTACAAAAATCCCATTAGGGATGCTTTTGAGGAGCGTTCGGAGTAGCCCCACCTGCTGGTCATTTCCGGTATTAAGCTTGCCCTCCGCGACCCTAAAAGTTTGATTTTCTGAAGCAGGGATATCCAAGGCAGAGTCAGGTACAAATTTTGTCTCTCTAGCATTTCTAGTTCATGAGTTATTTCCAAGCTTAGCACATAATTTCTTTCGGACCTTTTTGTGCCGGCTTTTTCTCACTGGCGATGACGTAGGCGTGTAATACAGTGGAGTTTAGGGCAGCCCTACTTACAGGACGCTGGCCTCGCCTAGAAAATGGTGACCTTAATGAAACTAACGGAAGAGAGAGCCCTTGAGACAGGCTTTCTAATGGTGTACAACTTGTGAAAATCCAGTATCATTCTGAGGGTGATTTGACCGTCCTTAGTTTGTCTTTGTTTCTTTTACAGCTCTGTGTACAAAAATCCCATTAGGGATGCTTTTGAGGAGCGTTGGGAGTAGCCACACCTGCTGGTCATTTCCGGTATGAAGCTTGCCCTCCGCGACCCTAAAAGTTTGATTTTCGGAAGCAGGGATATCCAAGGCAGAGTCAGGTACAAATTTTGTCTCTCTAGCATTTCTAGTTCATGAGTTATTTCCAAGCTTAGCACAGAATTTATTTCGGGCCTTTTTGTGCCGGATTTTTCTCACTGGCGATGACGTAGGCGAGTAATACAGTGGAGTTTCGGGCAGCCCTCCTTCCAGGACGCTGGTCTCGCTTACAAAATGATGACCTTAACGAAACTCACGGGAGAGAGAGCCCTTGAGACAGGCTTTCTAATGGTGTACAACTTGTGAAAATCCAGTATCATTCTGAGGGTGATTTGACCGTCCTTAGTTTGTCTTTGTTTCTTTGACAGCTCTGTGTACAAAAATCCCATTAGGGATGCTTTTGAGGAGCGTTGGGAGTAGCCCCACCTGCTGGTCATTTCCGGTATGAAGCTTGCCCTCCGCGACCCTAAAAAATTGATTTTCGGAAGCAGGGATATCCAAGGCAGAGTCAGGTACAAATTTTGTCTCTCTAGCATTTCTAGTTCATGAGTTATTTCCAAGCTTAGCACAGAATTTCTTTCGGACCTTTTTGTGCCGGCTTTTTCTCACTGGCGATGACGTAGGCGTGTAATACAGTGGAGTTTCGGGCAGCCCTACTTCCAGGACGCTTGCCTTGCCTAAAATGATGACCTTAACGAAACTCACGGAAGAGAGAGCCCTTGAGACAGGCTTTCTAATGGTGTACAACTTGTGAAAATCCAGTATCATTCTGAGGGTGATTTGACCGTCCTTAATTTGTCTTTGTTTCTTTGACAGCTCTGTGTACAAAAATCCCATTAGGGATGCTTTTGAGGAGCGTTCGGAGTAGCCCCACCTGCTGGTCATTTCCGGTATTAAGCTTGCCCTCCGCGACCCTAAAAGTTTAATTTTCTGAAGCAGGGATATCCAAGGCAGAGTCAGGTACAAATTTTGTCTCTCTAGCATTTCTAGTTCATGAGTTATTTCCAAGCTTAGCACAGAATTTATTTCGGACCTTTTTGTTCCGGCTTTTTCTCACTGGCGATGACGTAGGCGTGTAATACAGTGGAGTTTAGGGCAGCCCTACTTACAGGACGCTGGCCTCGCCTACAAAATGGTGACCTTAATGAAACTAACGGAAGAGAGAGCCCTTGAGACAGGCTTTCTAATGGTGTACAACTTGTGAAAATCCAGTATCATTCTGAGGGTGATTTGACCGTCCTTAGTTTGTCTTTGTTTCTTTTACAGCTCTGTGTACAAAAATCCCATTAGGGATGCTTTTGAGGAGCGTTGGGAGTAGCCACACCTGCTGGTCATTTCCGGTATGAAGCTTGCCCTCCGCGACCCTAAAAGTTTGATTTTCGGAAGCAGGGATATCCAAGGCAGAGTCAGGTACAAATTTTGTCTCTCTAGCATTTCTAGTTCATGAGTTATTTCCAAGCTTAGCACATAATTTCTTTCGGACCTTTTTGTGCCGGCTTTTTCTCACTGGCGATGACGTAGGCGTGTAATACAGTGGAGTTTCGGGCAGCCCTACTTCCAGGACGCTGGCTTCGCCTAGAAAATGATGACTTTAACGAAACTCACGGGAGAGAGAGCCCTTGAGACAGGCTTTCTAATGGTGTACAACTTGTGAAAATCCAGTATCATTCTGAGGGAGATTTGACCGTCCTTAGTTTGTCTTTATTTCTTTGACAGCTCTGTGTACAAAAATCCCATTAGGGATGCTTTTGAGGAGCGTTGGGAGTAGCTCCACCTGCTGGTCATTTCCGGTATGAAGCTTGCCCTCCGCGACACTAAAAGTTTGATTTTCGGAAGCAGGGATATCCAAGGCAGAGTCGGGTACAAATTTTGTCTCTCTAGCATTTCTAGTTCATGAGTTATTTCCAAGCTTAGCACAGAATTTATTTCGGGCCTTTTTGTGCCGGATTTTTCTCACTGGCGATGACGTAGGCGAGTAATACAGTGGAGTTTCGGGCAGCCCTACTTCCAGGACGCTGGTCTCGCTTACAAAATGATGACCTTAACGAAACTCACGGGAGAGAGAGCCCTTGAGACAGGCTTTCTAATGGTGTACAACTTGTGAAAATCCAGTATCATTCTGAGGGTGATTTGACCGTCCTTAGTTTGTCTTTGTTTCTTTGACAGCTCTGTGTACAAAAATCCCATTAGGGATGCTTTTGAGGAGCGTTGGGAGTAGCCCCACCTGCTGGTCATTTCCGGTATGAAGCTTGCCCTCCGCGACCCTAAAAGTTTGATTTTCGGAAGCAGGGATATCCAAGGCAGAGTCAGGTACAAATTTTGTCTCTCTAGCATTTCTAGTTCATTAGTTATTTTCAAGCTTAGCACAGAATTTATTTCGGACCTTTTTGTGCCGGCTTTTTCTCACTGGCGATGACGTAGGCGTGTAATACAGTAGAGTTTCGGGCAGCCCTACTTCCAGGACGCTGGCCTCGCTTACAAAATGCTGACCTTAACGAAACTCACGGAAGAGAGAGCCCTTGAGACAGGCTGTCTAATGGTGTACAACTTGTAGAAATCTAGTATCATTCTGAGGGTGATTTGACCGTCCCTAGTTTGTCTTTGTTTCTTTGACAGCTCTGTGTACAAAAATCCAATTAGGGATGCTTTTGAGGAGCGTTCGGAGTAGCCACACCTGCTGGTCATTTCCGGTATGAAGCTTGCCCTCTGCGACACTAAAAGTTTGATTTTCGGAAGCAGAAATATCCAAGGCAGAGTCAGGTACAAATTTTTGTTTCTCTAGCATTTCTAGGTCATGAGTTATTTCCAAGCTTAGCACAGAATTTCTTTCGGACCTTTTCGTGCCGGCTTTTTCTCACTGGCAATGACGTAGGCGTGTAATACAGTGGAGTTTAGGGCAGCCCTACTTCCAGGACGCTGGCCTCGTCTACAAAATGGTGACCTTAACGAAACTCACGGAAGAGAGAGCCCTTGAGACAGGCTTTCTAATGGTGTACAACTTGTAGAAATCCAGTATCATTCTGAGGGTGATTTGACCGTCCTTAGTTTGTCTTTGTTTCTTTGACAGCTCTGTGTACAAAAATCCCATTAGGGATGCTTTTGAGGAGCGTTGGGAGTAGCCCCACCTGCTGGTCATTTCCGGTATGAAGCTTGCCCTCCGCGACCCTAAAAGTTTGATTTTCTGAAGCAGGGATATCCAAGGCAGAGTCAGGTGCAAATTTTGTCTCTCTAGCATTTGTAGTTCATGAGTTATTTCCAAGCTTAGCACATAATTTCTTTCGGACCTTTTTGTGCCGGCTTTTTCTCACTGGCGATGACGTAGGCGTGTAATACAGTGGAGTTTCGGGCAGCCCTACTTCCAGGACGCTGGCCTCGCCTAGAAAATGATGACCTTAACGAAACTCACGGAAGAGAGAGCCCTTGAGACAGGCTTTCTAATGGTGTACAACTTGTGAAAATCCAGTATCATTCTGAGGGTGATTTGACCGTCCTTAGTTTGTCTTTGTTTCTTTGACAGCTCTGTGTACAAAAATCCCATTAGGGATACTTTTGAGGAGCGTTGGGAGTAGCCCCACCTGCTGGTCATTTCCGGTATGAAGCTTGCCCTCCGCGACACTAAAAGTTTGATTTTCGGAAGCAGAAATATCCAAGGCAGAGTCAGGTACAAATTTTTGTTTCTCTAGCATTTCTAGTTCATGAGTTATTTCCAAGCTTAGCACAGAATTTCTTTCGGACCTTTTTGTGCCGGCTTTTTCTCACTGGCAATGACGTAGGCGTGTAATACAGTGGAGTTTCGGGCAGCCCTACTTCCAGGACGCTGGCCTCGCTTACAAAATGCTGACCTTAACGAAACTCACGGAAGAGAGAGCCATTGAGACAGGCTTTCTAATGCTGTACAACTTGTAGAAATCCAGTATCATTCTGAGGGAGATTTGACCGTCCTTAGTTTGTCTTTATTTCTTTGACAGCTCTGTGTACAAAAATCCCATTAGGGATGCTTTTGAGGAGCGTTGGGAGTAGCTCCACCTGCTGGTCATTTCCGGTATGAAGCTTGCCCTCCGCGACACTAAAAGTTTGATTTTCGGAAGCAGGGATATCCAAGGCAGAGTCGGGTACAAATTTTGTCTCTCTAGCATTTCTAGTTCATGAGTTATTTCCAAGCTTAGCACAGAATTTATTTCGGGCCTTTTTGTGCCGGATTTTTCTCACTGGCGATGACGTAGGCGAGTAATACAGTGGAGTTTCGGGCAGCCCTACTTCCAGGACGCTGGTCTCGCTTACAAAATGATGACCTTAACGAAACTCACGGGAGAGAGAGCCCTTGAGACAGGCTTTCTAATGGTGTACAACTTGTGAAAATCCAGTATCATTCTGAGGGTGATTTGACCGTCCTTAGTTTGTCTTTGTTTCTTTGACAGCTCTGTGTACAAAAATCCCATTAGGGATACTTTTGAGGAGCGTTGGGAGTAGCCCCACCTGCTGGTCATTTCCGGTATGAAGCTTGCCCTCCGCGACCCTAAAAGTTTGATTTTCGGAAGCAGGGATATCCAAGGCAGAGTCGGGTACAAATTTTGTCTCTCTAGCATTTCTAGTTCATGAGTTATTTCCAAGCTTAGCACAGAATTTCTTTCGGACCTTTCTGTGCCGGCTTTTTCTCACTGACTGGCGATGACGTAGGCGTGTAATACAGTGGAGTTTCGGGCAGCCCTACTTCCAGGACGCTGGCCTCGCCTAGAAAATGATGACCTTAACGAAACTCACGGAAGAGAGAGCCCTTGAGACAGGCTTTCTAATGGTGTACAACTTGTGATAATCCAGTATCATTCTGAGGGTGATTTGACCGTCCTTAGTTTGTCTTTGTTTCTTTGACAGCTCTGTGTACAAAAATCCCATTAGGGATGCTTTTGAGGAGCGTTCGGAGTAGCCCCACCTGCTGGTCATTTCCGGTATGAAGCTTGCCCTCCGCGACACTAAAAGTTTGATTTTCGGAAGCAGGGATATCCAAGGCAGAGTCAGGTACAAATTTTGTCTCTCTAGCATTTCTAGTTCATGAGTTATTTCCAAGCTTAGCACAGAATTTCTTTCGGACCTTTTTGTGCCGGCTTTTTCTCACTGGCGATGACGTAGGCGTGTAATACAGTGGAGTTTAGGGCAGCCCTACTTCCAGGACGCTGGCCTCGCCTAAAAAATGGTGACCTTAACGAAACTCACGGAAGAGAGAGCCCTTGAGACAGGCTTTCTAATGGTGTACAACTTGTGAAAATCCAGTATCATTTTGAGGGTGATTTGACCGTCTTTAGTTTGTCTTTGTTTCTTTGACAGCTCTGTGTACAAAAATCCCATTAGGGATGCTTTTGAGGAGCGTTGGGAGTAGCCCCACCTGCTGGTCATTTCCGGTATGAAGCTTGCCCTCCGCGACCCTAAAAGTTTGATTTTCTGAAGCAGGGATATCCAAGGCAGAGTCAGGTACAAATTTTGTCTCTCTAGCATTTCTAGTTCATGAGTTATTTCCAAGCTTAGCACAGAATTTCTTTCGGACCTTTTTGTGCCGGCTTTTTCTCACTGGCGATGACGTAGGCGTGTAATACAGTGGAGTTTAGGGCAGCCCTATTTACAGGACGCTGGCCTCGCCTAGAAAATGCTGACCTTAATGAAACTCACGGAAGAGAGAGCCCTTGAGACAGGCTTTTTAATGGTGTACAACTTGTGAAAATCCAGTATCATTCTGAGGGAGATTTGACCGTCCTTAGTTTGTCTTTGTTTCTTTGACAGCTCTGTGTACAAAAATCCCATTAGGGATGCTTTTGAGGAGCGTTTGGAGTAGCCCCACCTGCTGGTCATTTCCGGTATGAAGCTTGCCCTCCGCGACACTAAAAGTTTGATTTTCGGAAGCAGAAATATCCAAGGCAGAGTCAGGTACAATATTTTTGTTTCTCTAGCATTTCTAGTTCATTAGTTATTTTCAAGCTTAGCACAGAATTTATTTCGGACCTTTTTGTGCCGGCTTTTTCTCACTGGCCATGACGTAGGCGTGTAAAACAGTGGAGTTTCGGGTAGCCCTACTTCCAGGACGCTGGCTTCGCCTAGAAAATGATGACCTTAACGAAACTCACGGGAGAGAGAGCCCTTGAGACAGGCTTTCTAATGGTGTACAACTTGTGAAAATCCAGTATCATTCTGAGGGAGATTTGACCGTCCTTAGTTTGTCTTTGTTTCTTAAACAGCTCTGTGTACAAAAATCCCATTAGGGATGCTTTTGAGGAGCGTTCGGAGTAGCCCCACCTGCTGGTCATTTCCGGTATGAAGCTTGCCCTCCGCGACCCTAAAAAATTGATTTTCGGAAGCAGGGATATCCAAGGCAGAGTCGGGTACAAATGTTGTCTCTCTAGCATTTCTAGTTCATGAGTTACTTCAAAGCTTAGCACAGAATTTATTTCGGACCTTTTTGTGCCGGCTTTTTCTCACTGGCGATGACGTAGGCGTGTAATACAGTGGAGTTTCGGGCAGCCCTACTTCCAGGACGCTGGCTTCGCCTAGAAAATGATGACCTTAACAAAACTCACGGGAGAGAGAGCCCTTGAGACAGGCTTTCTAATGGTGTACAACTTGTGAAAATCCAGTATCATTCTGAGGGTGATTTGACCGTCCTTAATTTGTCTTTGTTTCTTTGACAGCTCTGTGTACATAAATCCCATTAGGGATGCTTTTGAGGAGCGTTCGGAGTAGCCCCACCTGCTGGTCATTTCCGGTATGAAGCTTGCCCTCCGCGACCCTAAAAGTTTGATTTTCGGAAGCAGGGATATCCAAGGCAGAGTCAGGTACAAATTTGGTCTCTCTAGAATTTCTAGTTCATGAGTTATTTTCAAGCTTAGCACAGAATTTATTTCGGACCTTTTTGTGCCGGCTTTTTCTCACTGGCGATGACGTAGGCGTGTAATACAGTGGAGTTTCCGGCAGCCCTACTTCCAGGACGCTGGCCTCGCTTACAAAATGCTGACCTTAACGAAACTCACGGAAGAGAGAGCCCTTGAGACAGGCTTTCTAATGGTGTACAACTTGTAGAAATCCAGTATCATTCTGAGGGTGAATTGACCGTCCTTAGTTTGTCTTTGTTTCTTTGACAGCTCTGTGTACAATAATCTCATTAGGGATGCTTTTGAGGAGCGTTCGGAGTAGCCACACCTGCTGGTCATTTCCGGTATGAAGCTTGCCCTCCGCGACACTAAAAGTTTGATTTTCGGAAGCAGAAATATCCAAGACAGAGTCAGGTACAAATTTTGTCTCTCTAGCATTTCTAGTTCATGAGTTATTTCCAAGCTTAGCACAGAATTTCTTTCGGACCTTTTTGTGCCGGCTTTTTCTCACTGGCAATGACGTAGGCGTGTAATACAGTGGAGTTTAGGGCAGCCCTACTTCCAGGACGCTGGCCTCGCCTACCAAATGGTGACCTTAACGAAACTCACGGAAGAGAGAGCCCTTGAGACAGGCTTTCTTATGGTGTACAACTTGTGAAAATCCAGTATCATTCTGAGGGTGATTTGACCGTCCTTAGTTTGTCTTTATTTCTTTGACAGCTCTGTGTACAAAAATCCCATTAGGGATGCTTTTGAGGAGCGTTCGGAGTAGCCCCACCTGCTGTTCATTTCCGGTATGAAGCTTGCCCTCCGCGACCCTAAAAGTTTGATTTTCGGAAGCAGAAATATCCAAGGCAGAGTCAGGTACAAATTTTGTCTCTCTAGCATTTCTAGTTCATGAGTTATTTCCAAGCTTAGCACAGAATTTCTTTCGGACCTTTTTTTGCCGGCTTTTTCTCACTGGCGATGACGTAGGCGTGTAATACAGTGGAGTTTAGGGCAGCCCTACTTCCAGGACGCTGGCCCCGCTTACAAAATGATGACCTTAACAAAACTCACGGGAGAGAGAGCCCTTGAGACAGGCTTTCTTATGGTGTACAACTTGTGGAAATCCAGTATCATTCTGAGGGTGATTTGACCGTCCTTAGTTTGTCTTTGTTTCTTTGACAGCTCTGTGTACAAAAATCCCATTAGGGATGCTTTTGAGGAGCGTTTGGAGTAGCCCCACCTGCTGGTCATTTCCGGTATGAAGCTTGCCCTCCGCGACACTAAAAGTTTGATTTTCGGAAGCAGAAATATCCAAGGCAGAGTCGGGTACAAATTTTGTCTCTCTAGCATTTCTAGTTCATGAGTTACTTCAAAGCTTAGCACAGAATTTATTTCGGACCTTTTTGTGCCGGCTTTTTCTCACTGGCGATGACGTAGGCGTGTAATACAGTGGAGTTTCGGGCAGCCCTACTTCCAGGACGCTGGCTTCGCCTAGAAAATGATGACCTTAACAAAACTCACGGGAGAGAGAGCCCTTGAGACAGGCTTTCTAATGGTGTACAACTTGTGAAAATCCAGTATCATTCTGAGGGTGATTTGACCGTCCTTAATTTGTCTTTGTTTCTTTGACAGCTCTGTGTACATAAATCCCATTAGGGATGCTTTTGAGGAGCGTTCGGAGTAGCCCCACCTGCTGGTCATTTCCGGTATGAAGCTTGCCCTCCGCGACCCTAAAAGTTTGATTTTCGGAAGCAGGGATATCCAAGGCAGAGTCAGGTACAAATTTGGTCTCTCTAGAATTTCTAGTTCATGAGTTATTTTCAAGCTTAGCACAGAATTTATTTCGGACCTTTTTGTGCCGGCTTTTTCTCACTGGCGATGACGTAGGCGTGTAATACAGTGGAGTTTCCGGCAGCCCTACTTCCAGGACGCTGGCCTCGCTTACAAAATGCTGACCTTAACGAAACTCACGGAAGAGAGAGCCCTTGAGACAGGCTTTCTAATGGTGTACAACTTGTAGAAATCCAGTATCATTCTGAGGGTGAATTGACCGTCCTTAGTTTGTCTTTGTTTCTTTGACAGCTCTGTGTACAATAATCTCATTAGGGATGCTTTTGAGGAGCGTTCGGAGTAGCCCCACCTGCTGGTCATTTCCGGTATGAAGCTTGCCCTCCGCGACACTAAAAGTTTGATTTTCGGAAGCAGAAATATCCAAGACAGAGTCAGGTACAAATTTTGTCTCTCTAGCATTTCTAGTTCATGAGTTATTTCCAAGCTTAGCACAGAATTTCTTTCGGACCTTTTTGTGCCGGCTTTTTCTCACTGGCAATGACGTAGGCGTGTAATACAGTGGAGTTTAGGGCAGCCCTACTTCCAGGACGCTGGCCTCGCCTACCAAATGGTGACCTTAACGAAACTCACGGAAGAGAGAGCCCTTGAGACAGGCTTTCTTATGGTGTACAACTTGTGAAAATCCAGTATCATTCTGAGGGTGATTTGACCGTCCTTAGTTTGTCTTTATTTCTTTGACAGCTCTGTGTACAAAAATCCCATTAGGGATGCTTTTGAGGAGCGTTGGGAGTAGCCCCACCTGCTGTTCATTTCCGGTATGAAGCTTGCCCTCCGCGACCCTAAAAGTTTGATTTTCGGAAGCAGAAATATCCAAGGCAGAGTCAGGTACAAATTTTGTCTCTCTAGCATTTCTAGTTCATGAGTTATTTCCAAGCTTAGCACAGAATTTCTTTCGGACCTTTTTGTGCCGGCTTTTTCTCACTGGCGATGACGTAGGCGTGTAATACAGTGGAGTTTAGGGCAGCCCTACTTCTAGGACGCTGGCCTCGCCTACAAAATGGTGACCTTAACGAAACTCACGGAAGAGAGAGCCCTTGAGACAGGCTTTCTAATGGTGTACAACTTGTGAAAATCCAGTATCATTCTGAGGGTGATTTGACCGTCCTTAGTTTGTCTTTGTTTTTTTGACAGCTCTGTGTACAAAAATCCCATTAGGGATGCTTTTGAGGAGCGTTGGGAGTAGCCCCACCTGCTGGTCATTTCCGGTATGAAGCTTGCCCTCCGCGACCCTAAAAGTTTGATTTTCGGAAGCAGGGATATCCAAGGCAGAGTCGGGTACAAATTTTGTCTCTCTAGCATTTCTAGTTCATGAGTTATTTCCAAGCTTAGCACAGAATTTATTTCGGACCTTTTTGTGCCGGCTTTTTCTCACTGGCGATGACGTAGGCGTGTAATACAGTGGAGTTTCGGGCAGCCCTACTTCCAGGACGCTGGTTTCGCCTAGGAAATTATGACCTTAACGAAACTCACGGGAGAGAGAGCCCTTGAGACAGGCTTTCTAAAGGTGTACAACTTGTAGAAATCCAGTATCATTCTGAGGGTGAATTGACCGTCCTTAGTTTGTCTTTGTTTCTTTGACAGCTCTGTGTACAAAAATCCCATTAGGGATGCTTTTGAGGAGCGTTCGGAGTAGCCACACCTGCTGGTCATTTCCGGTATGAAGCTTGCCCTCCGCGACACTAAAAGTTTGATTTTCGGAAGGAGAAATATCCAAGACAGAGTCAGGTACAAATTTTGTCTCTCTAGCATTTCTAGTTCATGAGTTATTTCCAAGCTTAGCACAGAATTTCTTTCGGACCTTTTTGTGCCGGCTTTTTCTCACTGGCAATGACGTAGGCGTGTAATACAGTGGAGTTTAGGGCAGCCCTACTTCCAGGACGCTGGCTTCGCCTACAAAATGGTGACCTTAACGAAACTCACGGAAGAGAGAGCCCTTGAGACAGGCTTTCTAATGGTGTACAACTTGTGAAAATCAAATATCATTCTGAGGGTGATTTGACCGTCCTTAGTTTGTCTTTGTTTCTTTGACAGCTCTGTGTACAAAAATCCCATTAGGGATGCTTTTGAGGAGCGTTGGGAGTAGCCCCACCTGCTGGTCATTTCCGGTATGAAGCTTGCCCTCCGCGACCCTAAAAGTTTGATTTTCGGAAGCAGGGATATCCAAGGCAGAGTCAGGTACAAATTTTGTCTCTCTAGCATTTCTAGTTCATGAGTTATTTCCAAGCTTAGCACAGAATTTCTTTCGGACCTTTTTGTGCCGGCTTTTTCTCACTGGCGATGACGTAGGCGTGTAATACAGTGGAGTTTAGGGCAGCCCTACTTCCAGGACGCTGGCCTCGCCTACAAAATGGTGACCTTAACGAAACTCACGGAAGAGAGAGCCCTTGAGACAGGCTTTCTAATGGTGTACAACTTGTGAAAATCCAGTATCATTCTGAGGGTGATTTGACCGTCCTTAGTTTGTCTTTGTTTTTTTGACAGCTCTGTGTACGAAAATCCCATTAAGGATGCTTTTGAGGAGCGTTGGGAGTAGCCCCACCTGCTGGTCATTTCCGGTATGAAGCTTGCCCTCCGCGACCCTAAAAGTTTGATTTTCGGAAGCAGGGATATCCAAGGCAGAGTCAGGTACAAATTTGGTCTCTCTAGAATTTCTAGTTCATGAGTTATTTTCAAGCTTAGCACAGAATTTATTTCGGACCTTTTTGTGCCGGCTTTTTCTCACTGGCGATGACGTAGGCGTGTAATACAGTGGAGTTTCCGGCAGCCCTACTTCCAGGACGCTGGCCTCGCTTACAAAATGCTGACCTTAACGAAACTCACGGAAGAGAGAGCCCTTGAGACAGGCTTTCTAATGGTGTACAACTTGTAGAAATCCAGTATCATTCTGAGGGTGATTAGACCGTCCTTAGTTTGTCTTTGTTTCTTTGACAGCTCTGTGTACAAAAATCCCATTAGGGATGCTTTTGAGGAGCGTTCGGAGTAGCCCCACCTGCTGGTCATTTCCGGTATGAAGCTTGCCCTCCGCGACACTAAAAGTTTGATTTTCGGAAGCAGAAATATCCAAGACAGAGTCAGGTACAAATTTTGTCTCTCTAGCATTTCTAGTTCATGAGTTATTTCCAAGCTTAGCACAGAATTTCTTTCGGACCTTTTTGTGCCGGCTTTTTCTCACTGGCAATGACGTAGGCGTGTAATACAGTGGAGTTTAGGGCAGCCCTACTTCCAGGACGCTGGCCTCGCCTACCAAATGGTGACCTTAACGAAACTCACGGAAGAGAGAGCCCTTGAGACAGGCTTTCTTATGGTGTACAACTTGTGAAAATCCAGTATCATTCTGAGGGTGATTTGACCGTCCTTAGTTTGTCTTTATTTCTTTGACAGCTCTGTGTACAAAAATCCCATTAGGGATGCTTTTGAGGAGCGTTGGGAGTAGCCCCACCTGCTGTTCATTTCCGGTATGAAGCTTGCCCTCCGCGACCCTAAAAGTTTGATTTTCGGAAGCAGAAATATCCAAGGCAGAGTCAGGTACAAATTTTGTCTCTCTAGCATTTCTAGTTCATGAGTTATTTCCAAGCTTAGCACAGAATTTCTTTCGGACCTTTTTGTGCCGGCTTTTTCTCACTGGCGATGACGTAGGCGTGTAATACAGTGGAGTTTAGGGCAGCCCTACTTCCAGGACGCTGGCCTCGCTTACAAAATGCTGACCTTAACGAAACTCACGGAAGAGAGAGCCCTTGAGACAGGCTTTCTAATGGTGTACAACTTGTAGAAATCCAGTATCATTCTGAGGGTGAATTGACCGTCCTTAGTTTGTCTTTGTTTCTTTGACAGCTCTGTGTACAATAATCTCATTAGGGATGCTTTTGAGGAGCGTTCGGAGTAGCCCCACCTGCTGGTCATTTCCGGTATGAAGCTTGCCCTCCGCGACACTAAAAGTTTGATTTTCGGAAGCAGAAATATCCAAGACAGAGTCAGGTACAAATTTTGTCTCTCTAGCATTTCTACTTCATGAGTTATTTCCAAGCTTAGCACAGAATTTCTTTCGGACCTTTTTGTGCCGGCTTTTTCTCACTGGCGATGACGTAGGCGAGTAATACAGTGGAGTTTCGGGCAGCCCTACTTCCAGGACGCTGGTCTCGCTTACAAAATGATGACCTTAACGAAACTCACGGGAGAGAGAGCCCTTGAGACAGGCTTTCTAATGGTGTACAACTTGTGAAAATCCAGTATCATTCTGAGGGTGATTTGACCGTCCTTAGTTTGTCTTTGTTTCTTTGACAGCTCTGTGTACAAAAATCCCATTAGGGATGCTTTTGAGGAGCGTTTGGAGTAGCCCCACCTGCTGGTCATTTCCGGTATGAAGCTTGCCCTCCGCGACACTAAAAGTTTGATTTTCGGAAGCAGAAATATCCAAGGCAGAGTCGGGTACAAATTTTGTCTCTTTAGCATTTCTAGTTCATGAGTTACTTCAAAGCTTAGCACAGAATTTATTTCGGACCTTTTTGTGCCGGCTTTTTCTCACTGGCGATGACGTAGGCGTGTAATACAGTGGAGTTTCGGGCAGCCCTACTTCCAGGACGCTGGCTTCGCCTAGAAAATGATGACCTTAACAAAACTCACGGGAGAGAGAGCCCTTGAGACAGGCTTTCTAATGGTGTACAACTTGTGAAAATCCAGTATCATTCTGAGGGTGATTTGACCGTCCTTAATTTGTCTTTGTTTCTTTGACAGCTCTGTGTACATAAATCCCATTAGGGATGCTTTTGAGGAGCGTTCGGAGTAGCCCCACCTGCTGGTCATTTCCGGTATGAAGCTTGCCCTCCGCGACCCTAAAAGTTTGATTTTCGGAAGCAGGGATATCCAAGGCAGAGTCAGGTACAAATTTGGTCTCTCTAGAATTTCTAGTTCATGAGTTATTTTCAAGCTTAGCACAGAATTTATTTCGGACCTTTTTGTGCCGGCTTTTTCTCACTGGCGATGACGTAGGCGTGTAATACAGTGGAGTTTCCGGCAGCCCTACTTCCAGGACGCTGGCCTCGCTTACAAAATGCTGACCTTAACGAAACTCACGGAAGAGAGAGCCCTTGAGACAGGCTTTCTAATGGTGTACAACTTGTAGAAATCCAGTATCATTCTGAGGGTGAATTGACCGTCCTTAGTTTGTCTTTGTTTCTTTGACAGCTCTGTGTACAATAATCTCATTAGGGATGCTTTTGAGGAGCGTTCGGAGTAGCCCCACCTGCTGGTCATTTCCGGTATGAAGCTTGCCCTCCGCGACACTAAAAGTTTGATTTTCGGAAGCAGAAATATCCAAGACAGAGTCAGGTACAAATTTTGTCTCTCTAGCATTTCTAGTTCATGAGTTATTTCCAAGCTTAGCACAGAATTTCTTTCGGACCTTTTTGTGCCGGCTTTTTCTCACTGGCAATGACGTAGGCGTGTAATACAGTGGAGTTTAGGGCAGCCCTACTTCCAGGACGCTGGCCTCGCCTACCAAATGGTGACCTTAACGAAACTCACGGAAGAGAGAGCCCTTGAGACAGGCTTTCTTATGGTGTACAACTTGTGAAAATCCAGTATCATTCTGAGGGTGATTTGACCGTCCTTAGTTTGTCTTTATTTCTTTGACAGCTCTGTGTACAAAAATCCCATTAGGGATGCTTTTGAGGAGCGTTGGGAGTAGCCCCACCTGCTGTTCATTTCCGGTATGAAGCTTGCCCTCCGCGACCCTAAAAGTTTGATTTTCGGAAGCAGAAATATCCAAGGCAGAGTCAGGTACAAATTTTGTCTCTCTAGCATTTCTAGTTCATGAGTTATTTCCAAGCTTAGCACAGAATTTTTTTCGGACCTTTTTGTGCCGGCTTTTTCTCACTGGCGATGACGTAGGCGTGTAATACAGTAGAGTTTAGGGCAGCCCTACTTCTAGGACGCTGGCCTCGCCTACAAAATGGTGACCTTAACGAAACTCACGGAAGAGAGAGCCCTTGAGACAGGCTTTCTAATGGTGTACAACTTGTGAAAATCCAGTATCATTCTGAGGGTGATTTGACCGTCCTTAGTTTGTCTTTGTTTTTTTGACAGCTCTGTGTACAAAAATCCCATTAGGGATGCTTTTGAGGAGCGTTGGGAGTAGCCCCACCTGCTGGTCATTTCCGGTATGAAGCTTGCCCTCCGCGACCCTAAAAGTTTGATTTTCGGAAGCAGGGATATCCAAGGCAGAGTCGGGTACAAATTTTGTCTCTCTAGCATTTCTAGTTCATGAGTTATTTCCAAGCTTAGCACAGAATTTATTTCGGACCTTTTTGTGCCTGCTTTTTCTCACTGGCGATGACGTAGGCGTGTAATACAGTGGAGTTTCGGGCAGCCCTACTTCCAGGACGCTGGTTTCGCCTAGGAAATTATGACCTTAACGAAACTCACGGGAGAGAGAGCCCTTGAGACAGGCTTTCTAAAGGTGTACAACTTGTAGAAATCCAGTATCATTCTGAGGGTGAATTGACCGTCCTTAGTTTGTCTTTGTTTCTTTGACAGCTCTGTGTACAAAAATCCCATTAGGGATGCTTTTGAGGAGCGTTCGGAGTAGCCACACCTGCTGGTCATTTCCGGTATGAAGCTTGCCCTCCGCGACACTAAAAGTTTGATTTTCGGAAGGAGAAATATCCAAGACAGAGTCAGGTACAAATTTTGTCTCTCTAGCATTTCTAGTTCATGAGTTATTTCCAAGCTTAGCACAGAATTTCTTTCGGACCTTTTTGTGCCGGCTTTTTCTCACTGGCAATGACGTAGGCGTGTAATACAGTGGAGTTTAGGGCAGCCCTACTTCCAGGACGCTGGCTTCGCCTACAAAATGGTGACCTTAACGAAACTCACGGAAGAGAGAGCCCTTGAGACAGGCTTTCTAATGGTGTACAACTTGTGAAAATCAAATATCATTCTGAGGGTGATTTGACCGTCCTTAGTTTGTCTTTGTTTCTTTGACAGCTCTGTGTACAAAAATCCCATTAGGGATGCTTTTGAGGAGCGTTGGGAGTAGCCCCACCTGCTGGTCATTTCCGGTATGAAGCTTGCCCTCCGCGACCCTAAAAGTTTGATTTTCGGAAGCAGGGATATCCAAGGCAGAGTCAGGTACAAATTTTGTCTCTCTAGCATTTCTAGTTCATGAGTTATTTCCAAGCTTAGCACAGAATTTCTTTCGGACCTTTTTGTGCCGGCTTTTTCTCACTGGCGATGACGTAGGCGTGTAATACAGTGGAGTTTCGGGCAGCCCTACTTCCAGGACGCTGGTCTCGCTTACAAAATGATGACCTTAACGAGACTCACAGAAGAGAGAGCCCTTGAGACGGGCTTTCTAATGGTGTACAACTTGTGAAAATCCAGTATCATTCTGAGGGTTATTTGACCGTCCTTAGTTTGTCTTTGTTTCTTTGACAGCTCTGTGTACAAAAATCCCATTAGGGATGCTTTTGAGGAGCGTTGGGAGTAGCCCCACCTGCTGGTCATTTCCGGTATGAAGCTTGCCCTCCGCGACCCTAAAAGTTTGATTTTCGGAAGCAGGGATATCCAAGGCAGAGTCAGGTACAAATTTTGTCTCTCTAGCATTTGTAGTTCATGAGTTATTTCCAAGCTTAGCACAGAATTTCTTTCGGACCTTTCTGTGCCGGCTTTTTCTCACTGGCGATGACGTAGGCGTGTAATACAGTGGAGTTTCGGGCAGCCCTACTTCCAGAACGCTGGTCTCGCTTACAAAATGATGACCTAAACGAAACTCACGGGAGAGAGAGCCCTTGAGACAGGCTTTCTAATGGTGTACAACTTGTGAAAATCCAGTATCATTCTGAGGGTGATTTGACCGTCCTTAGTTTGTCTTTGTTTCTTTGACAGCTCTGTGTACAAAAATCCCATTAGGGATGCTTTTGAGGAGCGTTTGGAGTAGCCCCACCTGCTGGTCATTTCCGGTATGAAGCTTGCCCTCCGCGACCCTAAAAGTTTGATTTTCGGAAGCAGGGATATCCAAGGCAGAGTCAGGTACAAATTTTGTCTCTCTAGCATTTCTAGTTCATTAGTTATTTTCAAGCTTAGCACAGAATTTATTTCGGACCTTTTTGTGCCGGCTTTTTCTCACTGGCGATGACGTAGGCGTGTAATACAGTGGAGTTTCGGGCAGCCCTACTTCCAGGACGCTGGCCTCGCTTACAAAATGCTGACCTTAACGAAACTCACGGAAGAGAGAGCCCTTGAGACAGGCTTTCTAATGGTGTACAACTTGTAGAAATCCAGTATTATTCTGAGGGTGATTTGACCGTCCTTAGTTTGTCTTTGTTTCATTGACAGCTCTGTGTACAAAAATCCCATTAGGGATGCTTTTGAGGAGCGTTCGGAGTAGCCACACCTGCTGGTCATTTCCGGTATGAAGCTTGCCCTCCGCGACACTAAAAGTTTGATTTTCGGAAGCAGAAATATCCAAGGCAGAGTCAGGTACAAATTTTTGTTTCTCTAGCATTTCTAGTTCATGAGTTATTTCCAAGCTTAGCACAGAATTTCTTTCGGACCTTTTTGTGCCGGCTTTTTCTCACTGGCAATGACGTAGGCGTGTAATACAGTGAAGTTTAGGGCAGCCCTACTTCCAGGACGCTGGCCTCGCCTACAAAATGGTGACCTTAACGAAACTCACGGAAGAGAGAGCCCTTGAGACAGGCTTTCTAATGGTGTACAACTTGTGAAAATCCAGTATCATTCTGAGGGTGATTTGACCGTCCTTAGTTTGTCTTTGTTTCTTTGACAGCTCTGCGTACAAAAATCCCATTAGGGATGCTTTTGAGGAGCGTTTGGAGTAGCCCCACCTGCTGGTCATTTCCGGTATGAAGCTTGCCCTCCGCGACCCTAAAAGTTTGATTTTTGGAAGCAGGGATATCCAAGGCAGAGTCAGGTACAAATTTTGTCTCTCTAGCATTTCTAGTTCATTAGTTATTTTCAAGCTTAGCACAGAATTTATTTTGGACCTTTTTGTGCCGGCTTTTTCTCACTGGCGATGACGTAGGCGTGTAATACAGTGGAGTTTCGGGCAGCCCTACTTCCAGGACGCTGGTCTCGCTTACAAAATGATGACCTAAACGAAACTCACGGGAGAGAGAGCCCTTGAGACAGGCTTTCTAATGGTGTACAACTTGTGAAAATCCAGTATCATTCTGAGGGTGATTTGACCGTCCTTAGTTTGTCTTTGTTTCTTTGACAGCTCTGTGTACAAAAATCCCATTAGGGATGCTTTTGAGGAGCGTTTGGAGTAGCCCCACCTGCTGGTCATTTCCGGTATGAAGCTTGCCCTCCGCGACCCTAAAAGTTTGATTTTCGGAAGCAGGGATATCCAAGGCAGAGTCAGGTACAAATTTTGTCTCTCTAGCATTTCTAGTTCATTAGTTATTTTCAAGCTTAGCACAGAATTTATTTCGGACCTTTTTGTGCCGGCTTTTTCTCACTGGCGATGACGTAGGCGTGTAATACAGTGGAGTTTCGGGCAGCCCTACTTCCAGGACGCTGGCCTCGCTTACAAAATGCTGACCTTAACGAAACTCACGGAAGAGAGAGCCCTTGAGACAGGCTTTCTAATGGTGTACAACTTGTAGAAATCCAGTATTATTCTGAGGGTGATTTGACCGTCCTTAGTTTGTCTTTGTTTCTTTGACAGCTCTGTGTACAAAAATCCCATTAGGGATGCTTTTGAGGAGCGTTCGGAGTAGCCACACCTGCTGGTCATTTCCGGTATGAAGCTTGCCCTCCGCGACACTAAAAGTTTGATTTTCGGAAGCAGAAATATCCAAGGCAGAGTCAGGTACAAATTTTTGTTTCTCTAGCATTTCTAGTTCATGAGTTATTTCCAAGCTTAGCACAGAATTTCTTTCGGACCTTTTTGTGCCGGCTTTTTCTCACTGGCAATGACGTAGGCGTGTAATACAGTGGAGTTTAGGGCAGCCCTACTTCCAGGACGCTGGCCTCGCCTACAAAATGGTGACCTTAACGAAACTCACGGAAGAGAGAGCCCTTGAGACAGGCTTTCTAATGGTGTACAACTTGTGAAAATCCAGTATCATTCTGAGGGTGATTTGACCGTCCTTAGTTTGTCTTTGTTTCTTTGACAGCTCTGTGTACAAAAATCCCATTAGGGATGCTTTTGAGGAGCGTTTGGAGTAGCCCCACCTGCTGGTCATTTCCGGTATGAAGCTTGCCCTCCGCGACCCTAAAAATTTGATTTTTGGAAGCAGGGATATCCAAGGCAGAGTCAGGTACAAATTTTGTCTCTCTAGCATTTCTAGTTCATTAGTTATTTTCAAGCTTAGCACAGAATTTATTTTGGACCTTTTTGTGCCGGCTTTTTCTCACTGGCGATGACGTAGGCGTGTAATACAGTGGAGTTTAGGGCAGCCCTCCTTCCAGGACGCTGGCCTCGCCTACAAAATGGTGACCTTAACGAAACTCACGGAAGAAAGAGCCCTTGAGATAGGCTTCCTAATGGTGTACACTTTGTGAAAATCCAGTATCATTTTGAGGGTGATTTGACCGTCCTTAGTTTGTCTTTGTTTCTTTGACCGCTCTGTGTACAAAAATCCCATTAGGGATGCTTTTGAGGAGCGTTGGGAGTAGCCCCACCTGCTGGTCATTTCCGGTATGAAGCTTGCCTTCCGCGACCCTAAAAGTTTGATTTTCTGAAGCAGGGATATCCAAGGCAGAGTCAGGTACAAATTTTGTTTCTCTAGCATTTCTAGTTCATGAGTTATTTCCAAGCTTAGCACAGAATTTCTTTCGGACCTTTTTGTGCCGGCTTTTTCTCACTGGCAATGACGTAGGCGTGTAATACAGTGGAGTTTCGGGCAGCCCTACTTCCAGGACGCTGGCCTCGCCTAGAAAATGGTGACCTTAACGAAACTCACGGAAGAGAGAGCCCTTGAGACTTGCTTTTTAATGGTGTACAACTTGTAGAAATCCAGTATCATTCTGAGGGTGATTTGACCGTCCTTAGTTTGTCTTTGTTTCTTTGACAGCTCTGTGCACAAAAATCCCATTAGGGATGCTTTTGAGGAGCGTTCGGAGTAGCCACACCTGCTGGTCATTTCCGGTATGAAGCTTGCCCTCCGCGACACTAAAAGTTTGATTTTCGGAAGCAGAAATATCCAAGGCAGAGTCAGGTACAAATTTTTGTTTCTCTAGCATTTCTAGTTCATTAGTTATTTTCAAGCTTAGCACAGAATTTATTTTGGACCTTTTTGTGCCGGCTTTTTCTCACTGGCGATGACGTAGGCGTGTAATACAGTGGAGTTTAGGGCAGCCCTACTTCCAGGACGCTGGCCTCGCCTACAAAATGGTGACCTTAACGAAACTCACGGAAGAAAGAGCCCTTGAGATAGGCTTCCTAATGGTGTACACTTTGTGAAAATCCAGTATCATTTTGAGGGTGATTTGACCGTCCTTAGTTTGTCTTTGTTTCTTTGACAGCTCTGTGTACAAAAATCCCATTAGGGATGCTTTTGAGGAGCGTTGGGAGTAGCCCCACCTGCTGGTCATTTCCGGTATGAAGCTTGCCCTCCGCGACCCTAAAAGTTTGATTTTCGGAAGCAGGGATATCCAAGGCAGAGTCAGGTACATATTTTGTCTCTCTAGCATTTCTAGTTCATGAGTTATTTCCAAGCTTAGCACAGAATTTATTTTGGACCTTTTTGTGCCGGCTTTTTCTCACTGGCGATGACGCAGGCGTGTAATACAGTGGAGTTTAGGGCAGCCCTACTTCCAGGACGCTGGCCTCGCCTACAAAAGACTTACCTTAATGAAACTCACGGAAGAGAGAGCCCTTGAGACAGGCTTTCTAATGGTGTACACTTTGTGAAAATCCAGTATCATTTTGAGGGTGATTTGACCGTCCTTAGTTTGTCTTTGTTTCTTTGACCGCTCTGTGTACAAAAATCCCATTAGGGATGCTTTTGAGGAGCGTTCGGAGTAGCCCCACCTGCTGGTCATTTCCGGTATGAAGCTTGCCCTCCGCGACCCTAAAAGTTTGATTTTCTGAAGCAGGGATATCCAAGGCAGAGTCAGGTACAAATTTTGTTTCTCTAGCATTTCTAGTTCATGAGTTATTTCCAAGCTTAGCACAGAATTTCTTTCGGACCTTTTTGTGCCGGCTTTTTCTCACTGGCGATGACGTAGGCGTGTAATACAGTGGAGTTTCGGGCAGCCCTACTTCCAGGACGCTGGCCTCGCCTAGAAAATGGTGACCTTAACGAAACTCACGGAAGAGAGAGCCCTTGAGACAGGCTTTTTAATGGTGTACAACTTGTAGAAATCCAGTATCATTCTGAGGGTGATTTGACCGTCCTTAGTTTGTCTTTGTTTCTTTGACAGCTCTGTGCACAAAAATCCCATTAGGGATGCTTTTGAGGAGCGTTCGGAGTAGCACCACCTGCTGGTCATTTCCGGTATGAAGCTTGCCCTCCGCGACACTAAAAGTTTGATTTTCGGAAGCAGAAATATCCAAGGCAGAGTCAGGTACAAATTTTTGTTTCTCTAGCATTTCTAGTTCATGAGTTATTTCCAAGCTTAGCACAGAATTTCTTTCGGACCTTTTTGTGCCGGCTTTTTCTCACTGGCAATGACGTAGGCGTGTAATACAGTGGAGTTTAGGGCAGCCCTACTTCCAGGACGCTGGCCTCGCCTACAAAATGGTGACCTTAACGAAACTCACGGAAGTGAGAGGCCTTGAGACAGGCTTTCTAATGGTGTACAACTTGTGAAAATCCAGTATCATTCTGAGGGTGATTTGACCGTCCTTAGTTTGTCTTTATTTTTTTGACAGCTCTGTGTACAAAAATCCCATTAGGGATGCTTTTGAGGAGCGTTGGGAGTAGCCCCACCTGCTGGTCAGTTCCGGTATGAAGCTTGCCCTCCGCGACCCTAAAAGTTTGATTTTCGGAAGCAGGGATATCCAAGGCAGAGTCAGGTACATATTTTGTCTCTCTAGCATTTCTAGTTCATGAGTTATTTCCAAGCTTAGCACAGAATTGTTTTCGGACCTTTTTGTGCCGGCTTTTTCTCACTGGCGATGACGCAGGCGTGTAATACAGTGGAGTTTAGGGCAGCCCTACTTCCAGGACGCTGGCCTCGCCTACAAAAGACTTACCTTAATGAAACTCACGGAAGAGAGAGCCCTTGAGACAGGCTTTCTAATGGTGTACAACTTGTGAAAATCCAGTATCATTCTGAGGGTGATTTGACCGTCCTTAGTTTGTCTTTCTTTCTTTGACAGCTCTGTGTACAAAAATCCCATTAGGGATGCTTTTGAGGAGCGTTCGGAGTAGCACCACCTGCTGGTCATTTCCGTTATGAAGCTTGCCCTCCGCGACCCTAAAAGTTTGATTTTCGGAAGCAGGGATATCCAAGGCAGAGTCAGGTACAAATTTTGTCTCTCTAGCATTTCTAGTTCATGAGTTATTTCCAAGCTTAGCACATAATTTCTTTCGGACCTTTTTGTGCCTGCTTTTTCTCACTGGCGATGACGTAGGCGTGTAATACAGTGGAGTTTCGGGCAGCCCTACTTCCAGGACGCTGGTCTCGCTTACAAAATGATGACCTTAACGAAACTCACGGAAGAGAGAGCCCTTGAGACAGGCTTTCTAATGGTGTACAACTTGTGAAAATCCAGTATCATTTTGAGGGTGATTTGACCGTCCTTAGTTTGTCTTTGTTTCTTTGACAGCTCTGTGTACAAAAATCCCATTAGGGATGCTTTTGAGGAGCGTTTGGAGTAGCCCCACCTGCTGGTCATTTCCGTTATGAAGCTTGCCCTCCGCGACCCTAAAAGTTTGATTTTCGGAAGCAGGGATATCCAAGGCAGAGTCAGGTACAAATTTGGTCTCTCTAGAATTTCTAGTTCATGAGTTATTTTCAAGCTTAGCACAGAATTTATTTCGGACCTTTTTGTGCCGGCTTTTTCTCACTGGCGATGACGTAGGCGTGTAATACAGTGGAGTTTCGGGCAGCCCTACTTCCAGGACGCTGGCCTCGCTTACAAAATGCTGACCTTAACGAAACTCACGGAAGAGAGAGCCCTTGAGACAGGCTTTCTAATGGTGTACAACTTGTAGAAATCCAGTATCATTCTGAGGGTGAATTGACCGTCCTTAGTTTGTCTTTGTTTCTTTGACAGCTCTGTGTACAATAATCTCATTAGGGATGCTTTTGAGGAGCGTTCGGAGTAGCCCTACCTGCTGGTCATTTCCGGTATGAAGCTTGCCCTCCGCGACCCTAAAAGTTTGATTTTCGGAAGCAGAAATATCCAAGACAGAGTCAGGTACAAATTTTGTCTCTCTAGCATTTCTAGTTCATGAGTTATTTCCAAGCTTAGCACAGAATTTATTTCGGACCTTTTTGTGCCGGCTTTTTCTCACTGGCAATGACGTAGGCGTGTAATACAGTGGAGTTTAGGGCAGCCCTACTTCCAGGACGCTGGCTTCGCCTAGGAAATTATGACCTTAACGAAACTCACGGAAGAGAGAGCCCTTGAGACAGGCTTTCTTATGGTGTACAACTTGTAGAAATCCAGTATCATTCTGAGGGTGAATTGACCGTCCTTAGTTTGTCTTTGTTTCTTTGACAGCTCTGTGTACAATAATCTCATTAGGGATGCTTTTGAGGAGCGTTGGGAGTAGCCCCACCTGCTGTTCATTTCCGGTATGAAGCTTGCCCTCCGCGACCCTAAAAGTTTGATTTTCGGAAGCAGAAATATCCAAGGCAGAGTCAGGTACAAATTTTGTCTCTCTAGCATTTCTAGTTCATGAGTTATTTCCAAGCTTAGCACAGAATTTCTTTCGGACCTTTTTGTGCCGGCTTTTTCTCACTGGCGATGACGTAGGCGTGTAATACAGTGGAGTTTAGGGCAGCCCTACTTCCAGGACGCTGGCCTCGCCTAAAAAATGGTGACCTTAACGAAACTCACGGAAGAGAGAGCCCTCGAGACAGGCTTTCTAATGGTGTACAACTTGTGAAAATCCAGTATCATTCTGAGGGTGATTTGACCGTCCTTAGTTTGTCTTTGTTTTTTTGACAGCTCTGTGTACAAAAATCCCATTAGGGATGCTTTTGAGGAGCGTTGGGAGTAGCCCCACCTGCTGGTCATTTCCGGTATGAAGCTTGCCCTCCGCGACCCTAAAAGTTTGATTTTCGGAAGCAGGGATATCCAAGGCAGAGTCGGGTACAAATTTTGTCTCTCTAGCATTTCTAGTTCATGAGTTATTTCCAAGCTTAGCACAGAATTTATTTCGGACCTTTTTGTGCCGGCTTTTTCTCACTGCCGATGACGTAGGCGTGTAATACAGTGGAGTTTAGGGCAGCCCTACTTCCAGGACGCTGGCTTCGCCTAGGAAATTATGACCTTAACGAAACTCACGGGAGAGAGAGCCCTTGAGACAGGCTTTCTAAAGATGTACAACTTGTAGAAATCCAGTATCATTCTGAGGGTGAATTGACCGTCCTTAGTTTGTCTTTGTTTCTGTGACAGCTTTGTGTACAAAAATCCCATTAGGGATGCTTTTGAGGAGCGTTCGGAGTAGCCCCACCTGCTGGTCATTTCCGGTATGAAGCTTGCCCTCCGCGACCCTAAAAGTTTGATTTTCGGAAGCAGGGATATCGAAGGCAGAGTCGGGTACAAATGTTTTCTCTCTAGCATTTCTAGTTCATGAGTTATTTCCAAGCTTAGCACAGAATTTATTTCGGACCTTTTTGTGCCGGCTTTTTCTCACTGGCGATGACGTAGGCGTGTAATACAGTGGAGTTTCGGGCAACCCTACTTCCAGGACGCTGGCCTCACCTATAAATTGGTGACCTTAATGAAACTCACGGAAGAGAGAGCCCTTGAGACAGGCTTTCTAACGGTGTGCAACTTGTAGAAATCCAGTATCATTCTGAGGGTGATTTGACCGTCATTAGTTTGTCTTTGTTTCTTTGATAGCTCTGTGTACAAAAATCCTATTAGGGATGCTTTTGAGGAGCGTTCGGAGTAGCCCCACCTGCTGGTCATTTCCAGTATAAAGCTTGCCCTCCGCGACACTAAAAGTTTGATTTTCGGAAGCAGGGATATCCAAGGCAGAGTCAGGTACAAATTTTGTCTCTCTAGCATTTCTAGTTCATGAGTTATTTCCAAGCTTAGCACAGAATTTCTTTCGGACCTTTTTGTGCCGGCTTTTTCTCACTGGCGATGACGTAGGCGTGTAATACAGTGGAGTTTAGGGCAGCCCTACTTCCAGGACGCTGGCCTCGCCTAGAAAATGCTGACCTAAATGAAACTCACGGAAGAGAGAGCCCTTGAGATAGGCTTTCTAATGGTGTACAACTTGTGAAAATCCAGTATCATTCTGAGGGAGATTTGACCGTCCTTAGTTTGTCTTTATTTCTTTGACAGCTCTGTGTACAAAAATCCCATTAGGGATGCTCTTTAGGAGCGTTGGGAGTAGCCCCACCTGCTGGTCATTTCCGGTATGAAGCTTGCCCTCCGCGACCCTAAAAGTTTGATTTACGGAAGCAGGGATATCCAAGGCAGAGTCAGGTACAAATTTTGTCTCTCTAGCATTTCTAGTTCATGAGTTATTTCCAAGCTTAGCACAGAATTTCTTTCGGACCTTTTTGTGCCGGCTTTTTCTCACTGGCGATGACGTAGGCGTGTAATACAATGGAGTTTCGGGCAGCCCTACTTCCAGGACGCTGGCCTCGCCTAAAAAATGATGACCTTAACGAAACTCACGGAAGAGAGAGCCCTTGAGACAGGCTTTCTAATGGTGTACAACTTGTGAAAATCCAGTATCATTCTGAGGGTGATTTGACCGTCCTTAATTTGTCTTTGTTTCTTTGACAGCTCTGTGTACAAAAATCCCATTAGGGATGCTTTTGAGGAGCGTTCGGAGTAGCCCCACCTGCTGGTCATTTCCGGTATGAAGCTTGCCCTCCGCGACACTAAAAGTTTGATTTTCGGAAGCAGGGATATCCAAGGGAGAGTCAGGTACAAATTTTGTCTCTCTAGCATTTCTAGTTCATGAGTTATTTCCAAGCTTAGCACAGAATTTCTTTCGGACCTTTTTGTGCCGGCTTTTTCTCACTGGCGATGAAGTAGGCGTGTAATACAGTGGAGTTTAGGGCAGCCCTACTTCAAGGACGCTGGCCTCGCCTAAAAATGGTGACCTTAACGAAACTCACGGAAGAGAGAGCCCTTGAGACAGGCTTTCTAATGGTGTACAACTTGTGAAAATCCAGTATCATTCTGAGGGTGATTTGACTGTCCTTAATTTGTCTTTGTTTCTTTGACAGCTCTGTGTACAAAAATCCCATTAGGGATGCTTTTGAGGAGCGTTCGGAGTAGCCCCACCTGCTGGTCATTTCCGGTATGAAGCTTGCCCTCCGCGACACTAAAAGTTTGATTTTCGGAAGCAGGGATATCCAAGGCAGAGTCAGGTACAAATTTTGTCTCTCTAGCATTTCTAGTTCATGAGTTATTTCCAAGCTTAGCACAGAATTTCTTTCGGACCTTTTTGTGCCGGCTTTTTCTCACTGGCGATGACGTAGGCGTGTAATACAGTGGAGTTTAGGGCAGCCCTACTTCCAGGACGCTGGCCTCGCCTAAAAAATGGTGACCTTAACGAAACTCACGGAAGAGAGAGCCCTTGAGACAGGCTTTCTAATGGTGTACAACTTGTGAAAATCCAGTATCATTTTGAGGGTGATTTGACCGTCCTTAGTTTGTCTTTGTTTCTTTGACAGCTCTGTGTACAAAAATCCCATTAGGGATGCTTTTGAGGAGCGTTTGGAGTAGCCCCACCTGCTGGTCATTTCCGGTATGAAGCTTGCCCTCCGCGACCCTAAAAGTTTGATTTTCGGAAGCAGGGATATCCAAGGCAGAGTCAGGTACAAATTTGGTCTCTCTAGAATTTCTAGTTCATGAGTTATTTTCAAGCTTAGCACAGAATTTATTTCGGACCTTTTTGTGCCGGCTTTTTCTCACTGGCGATGACGTAGGCGTGTAATACAGTGGAGTTTCGGGCAGCCCTACTTCCAGGACGCTGGCCTCGCTTACAAAATGCTGACCTTAACGAAACTCACGGAAGAGAGAGCCCTTGAGACAGGCTTTCTAACGGTGTACAACTTGTAGAAATCCAGTATCATTCTGAGGGTGAATTGACCGTCCTTAGTTTGTCTTTGTTTCTTTGACAGCTCTGTGTACAATAATCTCATTAGGGATGCTTTTGAGGAGCGTTCGGAGTAGCCACACCTGCTGGTCATTTCCGGTATGAAGCTTGCCCTCCGCGACAATAAAAGTTTGATTTTCGGAAGCAGAAATATCCAAGACAGAGTCAGGTACAAATTTTGTCTCTCTAGCATTTCTAGTTCATGAGTTATTTCCAAGCTTAGCACAGAATTTATTTCGGACCTTTTTGTGCCGGCTTTTTCTCACTGGCGATGACGTAGGCGTGTAATACAGTGGAGTTTAGGGCAGCCCTACTTCCAGGACGCTGGCTTCGCCTAGGAAATTATGACCTTAACGAAACTCACGGGAGAGAGAGCCCTTGAGACAGGCTTTCTAAAGATGTACAACTTGTAGAAATCCAGTATCATTCTGAGGGTGAATTGACCGTCCTTAGTTTGTCTTTGTTTCTTTGACAGCTTTGTGTACAAAAATCCCATTAGGGATGCTTTTGAGGAGCGTTGGGAGTAGCCCCACCTGCTGGTCATTTCCGGTATGAAGCTTGCCCTCCGCGACCCTAAAAGTTTGATTTTCGGAAGCAGGGATATCGAAGGCAGAGTCGGGTACAAATGTTTTCTCTCTAGCATTTCTAGTTCATGAGTTATTTCCAAGCTTAGCACAGAATTTCTTTCGGACCTTTTTGTGCCGGCTTTTTCTCACTGGCGATGACGTAGGCGTGTAATACAGTGGAGTTTCGGGCAGCCCTACTTCCAGGACGCTGGCCTCACCTATAAATTGGTGACCTTAATGAAACTCACGGAAGAGAGAGCCCTTGAGACAGGCTTTCTAACGGTGTGCAACTTGTAGAAATCCAGTATCATTCTGAGGGTGATTTGACCGTCCTTAGTTTTCTTTGTTTCTTTGACAGCTCTGTGTACAAAAATCCCATTAGGGATGCTTTTGAGGAGCGTTCGGAGTAGCTCCACCTGCTGGTCATTTCCAGTATAAAGCTTGCCCTCCGCGACACTAAAAGTTTGATTTTCGGAAGCAGGGATATCCAAGGCAGAGTCAGGTACAAATTTTGTCTCTCTAGCATTTCTAGTTCATGAGTTATTTCCAAGCTTAGCACAGAATTTCTTTCGGACCTTTTTGTGCCGGCTTTTTCTCACTGGCGATGACGTAGGCGTGTAATACAGTGGAGTTTAGGGCAGCCCTACTTCCAGGACGCTGGTCTCGCCTACAAAATGGTGACCTTAACGAAATTCACGGAAGAGAGAGCCCTTGAGACAGGCTTTCTAATGGTGTACAACTTGTGAAAATCCAGTATCATTCTGAGGGTGATTTGACCGTCCTTATTTTGTCTTTGTTTCTTTGACCGCTCTGTGTACAAAAATCCCATTAGGGATGCTTTTGAGGAGTGTTTGGAGTAGCCCCACCTGCTGGTCATTTCCGGTATGAAGCTTGCCCTCCGCGACCCTAAAAGTTTGATTTTCTGAAGCAGGGATATCCAAGGCAGAGTCAGGTACAAATTTTGTCTCTCTAGCATTTCTAGTTCATGAGTTATTTCCAAGCTTAGCACAGAATTTCTTTCGGACCTTTTTGTGCCGGCTTTTTCTCACTGGCGATGACGTAGGCGTGTAATACAGTGGAGTTTCGGGCAGCCCTACTTCCAGGACGCTGGCTTCGCCTAGAAAATGATGACCTTAACAAAACTCACGGGAGAGAGAGCCCTTGAGACAGGCTTTCTAATGGTGTACAACTTGTGAAAATCCAGTATCATTCTGAGGGTGATTTGACCGTCCTTAGTTTGTCTTTGTTTCTTTGACAGCTCTGTGTACAAAAATCCCATTAGGGATGCTTTTGAGGAGCGTTCGGAGTAGCCCCACCTGCTGGTCATTTCCGGTATGAAGCTTGCCCTCCGCGACCCTAAAAGTTTGATTTTCGGAAGCAGGGATATCCAAGGCAGAGTCAGGTACAAATTTGGTCTCTCTAGAATTTCTAGTTTATGAGTTATTTTCAAGCTTAGCACAGAATTTATTTCGGACCTTTTTGTGCCGGCTTTTTCTCACTGGCGATGACGTAGGCGTGTAATACAGTGGAGTTTCGGGCAGCCCTACTTCCAGGACGCTGGCCTCGCTTACAAAATGATGACCTTAACGAAACTCACGGAAGAGAGCCCTTGAGACAGGCTTTCTAATGGTGTACAACTTGTAGAAATCCAGTATCATTCTGAGGGTGAATTGACCGTCCTTAGTTTGTCTTTGTTTCTTTGACAGCTCTGTGTACAATAATCTCATTAGGGATGCTTTTGAGGAGCGGTCGGAGTAGCCACACCTGCTGGTCATTTCCGGTATGAAGCTTGCCCTCCGCGACAATAAAAGTTTGATTTTCAGAAGCAGAAATATCCAAGACAGAGTCAGGTACAAATTTTGTCTCTCTAGCATTTCTAGTTCATGAGTTATTTCCAAGCTTAGCACAGAATTTCTTTCGGACCTTTTTGTGCCGGCTTTTTCTCACTGGCAATGACGTAGGCGTGTAATACAGTGGAGTTTAGGGCAGCCCTACTTCCAGGACGCTGGCCTCGCCTACAAAATGGTGACCTTAACGAAACTCACGGAAGAGAGAGCCCTTGAGACAGGCTTTCTTATGGTGTACAACTTGTGAAAATCCAGTATCATTCTGAGGGTGATTTGACCGTCCTTAGTTTGTCTTTATTTCTTTGACAGCTCTGTGTACAAAAATCCCATTAGGGATGCTTTTGAGGAGCGTTGGGAGTAGCCCCACCTGCTGGTCATTTCCGGTATGAAGCTTGCCCTCCGCGACCCTAAAAGTTTGATTTTCGGAAGCAGGGATATCCAAGGCAGAGTCAGGTACAAAT
The DNA here is from genome assembly GCA_023634235.1 of Pisaster brevispinus. Lineage (NCBI taxonomy): Eukaryota > Metazoa > Echinodermata > Asteroidea > Forcipulatida > Asteriidae > Pisaster > Pisaster brevispinus. The sequence goes on from JAMKCF010000013.1 coordinate 16,385,377, forward strand.
TTGGTCTCTCTAGAATTTCTAGTTTATGAGTTATTTTCAAGCTTAGCACAGAATTTATTTCGGACCTTTTTGTGCCGGCTTTTTCTCACTGGCGATGACGTAGGCGTGTAATACAGTGGAGTTTCGGGCAGCCCTACTTCCAGGACGCTGGCCTCGCTTACAAAATGCTGACCTTAACGAAACTCACGGAAGAGAGCCCTTGAGACAGGCTTTCTAATGGTGTACAACTTGTAGAAATCCAGTATCATTCTGAGGGTGAATTGACCGTCCTTAGTTTGTCTTTGTTTCTTTGACAGCTCTGTGTACAATAATCTCATTAGGGATGCTTTTGAGGAGCGTTCGGAGTAGCCACACCTGCTGGTCATTTCCGGTATGAAGCTTGCCCTCCGCGACAATAAAAGTTTGATTTTCAGAAGCAGAAATATCCAAGACAGTGTCAGGTACAAATTTTGTCTCTCTAGCATTTCTAGTTCATGAGTTATTTCCAAGCTTAGCACAGAATTTCTTTCGGACCTTTTTGTGCCGGCTTTTTCTCACTGGCAATGACGTAGGCGTGTAATACAGTGGAGTTTAGGGCAGCCCTACTTCCAGGACGCTGGCCTCGCCTACAAAATGGTGACCTTAACGAAACTCACGGAAGAGAGAGCCCTTGAGACAGGCTTTCTTATGGTGTACAACTTGTGAAAATCCAGTATCATTCTGAGGGTGATTTGACCGTCCTTAGTTTGTCTTTATTTCTTTGACAGCTCTGTGTACAAAAATCCCATTAGGGATGCTTTTGAGGAGCGTTCGGAGTAGCCCCACCTGCTGGTCATTTCCGGTATGAAGCTTGCCCTCCGCGACCCTAAAAGTTTGATTTTCGGAAGCAGGGATATCCAAGGCAGAGTCGGGTACAAATTTTGTCTCTCTAGCATTTCTAGTTCATGAGTTATTTCCAAGCTTAGCACAGAATTTATTTCGGACCTTTTTGTGCCGGCTTTTTCTCACTGGCGATGACGTAGGCGTGTAATACAGTGGAGTTTCGGGCAGCCCTACTTCCAGGACGCTGGTCTCGCTTACAAAATGATGACCTTAACTAGACTCACATAAGAGAGAGCCCTTGAGACGGGCTTTCTAATGGTGTACAACTTGTGAAAATCCAGTATCATTTTGAGGGTGATTTGACCGTCCTTAGTTTGTCTTTGTTTCTTTGACAGCTCTGTGTACAAAAATCCCATTAGGGATTGCTTTTGAGGAGCGTTGGGAGTAGCCCCACCTGCTGGTCATTTCCGGTATGAAGCTTGCCCTCCGCGACCCTAAAAGTTTGATTTTCTGAAGCAGGGATATCCAAGGCAGAGTCAGGTACAAATTTTGTCTCTCTAGCATTTCTAGTTCATGAGTTATTTCCAAGCTTAGCACAGAATTTCTTTCGGACCTTTTTGTGCCGGCTTTTTCTCACTGGCAATGACGTAGGCGTGTAATACAGTGGAGTTTAGGGCAGCCCTATTTCCAGGACGCTGGCCTCGCCTACAAAATGATGACCTTAACGAAACTCACGGAAGAGAGAGCCCTTGAGACAGGCTTTCTTATGGTGTACAACTTGTGAAAATCCAGTATCATTCTGAGGGTGAATTGACCGTCCTTAGTTTGTCTTTGTTTCTTTGACAGCTCTGTGTACAATAATCTCATTAGGGATGCTTTTGAGGAGCGTTCGGAGTAGCCACACCTGCTGGTCATTTCCGGTATGAAGCTTGCCCTCCGCGACAATAAAAGTTTGATTTTCAGAAGCAGAAATATCCAAGACAGAGTCAGGTACAAATTTTGTCTCTCTAGCATTTCTAGTTCATGAGTTATTTCCAAGCTTAGCACAGAATTTCTTTCGGACCTTTTTGTGCCGGCTTTTTCTCACTGGCAATGACGTAGGCGTGTAATACAGTGGAGTTTAGAGCAGCCCTACTTCCAGGACGCTGGCCTCGCCTACAAAATGGTGACCTTAACGAAACTCACGGAAGAGAGAGCCCTTGAGACAGGCTTTCTTATGGTGTACAACTTGTGAAAATCCAGTATCATTCTGAGGGTGATTTGACCGTCCTTAGTTTGTCTTTATTTCTTTGACAGCTCTGTGTACAAAAATCCCATTAGGGATGCTTTTGAGGAGCGTTGGGAGTAGCCCCACCTGCTGGTCATTTCCGGTATGAAGCTTGCCCTCCGCGACCCTAAAAGTTTGATTTTCGGAAGCAGGGATATCCAAGGCAGAGTCGGGTACAAATTTTGTCTCTCTAGCATTTCTAGTTCATGAGTTATTTCCAAGCTTAGCACAGAATTTATTTCGGACCTTTTTGTGCCGGCTTTTTCTCACTGGCGATGACGTAGGCGTGTAATACAGTGGAGTTTCGGGCAGCCCTACTTCCAGGACGATGGCTTCGCCTAGGAAATTATGACCTTAACGAAACTCACGGGAGAGAGAGCCCTTGAGACAGGCTTTCTAAAGGTGTACAACTTGTAGAAATCCAGTATCATTCTTAGGGTGAATTGACCGTCCTTAGTTTGTCTTTGTTTCTTTGACAGCTCTGTGTACAAAAATCCCATTAGGGATGCTTTTGAGGAGCGTTGGGAGTAGCCCCACCTGCTGGTCATTTCCGGTATGAAGCTTGTCCTCCACGACCCTAAAAGTTTGATTTTCGGAAGCAGGGATATCCAAGGCAGAGTCAGGTACAAATGTTTTCTCTCTAGCATTTCTAGTTCATGAGTTATTTCCAAGCTTAGCACAGAATTTCTTTCGGACCTTTTTGTGCCGGCTTTTTCTCACTGGCAATGACGTAGGCGTGTAATACAGTGGAGTTTAGGGCAGCCCTACTTCCAGGACGCTGGCCTCGCCTACAAAATGGTGACCTTAACGAAACTCACGGAAGAGAGAGCCCTTGAGACAGGCTTTCTAATGGTGTACAACTTGTGAAAATCCAGTATCATTCTGAGGGTGATTTGACCGTCCTTAGTTTGTCTTTGTTTTTTTGACAGCTCTGTGTACAAAAATCCCATTAGGGATGCTTTTGAGGAGCGTTGGGAGTAGCCCCACCTGCTGGTCATTTCCGGTATGAAGCTTGCCCTCCGCGACCCTAAAAGTTTGATTTTCGGAAGCAGGGATATCCAAGGCAGAGTCAGGTACAAATTCTGTCTCTCTAGCATTTCTAGTTCATGAGTTATTTCCAAGCTTAGCACAGAATTTCTTTCGTACCTTTTTGTGGCGGCTTTTTCTCACTGGCGATGACGTAGGCGTGTAATACAGTGGAGTTTAGGGCAGCCCTACTTCCAGGACGCTGGTCTCGCCTACAAAATGGTGACCTTAACGAAATTCACGGAAGAGAGAGCCCTTGAGACAGGCTTTCTTATGGTGTACAACTTGTGAAAATCCAGTATCATTCTGAGGGTGATTTGACCGTCCTTAGTTTGTCTTTGTTTCTTTGACAGCTCTGTGTACAAAAATCCCATTAGGGATGCTTTTGAGGAGCGTTCGGAGTAGCCCCACCTGCTGGTCATTTCCGGTATAAAGCTTGCCCTCCGCGACCCTAAAAGTTTGATTTTCGGAAGCAGGGATATCCAAGGCAGAGTCGGGTACAAATTTTGTCTCTCTAGCATTTCTAGTTCATGAGTTATTTCCAAGCTTAGCACAGAATTTCTTTCGGACCTTTTTGTGCCGGCTTTTTCTCACTGGCGATGACGTAGGCGTGTAATACAGTGGAGTTTCGGGCAGCCCTACTTCCAGGACGCTGGCTTCGCCTAGGAAATTATGACCTTAACGAAACTCACGGGAGAGAGAGCCCTTGAGACAGGCTTTCTAAAGGTGTACAACTTGTAGAAATCCAGTATCATTCTGAGGGTGAATAGACCGTCCTTAGTTTGTCTTTGTTTCTTTGACAGCTCTGTGTACAAAAATCCCATTAGGGATGCTTTTGAGGAGCGTTGGGAGTAGCCCCACCTGCTGGTCATTTCCGGTATGAAGCTTGCCCTCCGCGACCCTAAAAGTTTGATTTTCGGAAGCAGGGATATCCAAGGCAGAGTCGGGTACAAATGTTTTCTCTCTAGCGTTTCTAGTTCATGAGTTATTTCCAAGCTTAGCACAGAATTTATTTCGGACCTTTTTGTGCCGGCTTTTTCTCACTGGCGATTACGTAGGCGTGTAATACAGTGGAGTTTCGGGCAGCCCTACTTCCAGGACGCTGGCCTCACCTACAAATTGGTGACCTTAATGAAACTCACGGAAGAGAGAGCCCTTGAGACAGGCTTTCTAACGGTGTACAACTTGTAGAAATCCAGTATCATTCTGAGGGTGATTTGACCGTCCTTAGTTTGTCTTTGTTTCTTTGATAGCTCTGTGTACAAAAATCCCATTAGGGATGCTTTTGAGGAGCGTTCGGAGTAGCCCCACCTGCTGGTCATTTCCGGTATAAAGCTTGCCCTCCGCGACCCTAAAAGTTTGATTTTCTGAAGCAGGGATATCCAAGGCAGAGTCAGGTACAAATTTTGTCTCTCTAGCATTTCTAGTTCATGAGTTATTTCCAATCTTAGCACAGAATTTCTTTCGGACCTTTTTGTGCCGGCTTTTTCTCACTGGCGATGACGTAGGCGTGTAATACAGTGGAGTTTAGGGCAGCCCTACTTCCAGGACGCTGGTCTCGCCTACAAAATTGTGACCTTAACGAAATTCACGGAAGAGAGAGCCCTTGAGACAGGCTTTCTAATGATGTACAACTTGTGAAAATCCAGTATCATTCTGAGGGTGATTTGACAGTCCTTATTTTGTCTTTGTTTCTTTGACCGCTCTGTGTACAAAAATCCCATTAGGGATGCTTTTGAGGAGTGTTTGGAGTAGCCCCACCTGCTGGTCATTTCCGGTATGAAGCTTGCCCTCCGCGACCCTAAAAGTTTGATTTTCTAAAGCAGGGATATCCAAGGCAGAGTCAGGTACAAATTTTGTCTCTCTAGCATTTCTAGTTCATGAGTTATTTCCAAGCTTAGCACAGAATTTCTTTCGGACCTTTTTGTGGCGGCTTTTTCTCACTGGCGATGACGTAGGCGTGTAATACAGTGGAGTTTAGGGCAGCCCTACTTCCAGGACGCTGGTCTCGCCTACAAAATGGTGACCTTAACGAAATTCACGGAAGAGAGAGCCCTTGAGACAGGCTTTCTAATGGTGTACAACTTGTGAAAATCCAGTATCATTCTGAGGGAGATTTGACCGTCCTTAGTTTGTCTTTATTTCTTTGACAGCTCTGTGTACAAAAATCCCATTAGGGATGCTTTTGAGGAGCGTTGGGAGTAGCCCCACCTGCTGGTCATTTCCTGTATGAAGCTTGCCCTCCGCGACCCTAAAAGTTTGATTTACGGAAGCAGGGATATCCAAGGCAGAGTCAGGTACAAATTTTGTCTCTCTAGCATATCTAGTTCATGAGTTATTTCCAAGCTTAGCACAGAATTTCTTTCGGACCTTTTTGTGCCGGCTTTTTCTCACTGGCGATGACGTAGGCGTGTAATACAGTGGAGTTTAGGGCAGCCCTACTTCCAGGACGCTGGTCTCGCCTACAAAATGGTGACCTTAACGAAATTCACGGAAGAGAGAGCCCTTGAGACAGGCTTTCTAATGGTGTACAACTTGTGAAAATCCAGTATCATTCTGAGGGTGATTTGACCGTCCTTATTTTGTCTTTGTTTCTTTGACTGCTCTGTGTACAAAAATCCCATTAGGGATGCTTTTGAGGAGTGTTTGGAGTAGCCCCACCTGCTGGTCATTTCCGGTATGAAGCTTGCCCTCCGCGACCCTAAAAGTTTGATTTTCTAAAGCAGGGATATCCAAGGCAGAGTCAGGTACAAATTTTGTCTCTCTAGCATTTCTAGTTCATGAGTTATTTCCAAGCTTAGCACAGAATTTCTTTCGGACCTTTTTGTGCCGGCTTTTTTTCACTGGCGATGACGTAGGCGTGTAATACAGTGGAGTTTCGGGCAGCCCTACTTCCAGGACGCTGGTCTCGCTTACAAAATGATGACCTTAACTAGACTCACATAAGAGAGAGCCCTTGAGACGGGCTTTCTAATGGTGTACAACTTGTGAAAATCCAGTATCATTCTGAGGGTGATTTGACCGTCCTTAGTTTGTCTTTGTTTCTTTGACAGCTCTGTGTACAAAAATCCCATTAGGGATGCTTTTGAGGAGCGTTGGGAGTAGCCCCACCTGCTGGTCATTTCCGGTATGAAGCTTGCCCTCCGCGACCCTAAAAGTTTGATTTTCTGAAGCAGGGATATCCAAGGCAGAGTCAGGTACAAATTTTGTCTCTCTAGCATTTCTAGTTCATGAGTTATTTCCAAGCTTAGCACAGAATTTCTTTCGGACCTTTTTGTGCCGGCTTTTTCTCACTGGCAATGACGTAGGCGTGTAATACAGTGGAGTTTAGGGCAGCCCTATTTCCAGGACGCTGGCCTCGCCTACAAAATGGTGACCTTAACGAAACTCACGGAAGAGAGAGGCCTTGAGACAGGCTTTCTTATGGTGTACAACTTGTGAAAATCCAGTATCATACTGAGGGTGATTTGACCGTCCTTAGTTTGTCTTTGTTTTTTTGACAGCTCTGTGTACAAAAATCCCATTAGGGATGCTTTTGAGGAGCGTTGGGAGTAGCCCCACCTGCTGGTCATTTCCGGTATGAAGCTTGCCCTCCGCAACCCTAAAAGTTTGATTTTCGGAAGCAGGGATATCCAAGGCAGAGTCGGGTACAAATTTTGTCTCTCTAGCATTTCTAGTTCATGAGTTATTTCCAAGCTTAGCACAGAATTTCTTTCGGACCTTTTTGTGCCGGCTTTTTCTCACTGGCGATGACGTAGGCGTGTAATACAGTGGAGTTTCGGGCAGCCCTACTTCCAGGACGCTGGCTTCGCCTAGGAAATTATGACCTTAACGAAACTCACGGGAGAGAGAGCCCTTGAGACAGGCTTTCTAAAGGTGTACAACTTGTAGAAATCCAGTATCATTTTGAGGGTGAATTGACCGTCCTTAGTTTGTCTTTGTTTCTTTGACAGCTCTGTGTACAAAAATCCCATTAGGGATGCTTTTGAGGAGCGTTGGGAGTAGTCCCACCTGCTGGTCATTTCCGGTATGAAGCTTGCCCTCCGCGACCCTAAAAGTTTGATTTTCGGAAGCAGGGATATCCAAGGCAGAGTCGGGTACAAATGTTTTCTCTCTAGCATTTCTAGTTCATGAGTTATTTCCAAGCTTAGCACAGAATTTCTTTCGGACCTTTTTGTGCCGGCTTTTTCTCACTGGCGATGACGTAGGCGTGTAATACAGTGGAGTTTCGGGCAGCCCTACTTCCAGGACGCTGGCCTCACTTACAAATTGGTGACCTTAATGAAACTCACGGATGAGAGAGCCCTTGAGACAGGCTTTCTAACGGTGTACAACTTGTAGAAATCCAGTATCATTCTGAGGGTGATTTGACCGTCCTTAGATTGTCTTTGTTTCTTTGACAGCTCTGTGTACAAAAATCCCATTAGGGATGCTTTTGAGGAGCGTTCGGAGTAGCCCCACCTGCTGGTCATTTCCGGTATAAAGCTTGCCCTCCGCGACACTAAAAGTTTGATATTCGGAAGCAGGGATATCCAAGGCAGAGTCAGGTACAAATTTTGTCTCTCTAGCATTTCTAGTTCATGAGTTATTTCCAAGCTTAGCACAGAATTTCTTTCGGACCTTTTTGTGCCGGCTTTTTCTCACTGGCGATGACGTAGGCGTGTAATACAGTGGAGTTTAGGGCAGCCCTACTTCCAGGACGCTGGCCTCGCCTACAAAATGGTGACCTTAACGAAACTCAAGGAAGAGAGAGCCCTTGAGACAGGCTTTCTAATGGTGTACAACTTGTGAAAATCCAGTATCATTCTGAGGGTGATTTGACCGTCCTTATTTTGTCTTTGTTTCTTTGACCGCTCTGTGTACAAAAATCCCATTAGGGATGCTTTTGAGGAGCGTTTGGAGTAGCCCCACCTGCTGGTCATTTCCGGTATGAAGCTTGCCCTCCGCGACCCTAAAAGTTTGATTTTCTGAAGCAGGGATTTCCAAGGCAGAGTCAGGTACAAATTTTGTCTCTCTAGCAATTCTAGTTCATGAGTTATTTCCAAGCTTAGCACAGAATTTATTTCGGACCTTTTTGTGCCGGCTTTTTCTCACTGGCGATGACGTAGGCGTGTAATACAGTGGAGTTTCGGGCAGCCCTACTTCCAGGACGCTGGTCTCGCTTACAAAATGATGACCTTAACTAGACTCACATAAGAGAGAGCCCTTGAGACGGGCTTTCTAATGGTGTACAACTTGTGAAAATCCAGTATCATTCTGAGGGTGATTTGACCGTCCTTAGTTTGTCTTTGTTTCTTTGACAGCTCTGTGTACAAAAATCCCATTAGGGATGCTTTTGAGGAGCGTTGGGAGTAGCCCCACCTGCTGGTCATTTCCGGTATGAAGCTTGCCCTCCGCGACCCTAAAAGTTTGATTTTCTGAAGCAGGGATATCCAAGGCAGAGTCAGGTACAAATTTTGTCTCTCTAGCATTTCTAGTTCATGAGTTATTTCCAAGCTTAGCACAGAATTTCTTTCGGACCTTTTTGTGCCGGCTTTTTCTCACTGGCAATGACGTAGGCGTGTAATACAGTGGAGTTTAGGGCAGCCCTATTTCCAGGACGCTGGCCTCACTTACAAATTGGTGACCTTAATGAAACTCACGGAAGAGAGAGCCCTTGAGACAGGCTTTCTAACGGTGTACAACTTGTAGAAATCCAGTATCATTCTGAGGGTGATTTGACCGTCCTTAGATTGTCTTTGTTTCTTTGACAGCTCTGTGTACAAAAATCCCATTAGGGATGCTTTTGAGGAGCGTTCGGAGTAGCCCCACCTGCTGGTCATTTCCGGTATAAAGCTTGCCCTCCGCGACACTAAAAGTTTGATTTTCGGAAGCAGGGATATCCAAGGCAGAGTCAGGTACAAATTTTGTCTCTCTAGCATTTTTAGTTCATGAGTTATTTCCAAGCTTAGCACAGAATTTCTTTCGGACCTTTTTGTGCCGGCTTTTTCTCACTGGCGATGACGTAGGCGTGTAATACAGTGGAGTTTAGGGCAGCCCTACTTCCAGGACGCTGGCCTCGCCTACAAAATGGTGACCTTAACGAAACTCACGGTAGAGAGAGCCCTTGAGGCGGGCTTTCTAATGGTGTACAACTTGTGAAAATCCAGTATCATTCTGAGGGTGATTTGACCGTCCTTAGTTTGTCTTTGTTTCTTTGACAGCTCTGTGTACAAAAATCCCATTAGGGATGCTTTTGAGGAGCGTTGGGAGTAGCCCCATCTGCTGGTCATTTCCGGTATGAAGCTTGCCCTCCGCGACCCTAAAAGTTTGATTTTCTGAAGCAGGGATATCCAAGGCAGAGTCAGGTACAAATTTTGTCTCTCTAGCATTTCTAGTTCATGAGTTATTTCCAAGCTTAGCACAGAATTTCTTTCGGACCTTTTTGTGCCGGCTTTTTCTCACTGGCAATGACGTAGGCGTGTAATACAGTGGAGTTTAGGGCAGCCCTATTTCCAGGACGCTGGCCTCACTTACAAATTGGTGACCTTAATGAAACTCACGGAAGAGAGAGCCCTTGAGACAGGCTTTCTAACGGTGTACAACTTGTAGAAATCCAGTATCATTCTGAGGGTGATTTGACCGTCCTTAGATTGTCTTTGTTTCTTTGACAGCTCTGTGTACAAAAATCCCATTAGGGATGCTTTTGAGGAGCGTTCGGAGTAGCCCCACCTGCTGGTCATTTCCGGTATAAAGCTTGCCCTCCGCGACACTAAAAGTTTGATTTTCGGAAGCAGGGATATCCAAGGCAGAGTCAGGTACAAATTTTGTCTCTCTAGCATTTTTAGTTCATGAGTTATTTCCAAGCTTAGCACAGAATTTCTTTCGGACCTTTTTGTGCCGGCTTTTTCTCACTGGCGATGACGTAGGCGTGTAATACAGTGGAGTTTAGGGCAGCCCTACTTCCAGGACGCTGGCCTCGCCTACAAAATGGTGACCTTAACGAAACTCACGGTAGAGAGAGCCCTTGAGGCGGGCTTTCTAATGGTGTACAACTTGTGAAAATCCAGTATCATTCTGAGGGTGATTTGACCGTCCTTATTTTGTCTTTGTTTCTTTGACCGCTCTGTGTACAAAAATCCCATTAGGGATGCTTTTGAGGAGCGTTTGGAGTAGCCCCACCTGCTGGTCATTTCCGGTATGAAGCTTGCCCTCCGCGACCCTAAAAGTTTGATTTTCGGAAGCAGGGATATCCAAGGCAGAGTCAGGTACAAATTTTGTCTCTCTAGCATTTCTAGTGCATGAGTTATTTCCAAGCTTAGCACAGAATTCATTTCGGACCTTTTTGTGCCGGCTTTTCTCACTGGCGATGACGTAGGCGTGTAATACAGTGGAGTTTCGGGCAGCCCTACTTCCAGGACGCTGGTCTCGCTTACAAAATGATGACCTTAACTAGACTCACATAAGAGAGAGCCCTTGAGACGGGCTTTCTAATGGTGTACAACTTGTGAAAATCCAGTATCATTCTGAGGGTGATTTGACCGTCCTTATTTTGTCTTTGTTTCTTTGACCGCTCTGTGTACAAAAATCCCATTAGGGATGCTTTTGAGGAGCGTTTGGAGTAGCCCCACCTGCTGGTCATTTCCGGTATGAAGCTTGCCCTCCGCGACCCTAAAAGTTTGATTTTCTGAAGCAGGGATATCCAAGGCAGAGTCAGGTACAAATTTTGTCTCTCTAGCATTTCTAGTTCATGAGTTATTTCCAAGCTTAGCACAGAATTTATTTCGGACCTTTTTGTGCCGGCTTTTTCTCACTGGCGATGACGTAGGCGTGTAATACAGTGGAGTTTCGAGCAGCCCTACTTCCAGGACGCTGGTCTCGCTTACAAAATGATGACCTTAACTAGACTCACACAAGAGAGAGCCCTTGAGACGGGCTTATTAATGGTGTACAACTTGTGAAAATCCAGTATCATTCTGAGGGAGATTTGACCGTCCTTAGTTTGTCTTTGTTTCTTTGACAGCTCTGTGTACAAAAATCCCATTAGGGATGCTTTTGAGGAGCGTTGGGAGTAGCCCCACCTGCTGGTCATTTCCGGTATGAAGCTTGCCCTCCGCGACCCTAAAAGTTTGATTTTCGGAAGCAGGGTAAACCAAGGCAGAGTCAGGTACAAATTTTGTCTCTCTAGCATTTCTAGTTCATGAGTTATTTCCAAGCTTAGCACAGAATTTCTTTCGGACCTTTTTGTGCCGGCTTTTTCTCACTGGCGATGACGTAGGCGTGTAATACAGTGGAGTTTAGGGCAGCCCTACTTCCAGGACGCTGGACTCGCCTAGAAAATGCTGACCTAAATGAAACTCACGGAAGAGAGAGCCCTTGAGACAGGCTTTCTAATGGTGTACAACTTGTGAAAATCCAGTATCATTCTGAGGGTGATTTGACCGTCCTTAATTTGTCTTTGATTCTTTGACAGCTCTGTGTACAAAAATCCCATTAGGGATGCTTTTGAGGAGCGTTGGGAGTAGCCCCACCTGCTGGTCATTTCCGGTATGAAGCTTGCCCTCCGCGACCCTAAAAGTTTGATTTTCGGAAGCAGGGATATCCAAGGCAGAGTCAGGTACAAATTTTGTCTCTCTAGCATTTCTAGTTCATTAGTTATTTTCAAGCTTAGCACAGAATTTATTTCGGACCTTTTTGTGCCGGCTTTTTCTCACTGGCGATGACGTAGGCGTGTAATACAGTGGAGTTTCGGGCAGCCCTATGTGACGGTCATGAAACTATCTTGCGCATGCCCGCAATCTATTTTTAGTAGCTTTATCTATTACGTAATACTACCAGAGTAGCGCCCTCAGCGATTTCATTTTCGCGGGCTATCAGTTCATAATATCCTTAGACGAAGACCTAAGTGCATCATGTTTCTCTTCGTCAACAGGTAATTATGTTTTAACTTACTTATTGCTTACCTTTTGCATTAATATTGTTCAATCGAACAAGTACCATCATATTCCGTATACCTTCATAGTCTAAGTTGTATATATTTTCTATTTAATCATTGATTTATTGACTCGTTTGCCATGGATACCGAAGAGACAAACGGAGAGTTAGCTTTATACCATTTTCATGTCCTTAAGACAACTTATGTATTCGTTATGTAAATTCCTCTTGGGACAATGCAGTCCCTTCGTTTACATTTACAACCTATTTATTAAACAAGCTCTGCTTAAGTTAATTGATAATTTCCGAGATGATTCTCAAGATGGCGGACGCCGCCCAGATTATGGCGCGAACCGCAGAGATAGTTGAAAGTTCAATTATTAGTATTATGTAACCTTTTATAAATATTATTGTATGAGTTCATAATATCCTTAGACGAAGACCTAAGTGCATCATGTTTCTCTTCGTCAACAGATCTTACTGTAAATAAACAACCAGCTTTGGAAACAAGTGTATAAGAACAGCCGTGTCAATTGTGAGATTTAATAAGTCAGAGGGGTCACAATGGTGGAAGATCCGATTTGAAGAACACACCAACTACCCCCAGTTCTTCAACCAAAAAGTCAACCTCTCTTAGCTGTTCGAGAAACTTGACCGGCACCGGAACCCGGCACCTGGCACCACAGCGTTGGCTCCACACAGCCCATTGATGAGCACACCAAGCCCACCAAAACCACCGTCTAGATGTCTGGAGAACAACACTACTTGCGAAACGACACTTACGGATTTTGCAGAAGAAAGTTTGGACATCTGGCAGTGAAGCTATTACATGAAAAAACTGGGCAATCTAACATCGCTACTTGAATTCCAAAATACGGACTAATTGCTGACTGTAGCAAATAAAGCCGTCCAACAACAATAACTTTTAAACTTCGTTGCTACCTTCAGGCTCGTGTTAACCACACAGATTAAGGTTCACAAAAGCAGTCCAACAACAATAACTTTTAAACTTCGTTGATACCTTCAGACTCGTGTTAACCACACAGATTAAGGTTCACAAAAGCAGTCCAACAACAATAACTTTTAAACTTCGTTGATACCTTCAGACTCGTGTTAACCACACAGATTAAGCAGCATTGTTAAGCCCATTCAACCACTTGTAACTTTGACAAGGCATAACATTAGTACTGCAATTACTGCGCTCAAAGCAAAAAAAACCCGCTTCAAAAGTTAACAGAGTTACGCCTTATTTTCTGAATTGATTCTCACTGTACTGTGCGTTAAAGGCGTAATTCAGCTGCAGATTTTAAGTAAAATCGGCGTTTGGTATGTTTATGCTTGTCAAAGTTACACTGTAAAATGAATTGAAAGTTTAGTGGAAAGTAGTGTGACCTATATACTTACCTGTTTCAGTTGTTGAAGGTACATTTAAAAGAGCAGTGGAATTTGAATCTGACATTCATTTTTTTTTGCAAAGCACTGAGCTTGATATTGAGTTGTACTATTACTCATTAACTAAGTTGAATCTAAATCAAACTGTTCATTATTATTAAGTGTTTACAAATTTAAGTCACCCCATGCAACATGGCTACCTCTAGAAAACAACCAACAGACGAACTGCTATATCAATCTCCGACGTCAACTCGTTGGCATCCATCAACCCGAAATCGAACTGTGTCAACTCCAGTAGTCAGCCATCACCCGCGCCAGACTTCTCGTCAACCTACCACTTTACCAAACCCACCACCACTAGCAGACGACCGAACCCCCAGTGAACGATTTCTATCTGACCTCGACACAATGGAGCGTCGACTCAGGTCTAGGAATCTGCTTCCACCGGAGTTGCAGCGGGAAAAACCAACACATAATACCTCTAGGCCAGCAACCAGACGAAGTATTTCTCCTTCACTATACCGTGGTACACCACCGCCGAAACACCACCATCATTCAGTCTCGATTCAGAACCCTTACTCTCCATCAATCCCAAGTAAGAGTCATCATTCCATCTCATCACTTGCTGCCAAGAATCACCGTTCTACATCAACTCCAACCCAGAATTATCCCTCTACTCCTAATCCTGTCCATCTCATGCCTTCTCATCAGGTCAAACGCGTTCCTATCTACACTGGTTGCGAGGGATCTACCATTGAAATTGAAGATTGGGTCAGAGATACAAGATACTTGATAGAGACAACGGCAATACCTACCGAAATGCAGTTTTCTACTATTGTAAGATACCTCGGAGGAGCGGCGAGAAAATTAGTCCTAAATCTACCACCTGATCAACAGACGATCAACTTCGCATTTGCAGAACTCAAAGCTCAGTTTGGTGACAGTCTGATGTCCGGTGACCCATTGGCCGAGTTCTATGAACGTGTGCGACTACAAAAAGAATCGCCTGGAATCTATGCTGTGGAGTTGGAAGCCACGCTCCGTACCGTTGAAGAAAGAATGAACAAAACCCAGCCTTGGCCAAACAGAAATAAGATGCTTACTCAACAATTCATGAGAGGGGTGCGAAACGAGAAAATAACCAACCGACTTGCTCCTATGAAACCACGAGAGATGTCATTCAGAGAACTACAAATCGAACTGCGCCAGATAGAAAGAGAAAACAGGATGGGTTCTACAATGACCACAGACACCACCAAAGCACTCTCTCAACCCCAATATGCAAGGCCAACTTATCAGAGTGCTCCACCCAAGCAAACCAAGGCACCTGCCACACAAGAAGCTCAACGAACACCACTCAATTCTTCAAATGATGAAGTGCTACAAAACCTCATCTTAACAGTACAAAAGCTCACACAGAAGGTTGACCAGATGTCTACAATGCCCATACAATATCAGCATCGAAGGCAAGAGTACCAAGCCTCAAATCGACAGATAACTTGCCACAAATGTGGACAAGATGGACACATAGCCAGAGGTTGTCGCAACATGCCGTCAAACTACCAAGGCCCACGGCCGAAGGGCAAGCCGTCCGAGGCCCAGAAATACCTAGCCCAATAGAAAACAAATCTGCTAAGTCTCTTCACAGTCACACCACACCAAATTACCAGCAACTCATTGGGCCAAACAATGAAGACATCGTCGACATAAATGGGAAAAACTTCACTGCTCTCATCGATTCAGGCTCACAAATAACTTCCATCACTGAAGACTTATGGAAAACACATCCATCGTTACAGAATCTAATACTGTCAGAAGTCAACGTCTCCATCGAAGGTGCCAGTGGCCAGAAGGTTCCTTATCTTGGTGTAGTGCCAATTTCCATCTCCATCATGGGTGTTACCTATACAGATGTTCCAGCGTTCGTAGTGCCAACCGACAGCTACCGAAAGAACGTGCCCGTCTTGATTGGTACCAATGTCATTCGAGCGTCTAGAAATGACCAGTGCCGAGCCAGAGGACAGAACTACCTTCAAGAAGTCGGAGGCGAAAGTAATGCATGGCAGACGGCATACATCAACACAACAGATCTCGATTTAGGTGACCCACAAGGAAAGATTGGATATGCAAAATACGTTGGCCAATTTCCACGAGTTATACCACCAGGAAAAGAAGTTGACGTGATCTGCGAAGCACCTCCCAATCCAAATGGTCATACCTACACCGCAATAGTTGAAGGGTTTCCACAGAATGTGTCATATCTCCGAGTTGGTAATATAGTTGCAGATGTTTATCAAAACCGGAGGATTCCTGTACGTCTTTGCAATATTACCGCCAAGCCCATCACAATTAGACGTAATTGTAAGCTTGCACAAGTTTCCTCCATCATCCACGTGGAATACGAATCTCCTCTCAAGCAACAGGCACATTCACAAGACAGACGAGACATAGCAAACAGTGCAGATAGTCTTCATCCAACCAATCTCCATCCATCCGATCTCCGCCACTCTAGTCTCCATCCAACAAAACTCCAACAACCAACAGTCGGCAGAAGCAGGAATGTCAGAGCATCCGAAGATTTTGCTAACATTCCATCTTTGGACTTATCTTATGCTAAGCTTGATAATGATAAACAGAGAGAACAACTAGCAGATCTTCTTCACAAACATGCTGATGTTTTCTCCGTCAATTCCTTAGACTACGGTTGCACTTCCACAATCAAGCACACCATACCCCTGGTAGACACACAACCGTTCCGTCTTCCCCACCGTCGTATACCACCAATGCAGTACCAAGCCGTAAGAGAACATCTTAAATGTATGGAGGATTCAGGAGCTATCCGTCGTAGCTGTTCCCCATATGCCTCTCCAATGGTCATAGTCCATAAGAAAGACGGGTCTCTTCGAATATGCATTGACTACAGACAATTAAATAACAGGACGGTGCGTGACGCATTTCCTCTTCCGAGAATAGAAGAAGCATTGGATGCACTTGGCAATGCAACTTTCTTCACGACACTGGATTTAACGTCAGGGTACTGGCAGGTGGAAGTAGAAGAATGTGACAAGGCTAAAACTGCGTTTACCACTCCAATGGGACTCTATGAATGTAACCGTATGCCATTTGGACTACAGAATGCCCCAGCTACCTTCCAACGCCTGATGTTATCATGCCTAGGTGACAAGAACTACTCAACCATTTTACTCTACCTGGACGATATAATAGTTTTTTCGTCAACATTTGAGGAACATCTTGAGCGTCTTGACCAAGTATTCTCATGTCTCCATCAGCATGGTTTAAAAGTAAAACCATCGAAATGCCACCTTCTCCAGCAAGAGGTGAAATATCTTGGTCACATTGTCTCAGCAAAGGGCATATCTGCTGATCCAGAAAAGATATCACAAGTCAGTGGTTGGCAGACACCCTCTAACCGAAAGGAACTTCAACGATTCTTAGGTTTCACTGGTTACTACAGACGATTTATAAAGGGCTACTCCGACATCGTCTCACCACTCTACAAATTAACATCTGGTGAACCAAGACGAAAGAAAAGAGGTTCACAAATCAAGAAAAGGCACAATCCTCCACCTCCATTCATATGGACAACACAACATCAACAAGCTATGGATACACTAACATTTCATCTGACATCAGCACCTATCCTGGCGTATGCAGACTTCACAACCCCTTTCATCCTTCAGACCGATGCGTCCGGCGTCGGACTTGGGGCAGTTCTTAGTCAAATCCAGAATGGGACCGAACGCGTCATTGCCTACGTCAGTAGAGGACTGAACCCCGCAGAGTCTCGATACCCAGCTCATAAACTAGAGTTTTTAGCAATGAAATGGGCCGTGACAGACAAACTTCGCGACTATCTACTGGGAAACAGCTTTACCGTCCTCACCGATAACAACCCCCTACTATACGTGACTTCATCAGCAAAACTTGACGCTACTGGTCAAAGATGGGTTGCCGCTTTGTCCCAGTTTAACTTCACCATTAAGTACAAACCAGGAAAGAACAACGCTGCTGCAGACGCCTTGTCAAGGAAGCCACAGAGCGAAATGACTAGGAGCTCCATAGAATTCCAGCGAGAGGCAGTGACCATCCCCGCTGGTAGTGTACAAGCCATCTGTGATGGATATCCTTCTACATCTCAACCATTTCTAGAATCATCTAATACGGTACACTGTGAGGTTATAACTCGACAAGCAGCTAAAACCACCACCAAACTGCAGAACACCATCGAAGAAGGGTTACCACGTGTGTCTAAACAAGAACTTGCCATTGCACAAAGAGACGACCCGGTCATATCTCGTGTTTTGTTCTTCGTCGACCAACATCTGAGACCAACAAAATCTGAACGGGTTCGAGAATCACCAGAGTGTTCAATCTACTTCAGACAATGGGAAAGACTAATCATTCAAGATAGCATCCTATATAGACAAAGAAAGACACCAGATGGCAAGACGTTATTACAGCTGATTCTACCTCAACAATTTCAAGCATTGGCAATGACATCTCTTCATAATGACCTAGGTCACTTGGGCTTTGAGAGGACGATAGATATGATCAGGAGCAGATTCTTTTGGCCCAAGATGGCAGAAGAAGTAAAGAAATGGTGTGAGCAGTGCAAACGATGTTGTCTGCGTAAAACCAGACCCAGCAAGATGACGAGAGTTCCACTGGTTAGCATCAATACAACAGAGCCACTAGAATTAATCTGCATAGACTTCCTTAAGCTTGAGAAGTCTAAAGGAGGATTCGAAAACATCCTAGTTATCACCGACCATTTCACTAAATATGCACAAGCTCATCCAACACGTGACCAGAAAGCATTAACCGTCGCCAAAATTCTGTGGAAAGATTTTATTCAGCACTACGGATTTCCTGTGCGAATTCATGCAGACCAAGGCCGGAATTTCGAGAGCAATCTAATAAAAGAGCTCTGCAAAGTCTGCGGCGTTAAGAAAAGTCGTACCACGCCATACCATCCTCAAGGAAACGGGCAGACAGAACGGTTCAATCACACACTGTTAAACATGCTTGGCACATTAGAAACCAACCAGAAACAGGATTGGAAACAGCATGTAGGTGCAATGACGCACGCGTATAATGCTACCCGTCACGAGTCTACAGGCTATGCTCCCTTTCTACTCATGTTCGGACGTCATCCAAACCTCCCCATAGACTTGATGTTTGGACTTAATCCCAGCGATAACGAAGACCCACCATCCTACGATGATTTTGTAATCAAGCTAAGAGACAACCTACAATCCGCCTACAAAATCGCAAATGAAGTCAAAGAGAAAGCCAAGTCGAAACAAAAACGTCTTTACGACAGAAACACAACAGAGGCAAGCCTTCGTCAAGGTGACCGAGTGCTTGTACAGCACAAACACGTAGTGGGAACTCAGAAGTTGGCAGATAGATGGGAGCCCCACCCATACGTAGTGGTATCTAAACAGCCAAATCTGCCAGTATATGTAGTCTGTTCACTGAACGATGGTAAAGAACGAACACTACACCGTAACCTTCTTACCCCATGCATGTTTTTACCAGTAGAAATGCAATCTCCTTCAAAAGAAGATGACGCAGTCAAAGAAAAATCTCCTTCAAAAGAAGATGACGCAGTCAAAGAAACATTTACTTCAAAAGAAGAAAGCGCGATAGAAGAAGACAAACCAGCAAGTCCAAACAGAGACCGGCAAATTACAGAGGAACACATTTCAAGTGACGAAGAGGGGGACATATCATTTATCCCTGTAATTATGCAGCCAAATAATACAAGAAACAGTCACTCAGAAATACAATCAGTGGACGAAAATGAAACGTCCATTAACTATCTCCTACCTGAGTTAAGTACAACACAAACCACTTACATGGATACACTAAAATCTTCATCAAAGTCCTCAAAAGAAAATCTAACGTCGGTATCATCGGTTCATCGTCCAGAAACAGAGATTTCCACTGACACAGAAACAACAAAAGAGGAACCCGAACTACTTCTACGTCAGTCAACCAGACTCATTAAACCAGTTGAAAGGCTGAAGTATGATTATCTTGGACAGACAAAATTACATAGAATAAGAGATGAAGATGAAGTGAAACAGCTCCAATCAAAGCTACTGGCTGGAAAGAAATTGTTGGCAAAATGGAAGAGCCCAAAAATGACTGCAAGAAGAAAAATGGCCAGCATGAGATTTTTCCTTCAAGAACATACCTAACAACTTTTTGCTCTTTCTATTTAATTTCCCCGCCACTCCACAGTTTTTTTTTTTTTTTTTACCAATATAAAGTTTGTCCAAGAATGACAATGGTCAAGGATGTTTAACTTGGTATTTAGCTATATTTAATTAATTATTGTTAAGAGGCTTCTCAACAGTTGAAACGAAGAAGTAGGTCAATAACTGTAACTTGTATTTTCTTTGAACATAATTTGGTTTATTACAAAATGTCGAGGTCGACATTTATTTCGAAAGGGAGAACAATGTGACGGTCATGAAACTATCTTGCGCATGCCCGCAATCTATTTTTAGTAGCTTTATCTATTACGTAATACTACCAGAGTAGCGCCCTCAGCGATTTCATTTTCGCGGGCTATCAGTTCATAATATCCTTAGACGAAGACCTAAGTGCATCATGTTTCTCTTCGTCAACAGGTAATTATGTTTTAACTTACTTATTGCTTACCTTTTGCATTAATATTGTTCAATCGAACAAGTACCATCATATTCCGTATACCTTCATAGTCTAAGTTGTATATATTTTCTATTTAATCATTGATTTATTGACTCGTTTGCCATGGATACCGAAGAGACAAACGGAGAGTTAGCTTTATACCATTTTCATGTCCTTAAGACAACTTATGTATTCGTTATGTAAATTCCTCTTGGGACAATGCAGTCCCTTCGTTTACATTTACAACCTATTTATTAAACAAGCTCTGCTTAAGTTAATTGATAATTTCCGAGATGATTCTCAAGATGGCGGACGCCGCCCAGATTATGGCGCGAACCGCAGAGATAGTTGAAAGTTCAATTATTAGTATTATGTAACCTTTTATAAATATTATTGTATGAGTTCATAATATCCTTAGACGAAGACCTAAGTGCATCATGTTTCTCTTCGTCAACAGATCTTACTGTAAATAAACAACCAGCTTTGGAAACAAGTGTATAAGAACAGCCGTGTCAATTGTGAGATTTAATAAGTCAGAGGGGTCACAGGACGCTGGCCTCGCTTACAAAATACTGACCTTAACGAAACTCACGGAAAAGAGAGCCCTTGAGACAGGCTTTCTAATGGTGTACAACTTGTAGAAATCCAGTAACATTCTGAGGGTGATTTGACCGTCCTTAGTTTGTCTTTGTTTCTTTGACAGCTCTGTGTACAAAATCCCATTAGGGATGCTTTTGAGGAGCGTTCGGAGTAGCCACACCTGCTGGTCATTTCCGAAATGAAGCTTGCCCTCCGCGACACTAAAAGTTTGATTTTCGGAAGCAGAAATATCCAAGGCAGAGTCAGGTACAAATTTTTGTTTCTCTAGCATTTCTAGTTCATGAGTTATTTCCAAGTTTAGCACAGAATTTCTTTCGGACCTTTTTGTGCCGGCTTTTTCTCACTGGCAATGACGTAGGCGTGTAATACAGTGGAGTTTAGGGCAGCCCTACTTCCAGGATGCTGGCCTCGCCTACAAAATGGTGACCTTAACGAAACTCACGGAAGAGAGAGCCCTTGAGACAGGCTTTCTAATGGTGTACAACTTGTGAAAATCCAGTATCATTCTGAGGGTGATTTGACCGTCCTTAGTTTGTCTTTATTTCTTTGACAGCTCTGTGTACAAAAATCCCATTAGGGATGCTTTTGAGGAGCGTTGGGAGTAGCCCCACCTGCTGGTCATTTCCGGTATGAAGCTTGCCCTCCGCGACCCTAAAAGTTTGATTTTCGGAAGCAGGGATATCCAAGGCAGAGTCAGGTACAAATTTTGTCTCTCTAGCATTTCTAGTTCATGAGTTATTTCCAAGCTTAGCACAGAATTTCTTTCGGACCTTTTTGTGCCGGCTTTTTCTCACTGGCGATGACGTAGGCGTGTAATACAGTGGAGTTTAGGGCAGCCCTACTTCCAGGACGCTGGCCTCGCCTAGAAAATACTGACCTTAATGAAACTCACGGAAGAGAGAGCCCTTGAGACAGGCTTTCTAATGGTGTACAACTTGTGAAAATCCAGTATCATTCTGAGGGTGATTTGACCGTCCTTAGTTTGTCTTTGTTTCTTTGACAGCTCTGTGTACAAAAATCCCATTAGGGATGCTTTTGAGGAGCGTTGGGAGTAGCCCCACCTGCTGGTCATTTCCGGTATGAAGCTTGCCCTCCGCGACCCTAAAAGTTTGATTTTCGGAAGCAGGGATATCCAAGGCAGAGTCGGGTACAAGTTTTGTCTCTCTAGCATTTCTAGTTCATGAGTTATTTCCAAGCTTAGCACAGAATTTCTTTCGGACCTTTTTGTGCCGGCTTTTTCTCACTGGCGATGACGTAGGCGAGTAATACAGTGGAGTTTCGGGCAGCCCTCTTTCCAGGACGCTGGTCTCGCTTACAAAATGATGACCTTAACGAAACTCACGGGAGAGAGAGCCCTTGAGACAGGCTTTCTAATGGTGTACAACTTGTGAAAATCCAGTATCATTCTGAGGGTGATTTGACCGTCCTTAGTTTGTCTTTGTTTCTTTGACAGCTCTGTGTACAAAAATCCCATTAGGGATGCTTTTGAAGAGCGTTTGGAGTAGCCCCACCTGCTGGTCATTTCCGGTATGAAGCTTGCCCTCCGCGACCCTGAAAGTTTGATTTTCGGAAGCAGGGATATCCAAGGCAGAGTCAGGTACAAATTTTGTCTCTCTAGCATTTCTAGTTCATTAGTTATTTTCAAGCTTAGCACAGAATTTATTTCGGACCTTTTTGTGCCGGCTTTTTCTCACTGGCGATGACGTAGGCGTGTAATACAGTGGAGTTTCGGGCAGCCCTACTTCCAGGACACTGGTCTCGCCTACAAAATGCTGACCTTAACGAAACTCACGGAAAAGAGAGCCCTTGAGACAGGCTTTCTAATGGTGTACAACTTGTAGAAATCCAGTATCATTCTGAGGGTGATTTGACCGTCCTTAGTTTGTCTTTGTTTCTTTGACAGCTCTGTGTACAAAATCCCATTAGGGATGCTTTTGAGGAGCGTTCGGAGTAGCCACACCTGCTGGTCATTTCCGGTATGAAGCTTGCCCTCCGCGACCCTAAAAGTTTGATTTTCGGAAGCAGGGATATCCAAGGCAGAGTCAGGTACAAATTTTGTCTCTCTAGCATTTCTAGTTCATGAGTTATTTCCAAGCTTAGCACAGAATTTCTTTCGGACCTTTTTGTGCCGGCTTTTTCTCACTGGCGATGACGTAGGCGTGTAATACAGTGGAGTTTAGGGCAGCCCTACTTCCAGGACGCTGGCCTCGCCTAGAAAATACTGACCTTAATGAAACTCACGGAAGAGAGAGCCCTTGAGACAGGCTTTCTAATGGTGTACAACTTGTGAAAATCCAGTATCATTCTGAGGGTGATTTGACCGTCCTTAGTTTGTCTTTGTTTCTTTGACAGCTCTGTGTACAAAAATCCCATTAGGGATGCTTTTGAGGAGCGTTCGGAGTAGCACCACCTGCTGGTCATTTCCGGTATGAAGCTTGCCCTCCGCGACCCTAAAAGTTTGATTTTCGGAAGCAGAAATATCCAAGACAGAGTCAGGTACAAATTTTGTCTCTCTAGCATTTCTAGTTCATGAGTTATTTCCAAGCTTAGCACAGAATTTCTTTCGGACCTTTTTGTGCCGGCTTTTTCTCACTGGCAATGACGTAGGCGTGTAATACAGTGGAGTTTAGGGCAGCCCTACTTCCAGGACGCTGGCCTCGCCTACAAAATGGTGACCTTAACGAAACTCACGGAAGAGAGAGCCCTTGAGACAGGCTTTCTAATGGTGTACAACTTGTGAAAATCCAGTATCATTCTGAGGGTGATTTGACCGTCCTTAGTTTGTCTTTATTTCTTTGACAGCTCTGTGTACAAAAATCCCATTAGGGATGCTTTTGAGGAGCGTTGGGAGTAGCCCCACCTGCTGGTCATTTCCGGTATGAAGCTTGCCCTCCGCGACCCTAAAAGTTTGATTTTCGGAAGCAGGGATATCCAAGGCAGAGTCGGGTACAAATGTTTTCTCTCTAGCATTTCTAGTTCATGAGTTATTTCCAAGCTTAGCACAGAATTTATTTCGGACCTTTTTGTGCCGGCTTTTTCTCACTGGCGATGACGTAGGCGTGTAATATAGTGGAGTTTCGGGCAGCCCTACTTCCAGGACGCTGGTCTCGCTTACAAATTGGTGACCTTAACTAGACTCACATAAGAGAGAGCCCTTGAGACGGACTTTCTAATGGTGTACAACTTGTAGAAATCCAGTATCATTCTGAGGGTGATTTGACCGTCCTTAGTTTGTCTTTGTTTCTTTGACAGCTCTGTGTACAAAAATCCCATTAGGGATGCTTTTGAGGAGCGTTGGGAGTAGCCCCACCTGCTGGTCATTTCCGGTATGAAGCTTGCCCTCCGCGACCCTAAAAGTTTAATTTACGGAAGCAGAAATATCCAAGGCAGAGTCAGGTACAAATTTTGTCTCTCTAGCATTTCTAGTTCATGAGTTATTTCCAAGCTTAGCACAGAATTTCTTTCGGACCTTTTTGTGCCGGCTTTTTCTCACTGGCTATGACGTAGGCGTGTAATACAGTGGAGTTTAGGGCAGCCCTACTTCCAGGACGCTGGCCTCGCCTACAAAATGGTGACCTTAACGAAACTCACGGAATAGAGAGCCCTTGAGACAGGCTTTCTAATGGTGTACAACTTTTGAAAATCCAGTATCATTCTGAGGGTGATTTGACCGTCCTTAGTTTGTCTTTGTTTCTTTGATAGCTCTGTGTACAAAAATCCCATTAGGGATGCTTTTGAGGAGCGTTCGGAGTAGCCCCACCTGCTGGTCATTTCCGGTATGAAGCTTGCCCTCCGCGACCCTAAAAAGTTGATTTTCGGAAGCAGGGATATCCAAGGCAGAGTCAGGTACAAATGTTTTCTCTCTAGCATTTCTAGTTCATGAGTTATTTCCAAGCTTAGCACAGAATTTCTTTCGGACCTTTTTGTGCCGGCTTTTTCTCACTGGCGATGACGTAGGCGTGTAATACAGTGGAGTTTCGGGCAGCCCTACTTCCAGGACGCTGGTCTCGCTTACAAATTGGTGACCTTAACTAGACTCACATAAGAGAGAGCCCTTGAGACGGGCTTTCTAATGGTGTACAACTTGTAGAAATCCAGTATCATTCTGAGGGTGATTTGACCGTCCTTAGTTTGTCTTTGTTTCTTTGACAGCTCTGTGTACAAAAATCCCATTAGGGATGCTTTTGAGGAGCGTTGGGAGTAGCCCCACCTGCTGGTCATTTCCGGTATGAAGCTTGCCCTCCGCGACCCTAAAAGTTTGATTTTCGGAAGCAGGGATATCCAAGGCAGAGTCAGGTACAAATTTTGTCTCTCTAGCATTTCTAGTTCATAAGTTATTTCCAAGCTTAGCACAGAATTTATTTCGGACCTTTTTGTGCCGGCTTTTTCTCACTGGCAATGACGTAGGCGTGTAATACAGTGGAGTTTAGGGCAGCCCTACTTCCAGGACGCTGGCCTCGCCTACAAAATGGTGACCTTAACGAAACTCACGGAAGAGAGAGCCCTTGAGACAGGCTTTCTAATGGTGTACAACTTGTGAAAATCCAGTATCATTCTGAGGGTGATTTGACCGTCCTTAGTTTGTCTTTATTTCTTTGACAGCTCTGTGTACAAAAATCCCATTAGGGATGCTTTTGAGGAGCGTTGGGAGTAGCCCCACCTGCTGGTCATTTCCGGTATGAAGCTTGCCCTCCGCGACCCTAAAAGTTTGATTTTCGGAAGCAGGGATATCCAAGGCAGAGTCGGGTACAAATGTTTTCTCTCTAGCATTTCTAGTTCATGAGTTATTTCCAAGCTTAGCACAGAATTTATTTCGGACCTTTTTGTGCCGGCTTTTTCTCACTGGCGATGACGTAGGCGTGTAATATAGTGGAGTTTCGGGCAGCCCTACTTCCAGGACGCTGGTCTCGCTTACAAATTGGTGACCTTAACTAGACTCACATAAGAGAGAGCCCTTGAGACGGACTTTCTAATGGTGTACAACTTGTAGAAATCCAGTATCATTCTGAGGGTGATTTGACCGTCCTTAGTTTGTCTTTGTTTCTTTGACAGCTCTGTGTACAAAAATCCCATTAGGGATGCTTTTGAGGAGCGTTGGGAGTAGCCCCACCTGCTGGTCATTTCCGGTATGAAGCTTGCCCTCCGCGACCCTAAAAGTTTAATTTACGGAAGCAGAAATATCCAAGGCAGAGTCAGGTACAAATTTTGTCTCTCTAGCATTTCTAGTTCATGAGTTATTTCCAAGCTTAGCACAGAATTTCTTTCGGACCTTTTTGTGCCGGCTTTTTCTCACTGGCTATGACGTAGGCGTGTAATACAGTGGAGTTTAGGGCAGCCCTACTTCCAGGACGCTGGCCTCGCCTACAAAATGGTGACCTTAACGAAACTCACGGAATAGAGAGCCCTTGAGACAGGCTTTCTAATGGTGTACAACTTTTGAAAATCCAGTATCATTCTGAGGGTGATTTGACCGTCCTTAGTTTGTCTTTGTTTCTTTGATAGCTCTGTGTACAAAAATCCCATTAGGGATGCTTTTGAGGAGCGTTCGGAGTAGCCCCACCTGCTGGTCATTTCCGGTATGAAGCTTGCCCTCCGCGACCCTAAAAAGTTGATTTTCGGAAGCAGGGATATCCAAGGCAGAGTCAGGTACACATGTTTTCTCTCTAGCATTTCTAGTTCATGAGTTATTTCCAAGCTTAGCACAGAATTTCTTTCGGACCTTTTTGTGCCGGCTTTTTCTCACTGGCGATGACGTAGGCGTGTAATACAGTGGAGTTTCGGGCAGCCCTACTTCCAGGACACTGGTCTCGCTTACAAATTGGTGACCTTAACTAGACTCACATAAGAGAGAGCCCTTGAGACGGGCTTTCTAATGGTGTACAACTTGTAGAAATCCAGTATCATTCTGAGGGTGATTTGACCGTCCTTAGTTTGTCTTTGTTTCTTTGACAGCTCTGTGTACAAAAATCCCATTAGGGATGCTTTTGAGGAGCGTTCGGAGTAGCACCACCTGCTGGTCATTTCCGGTATGAAGCTTGCCCTCCGCGACCCTAAAAGTTTGATTTTCGGAAGCAGAAATATCCAAGACAGAGTCAGGTACAAATTTTGTCTCTCTAGCATTTCTAGTTCATGAGTTATTTCCAAGCTTAGCACAGAATTTCTTTCGGACCTTTTTGTGCCGGCTTTTTCTCACTGGCTATGACGTAGGCGTGTAATACAGTGGAGTTTAGGGCAGCCCTACTTCCAGGACGCTGGCCTCGCCTACAAAATGGTGACCTTAACGAAACTCACGGAATAGAGAGCCCTTGAGACAGGCTTTCTAATGGTGTACAACTTTTGAAAATCCAGTATCATTCTGAGGGTGATTTGACCGTCCTTAGTTTGTCTTTGTTTCTTTGATAGCTCTGTGTACAAAAATCCCATTAGGGATGCTTTTGAGGAGCGTTCGGAGTAGCCCCACCTGCTGGTCATTTCCGGTATGAAGCTTGCCCTCCGCGACCCTAAAAAGTTGATTTTCGGAAGCAGGGATATCCAAGGCAGAGTCAGGTACAAATGTTTTCTCTCTAGCATTTCTAGTTCATGAGTTATTTCCAAGCTTAGCACAGAATTTCTTTCGGACCTTTTTGTGCCGGCTTTTTCTCACTGGCGATGACGTAGGCGTGTAATACAGTGGAGTTTCGGGCAGCCCTACTTCCAGGACGCTGGTCTCGCTTACAAATTGGTGACCTTAACTAGACTCACATAAGAGAGAGCCCTTGAGACGGGCTTTCTAATGGTGTACAACTTGTAGAAATCCAGTATCATTCTGAGGGTGATTTGACCGTCCTTAGTTTGTCTTTGTTTCTTTGACAGCTCTGTGTACAAAAATCCCATTAGGGATGCTTTTGAGGAGCGTTGGGAGTAGCCCCACCTGCTGGTCATTTCCGGTATGAAGCTTGCCCTCCGCGACCCTAAAAGTTTGATTTTCGGAAGCAGGGATATCCAAGGCAGAGTCAGGTACAAATTTTGTCTCTCTAGCATTTCTAGTTCATAAGTTATTTCCAAGCTTAGCACAGAATTTATTTCGGACCTTTTTGTGCCGGCTTTTTCTCACTGGCAATGACGTAGGCGTGTAATACAGTGGAGTTTAGGGCAGCCCTACTTCCAGGACGCTGGCCTCGCCTACAAAATGGTGACCTTAACGAAACTCACGGAAGAGAGAGCCCTTGAGACAGGCTTTCTAATGGTGTACAACTTGTGAAAATCCAGTATCATTCTGAGGGTGATTTGACCGTCCTTAGTTTGTCTTTATTTCTTTGACAGCTCTGTGTACAAAAATCCCATTAGGGATGCTTTTGAGGAGCGTTGGGAGTAGCCCCACCTGCTGGTCATTTCCGGTATGAAGCTTGCCCTCCGCGACCCTAAAAGTTTGATTTTCGGAAGCAGGGATATCCAAGGCAGAGTCGGGTACAAATGTTTTCTCTCTAGCATTTCTAGTTCATGAGTTATTTCCAAGCTTAGCACAGAATTTATTTCGGACCTTTTTGTGCCGGCTTTTTCTCACTGGCGATGACGTAGGCGTGTAATATAGTGGAGTTTCGGGCAGCCCTACTTCCAGGACGCTGGTCTCGCTTACAAATTGGTGACCTTAACTAGACTCACATAAGAGAGAGCCCTTGAGACGGACTTTCTAATGGTGTACAACTTGTAGAAATCCAGTATCATTCTGAGGGTGATTTGACCGTCCTTAGTTTGTCTTTGTTTCTTTGACAGCTCTGTGTACAAAAATCCCATTAGGGATGCTTTTGAGGAGCGTTGGGAGTAGCCCCACCTGCTGGTCATTTCCGGTATGAAGCTTGCCCTCCGCGACCCTAAAAGTTTAATTTACGGAAGCAGAAATATCCAAGGCAGAGTCAGGTACAAATTTTGTCTCTCTAGCATTTCTAGTTCATGAGTTATTTCCAAGCTTAGCACAGAATTTCTTTCGGACCTTTTTGTGCCGGCTTTTTCTCACTGGCTATGACGTAGGCGTGTAATACAGTGGAGTTTAGGGCAGCCCTACTTCCAGGACGCTGGCCTCGCCTACAAAATGGTGACCTTAACGAAACTCACGGAATAGAGAGCCCTTGAGACAGGCTTTCTAATGGTGTACAACTTTTGAAAATCCAGTATCATTCTGAGGGTGATTTGACCGTCCTTAGTTTGTCTTTGTTTCTTTGATAGCTCTGTGTACAAAAATCCCATTAGGGATGCTTTTGAGGAGCGTTCGGAGTAGCCCCACCTGCTGGTCATTTCCGGTATGAAGCTTGCCCTCCGCGACCCTAAAAAGTTGATTTTCGGAAGCAGGGATATCCAAGGCAGAGTCAGGTACAAATGTTTTCTCTCTAGCATTTCTAGTTCATGAGTTATTTCCAAGCTTAGCACAGAATTTCTTTCGGACCTTTTTGTGCCGGCTTTTTCTCACTGGCGATGACGTAGGCGTGTAATACAGTGGAGTTTCGGGCAGCCCTACTTCCAGGACACTGGTCTCGCTTACAAATTGGTGACCTTAACTAGACTCACATAAGAGAGAGCCCTTGAGACGGGCTTTCTAATGGTGTACAACTTGTAGAAATCCAGTATCATTCTGAGGGTGATTTGACCGTCCTTAGTTTGTCTTTGTTTCTTTGACAGCTCTGTGTACAAAAATCCCATTAGGGATGCTTTTGAGGAGCGTTGGGAGTAGCCCCACCTGCTGGTCATTTCCGGTATGAAGCTTGCCCTCCGCGACCCTAAAAGTTTGATTTTCGGAAGCAGGGATATCCAAGGCAGAGTCAGGTACAAATTTTGTCTCTCTAGCATTTCTAGTTCATAAGTTATTTCCAAGCTTAGCACAGAATTTATTTCGGACCTTTTTGTGCCGGCATTTTCTCACTGGCGATGACGTAGGCGTGTAATACAGTGGAGTTTCGGGCAGCCCTACTTCCAGGACGCTGGCTTCGCCTAGAAAATGATGACCTTAACGAAACTCACGGGAGAGAGAGCCCTTGAGACAGGCTTTCTAATGGTGTACAATTTGTGAAAATCCAGTATCATTCTGAGGGTGATTTGACCGTCCTTCTGGTCATTTCCGGTATGAAGCTTGCCCTCCGCGACACTAAAAGTTTGATTTTGGGAAGCAGGGATATCCAAGGCAGAGTCAGGTACAAATTTTGTCTCTCTAGCATTTCTAGTTCATGAGTTATTTCCAAGCTTAGCACAGAATTTCTTTCGGACCTTTTTGTGCCGGCATTTTCTCACTGGCGATGACGTAGGCGTGTAATACAGTGGAGTTTCGGGCAGCCCTACTTCCAGGACGCTGGCTTCGCCTAGAAAATGATGACCTTAACGAAACTCACGGGAGAGAGAGCCCTTGAGACAGGCTTTCTAATGGTGAACAATTTGTGAAAATCCAGTATCATTCTGAGGGTGATTTGACCGTCCTTAGTTTGTCTTTGTTTCTTTGACAGCTCTGTGTACAAAAATCCCATTAGAAATGCTTTTGAGGAGCGTTGGGAGTAGCCCCACCTGCTGGTCATTTCGGGTATGAAGCTTGCCCTCCGCGACCCAAAATATTTGATTTTCGGAAGCAGGGATATCCAAGGCAGAGTCTGGTACAAATTTTGTCTCTCTAGCATTTCTAGTTCATGAGTTATTTCCAAGCTTAGCACAGAATTTATTTCGGACCTTTTTGTGCCGGCTTTTTCTCACTGGCGATGACGTAGGCGTGTAATACAGTGGAGTTTTGGGCAGCCCTACTTGCAGGACGCTGGCCTCGCCTACAAAATTATGACCTTAACGAGACTCACAGAAGAGAGAGCCCTTGAGACGGGCTTTCTAATGGTGTACAACTTGTGTAAATCCAGTATCATTCTGAGGGTGATTTGACCGTCCTTAGTTTGTCTTTGTTTCTTTGACAGCTCTGTGTACAAAAATCCCATTAGGGATGCTTTTGAGGAGCGTTGGGAGTAGCCCCACCTGCTGGTCATTTCCCGTATGAAGCTTGCCCTCCGCAACCCTAAAAGTTTGATTTTCGGAAGCAGGGATATCCAAGGCAGAGTCGGGTACAAATGTTTTCTCTCTAGCATTTCTAGTTCATGAGTTATTTCCAAGCTTAGCACAGAATTTATTTCGGACCTTTTTGTGCCAGCTTTTTCTCACTGGCGATGACGTAGGCGTGTAATACAGTGGAGTTTCGGGCAGCCCTACTTCCAGGACGCTGGCCCCACCTACAAATTGGTGACCTTAATGAAACTCACGGAAGAGAGAGCCCTTGAGACAGGCTTTCTAACGGTGTACAACTTGTAGAAATCCAGTATCATTCTGAGGGTGATTTGACCGTCCTTAGTTTGTCTTTGTTTCTTTGACAGCTCTGTGTACAAAAATCCCATTAGGGATGCTTTTGAGGAGCGTTCGGAGTAGCCCCACCTGCTGGTCATTTCCGGTATAAAGCTTGCCCTCCGCGACACTAAAAGTTTGATTTTCGGAAGCAGGGATATCCAAGGCAGAGTCGGGTACAAATTTTGTCTCTCTAGCATTTCTAGTTCATGAGTTATTTCCAAGCTTAGCACAGAATTTATTTCGGACCTTTTTGTGCCGGCTTTTTCTCACTGGCGATGACGTAGGCGTGTAATACAGTGGAGTTTCGGGCAGCCCTACTTGCAGGACGCTGGCCTCGCTTACAAAATGATGACCTTAACGAGACTCACAGAAGAGAGAGCCCTTGAGACAGGCTTTCTAATGGTGTACAACTTGTGAAAATCCAGTATCATTCTGAGGGTGATTTGACCGTCCTTAGTTTGTCTTTGTTTCTTTGACAGCTCTGTGTACAAAAATCCCATTAGGGATGCTTTTGAGGAGCGTTGGGAGTAGCCCCACCTGCTGGTCATTTCCGGTATGAAGCTTGCTCTCCGCGACCCTAAAAGTTTGATTTTCGGAAGCAGGGATATTCAAGGCAGAGTCAGGTACAAAATTTGTCTCTCTAGCATTTCTAGTTCATGAGTTATTTCCAAGCTTAGCACAGAATTTCTTTCGGACCTTTTTGTGCCGGCTTTTTCTCACTGGCGATGACGTAGGCGTGTAATACAGTGGAGTTTCGGGCAGCCCTACTTGCAGGACGCTGGCCTCGCCTACAAAATGATGACCTTAACGAGACTCACAGAAGAGAGAGCCCTTGAGACGGGCTTTCTAATGGTGTACAACTTGTGAAAATCCAGTATCATTCTGAGGGTGATTTGACCGTCCTTAGTTTGTCTTTGTTTCTTTGACAGCTCTGTGTACAAAAATCACATTAGGGATGCTTTTGAGAAGCTTTTGGAATAGCCCCACCTGCTGGTCATTTCCGGTATGAAGCTTGCCTTCCGCTACACTAAAAGTTTGATTTTCGGTAGCAGGGATATCCAAGGGAGAGTCAGGTACAAATTTTGTCTCTCTAGCATTTCTAGTTCATGAGTTATTTCCAAGCTTAGCACAGAATTTCTTTCGGACCTTTTTGTGCCGGCTTTTTCTCACTGGCGTCGACGTAGGCGTGTAATACAGTGGAGTTTCGGGCAGCCCTACTTCCAGGACGCTGGCCTCGCCTAGAAAATGGTGACTTTAACGAAACTCACGGAAGAGAGAGCCCTTGAGACAGGCTTTCTAATGGTGTACAATTTGTGAAAATCCAGTGTCATTCTGAGATTGATTTGACCGTCCTTAGTTTGTCTTTGTTTCTTTGACAGCTCTGTGTACAAAAATCCCATTAGGGATGCTTTTGAGGAGCGTTGGGAGTAGCCCCACCTGCTGGTCATTTCCGGTATGAAGCTTGCCCTCCGCGACCCAAAAAGTTTGATTTTCGGAAGCAGGGATATCCAAGGCAGAGTCGGGTACAAATGTTTTCTCTCTAGCATTTCTAGTTCATGAGTTATTTCCAAGCTTAGCACAGAATTGATTTCGGAACTTTTTGTGCCGGCTTTTTCTCACTGGCGATGACGTGGGCGTGTAATGCAGTGGAGTTCTTGGGCAGCCCTACTTGCAGGACGCTGGCCTCGCCTACAAAATGCTGACCTTAACGAAACTCACGGAAGAGAGAGCCCTTGAGACGGGCTTTCTAATGGTGTACAACTTGTGAAAATCCAGTATCATTCTGAGGGTGATTTGACCGTCCTTAGTTTGTCTTTGTTTCTTTGACAGCTCTGTGTACAAAAATCCCATTAGGGATGCTTTTGAGGAGCGTTCGGGGTAGCCCCACCTGCAGGTCATTTCCGGTATGAAGCTTGCCCTCCGCGACCCTAAAAGTTTGATTTTCGGAAGCAGGGATATCCAAGGCAGAGTCAGGTACAAATTTTGTCTCTCTAGCATTTCTAGTTCATGAGTTATTTCCAAGCTTAGCACAGAATTTATTTCGGACCTTTTTGTGCCGGCTTTTTCTCACTGGCGATGACGTAGGTATGTAATACAGTGGAGTTTCGGGCAGCCCTACTTCCAGGACGCTGGTCTCGCTTACAAAATGATGATCTTAACGAGACTCACAGAAGAAAGAGCCCTTCAGACAGGCTTTCTAATGGTGTACAACTTGTGAAAATCCAGTATCATTCTGAGGGTGATTTGACCGTCCTTAGTTTGTCTTTATTTTTTTGCCAGCTCTGTGTACAAAAATCCTATTAGGGATGCTTTTAAGGAGCGTTGGGAGTAGCCCCACCTGCTGGTCATTTCCGGTATGAAGCTTGCCCTCCGCGACCCTAAAAGTTTGATTTTCGGAAGCAGGGATATCCAAGGCAGAGTCAGGTACAAATTTTGTCTCTCTAGCATTTCTAGTTCATGAGTTATTTCCAAGCTTAGCACAGAATTTCTTTCGGACCTTTTTGTGCCGGCTTTTTCTCACTGGCGATGACGTAGGCGTGTAATACAATGGAGTTTCGGGCAGCCCTACTTCCAGGACGCTGGTCTCGCTTACAAAATGATGATCTTAACGAGACTCACAGAAAAGAGAGCCCTTGAGACGGGCTTTCTAATGGTGTACAACTTGTGAAAATCCAGTATCATTCTGAGGGTGATTTGACCGTCCTTAGTTTGTCTTTATTTTTTGCCAGCTCTGTGTACAAAAATCCCACTAGGGATGCTTTTGAGGAGCGTTGGGAGTAGCCCCACCTGCTGGTCATTTCCGGTATGAAGCTTGCCCTCCGCGACCCTAAAAGTTTGATTTTCGGAAGCAGGGATATCCAAGGCAGAGTCACGTACAAATTTTGTCTCTCTAGCATTTCTAGTTCATGAGTTATTTCCAAGCTTAGCACAGAATTTATTTCGGAACTATTTGTGCCGGCTTTTTCTCACTGGCGATGACGTAGGCGTGTTATACAGTGGAGTTTAGGGCAGCCCTACTTCCAGGACGCTGGCCTCGCCTAGAAAATGCTGACATTAACGAAACTCACGGAAGAGAGAGCCCTTGAGACGGGCTTTCTAATGGTGTACAACTTGTGAAAATCCAGTATCATTCTGAGGGTGATTTGACCGTCCTTAGTTTGTCTTTGTTTCTTTGACAGCTCTGTGTACAAAAATCCCATTAGGGATGCTTTTGAGGAGCGTTCGGGGTAGCCCCACCTGCTGGTCATTTCCGGTATGAAGCTTGCCCTCCGCGACCCTAAAAGTTTAATTTTCGGAAGCAGGGATATCCAAGGCAGAGTCAGGTACAAATTTTGTCTCTCTAGCATTTCTAGTTCATGAGTTATTTCCAAGCTTAGCACAGAATTTCTTTCGGACCTTTTTGTGCCGGCTTTTTCTCACTGGCGATGACGTAGGCGTGTAATACAGTGGAGTTTCGGGCAGCCCTACTCCCAGGACGCTGGTCTCGCTTACAAAATGATGATCTTAACGAGACTCACAGAAGAGAGAGAGCCCTTCAGACAGGCATTCTAATGGTGTACTACTTGTGAAAATCCAGTATCATTCTGAGGGTGATTTGACCGTCCTTAGTTTGTCTTTATTTTTTTGCCAGCTCTGTGTACAAAAATCCCACTAGGGATGCTTTTGAGGAGCGTTGGGAGTAGCCCCACCTGCTGGTCATTTCCGGTATGAAGCTTGCCCTCCGCGACCCTAAAAGTTTGATTTTCGGAAGCAGGGATATCCAAGGCAGAGTCAAGTACAAATTTTGTCTCTCTAGCATTTCTAGTTCATGAGTTATTTCAAAGCCTAGCACAGATTTTATTTCGGAACTTTTTGTGCCGGCTTTTTCTCACTGGCGATGACGTAGGCGTGTTATACAGTGGAGTTTAGGGCAGCCCTACTTCCAGGACGCTGGTCTCGCTTACAAAATGATAATCTTAACGAGACTCACGGAAGAGAGAGCCCTTGAGACAGGCTTTTTAATAGTGTACAACTTGTGAAAATCCAGTATCATTCTGAGAGTGATTTGACCGTCCTTAGTTTGTCTTTGTTTCATTGACAGCTCTGTGTACAAAAATCCCATTAGGGATGCTTTTGAGGAGCGTTTGGAGTAACCCCACCTGCTGGTCATTTCCGGTATGAAGCTTGCCCTCCGCGACACTAAAAGTTTGATTTTCGGAAGCAGGGATATCCAAGGCAGAGTCAGGTACAAATTTGGTCTCTCTAGCATTTCTAGTTCATGAGTTATTTCCAAGCTTAGCACAGAATTTATTTCGAACCTTTTTGTGCCGGCTTTTTCTCACTGGCGATGACGTAGGCGTGTTATACAGTGGAGTTTCGGGCAGCCCTACTTGCAGGACGCTGGCCTCGCCTACAAAAAGGTGACCTTAACGAAACCCACGGAAGAGAGAGAGCCCTTGAAACAGGCTTTTTAATGGTGTACAACTTGTGAAAATCCAGTATCATTCTGAGGGTGATTTGACCGTCCTTACTTTGTCTTTATTTTTTTGCCAGCTCTGTGTACAAAAATCCCATTAGGGATGCTTTTGAGGAGCGTTCGGAGTAGCCCCACCTGCTGGTCATTCCCGGTATGAAGCTTGCCCTCCGCGACCCTAAAAGTTTGATTTTCGGAAGCAGGGATATCCAAGGCAGAGTCAGGTATAAATTTTGTCTCTCTAGCATTTCTAGTTCATGAGTTATTTCCAAGCTTAGCACATAATTTATTTCGAACCTTTTTGTGCCGGCTTTTTCTCACTGGCGATGTGACGTAGGCGTGTTATACAGTGGAGTTTCGGGCAGCCCTACTTGCAGGACGCTGGCCTCGCCTACAAAAAGGTGACCTTAACGAAACCCACGGAAGAGAGAGCCCTTGAAACAGGCTTTTTAATGGTGTACAACTTGTGAAAATCCAGTATCATTCTGAGGGTGATTTGACCGTCCTTACTTTGTCTTTATTTTTTTGCCAGCTCTGTGTACAAAAATCCCATTAGGGATGCTTTTGAGGAGCGTTCGGAGTAGCCCCACCTGCTGGTCATTTCCGGTATGAAGCTGGCCCTCCGCGACCCTAAAAGTTTGATTTTCGGAAGCAGGGATATCCAAGGCAGAGTCAGGTACAAATTTTATCTCTCTAGCATTTCTAGTTCATGAGTTATTTCCAAGCTTAGCACAGAATTTCTTTCGGACGTTTTTGTGCCGGCTTTTTCTCACTGGCGATGACGTAGGCGTGTAATACAGTGGAGTTTCGGGCAGCCCTACTTCCAGGACGCTGGTCTCGCTTACAAAATGATAATCTTAACGACACTCACAAAAGAGAGAGCCCTTCAGACGGGCTTTTTAATGGTGTACAACTTGTGAAAACCCAGTATCATTCTGAGGGTGATTTGACCGTCCTTAGTTTGTCTTTGTTTCTTTGCCAGCTCTGTGTACAAAAATCCCATTAGGGATGCTTTTGAGGAGCGTTCGGAGTAGCCCCACCTGCTGGTCATTCCCGGTATGAAGCTTGCCCTCCGCGACCCTAAAAGTTTGATTTTCGGAAGCAGGGATATCCAAGGCAGAGTCAGGTACAACTTTGGTCTCTCTAGCATTTCTAGTTCATGAGTTATTTCCAAGCTTAGCACAGAATTTATTTCGGAACTTTTTGTGCCGGCTTTTTCTCACAGGCGATGAAGTAGGCGTATTATACAGTGGAGTTCTTGAGTAGCCCTACTTGCAGGACGCTGGCCTCGTCTAGAAAATGGGGATCTTAACGAAACTCACGGAAGAGAGAGCCATTGAGACGGGCTTTTTAATGGTGTACAACGTGTGAAAATCCAGTATCATTCTGAGGGTGATTTGACCGTCCTTAGTTTGTCTTTGTTTCTTTGACAGCTCTGTGTACAAAAATCCCATTAGGGATGCTTTTGAGGAGCGTTCGGAGTAGCCCCACCTGCTGGTCATTTCCGGTATGAAGCTTGCCCTGCCCGACCCTAAAAGTTTGATTTTCGGAAGCAGGTATATCCAAGGCAGAGTCAGGTACAAATTTTGTCTCTCTAGCATTTCTAGTTCATGAGTTATTTCCAAGCTTAGCACATAATTTATTTCGAACCTTTTTGTGCCGGCTTTTTCTCACTGGCGATGACGTAGGCGTGTTATACAGTGGAGTTTCGGGCAACCCTACTTGCAGGACGCTGGTCTCGCTTACAAAATGATAATCTTAACGAGACTCACAGAAGAGAGAGCCCTTCAGACGGGCTTTCTAATGGTTTACAACTTGTGAAAATCCAGTATCATTCTGAGGGTGATTTGACCGTCCTTAGTTTGTCTTTGTTTCTTTGACAGCTCTGTGTACAAAAATCCCATTAGGGATGCTTTTGAGGAGCGTTCGGAGTAGCCCCACCTGCTGGTCATTTCCGGTATGAAGCTTGCCCTGCCCGACCCTAAAAGTTTGATTTTCGGAAGCAGGTATATCCAAGGCAGAGTCAGGTACAAATTTTGTCTCTCTAGCATTTCTAGTTCATGAGTTATTTCCAAGCTTAGCACATAATTTATTTCGAACCTTTTTGTGCCGGCTTTTTCTCACTGGCGATGACGTAGGCGTGTTATACAGTGGAGTTTCGGGCAACCCTACTTGCAGGACGCTGGTCTCGCTTACAAAATGATAATCTTAACGAGACTCACAGAAGAGAGAGCCCTTCAGACGGGCTTTCTAATGGTGTACAACTTGTGAAAATCCAGTATCATTCTGAGGGTGATTTGACCGTCCTTAGTTTGTCTTTGTTTCTTTGACAGCTCTGTGTACAAAAATCCCATTAGGGATGCTTTTGAGGAGCGTTCGGAGTAGCCCCACCTGCTGGTCATTTCCGGTATGAAGCTTGCCCTCCGCGACCCTAAAAATTTGATTTTCGTAAGCAGGGATATCCAAGGCAGAGTCAGGTACAAATTTTGTCTCTCTAGCATTTCTAGTTCATGAGTTATTTCCAAGCTTAGCACAGAATTTATTTCGGACATTTTTGTGCCGGCTTTTTCTCACTGGCGATGACGTAGGCGTGTAATACAGTGGAGTTTCGGGCAGCCCTACTTCCAAGACGCTGGCTTCGCCTACAAAATGTGACCTTAACAAAACTCACGGGAGAGAGAGCCCTTGAGACAGGCTTTCTAATGGTGTACAACTTGTAAAAATCCAGTATCATTCTGAGGGTGATTTGACCGTCCTTAGTTTGTCTTTGTTTCTTTGACAGCTCTGTGTACAAAAATCCCATTAGGGATGCTTTTGAGGAGCATTGGGAGTAGCCCCACCTGCTGGTCATTTCCGGTATGAAGCTTGCCCTCCCCGACCCTAAAAGTTTGATTTTCGGAAGCAGGGATATCCAAGGCAGAGTCAGTTACAACTTTGGTCTCTCTAGCATTTCTAGTTCATGAGTTATTTCCAAGCTTAGCACAGAATTTATTTCGGAACTTTTTGTGCCGGCTTTTTCTCACAGGCGATGAAGTAGGCGTATTATACAGTGGAGTTCTTGGGTAGCCCTACTTGCAGGACGCTGGCCTCGTCTAGTAAATGGTGATCTTAACGAAACTCACGGAAGAGAGAGCCATTGAGACAGGCTTTTTAATGGTGTACAACTTTTGAAAATCCAGTATCATTCTGAGGGTGATTTGACCGTCCTTAGTTTGTCTTTGTTTCTTTGACAGCTCTGTGTACAAAAATCCCATTAGGGATGCTTTTGAGGACCGTTCGGAGTAGCCCCACCTGCTGGTCATTTCCGGTATGAAGCTTGCCCTCCGCGACCCTAAAAGTTTGATTTTCGGAAGCAGGTATATCCAAGGCAGAGTCAGGTACAAATTTTGTCTCTCTAGCATTTCTAGTTCATGAGTTATTTCCAAGCTTAGCACATAATTTATTTCGAACCTTTTTGTGCCGGCTTTTTCTCACTGGCGATGACGTAGGCGTGTTATACAGTGGAGTTTCGGGCAACCCTACTTGCAGGACGCTGGTCTCGCTTACAAAATGATAATCTTAACGAGACTCACAGAAGAGAGAGCCCTTCAGACGGGCTTTCTAATGGTGTACAACTTGTGAAAATCCAGTATCATTCTGAGGGTGATTTGACCGTCCTTAGTTTGTCTTTGTTTCTTTGACAGCTCTGTGTACAAAAATCCCATTAGGGATGCTTTTGAGGAGCGTTCGGAGTAGCCCCACCTGCTGGTCATTTCCGGTATGAAGCTTGCCCTCCGCGACCCTAAAAATTTGATTTTCGTAAGCAGGGATATCCAAGGCAGAGTCAGGTACAAATTTTGCCTCTCTAGCATTTCTAGTTCATGAGTTATTTCCAAGCTTAGCACAGAATTTATTTCGGACATTTTTGTGCCGGCTTTTTCTCACTGGCGATGACGTAGGCGTGTAATACAGTGGAGTTTCGGGCAGCCCTACTTCCAAGACGCTGGCTTCGCCTACAAAATGTGACCTTAACAAAACTCACGGGAGAGAGAGCCCTTGAGACAGGCTTTCTAATGGTGTACAACTTGTAAAAATCCAGTATCATTCTGAGGGTGATTTGACCGTCCTTAGTTTGTCTTTGTTTCTTTGACAGCTCTGTGTACAAAAATCCCATTAGGGATGCTTTTGAGGAGCATTGGGAGTAGCCCCACCTGCTGGTCATTTCCGGTATGAAGCTTGCCCTCCCCGACCCTAAAAGTTTGATTTTCGGAAGCAGGGATATCCAAGGCAGAGTCAGTTACAACTTTGGTCTCTCTAGCATTTCTAGTTCATGAGTTATTTCCAAGCTTAGCACAGAATTTATTTCGGAACTTTTTGTGCCGGCTTTTTCTCACAGGCGATGAAGTAGGCGTATTATACAGTGGAGTTCTTGGGTAGCCCTACTTGCAGGACGCTGGCCTCGTCTAGTAAATGGTGATCTTAACGAAACTCACGGAAGAGAGAGCCATTGAGACAGGCTTTTTAATGGTGTACAACTTGTGAAAATCCAGTATCATTCTGAGGGTGATTTGACCGTCCTTAGTTTGTCTTTGTTTCTTTGACAG
This sequence comes from Pisaster brevispinus, assembly GCA_023634235.1. Lineage (NCBI taxonomy): Eukaryota > Metazoa > Echinodermata > Asteroidea > Forcipulatida > Asteriidae > Pisaster > Pisaster brevispinus. Next base: position 16,425,431 of record JAMKCF010000013.1, read on the forward strand.
CTCTGTGTACAAAAATCCCATTAGGGATGCTTTTGAGGACCGTTTGGAGTAGCCCCACCTGCTTGTCATTTCCGGTATGAAGCTTGCCCTCCGCGACCCTAAAAGTTTGATTTTCGGAAGCAGGTATATCCAAGGCAGAGTCAGGTACAAATTTTGTCTCTCTAGCATTTCTAGTTCATGAGTTATTTCCAAGCTTAGCACATAATTTATTTCGAACCTTTTTGTGCCGGCTTTTTCTCACTGGCGATGACGTAGGCGTGTTATACAGTGGAGTTTCGGGCAGCCCTACTTGCAGGACGCTGGCCTCGCCTACAAAATGGTGACCTTAACGAAACTCACGGAAGAGAGAGCCCTTGAGACGGGCTTTCTAATGGTGTACAACTTGTGAAAATCCAGTATCATTCTGAGGGTGATTGACCGTCCTTAGTTTGTCTTTGTTTCTTTGACAGCTCTGTGTACAAAAATCCCATTAGGGATGCTTTTGAGGAGCGTTCGGAGTAGCCCCACCTGCTGGTCATTTCCGGTATGAAGCTTGCCCTCCGCGACCCTAAAAATTTGATTTTCGGAGGCAGGGATATCCAAGGCAGAGTCAGGTACAAATTTTGTCTCTCTAGCATTTCTAGTTCATGAGTTATTTCCAAGCTTAGCACAGAATTTATTTCGGACATTTTTGTGCCGGCTTTTTCTCACTGGCGATGACGTAGGCGTGTAATACAGTGGAGTTTCGGGCAGCCCTACTTGCAGGACGCTGGCTTCGTCTAGAAAATGGTGATCTTAACGAAACTCACAGAAGAGAGAGCCATTGAGACAGGCTTTTTAATGGTGTACAACTTGTGAAAATCCAGTATCATTCTGAGGGTGATTTGACCGTCCTTAGTTTGTCTTTGTTTCTTTGACAGCTCTGTGTACAAAAATCCCATTAGGGATGCTTTTGAGGACCGTTTGGAGTAGCCCCACCTGCTGGTCATTTCCGGTATGAAGCTTGCCCTCAGCGACCCTAAAAATTTTGATTTTCGGAAGCAGGGATATCCAAGGCAGAGTCAGGTACAAATTTTGTCTCTCTAGCATCTCTAGTTCATGAGTTATTTCCAAGCTTAGCACAGAACTTATTTCGGACCTTTTTGTGCCGGCTTTTTCTCACTGACGATGACGTAGGCGTCTAATACAGTGGAGTTTCGGGCAGCCCTACTTCGAGGACTCTGGTCTCGCTTACAAAATAATAATCTTAACGAGACTCACAGAAGAGAGAGCCCTTCAGACGGGCTTTCTAATGGTGTACAACTTGTGAACATCCAGTATCATTCTGAGGGTGATTTGACCGTCCTTAGTTTGTCTTTGTTTCTTTGACAGCTCTGTGTACAAAAATCCCATTAGGGATGCTTTTGAGGAGCGTTAGGGGTAGCCCCACCTGCTGGTCATTTCCGGTATGAAGCTTGCCCTCCGCGACCCTAAAAGTTTGATTTTCGGAAGCAGGGATATCCAAGGCAGAGTCAGGTACAAATTTTGTCTCTCTAGCATTTCTAGTTCATGAGTTATTTCCAAGCTTAGCACAGAATTTATTTCGGACCTTTTTGTGCCGGCTTTTTCTCACTGGCGATGACGTAGGCGTGTAATACAGTGGAGTTTCGGGCAGCCCTACTTCCAGGACGCTGGTCTCGCTTAGAAAATGATGATCTTAACGAGATTCACAGAAGAGAGAGCCCTTCAGACAGGCTTTCTAATGGTGTACAACTTGTGAAAATCCAGTATCATTCTGAGGGTGATTTGACCGTCCTTAGTTTGTCTTTATTTTTTTGCCAGATCTGTGTACAAAAACCCATGAGGGATGCTTTTGAGGAGCGTTGGGAGTAGCCCCACCTGCTGGTCATTTCCGGTATGAAGCTTGCCCTCCGCGACCCTAAAAGTTTGATTTTCGGAAGCAGGGATATCCAAGGCAGAGTCAGGTACAAATTTTGTCTCTCTAGCATTTCTAGTTCATGAGTTATTTCCAAGCTTAGCACAGAATTTATTTCGGACCTTTTTGTGCCGGCTTTTTCTCACTGGCGATGACGTAGGCGTGTAATACAGTGGAGTTTCGGGCAGCCCTACTTCCAGGACGCTGGTCTCGCTTAGAAAATGATGATCTTAACGAGACTCATAGAAGAGAGAGCCCTTCAGACAGGCTTTCTAATGGTGTACAACTTGTGAAAATCCAGTATCATTCTGAGGGTGATTTGACCGTCCTTAGTTTGTCTTTATTTTTTTGCCAGATCTGTGTACAAAAATCCCATGAGGGATGCTTTTGAGGAGCGTTGGGAGTCGCCCCACCTGCTGGTCATTTCCGGTATGAAGCTTGCCCTCCGCGACCCTAAAAGTTTGATTTTCGGAAGCAGGGATATCCAAGGCAGAGTCAGGTACAAATTTTGTCTCTCTAGCATTTCTAGTTCATGAGTTATTTCCAAGCTTAGCACAGAATTTATATCGGAACTTTTAGTGCCGGCTTTTTCTCACTGGCGATGAAGTAGGCGTGTAATACAGTTGAGTTTAGGGCAGCCCTACTTCCAGGACGCTGGCCTCGCCTAGAAAAGGCTGACCTTAACGAAACTCACGGAAGAGAGAGCCCTTCAGACAGGCTTTTTAATAGTGTACAACTTGTGAAAATCCAGTATCATTCTGAGGGTGATTTGACCGTCCTTAGTTTGTCTTTGTTTCTTTGACAGCTCTGTGAACAAAAATCCCATTAGGGATGCTTTTGAGGAGCGTTGGGAGTAGCCCCACCTGCTGGTCATTTCCGGTATGAAGCTTGCCCTCCGCGACCCTAAAAGTTTGATTTTCGGAAGCAGGGATATCCAAGGCAGAGTCAGGTACAAATTTTGTCTCTCTAGCATTTCTAGTTCATGAGTTATTTCCAAGCTTAGCACAGAATTTATATCGGAACTTTTTGTGCCGGCTTTTTCTCACTGGCGATGAAGTAGGCGTGTAATACAGTGGAGTTTAGGGCAGCCCTACTTCCAGGACGCTGGTCTCGCTTACAAAGTGATGACCTTAACGAGACGCACAGAAGAGAAAGCCCTAGAGATTGGCTTTCTAATGGTGTACAACTTGTGAAAATCCAGTATCAATATTAGGGTGATTTGACCGTCCTTAATTTGTCTTTATTTCTTTGACAGCTCTGTGTACAAAAATCCCATTAGGGATGCTTTTGAGGAGTGTTGGGAGTAGCCCCACCTGCTGGTCATTTCCGGTATGAAGCTTGCCCTCCGCGACCCTAAAAGTTTGATTTTCGGAAGCAGGGATATCCAAGGCAGAGTCAGGTACAAATTTTGTCTCTCTAGCATCTCTAGTTCATGAGTTATTTCCAAGCTTAGCACAGAACTTATTTCGGACCTTTTTGTGCCGGCTTTTTCTCACTGGCGATGACGTAGGCGTGTAATACAGTGGAGTTTCGGGCAGCCCTACTTCCAGGACGCTGGTCTCGCTTAGAAAATGATGATCTTAACGAGATTCACAGAAGAGAGAGCCCTTCAGACAGGCTTTCTAATGGTGTACAACTTGTGAAAATCCAGTATCATTCTGAGGGAGATTTGACCGTCCTTAGTTTGTCTTTATTTTTTTGCCAGCTCTGTGTACAAAAATCCCATTAGGGATGCTTTTGAGGAGCGTTGGGAGTAGCCCCACCTGCTGGTCATTTCCGGTATGAAGCTTGCCCTCCGCGACCCTAAAAGTTTGATTTTCGGAAGCAGGGATATCCAAGGCAGAGTCAGGTACAAATTTTGTCTCTCTAGCATTTCTAGTTCATGAGTTATTTCCAAGCTTAGCACAGAATTTATATCGGAACTTTTAGTGCCGGCTTTTTCTCACTGGCGATGACGTAGGCGTGTAATACAGTGGTTTTTCGGGCAGCCCTACTTCCAGGACGCTGGCCTCGCCTAGAAAAGGCTGACCTTTACGAAACTCACGGAAGAGAGAGCCCTTCAGACAGGCTTTTTAATAGTGTACAACTTGTGAAAATCCAGTATCATTCTGAGGGTGATTTGACCGTCCTTAGTTTGTCTTTGTTTCTTTGACAGCTCTGTGTACAAAAATCCCATTAGGGATGCTTTTGAGGAGCGTTGGGAGTAGCCCCACCTGCTGGTCATTTCCGGTATGAAGCTTGCCCTCCGCGACCCTAAAAGTTTGATTTTCGGAAGCAGGGATATCCAAGGCAGAGTCAGGTACAAATTTTGTCTCTCTAGCATTTCTAGTTCATGAGTTATTTCCAAGCTTAGCACAGAATTTATTTCGGACCTTTTTGTGCCGGCTTTTTCTCACTGGCGATGACGTAGGCGTGTAATACAGTGGAGTTTCGGGCAGCCCTACTTCCAGGACGCTGGTCTCGCTTAGAAAATGATGATCTTAACGAGACTCACAGAAGAGAGAGCCCTTCAGACAGGCTTTCTAATGGTGTACAACTTGTGAAAATCCAGTATCATTCTGAGGGTGATTTGACCGTCCTTAGTTTGTCTTTGTTTCTTTGACAGCTCTGTGTACAAAAATCCCGTTAGGGATGCTTTTGAGGAGCGTTGGGAGTAGCCCCACCTGCTGGTCATTTCCGGTATGAAGCTTGCCCTCCGCGACCCTAAAAGTTTGATTTTCGGAAGCAGGGATATCCAAGGCAGAGTCAGGAACAATTTTTGTCTCTCTAGCATTTCTAGTTCATGAGTTATTTCCAAGCTTAGCACAGAATTTATTTCGGAACTTTTTGTGCTGGCTTTTTCTCACTGGCGATGACGTAGGCGTGTTATACAGTGGAGTTTCGGGCAGCCCTACTTGCAGGACGCTGGCCTCGTCTACAAAATGGTGACCTTAACGAAACTCACGAAAGAGAGAGCCCTTGAGACGGGCTTTCTAATGGTGTACAACTTGTGAAAATCCAGTATCATTCTGAGGGTGATTTGACCGTCCTTAGTTTGTCTTTGTTTCTTTGACAGCTCTGTGTACAAAAATCCCATTAGGGATGCTTTTGAGGAGCGTTCGGGGTAGCCCCACCTGCTGGTCATTTCCGGTATGAAGCTTGCCCTCCGCGACCCTAAAAGTTTGATTTTCGGAAGCAGGGATATCCAAGGCAGAGTCAGGTACAAATTTTGTCTCTCTAGCATTTCTAGTTCATGAGTTATTTCCAAGCTTAGCACAGAATTTATATCGGAACTCTTTGTGCCGGCTTTTTCTCACTGGCGATGAAGTAGGCGTATAATACAGTGGAGTTTAGGGCAGCCCTACTTCCAGGACGCTGGTCTCGCTTACAAAGTGATGACCTTAACGAGACGCACAGAAGAGAAAGCCCTAGAGATTGGCTTTCTAATGGTGTACAACTTGTGAAAATCCAGTATCAATATTAGGGTGATTTGACCGTCCTTAATTTGTCTTTATTTCTTTGACAGCTCTGTGTACAAAAATCCCATTAGGGATGCTTTTGAGGAGCGTTGGGAGTAGCCCCACCTGCTGGTCATTTCCGGTATGAAGCTTGCCCTCCGCGACCCTAAAAGTTTGATTTTCGGAAGCAGGGATATCCAAGGCAGAGTCAGGTACAAATTTTGTCTCTCTAGCATTTCTAGTTCATGAGTTATTTCCAAGCTTAGCACAGAATTTATTTCGGAACTTTTTGTGCTGGCTTTTTCTCACTGGCGATGACGTAGGCGTGTTATACAGTGGAGTTTCGGGCAGCCCTACTTGCAGGACGCTGGCCTCGTCTACAAAATGGTGACCTTAACGAAACTCACGGAAGAGAGAGCCCTTGAGACGGGCTTTCTAATGGTGTACAACTTGTGAAAATCCAGTATCATTCTGAGGGTGATTTGACCGTCCTTAGTTTGTCTTTATTTTTTTGCCAGCTCTGTATACAAAAATCCCATTAGGGATGCTTTTGAGGCGCGTTGGGAGTAGCCCCACCTGCTGGTCATTTCCGGTATGAAGCTTGCCCTCCGCGACTCTTAAAGTTTGATTTTCGGAAGCAGGGATATCCGAAGCAGGGATATCCAAGGCAGAGTCAGGTACAAATTTTGTCTCTCTAGCATTTCTAGTTCATGAGTTATTTCCAAGCTTAGCACAGAATTTATTTCGGACCTTTTTGTGCCGGCTTTTTCTCACTGGCGATGACGTAGGCGTGTAATACAGTGGAGTTTCGGGCAGCCCTACTTCCAGGACGCTGGTCTCGCTTAGAAAATGATGATCTTAACGAGACTCACAGAAGAGAGAGCCCTTCAGACAGGCTTTCTAATGGTGTACAACTTGTGAAAATCCAGTATCATTCTGAGGGTGATTTGACCGTCCTTAGTTTGTCTTTGTTTCTTTGACAGCTCTGTGTACAAAAATCCCGTTAGGGATGCTTTTGAGGAGCGTTGGGAGTAGCCCCACCTGCTGGTCATTTCCGGTATGAAGCTTGCCCTCCGCGACCCTAAAAGTTTGATTTTCGGAAGCAGGGATATCCAAGGCAGAGTCAGGAACAATTTTTGTCTCTCTAGCATTTCTAGTTCATGAGTTATTTCCAAGCTTAGCACAGAATTTATTTCGGAACTTTTTGTGCTGGCTTTTTCTCACTGGCGATGACGTAGGCGTGTTATACAGTGGAGTTTCGGGCAGCCCTACTTGCAGGACGCTGGCCTCGTCTACAAAATGGTGACCTTCACGAGACGCACAGAAGAGAAAGCCCTTGAGATTGGCTTTCTAATGGTGTACAACTTGTGAAAATCCAGTATCATTCTTAGGGTGATTTGACCGTCCTTAATTTGTCTTTATTTCTTTGCCAGCTCTGTGTACAAAAATCCCATTAGGGATGCTTTTGAGGAGCGTTGGGAGTAGCCCCACCTGCTGGTCATTTCCGGTATGAAGCTTGCCCTCCGCGAGCCTAAAAGTTTGATTTTCGGAAGCAGGTATATCCAAGGCAGAGTCAGGTACAAATTTTGTCTCTCTAGCATTTCTAGTTCATGAGTTATTTCCAAGCTTAGCACAGAATTTATTTCGGAACTTTTTGTGCTGGCTTTTTCTCACTGGCGATGACGTAGGCGTGTTATACAGTGGAGTTTCGGGCAGCCCTACTTGCAGGACGCTGGCCTCGTCTACAAAATGGTGACCTTCACGAGACGCACAGAAGAGAAAGCCCTTGAGATTGGCTTTCTAATGGTGTACAACTTGTGAAAATCCAGTATCATTCTGAGGGTGATTTGTCCGTCCTTAGTTTGTCTTTGTTTCTTTGACAGCTCTGTGTACAAAAATCCCATTAGGGATGCTTTTGAGGAGCGTTGGGAGTAGCCCGACCTGCTGGTCATTTCCGGTATGAAGCTTGCCCTCCGCGACCCTAAAAGTTTGATTTTCGGAAGCAGGGATATCCAAGGCAGAGTCGGGTACAAATTTTGTCTCTCTAGCATTTCTAGTTCATGAGTTATTTCCAAGCTTAGCACAGAATTTATTTCGGACCTTTTTGTGCCGGCTTTTTCTCACTGGCGATGACGTAGGCGTGTAATACAGTGGAGTTTCGGGTAGCCCTACTTGCAGGACGCTGGTCTCGCCTACAAAATAGTGACCTTAACGAAACTCACGGAAGAGAGAGCCCTTGAGACGGGCTTTCTAATGGTGTACAACTTGTGAAAATCCAGTATCATTCTGAGGGTGATTTGACCGTCCTTAGTTTGTCTTTATTTCTTTGACAGCTCTGTGTACAAAAATCCCATAACGGATGCTTTTGAGAAGCGTTGGGAGTAGCCCCACCTGCTGGTCATTTCCGGTATGAAGCTTGCCCTCCGCGACCCTAAAAGTTTGATTTTCGGAAGCAGGGATATCCAAGGCAGAGTCGGGTACAAATTTTTTCTCTCTAGCATTTCTAGTTCATGGGTTATTTCAAAGCTTAGCACAGAATTTCTTTCGGAACTTTTTGTGCCGGCTTTTTCTCACTGGCGATGACGTAGGCGTGTAATACAGTGGAGTTTAGGGCAGCCCTACTTCCAGGACGCTGGCCTCGCCTAGAAAATACTCACCTTAATGAAACTCACGGAAGAGAGAGCCCTTGAGACAGGCTTTCTAATGGTGTACAACTTGTGAAAATCCAGTATCATTCTGAGGGTGATTTGACCGTCCTTAGTTTGTCTTTGTTTCTTTGACCGCTCTGTGTACAAAAATCCCATTAGGGATGCTTTTGAGAAGCGTTGGGAGTAGCCCCACCTGCTGGTCATTTCCGGTATGAAGCTTGCCCTCCGCGACCCTAAAAGTTTGATTTTCGGAAGCAGGGATATCCAGGGCAGAGTCGGGTACAAAGTTTTTCTCTCTAGCATTTCTAGTTCATGAGTTATTTCCAAGCTTAGCACAGAATTTATTTCGGACCTTTTTGTGCCGGCTTTTTCTCACTGGCGATGACGTAGGCGTGTAATACAGTGGAGTTTCGGGTAGCCCTACTTGCAGGACGCTGGTCTCGCCTACAAAATAGTGACCTTAACGAAACTCACGGAAGAGAGAGCCCTTGAGACGGGCTTTCTAATGGTGTACAACTTGTGAAAATCCAGTATCATTCTGAGGGTGATTTGACCGTCCTTAGTTTGTCTTTATTTCTTTGACAGCTCTGTGTACAAAAATCCCATAACGGATGCTTTTGAGAAGCGTTGGGAGTAGCCCCACCTGCTGGTCATTTCCGGTATGAAGCTTGCCCTCCGCGACCCTAAAAGTTTGATTTTCGGAAGCAGGGATATCCAAGGCAGAGTCGGGTACAAATTTTTTCTCTCTAGCATTTCTAGTTCATGGGTTATTTCAAAGCTTAGCACAGAATTTCTTTCGGAACTTTTTGTGCCGGCTTTTTCTCACTGGCGATGGCGTAGGCGTGTTATGCAGTGGAGTTTCGGGTAGCCCTACTTGCAGGACGCTGGCCTCGCCTACGAAGCGGTGACCTTAACGAAACTCACGGAAGAGAGAGCCCTTGAGACGGGCTTTCTAATGGTGTACTACTTGTGAAAATCCAGTATCATTCTGAGGGTGATTTGACCGTCCTTAGTTTGTCTTTGTTTCTTTGACAGCTCTGTGTACAAAAATCCCGTTAGGGATGCTTTTGAGGAGCGTTCGGGGTAGCCCCACCTGCTGGTCATTTCCGGTATGAAGCTTGCCCTCCGAGACCCTAAAAGTTTAATTTTCGGAAGCAGGGATATCCAAGGCAGAGTCAGGTACAAATTTTGTCTCTCTAGCATTTGTAGTTCATGAGTTATTTCCAAGCTTAGCACAGAATTTCTTTCGGACCTTTTTGTGCCGGCTTTTTCTCACTGGCGATGACGTAGGCGTGTAATACAGTGGAGTTTAGGGCAGCCCTACTTCCAGGACGCTGGCCTCGCCTAGAAAATACTCACCTTAATGAAACTCACGGAAGAGAGAGCCCTTGAGACAGGCTTTCTAATGGTGTACAACTTGTGAAAATCCAGTATCATTCTGAGGGTGATTTGACCGTCCTTAGTTTGTCTTTGTTTCTTTGACCGCTCTGTGTACAAAAATCCCATTAGGGATGCTTTTGAGAAGCGTTGGGAGTAGCCCCACCTGCTGGTCATTTCCGGTATGAAGCTTGCCCTCCGCGACCCTAAAAGTTTGATTTTCGGAAGCAGGGATATCCAGGGCAGAGTCGGGTACAAAGTTTTGTCTCTCTAGCATTTCTAGTTCATGAGTTATTTCAAGCTTAGCACAGAATTTATTTCGGAACTTTTTGTGCCGGCTTTTTCTCACTGGCGATGGCGTAGGCGTGTTATGCAGTGGAGTTTCGGGTAGCCCTACTTGCAGGACGCTGTCCTCGCCTACGAAATGGTGACCTTAACGAAACTCACGGAAGAGAGAGCCCTTAAGACGGGCTTTGTAATGGTGTACAATTTGTGAAAATCCAGTATCATTCTGAGGGTGATTTGACCGTCCTTAGTTTGTCTTTGTTTCTTTGACAGCTCTGTGTACAAAAATCCCATTAGGGATGCTTTTGAGGAGCGTTCGGGGTAGCCCCACCTGCTGGTCATTTCCGGTATGAAGCTTGCCCTCCGCGACCCTAAAAGTTTAATTTTCGGAAGCAGGGATATCCAAGGCAGAGTCAGGTACAAATTTTGTCTCTCTAGCATTTGTAGTTCATGAGTTATTTCCAAGCTTAGCACAGAATTTCTTTCGGACCTTTTTTTGCCGGCTTTTTCTCACTGGCGATGACGTAGGCGTGTAATACTGTGGAGTTTCGGGCAGCCCTACTTCCAGGACGCTGGCCTCGCCTACAAAATGGTGACCTTAACGAAACTCACGGAAGAGAGAGCCCTTGAGAAAGGCTTTCTAATGGTGTACAACTTGTGAAAATCCAGTATCATTCTGAGGGTGATTTGACCGTCCTTAGTTTGTCTTTGTTTCTTTGACCATTCTGTGTACAAAAATACTATTAGGGATGCTTTTGAGGAGCGTTCGGAGTAGCCCCACCTGCTGGTCATTTCCGGTATGAAGCTTGCCCTCCGCGACCCTAAAAGTTTGATTTTCTGAAGCAGGGATATCCAAGGCAGAGTCAGGTACAAATTTTGTCTCTCTAGCATTTCTAGTTCATGAGTTATTTCAAGCTTAGCACAGAATTTCTTACGGACCTTTTTGTGCCGGCTTTTTCTCACTATCGATGACGTAGGCGTGTAATACAGTGGAGTTTAGGGCAGCCCTACTTCCAGGACGCTGGCCTCGCCTACAAAATGGTGACCTTAACGAAACTCACGGAAGAGAGAGCCCTTGAGACAGGCTTTCTAATGTTGTACAACTTGTAGAAATCCAGTATCATTCTGAGGGTGATTTGACCGTCCTTAGTTTGTCTTTGTTTCTTTAACCGCTCTGTGTACAAAAATCCCATTAGGGATGCTTTTGAGGAGCGTTCGGAGTAGCCCCACCTGCTGGTCATTTCCGGTATGAAGCTTGCCCTCCGCGACCCTAAAAGTTTGATTTTCTGAAGCAGGGATATCCAAGGCAGAGTCAGGTACAAATTTTGTCTCTCTAGCATTTCTAGTTCATGAGTTATTTCCAAGCTTAGCACAGAATTTCTTTCGGACCTTTTTGTGCCGGCTTTTTCTCACTATCGATGACGTAGGCGTGTAATACAGTGGAGTTTAGGGCAGCCCTACTTCCAGGACGCTGGCCTCGCCTAGAAAATACTCACCTTAATGAAACTCACGGAAGAGAGAGCCCTTGAGACAGGCTTTCTAATGGTGTACAACTTGTGAAAATCCAGTATCATTCTGAGGGTGATTTGACCGTCCTTAGTTTGTCTTTGTTTCTTTGACCGCTCTGTGTACAAAAATCCCATTAGGGATGCTTTTGAGAAGCGTTGGGAGTAGCCCCACCTGCTGGTCATTTCCGGTATGAAGCTTGCCCTCCGCGACCCTAAAAGTTTGATTTTCGGAAGCAGGGATATCCAGGGCAGAGTCGGGTACAAAGTTTTGTCTCTCTAGCATTTCTAGTTCATGAGTTATTTCAAGCTTAGCACAGAATTTATTTCGGAACTTTTTGTGCCGGCTTTTTCTCACTGGCGATGGCGTAGGCGTGTTATGCAGTGGAGTTTCGGGTAGCCCTACTTGCAGGACGCTGTCCTCGCCTACGAAATGGTGACCTTAACGAAACTCACGGAAGAGAGAGCCCTTAAGACGGGCTTTGTAATGGTGTACAATTTGTGAAAATCCAGTATCATTCTGAGGGTGATTTGACCGTCCTTAGTTTGTCTTTGTTTCTTTGACAGCTCTGTGTACAAAAATCCCATTAGGGATGCTTTTGAGGAGCGTTCGGGGTAGCCCCACCTGCTGGTCATTTCCGGTATGAAGCTTGCCCTCCGCGACCCTAAAAGTTTAATTTTCGGAAGCAGGGATATCCAAGGCAGAGTCAGGTACAAATTTTGTCTCTCTAGCATTTGTAGTTCATGAGTTATTTCCAAGCTTAGCACAGAATTTCTTTCGGACCTTTTTTTGCCGGCTTTTTCTCACTGGCGATGACGTAGGCGTGTAATACTGTGGAGTTTCGGGCAGCCCTACTTCCAGGACGCTGGCCTCGCCTACAAAATGGTGACCTTAACGAAACTCACGGAAGAGAGAGCCCTTGAGAAAGGCTTTCTAATGGTGTACAACTTGTGAAAATCCAGTATCATTCTGAGGGTGATTTGACCGTCCTTAGTTTGTCTTTGTTTCTTTGACCATTCTGTGTACAAAAATACTATTAGGGATGCTTTTGAGGAGCGTTCGGAGTAGCCCCACCTGCTGGTCATTTCCGGTATGAAGCTTGCCCTCCGCGACCCTAAAAGTTTGATTTTCTGAAGCAGGGATATCCAAGGCAGAGTCAGGTACAAATTTTGTCTCTCTAGCATTTCTAGTTCATGAGTTATTTCAAGCTTAGCACAGAATTTCTTACGGACCTTTTTGTGCCGGCTTTTTCTCACTATCGATGACGTAGGCGTGTAATACAGTGGAGTTTAGGGCAGCCCTACTTCCAGGACGCTGGCCTCGCCTACAAAATGGTGACCTTAACGAAACTCACGGAAGAGAGAGCCCTTGAGACAGGCTTTCTAATGTTGTACAACTTGTAGAAATCCAGTATCATTCTGAGGGTGATTTGACCGTCCTTAGTTTGTCTTTGTTTCTTTAACCGCTCTGTGTACAAAAATCCCATTAGGGATGCTTTTGAGGAGCGTTCGGAGTAGCCCCACCTGCTGGTCATTTCCGGTATGAAGCTTGCCCTCCGCGACCCTAAAAGTTTGATTTTCTGAAGCAGGGATATCCAAGGCAGAGTCAGGTACAAATTTTGTCTCTCTAGCATTTCTAGTTCATGAGTTATTTCCAAGCTTAGCACAGAATTTCTTTCGGACCTTTTTGTGCCGGCTTTTTCTCACTATCGATGACGTAGGCGTGTAATACAGTGGAGTTTAGGGCAGCCCTACTTCCAGGACGCTGGCCTCGCCTAGAAAATGCTTACCTTAATGAAACTCACGGAAGAGTGAGCCCATCAGACAGGCTTTCTACTGGTGTACAACTTGTGAAAATCTAGTATCATTCTGAGGGTGATTTGACCGTCCTTAGTTTGTCTTTGTTTCTTTGACAGCTCTGTGTACACAAATCCCATTAGGGATGCTTTTGAGGAGCGTTCGGAGTAGCCCCACCTGCTGGTCATTTCCGGTATGAAGCTTGCCCTCCGCGACCCTAAAAGTTTGATTTTCGGAAGCAGGGATATCCAAGGCAGAGTCAGGTACAAATTTTGTCTCTCTAGCATTTCTAGTTCATGAGTTATTTCCAAGCTTAGCACAACATTTATTTCGGACCTTTTTGTGCCGGCTTTTTCTCACTGGCGATGACGTAGGCGTATAATACAGTGGAGTTTCGGGCAGCCCTACTTCCAGGACGCTGGCCTCGCCTACAAAATGGTGACCTTAACGAAACTCACGGAAGAGAGAGCCCTTGAGACAGGCTTTCTAATGGTGTACAACTTGTAGAAATCCAGTATCATTCTGAGGGTGATTTGACCGTCCTTAGTTTGTCTTTGTTTCTTTGACAGCTCTGTGTACAAAAATCCCATTAGGGATGCTTTTGAGGAGCGTTCGGGGTAGCCCCACCTGCTGGTCATTTCCGGTATGAAGCTTGCCCTCCGCGACCCTAAAAGTTTGATTTTTCGGAAGCAGGGATATCCAAGGCAGAGTCAGGTACAAATTTTGTCTCTCTAGCATTTCTAGTTCATGAGTTATTTCCAAGCTTAGCACAGAATTTATTTCGGACCTTTTTGTGCCGGCTTTTTCTCACTGGCGATGACGTAGGTGTGTAATACAGTGGAGTTTCGGGCAGCCCTACTTCCAGGACGCTGGTCTCGCTTACAAAATGATGATCTTAACGAGACTCACAGAAGAGAGAGCCCTTCAGACAGGCTTTCTAATGGTGTACAACTTGTGAAAATCCAGTATCATTCTGAGGGTGATTTGACCGTCCATAGTTTGTCTTTATTTTTTTGCCAGCTCTGTGTACAAAAATCCTATTAGGGATGCTTTTGAGGAGCGTTGGGAGTAGCCCCACCTGCTGGTCATTTCCGGTATGAAGCTTGCCCTCCGCGACTCTAAAAGTTTGATTTTCGGAAGCAGGGATATCCAAGGCAGAGTCAGGTACAAATTTTTTCTCTCTAGCATTTCTAGTTCATGAGTTATTTCCAAGCTTAGCACAGAATTTATATCGGAACTTTTTGTGCCGGCTTTTTCTCACTGTCGATGAAGTAGGCGTGTAATACAGTGGAGTTTCGGCCAGCCCTACTTTCAGGACGCTGGCCTCGCCTAGAAAATGCTGACCTTAACAAAACTCACGGAAGAGAGAGCCCTTGAGACAGGCTTTTTAATAGTGTACAACTTGTGAAAATACAGTATCATTCTGAGGGTGATTTGACCGTCCTTAGTTTGTCTTTGTTTCATTGACAGCTCTGTGTACAAAAATCCCATTAGGGATGCTTTTGAGGAGCGTTCGGAGTAGCCCAACCTGCTGGTCATTTCCGGTATGAAGCTTGCCCTCCGCGACCCTAAAAGTTTGATTTTCGGAAGCAGGGATATCCAAGGCAGAGTCAGGTACAAATTTTGTCTCTCTAGCATTTCTAGTTCATGAGTTATTTCCAAGCTTAGCACAGAATTTATTTCGAACCTTTTTGTGCCGGCTTTTTCTCACTGGCGATGACGTAGGCGTGTAATACATTGGAGTTTCGGGCAGCCCTACTTCCAGGACGCTGGCCTCGCCTACAAAATGGTGACCTTAACGAAACTCACGGAAAAGAGAGCCCTTGAGACAGGCTTTCTAATGGTCTACAACTTGTGAAAATCCAGTATCATTCTGAGGGTGATTTGACCGTCCTTAGTTTGTCTTTGTTTCTTTAACCGCTCTGTGTACACAAATCCCATTAGGGATGCTTTTGAGGAGCGTTCGGAGTAGCCCCACCTGCTGGTCATTTCCGGTATGAAGCTTGCCCTCCGCGACCCTAAAAGTTTGATTTTCTGAAGCAGGGATATCCAAGGCAGAGTCAGGTACAAATTTTGTCTCTCTAGCATTTCTAGTTCATGAGTTATTTCCAAGCTTAGCACAGAATTTCTTTCGGACCTTTTTGTGCCGGCTTTTTCTCACTGGCGATGACGTAGGCGTGTAATACAGTGGAGTTTCGGGCAGCCCTACTTCCAGGACGCTGGCCTCGCCTAGAAAATGGTGACCTTAACGAAACTCACGGAAGAGAGAGCCCTTGAGACTGGCTTTCTAATGGTGTACAACTTGTGGAAATCCAGTATCATTCTGAGGGTGATTTGACCGTCCTTAGTTTGTCTTTGTTTCTATGACAGCTCTTAGTACAAAAATCCCATTAGAGATGCTTTTGAGGAGCGTTCGGAGTAGCCCCACCTGCTGGTCATTTCCGGTATGAAGCTTGCCCTCCGCGACCCTAAAAGTTTGATTTTCTGAAGCAGGGATATCCAAGGCAGAGTCAGGTACAAATTTTGTCTCTCTAGCATTTCTAGTTCATGAGTTATTTCCAAGCTTAGCACAGAATTTATTTCGGACCTTTTTGTGCCGGCTTTTTCTCACTGGCGATGACGTAGGCGTGTAATACAGTGGAGTTTCGGGCAGCCCTACTTCCAGGACGCTGGCCTCGCCTAGAATATGATGACCTTAACGAAACTCACGGAAGAGAGAGCCCTTGAGACTGGCTTTCTAATGGTGTACAACTTGTAGAAATCCAGTATCATTCTGAGGGTTATTTGACCGTCCTTAATTTGTCTTTGTTTCTTTAACAGCTCTGTGTACAAAAATCCCATTAGGGATGCTTTTGAGGAGCGTTCGGAGTAGCCCCACCTGCTGGTCATTTCCGGTATGAAGCTTGCCCTCCGCGACCCTAAAAGTTTGATTTTCTGAAGCAGGGATATCCAAGGCAGAGTCAGGTACAAATTTTGTCTCTCTAGCATTTCTAGTTCATGAGTTATTTTCAAGCTTAGCACAGAATTTCTTTCGGACCTTTTTGTGCCGGCATTTTCTCACTGGCGATGACGTAGGCGTGTAATACAGTGGAGTTTCGGGCAGCCCTACTTCCAGGACGCTGGCCTCGCCTAGAAAATGGTGACCTTAACGAAACTCACGGAAGAGAGAGCCCTTGAGACTGGCTTTCTAATGGTGTACAACTTGTAGAAATCCAGTATCATTCTGAGGGTGATTTGACCGTCCTTAATTTGTCTTTGTTTCTTTGACAGCTCTGTGTACAAAAATCCCATTAGGGATGCTTTTGAGGAGCGTTGGGAGTAGCCCCACCTGCTGGTCATTTCCGGTATGAAGCTTGCCCTCCGCGACACTAAAAGTTTGATTTTCGGAAGCAGGGATATCCAAGGCAGAGTCAGGTACAAATTTTGTCTCTCTAGCATTTCTAGTTCATGAGTTATTTCTAAGCTTAGCACAGAATTTCTTTCGGACCTTTTTGTGCCGGCTTTTTCTCACTGGCGATGACGTAGGCGTGTAATACAATGGAGTTTAGGTCAGCCCTACTTCCAGGCCTCGCCTACAAAATGGTGACCTTAACGAAACTCACGGAAGAGAGAGCCATTGAGACAGGCTTTCTAATGGTGTACAACTTGTGAAAATCCAGTATCATTCTGAGGGTGATTTGACCGTCCTTAGTGTGTCTTTATTTCTGTGACACCTCTGTGTACAAAAATCCCATTAGGGATGCTTTTGAGGAGCGTTGGGAGTAGCCCCACCTGCTTGTCATTTCCGGTATGAAGCTTGCCCTCCGCGACCTTAAAAGGTTGATTTTCGGAAGCAGGGATATCCAAGGCAGAGTCAGGTACAAATTTTGTCTCTCTAGCATTTCTAGTTCATGAGTTATTTCCAAGCTTAGCACAGAATTTATTTCGGACCTTTTGTTGCCGGCTTTTTCTCACTGGCGATGACGTAGGCGTGTAATACAGTGGAGTTTCGGGCAGCCCTACTTCCAGGACGCTGGGTTCGCCTAGAAAATGATGACCTTAACGAAACTCACGGGAGAGAGAGCCCTTGAGACAGGCTTTCTAATGGTGTACGACTTGTGAAAATCCAGTATCATTCTGAGGGTGATTTGACCGTCCTTAGTTTGTCTTTGTTTCTTTGACAGCT
The DNA here is from genome assembly GCA_023634235.1 of Pisaster brevispinus. Classification (NCBI taxonomy): domain Eukaryota; kingdom Metazoa; phylum Echinodermata; class Asteroidea; order Forcipulatida; family Asteriidae; genus Pisaster; species Pisaster brevispinus. Next base: position 16,442,539 of record JAMKCF010000013.1, read on the forward strand.
CTGTGTACAAAAATCCCATTAGGGATGCTTTTTAGGAGCTTTGGGAGTAGCCCCACCTGCTGGTCATTTCCGGTATGAAGCTTGCCCTCCGCGACCCTAAAAGTTGGATTTTCTGAAGCAGGGGTATCCAAGGCAGAGTCGGGTACAAATTTTGTCTCTCTAGCATTTCTAGTTCATGAGTTATTTCCAAGCTTAGCACAGAATTTATTTCGGACCTTTTTGTGCCGGCTTTTTCTCACTGGCGATGACGTAGGCGTGTAATACAGTGGAGTTTCGGGCAGCCCTACTTCCAGGACGCTGGCCTCGCCTACAAAATGGTGACCTTAACGAAACTCACGGAAGAGAGAGCCCTTGAGACAGGCTTTCTAATGGTGTACAACTTGTAGAAATCCAGTATCATTCTGAGGGTGATTTGACCGTCCTTAGTTTGTCTTTGTTTCTTTGACAGCTCTGTGTACAAAAATCCCATTAGGGATGCTTTTGAGGAGCGTTCGGAGTAGCCCCACCTGCTGGTCATTTCCGGTATGAAGCTTGCCCTCCGCGACACTAAAAGTTTGATTTTCTGAAGCAGGGATATCCAAGGCAGAGTCAGGTACAAATTTTGTCTCCCTAGCATTTCTAGTTCATGAGTTATTTCCAAGCTTAGCACAGAATTTATTTCGGACCTTTTTGTGCCGGCTTTTTCTCACTGGCGATGACGTAGGCGTGTAATACAGTGGAGTTTCGGTCAGCCCTACTTCCAGGACGCTGGCTTCGCCTAGAAATTGATGACCTTAACGAAACTCACGGGAGAGAGAGCCCTTGAGACAGGCTTTCTAATGGTGTACAACTTGTGAAAATCCAGTATCATTCTGAGGAAGATTTGACCGTCCTTAGTTTGTCTTTGTTTCTTTGACAGCTCTGTGTACAAAAATCCCATTAGGGATGCTTTTGAGGAGCGTTGGGAGTAGCCCCACCTGCTGGTCATTTCCGGTATGAAGCTTGCCCTCCGTGACCCTAAAAGTTTGATTTTCGGAAGCAGGGATATCCAAGGCAGAGTCGGGTACAAATTTTGTCTCTCTGGCATTTCTAGTTCATGAGTTATTTCCAAGCTTAGCACAGAATTTATTTCGGACCTTTTTGTGCCGGCTTTTTCTCACTGGCGATGACGTAGGCGTGTAATACAGTGGAGTTTCGGGCAGCCCTACTTCCAGGACGCTGGCCTCGCCTACAAGTTGGTGACCTTAACGAAACTCACGGAAGAGAGAGCCCTCGAGACAGGCTTTCTAATGGTGTACAACTTGTGAAAATCCAGTATCATTCTGAGGGTGATTTGACCGTCCTTAGTTTGTCTTTGTTTCTTTTACCGCTCTGTGTACAAAAATCCCATTAGGGATGCTTTTGAGGAGCGTTCGGAGTAGCCCCACCTGCTGGTCATTTCCGGTATGAAGCTTGCCCTCCGCGACCCTAAAAGTTTGATTTTCTGAAGCAGGGATATCCAAGGCAGAGTCAGGTACAAATTTTGTCTCTCTAGCATTTCTAGTTCATGAGTTATTTCCAAGCTTAGCACAGAATTTCTTTCGGACCTTTTTGTGCCGGCTTTTTCTCACTGGCGATGACGTAGGCGTGTAATACAGTGGAGTTTAGGGCAGCCCTACTTCCAGGACGCTGGCCTCGCCTACAAAATGGTGACCTTAACGAAACTCATTGAAGAGAGAGCCCTTGAGACAGGCTTTCTAATGGTGTAAAACTTGTAGAAATCCAGTATCATTCTGAGGGTCATTTGACCGTCCTTAGTTTGTCTTTGTTTCTTTGACAGCTCTGTGTACAAAAATCCCATTAGGGATGCTTTTGAGGAGCGTTCGGAGTAGCCGCACCTGCTGGTCATTTCCGGTATGAAGCTTGCCCTCAGCGACACTAAAAGTTTGATTTTCGGAAGCAGGGATATCCAAGGCAGAGTCAGGTACAAATTTTGTCTCTCTAGCATTTCTAGTTCATGAGTTATTTCCAAGCTTAGCACGGAATTTATTTCGGACCTTTTTGTGCCGGCTTTTTCTCACTGGCGATGACGTAGGCGTGTAATACAGTGGAGTTTAGGGCAGCCCTACTTCCAGGACGCTGGCCTCGCCTACAAAATGGTGGCCTTAACGAAACTCACGGAAGAGAGAGCCCTTGAGACAGGCTTTCTAATGGTGTACAACTTGTAGAAATCCAGTATCATTCTGAGGGTCATTTGACCGTCCTTAGTTTGTCTTTGTTTCTTTGACAGCTCTGTGTACAAAAATCCCATTAGGGATGCTTTTGAGGAGCGTTCGGAGTAGCCCCACCTGCTGGTCATTTCCGGAATGAAGCTTGCCCTCCGCGACACTAAAAGTTTGATTTTCGGAAGCAGGGATATCCAAGGCAGAGTCAGGTACAAATTTTGTCTCTCTAGCATTTCTAGTTCATGAGTTATTTCCAAGCTTAGCACAGAATTTATTTCGGACCTTTTTATGCTGGCTTTTTCTCACTGGCGATGACGTAGGCGTGTAATACAGTGGAGTTTAGGGCAGCCCTACTTCCAGGATCTGGCCTCGCTTACAAAATGGTGACCTTAACGAAACTCACGGAAGAGAGAGCCCTTGAGACAGGCTTTCTAATGGTGTACAACTTGTAGAAATCCAGTATCATTCTGAGGGTGATTTGACCGTCCTTAGTTTGTCTTTGTTTCTTTGACAGCTGTGTGTACAAAAATCCCATTAGGGATGCTTTTGAGGAGCGTTCGGAGTAGCCACACCTGCTGGTCATTTCCGGTATGAAGCTTGCCCTCTGCGACCCTAAAAGTTTGATTTTCTGAAGCAGGGATATCCAAGGCAGAGTCAGGTACAAATTTTGTCTCTCTAGCATTTCTAGTTCATGAGTTATTTCCAAGCTTAGCACAGAATTTCTTACGGACCTTTTTGTGCCGGCTTTTTCTCACTGGCGATAACGTAGGCGTGTAATACAGTGGAGTTTAGGGCAGCCCTACTTCCAGGACGCTCGCCTCGCCTAGAAAATGCTGACCTTAATGAAACTCACGGAAGAGAGAGCCCTTGAGACAGGCTTTCTAATGGTGTACAACTTGTGAAAATCCAGTATCATTCTGAGGGTGATTTGACCGTCCTTAGTTTGTCTTTGTTTCTTTGACAGCTCTGTGTACAAAAATCCCATTAGGGATGTTTTTGAGGAGCGTTCGGTGTAGCCCCACCTGCTGGTCATTTCCGGAATGAAGCTTGCCCTCCGCGACCCTAAAAGTTTGATTTTCGGAAGCAGGGATATCCAAGGCAGAGTCAGGTACAAATTTTGTCTCTCTAGCATTTCTAGTTCATGAGTTATTTCCAAGCTTAGCACAGAATTTATTTCGGACCTTTTTATGCTGGCTTTTTCTCACTGGCGATGACGTAGGCGTGTAATACAGTGGAGTTTAGGGCAGCCCTACTTCCAGGATCTGGCCTCGCTTACAAAATGGTGACCTTAACGAAACTCACGGAAGAGAGAGCCCTTGAGACAGGCTTTCTAATGGTGTACAACTTGTAGAAATCCAGTATCATTCTGAGGGTGATTTGACCGTCCTTAGTTTGTCTTTGTTTCTTTGACAGCTCTGTGTACAAAAATCCCATTAGGGATGCTTTTGAGGAGCGTTCGGAGTAGCCACACCTGCTGGTCATTTCCGGTATGAAGCTTGCCCTCTGCGACCCTAAAAGTTTGATTTTCTGAAGCAGGGATATCCAAGGCAGAGTCAGGTACAAATTTTGTCTCTCTAGCATTTCTAGTTCATGAGTTATTTCCAAGCTTAGCACAGAATTTCTTACGGACCTTTTTGTGCCGGCTTTTTCTCACTGGCGATAACGTAGGCGTGTAATACAGTGGAGTTTAGGGCAGCCCTACTTCCAGGACGCTCGCCTCGCCTAGAAAATGCTGACCTTAATGAAACTCACGGAAGAGAGAGCCCTTGAGACAGGCTTTCTAATGGTGTACAACTTGTGAAAATCCAGTATCATTCTGAGGGTGATTTGACCGTCCTTAGTTTGTCTTTGTTTCTTTGACAGCTCTGTGTACAAAAATCCCATTAGGGATGTTTTTGAGGAGCGTTCGGTGTAGCCCCACCTGCTGGTCATTTCCGGTATGAAGCTTGCCCTCCGCGACCCTAAAAGTTTGATTTTCGGAAGCAGGGATATCCAAGGCAGAGTCAGGTACAAATTTTGTCTCTCTAGCATTTCTAGTTGATGAGTTATTTCCAAGCTTAGCACAGAATTTCTTTCGGACCTTTTTGTGCCGGCTTTTTCTCACTGGCGATGACGTAGGCGTGTAATACAGTGGAGTTTAGGGCAGCCCCACTTCCAGGATCTGGCCTCGCTTACAAAATGGTGACCTTAACGAAACTCACGGAAGAGAGAGCCCTTGAGACAGGCTTTCTAATGGTGTACAACTTGTAGAAATCCAGTATCATTCTGAGGGTGATTTGACCGTCCTTAGTTTGTCTTTGTTTCTTTGACAGCTCTGTGTACAAAAATCCCATTAGGGATGTTTTTGAGGAGCGTTCGGTGTAGCCCCACCTGCTGGTCATTTCCGGTATGAAGCTTGCCCTCCGCGACCCTAAAAGTTTGATTTTCGGAAGCAGGGATATCCAAGGCAGAGTCAGGTACAAATTTTGTCTCTCTAGCATTTCTAGTTCATGAGTTATTTTCAAGCTTAGCACAGAATTTCTTACGGACCTTTTTGTGCCGGCTTTTTCTCACTGGCGATAACGTAGGCGTGTAATACAGTGGAGTTTAGGGCAGCCCTACTTCCAGGACGCTCGCCTCGCCTAGAAAATGCTGACCTTAATGAAACTCACGGAAGAGAGAGCCCTTGAGACAGGCTTTCTAATGGTGTACAACTTGTGAAAATCCAGTATCATTCTGAGGGTGATTTGACCGTCCTTAGTTTGTCTTTGTTTCTTTGACAGCTCTGTGTACAAAAATCCCATTAGGGATGTTTTTGAGGGGCGTTCGGTGTAGCCCCACCTGCTGGTCATTTCCGGTATGAAGCTTGCCCTCCGCGACCCTAAAAGTTTGATTTTCGGAAGCAGGGATATCCAAGGCAGAGTCAGGTACAAATTTTGTCTCTCTAGCATTTCTAGTTCATGAGTTATTTCCAAGCTTAGCACAGAATTTCTTTCGGACCTTTTTGTGCCGGCTTTTTCTCACTGGCGATGACGTAGGCGTGTAATACAGTGGAGTTTAGGGCAGCCCTACTTCCAGGACGCTGGCCTCGCCTAAAAAATGGTGACCTTAACGAAACTCACGGAAGAGAGAGCCCTTGAGACAGGCTTTCTAATGGTGTACAACTTGTGAAAATCCAGTATCATTCCGAGGGTGATTTGACCGTCCTTAGTTTGTCTTTGTTTCTTTGACCGCTCTGTGTACAAAAATCCCATTAGGGATGCTTTTGAGGAGCGTTCGGAGTAGCCACACCTGCTGGTCATTTCCGGTATGAAGCTTGCCCTCTGCGACCCTAAAAGTTTGATTTTCTGAAGCAGGGATATCCAAGGCAGAGTCAGGTACAAATTTTGTCTCTCTAGCATTTCTAGTTCATGAGTTATTTCCAAGCTTAGCACAGAATTTCTTACGGACCTTTTTGTGCCGGCTTTTTCTCACTGGCGATAACGTAGGCGTGTAATACAGTGGAGTTTAGGGCAGCCCTACTTCCAGGACGCTCGCCTCGCCTAGAAAATGCTGACCTTAATGAAACTCACGGAAGAGAGAGCCCTTGAGACAGGCTTTCTAATGGTGTACAACTTGTGAAAATCCAGTATCATTCTGAGGGTGATTTGACCGTCCTTAGTTTGTCTTTGTTTCTTTGACAGCTCTGTGTACAAAAATCCCATTAGGGATGTTTTTGAGGAGCGTTCGGTGTAGCCCCACCTGCTGGTCATTTCCGGTATGAAGCTTGCCCTCCGCGACCCTAAAAGTTTGATTTTCGGAAGCAGGGATATCCAAGGCAGAGTCAGGTACAAATTTTGTCTCTCTAGCATTTCTAGTTGATGAGTTATTTCCAAGCTTAGCACAGAATTTCTTTCGGACCTTTTTGTGCCGGCTTTTTCTCACTGGCGATGACGTAGGCGTGTAATACAGTGGAGTTTAGGGCAGCCCCACTTCCAGGATCTGGCCTCGCTTACAAAATGGTGACCTTAACGAAACTCACGGAAGAGAGAGCCCTTGAGACAGGCTTTCTAATGGTGTACAACTTGTAGAAATCCAGTATCATTCTGAGGGTGATTTGACCGTCCTTAGTTTGTCTTTGTTTCTTTGACAGCTCTGTGTACAAAAATCCCATTAGGGATGTTTTTGAGGAGCGTTCGGTGTAGCCCCACCTGCTGGTCATTTCCGGTATGAAGCTTGCCCTCCGCGACCCTAAAAGTTTGATTTTCGGAAGCAGGGATATCCAAGGCAGAGTCAGGTACAAATTTTGTCTCTCTAGCATTTCTAGTTGATGAGTTATTTCCAAGCTTAGCACAGAATTTCTTTCGGACCTTTTTGTGCCGGCTTTTTCTCACTGGCGATGACGTAGGCGTGTAATACAGTGGAGTTTAGGGCAGCCCCACTTCCAGGATCTGGCCTCGCTTACAAAATGGTGACCTTAACGAAACTCACGGAAGAGAGAGCCCTTGAGACAGGCTTTCTAATGGTGTACAACTTGTAGAAATCCAGTATCATTCTGAGGGTGATTTGACCGTCCTTAGTTTGTCTTTGTTTCTTTGACAGCTCTGTGTACAAAAATCCCATTAGGGATGTTTTTGAGGAGCGTTCGGTGTAGCCCCACCTGCTGGTCATTTCCGGTATGAAGCTTGCCCTCCGCGACCCTAAAAGTTTGATTTTCGGAAGCAGGGATATCCAAGGCAGAGTCAGGTACAAATTTTGTCTCTCTAGCATTTCTAGTTCATGAGTTATTTTCAAGCTTAGCACAGAATTTCTTACGGACCTTTTTGTGCCGGCTTTTTCTCACTGGCGATAACGTAGGCGTGTAATACAGTGGAGTTTAGGGCAGCCCTACTTCCAGGACGCTCGCCTCGCCTAGAAAATGCTGACCTTAATGAAACTCACGGAAGAGAGAGCCCTTGAGACAGGCTTTCTAATGGTGTACAACTTGTGAAAATCCAGTATCATTCTGAGGGTGATTTGACCGTCCTTAGTTTGTCTTTGTTTCTTTGACAGCTCTGTGTACAAAAATCCCATTAGGGATGTTTTTGAGGGGCGTTCGGTGTAGCCCCACCTGCTGGTCATTTCCGGTATGAAGCTTGCCCTCCGCGACCCTAAAAGTTTGATTTTCGGAAGCAGGGATATCCAAGGCAGAGTCAGGTACAAATTTTGTCTCTCTAGCATTTCTAGTTCATGAGTTATTTCCAAGCTTAGCACAGAATTTCTTTCGGACCTTTTTGTGCCGGCTTTTTCTCACTGGCGATGACGTAGGCGTGTAATACAGTGGAGTTTAGGGCAGCCCTACTTCCAGGACGCTGGCCTCGCCTACAAAATGGTGACCTTAACGAAACTCACGGAAGAGAGAGCCCTTGAGACAGGCTTTCTAATGGTGTACAACTTGTGAAAATCCAGTATCATTCCGAGGGTGATTTGACCGTCCTTAGTTTGTCTTTGTTTCTTTGACCGCTCTGTGTACAAAAATCCCATTAGGGATGCTTTTGAGGAGCGTTGGGAGTAGCCCCACCTGCTGGTCATTTCCGGTATGAAGCTTGCCCTCCGCGACCCTAAAAGTTTGATTTTCGGAAGCAGGGATATCCAAGGCAGAGTCAGGTACAAATTTTGTCTCTCTAGCATTTCTAGGTCATGAGTTATTTCCAAGCTTAGCACAGAATTTCTTTCGGACCTTTTTGTGCCGGCTTTTTCTCACTGGCGATGACGTAGGCGTGTAATACAGTGGAGTTTAGGGCAGCCCTACTTCCAGGACGCTGGCCTCGCCTAGAAAATGCTGACCTTAATGAAACTCACGGAAGATAGAGTCCTTGAGACAGGCTTTCTAATGGTGTACAACTTGTGAAAATCCAGTATCATTCTGAGGGTGATTTGACCGTCCTTATTTTGTCTTTGTTTCTTTGACAGCTCTGTGTACAAAAATCCCATTAGGGATGCTTTTGAGGAGCGTTCGGAGTATCCCCACCTGCTGGTCATTTCCGGTATGAAGCTTGCCCTCCGCGACCCTAAAAGTTTGATTTTCGGAAGCAGGGATATCCAAGGCAGAGTCAGGTACAAATTTTGTCTCTCTAGCATTTCTAGGTCATGAGTTATTTCCAAGCTTAGCACAGAATTTCTTTCGGACCTTTTTGTGCCGGCTTTTTCTCACTGGCGATGACGTAGGCGTGTAATACAGTGGAGTTTAGGGCAGCCCTACTTCCAGGACGCTGGCCTCGCCTAGAAAATGCTGACCTTAATGAAACTCACGAAAGATAGAGCCCTTGAGACAGGCTTTCTAATGGTGTACAACTTGTGAAAATCCAGTATCATTCTGAGGGTGATTTGACCGTCCTTAGTTTGTCTTTGTTTCTTTGACAGCTCTGTGTACAAAAATCCCATTAGGGATGCTTTTGAGGAGCGTTCGGAGTATCCCCACCTGCTGGTCATTTCCGGTATGAAGCTTGCCCTCCGCGACCCTAAAAGTTTGATTTTCGGAAGCAGGGATATCCAAGGCAGAGTCAGGTACAAATTTTGTCTCTCTAGCATTTCTAGTTCATGAGTTATTTCCAAGCTTAGCACAGAATTTATTTCGGACCTTTTTGTGCCGGCTTTTTCTCACTGGCGATGACGTAGGCGTGTAATACAGTGGAGTTTCGGGCAGCCCTACTTCCAGGACGCTGGCCTCGCCTACAAAATGGTGACCTTAACGAAACTCACGGAAGAGAGAAAGGTTGAGACAGGCTTTCTAATGGTGTACAACTTGTAGAAATCCAGTATCATTCTGAGGGTGATTTGACCGTCCTTAGTTTGTCTTTGTTTCTATGACAGCTCTGTGTACAAAAATCCCATTAGGGATGCTTTTGAGGAGCGTTCGGAGTAGCCCCACCTGCTGGTCATTTCCGGTATGAAGCTTGCCCTCCGCGACCCTAAAAGTTTGATTTTCGGAAGCAGGGATATCTAAGGCAGAGTCAGGTACAAATTTGGTCTCTCTAGCATTTCTAGTTCATGAGTTATTTCCAAGCTTAGCACAGAATTTATTTCGGACCTTTTTGTGCTGGCTTTTTTTCACTGGCGATGACGTAGGCGTGTAATACAGTGGAGTTTCGGTCAGCCCTACTTCCAGGACGCTGGCCTCGCCTAGAAAATGGTGACCTTAACGAAACTCACGGAAGGGAGAGCCCTTGAGACAGGCTTTCTAATGGTGTACAACTTGTGGAAATCCAGTATCACTCTGAGGGTGATTTGACCGTCCTTAGTTTGTCTTTGTTTCTTTGACAGCTCTGTGTACAAAAATCCCATTAGGGATGCTTTTGAGGAGCGTTCGGAGTAGCCCCACCTGCTGGTCATTTCCGGTATGAAGCATGCCCATCGCAACTCTAACAACTTGATTTTCTGAAGCAGGGATATCCAAGGCAGAGTCAGGTACAAATTTTGTCTCTCTAGCATTTCCAATTCATGAGTTATTTCCAAGCTTAGCACAGAATTTATTTCGGACCTTTTTGTGCCGACTTTTTCTCACTGGCGATGACGTAGGCGTGTAATACAGTGGAGTTTCGGGCAGCCCTACTTCCAGGACGCTGGCCTCGCTTACAAAATGGTGACCTTAACGAAACTCACGGAAGAAAGAGCCCTTGACACGGGCTTTCTAATGGTGTATAACTTGTGAAAAATCAAGTATCATTCTGAGGGTGATTTGACCGTCCTTAGTTTGTCTTTGTTTCTTTGACCGCTCTGTGTACAAAAATCCCATTAGGGATGCTTTTGAGGAGCGTTGGGAGTAGCCCCACCTGCTGCCCTCCGCGACCCTAAAAGTTTGATTTTCTGAAGCAGGGATATCCAAGGCAGAGTCAGGTACTTATTTTGTCTCTCTAGCATTTCTAGTTCATGAGTTATTTCCAAGCTTAGCACAGAATTTCTTTCGGACCTTTTTGTGCCGGCTTTTTCTCACTGGCGATGACGTAGGCTTGTAATATAGTGGAGTTTAGAGCAGCCCTACTTCCAGGACGCTGGCCTCGACTAGAAAATGGTGACCTTAACGAAACTCAAGGAAAAGAGAGCCCTTGAGACAGGCTTTCTAACGGTGTACAACTTGTGAAAATCCAATATCATTCTGAGGGTGATTTGACCGTCCTTAGTTTGTCTTTGTTTCTTTGACAGCTCTGTGTACAAAAATCCCATTAGGGATGCTTTTGAGGAGCGTTCGGAGTAGCCCCACCTGCTGGTCATTTCCGGTATGAAGCTTGCCCTCCGCGACCCTAAAAGTTTGATTTTCTGAAGCAGGGATATCCAAGGCAGAGTCAGGTACTTATTTTGTCTCTCTAGCATTTCTAGTTCATGAGTTATTTCCAAGCTTAGCACAGAATTTCTTTCGGACCTTTTTGTGCCGGCTTTTTCTCACTGGCGATGACGTAGGCTTGTAATATAGTGGAGTTTAGAGCAGCCCTACTTCCAGGACGCTGGCCTCGACTAGAAAATGGTGACCTTAACGAAACTCAAGGAAAAGAGAGCCCTTGAGACAGGCTTTTTAATGGTGTACAACTTGTGAAAATCCAATATCATTCTGAGGGTGATTTGACCGTCCTTAGTTTGTCTTTGTTTCTTTGACAGCTCTGTGTACAAAAATCCCATTAGGGATGCTTTTGAGGAGCGTTCGGAGTAGCCCCACCTGCTGGTCATTTCCGGTATGAAGCTTGCCCTCCGCGACCCTAAAAATTTGATTTTCGGAAGCAGGGATATCCAAGGCAGAGTCAGGTACAAATTTTGTCTCTCTAGCATTTCTAGTTCATGAGTTATTTCCAAGCTTAGCACAGAATTTCTTTCGGACCTTTTTGTGCCGGCTTTTTCTCACTGGCGATGACGTAGGCGTGTAATACAGTGGAGTTTCGGGCAGCCCTACTTCCATGACGCTGGCCTCGCTTAGAAAATGGTGACCATAACGAAACTCACAGAAGAGAGAGCCCTTGAGACAGGCTTTCTAATGGTGTACAACTTGTGAAAATCCAGTATCATTCTGAGGATGATTTGACCGTCCTTAGTTTGTCTTTGTTTCTTTGACAGCTCTGTGTACAAAAATCCCATTAGGGATGCTTTTTAGGAGCGTTGGGAATAGCCCCACCTGCTGGTCATTTCCGGTATGAAGCTTGCCCTCCGCGACCCTAAAAGTTTGATTTTCGGAAGCAGGGATATCCAAGGCAGACTCAGGTACAAATTTTGTCCCTCTAGCATTTCTAGTTCATGAGTTATTTCCAAGCTTAGCACAGAATTTCTTTCGGACCTTTTTGTGCCAACTTTTTCTCACTGGCGATTACGTAGGCGTGTAATACAGTTGAGTTTCGGGCAGCCCTACTTCCAGGACGCTGGCCTCGCCTAGAAAATGCTGACCTTAACGAAACTCACGGAAGAGAAAGCCCTTCAGACAGGCTTTCTAATGGTGTACAACTTGTGAAAATCCAGTATCATTCTGAGGGTGATTTGACCGTCCTTAGTTTGTCTTTGTTTCTTTGACAGCTCTGTGTACAAAAATCCCATTAGGGATGCTTTTGAGGAGCGTTCGGAGTAGCCCCAACTGCTGGTCATGTCCGGTATGAAGCTTGCCCTCCGCGACCCTAAAAGTTTGATTTTCGGAAGCAGGGATATCCAAGGCAGAGTCAGGTACAAATTTTGTCTCTCTAGCATTTCTAGTTCATGAGTTATTTCCAAGTTTAGCACAGAATTTCTTTCCGACCTTTTTGTGCCAGCTTTTTCTCACTGGCGATGACGTAGGTGTGTAATCTGTGGAGTTTCGGTCAGCCCTACTTCCAGGAATCTGGCCTCGCCTAGAAAATGGTGACCTTAACGAAATTCACCGAAGAGAGAGCCCTTGAGACGGGCTTTCTAATGATGTACAATTTGTGAAAATTCAGTATCATTCTGAGGGTGATTTGACCGTCCTTACTTTGTCTTTGTTTCTTTGACAGCTCTGTGTACAAAAATCCCATTAGGGATGCCTTTGAGAAGCGTTCGGAGTAGCCCCACCTGCTGGTCATTTCCGGTATAAAGCTTGCCCTCCGCGACCCTAAAAGTTTGATTTTCGGAAGCACGGATATCCAAGGCAGAGTCAGGTACAAATTTTGTCTCTCTAGCATTTCTAGTTCATGAGTTATTTCCAAGTTTAGCACAGAATTTCTTTCCGACCTTTTTGTGCCAGCTTTTTCTCACTGGCGATGACGTAGGTGTGTAATCTGTGGAGTTTCGGGCAGCCCTACTTCCAGGACTCTGGCCTCGCCTAGAAAATGGTGACCTTAACGAAATTCACCGAAGAGAGAGCCCTTGAGACGGGCTTTCTAATGATGTACAATTTGTGAAAATTCAGTATCATTCTGAGGGTGATTTGACCGTCCTTACTTTGTCTTTGTTTCTTTGACAGCTCTGTGTACAAAAATCCCATTAGGGATGCCTTTGAGAAGCGTTCGGAGTAGCCCCACCTGCTGGTCATTTCCGGTATGAAGCTTGCCCTCCGCGACCCATCAAAGTTCAATTTCTGGAAGCAGGGATATCCAAAGCAGAGTCAGGTACAAATTTTGTCTCTCTAGCATTTCTAGTTCATGAGTTATTACCAAGCTTAGCAAAGAATTTATTTCGGTCCTTTTTGTGCCGGCTTTTTCTCACTGGCGAAGACGTAAGCGTGTAATACAGTGGAGTTTCGGGCAGCCCTACTTCCATGACGCTGGCCCCGCCTACAAAATGGTGACTTTAACGAAACACACGGAAGAGAGAGCCCTTGAGTCGGGCTTTCTAATGGTGTACAACTTGTGAAAATCCAGTATCATTCTGAGGGTGATTTGACCGTCCTTACTTTGTCTTTGTTTCTTTGACAGCTCTGTGTACAAAAATCCCATTAGGGATGCTTTTGAGGAGCGTTTCGAGTAGCCCCACCTGCTGGTCATTTCCGGTATGAAGCTTGCCCTCCGCGACCCTAAAAAATTGATATTCGGCAGCAGGAATATCCAAGGCAGAGTCAGGTACAAATTTCGTTTCTCTAGCATTTCTAGCTCATGAGTTATTTCCAAGCTTAGCACAGAATTTATTTCGGACCTTTTCGTGCCGGCTTTTTCTCACTGGCGATGGCTTAGGCGTGTAATACAGTGGAGTTTCGGGCAATCCATAGATCCAGGACACTGGCCTCGCCTACAAAATGGTGACCTTAACGAAACTCACGTTAGAGAGAGCCCTTGAGACGGGCTTTCTAATGATGTACAATTTGTGAAAATTCAGTATCATATTGAGGGTGATTTGACCGTCCTTACTTTGTCTTTGTTTCTTTGACAGCTCTGTGTACAAAAATCCCATTAGGAATGCCTTTGAGAAGCGTTCGGAGTAGCCCCACCTGCTGGTCATTTCCGGTATGAAGCTTGCCCTCCGCGACCCATCAAAGTTCAATTTCTGGAAGCAGGGATATCCAAAGCAGAGTCAGGTACAAATTTTGTCTCTCTAGCATTTCTAGTTCATGAGTTATTTCCAAGCTTAGCAAAGAATTTATTTCGGTCCTTTTTGTGCCGGCTTTTTCTCACTGGCGAAGACGTAAGCGTGTAATACAGTGGAGTTTCGGGCAGCCCTACTTCCATGACGCTGGCCCCGCCTACAAAATGGTGACTTTAACGAAACTCACGGAAGAGAGAGCCCTTGAGGCGGGCTTTCTAATGGTGTACAACTTGTGAAAATCCAGTATCATTCTGAGGGTGATTTGACCGTCCTTACTTTGTCTTTGTTTCTTTGACAGCTCTGTGTACAAAAATTCCATTAGGGATGCTTTTGAGGAGCGTTTCGAGTAGCCCCACCTGCTGGTCATTTCCGGTATGAAGCTTGCCCTCCGCGACCCTTAAAATTTGATATTCGGCAGCAGGAATATCCAAGGCAGAGTCAGGTACAAATTTCGTCTCTCTAGCATTTCTAGTTCATGAGTTATTTCCAAGCTTAGCACAGAATTTATTTCGGACCTTTTTGTGCCGGCTTTTTCTCACTGGCGATGACGTAGACGTGTAATACATTGGAGTTTCGGGCAGCCCTACCTCCATGACGCTTGCCCTGCCTACAAAATGGTGACCTTAACGAAATTCACGGAAGAGAGAGCCCTTGAGACGGGCTTTCTAATGGTGTACAACTTGTGAAAATCCAGTATCATTCTGAGAGCGATTTGACCGTCCTTACTTTGTCTTTGTTTCTTTGTTAGCTCTGTGTACAAAAATCCCATTAGGGATGCTTTTGAGGAGCGTTGGGAGTAGCCCCACCTGCTGGTCATTTCCGGTATGGAGCTTACCGTCCGCGACCCTAAAAATTTGATATTCGGAAGCAGGGATATCCAAGGCAGAGTCAGGAACACATTTTGTCTCTCTAGCATTTCTAGTTCATGAGTTATTTCCAAGCTTAGCACAGAATTTATTTCGGACCTTTTTGTGCCGGCTTTTTCTCACTGGCGATGGCTTAGGCGTGTAATACAGTGGAGTTTCGGGCATTCCATAGATCCAGGACACTGGCCTCGCCTACAAAATGGTGACCTTAACGAAACTCACCGAAGAGAGAGCCCTTGAGACGGGCTTTCTAATGATGTACAATTTGTGAAAATTCAGTATCATTCTGAGGATGATTTGACCGTCCTTACTTTGTCTTTGTTTCTTTGACAGCTCTGTGTACAAAAATCCCATTAGGGATGCATTTGAGGAGCGTTCGGAGTAGCCCCACCTGATGGTCATTTCCGGTATGAAGCTTGCCCTCTGCGACCCTAAAAATTTAATTTTCGGAAGCAGGGATATCCAAGGCAGAGTCAGGTACAAATTTTGTCTCTCTAGCATTTCTAGTTCATGAGTTATTTCCAAGCTTACCACAAAATTTATTTCGGACCTTTTCGTGCCGGCATTTTCTCACTGGCGATGACGTAGGCGTGTAAAACAGTTGTTTTTCGGGCAGCCCTACTTCCAGACTGCTAAACTCACCTACAAATCGTCAGCTCAACGAAAGTCACGGACAAGAGAGCCCCTGAGACGGGCTTTCTAATGGTGTACAACTTGTGCAAATCCAGTATCATTCTAATGGTGATTTGACCGTCCTTACTTTGTCTTTGTTTATTTTACAGCTCTGTGTACAAAAATCCCATTGGAGATGCTTTTGAGGAGCGTTCGGAGTAGCCCCACCTGCTGGTCATTTCCGGAATGAAGCTTGTCCTCCGCGACCCTACAAGTTTGATTTTCGGATGCAAGGATATTCAAGGAAGAGTCAGGTACAAATTTTGTCTTTCTAGCATGCCTAGATCTGGAGTTATTCTCAAGCTTAACGCAGATTTTCTTTCGGACCTTTCTGTGCCGGCATTTTCTCACTGGCGACGACGTAGGCATGTAATACAGTGGTGTTTCGGGGAGCCCTACTTCCAGGCCGCTCAGCTCACTTACAAAATCGTCAGCTCAACGAAACTCACGGTAGAGAGAGAGCCCTTGAGACGAGCTTTTCAATGGTTTAAAACTTGTGCAAATCCAGTCTAATTCTGTTAATCATTTCTGGTATCAAGCTTTCCCATCGCGAACTTGAAAGTTTAATTTTCGGATGCAGGGATACCCAAGGCAGAGTCAGGTACAAATTTCGTCTCTCTAGCATGCCAAGATCGTGAGTTATCCCCAAGCTTAGCGCAGAATTTATTTCGGACCATCTTTGTGCCGGCATTTTCTCGATTGCGTTGACGTAGTTATGTAATACAGTGGTGTTTTGGGCAGCCTTCTTTCCAGGCTGCTCGCTTCGCCTATAAATTCGTCAGCTAAACGAAACTTACAGGAGAGAGAGCCCTTCGAAACGGGCTTTCCATTGGTGTACAACTTTTGCAGGCCAATATTAGTTTGAGGGTGATTTGACCGTCCTTACTTTTTTTCTCTTTGTTAGCTCTGTGTTCAAAAATCCCATTGGAGATGCTTTTGAGGAGCGTTCGGAGGAGCCCCACTTGCTGGTTGTTTCCGGTATCAAGCTTGCCCAACGCAGCATTTTCTCGCTGGCGTTGACGTAGGCATGTAATACAGTGATGTTTTGGGCAGCCTTTCTTCCAGGCCGCTCGCCTCGCCAACAAAATCGTCAGCTAAACGAAATTTACAGAAGAGAAAGACCCAGAGACTGGCTTTCCAATGATGTAAAACTTTTGCAAATCCAATTTTAATTTGAGGGTGATTTGACAGTCATTACTTTGTTTTGTCCCTTTTGAGATACTTTTGAGGAGCGTTCGGAGTAGCCCCACTTGCTGGTCATTTCCGGTATGAAGCATGCCCATCGCAACTCTGACAACTTGATTTTCGAATGCAGGGATACCCAAGGCAAAGTCAGGTACACATTTTGTCTCTCTAGCATACCTAGATTGGGAATTATTTTCATTTTTTTCGGACCATCTTTGTGCCGGCATTTTCTCGCTGTCATTGACGTAGGCATGTAATACAGTGGTGTTTTGAGAGCCTTACTTCCAGGCCGCTCGCTTCGCCTACAAAATCGTCAGCTAAACGAAACTCACAGAAGAGACAGCCCTTGAGACGAGCTTTCCAATAGTGTATCATTAGTGCAAATCCAATATTATTTTGAGGGTGACTTGACCGTCCTTATCTCGCTTTAGTCTTGAAATCAAGTCGGTAATTGTTGTGAGGTCTAGTTGCGGGACGCTACACACATCCTCGATCCCAACATGTGTGTGAATCAGTCGCAATTACCGTCTTGAAAAACTTGTACCCAGCTTTGTACACATGCAATTGGACTTGCTACCAAAATTGGACGGAGCAGTTTGATTAGTTAAGAATCATGAAGACATGAATATTCATAATACATTTTGCAGCGAGTGACATATTGCAGCTACCAGGCGCACACTTCATTCTTTGATAGGGGGTTTATTTTCTAGTAACGTTATATTATAATGCATTGGTCAAATTTATCTTAACAGAAAGTTAAGAAATTGCTATAATGATTAAAAATATTATGCTTTTTACATGGATGTTGGCAAATAAACTGTCATTAAAAAAAAAAGCCAACAGAAAAGATACATTCCCATGTTTATAATGAATTCTTCCAATTTTGTCAGACGAGCTACCATTGGCCCTCTCTATGGCAACTTTTGCATATGCAATGTATAATTTACCATATATGAATATTCGGCTGGGAACAAGCTACTCAAGTCGTTAGAGCTAACGGACCTTGCCACGACTGTTGCATGAACGGCAGGATGTGTGTTTGTAATAGGCAGCGCTGGCAGACAAATAGGCACTGACCATGCACTGACTAACGACTTGTCATCAAGTCAAACTTTGCTTTTGTCTCTTTGACAGCTCTGTGTACAAAAGTCCAATTGGAGATGCTTTTGAGGAGCGTTCGGAGGAGCCCCACTTGCAGGTCATTTCCGGTATCAAGCTTGCCCATTGCGACCCCAAAAGTTTCATTTTCGGATGCAGGGATACCAAGGCACAGTCAGGTACAAATTTTGTCCATTTAGCATGCCTAGATAAGGAGTTATTCCCAAGCTTAGCGCTAATTTATTTCGGACCATTTTTGTGCCGGCATTTCTTCGCTGACAAGTAATACAATTTTGTTTTGGGGCAGCCTAACATCCAGGCCGTGCGCCTCGCCTACAAACTCGTCAGCAACCCCAAACTCACGGAAGAGAGAGCCTGTGCGACGGGCTTTAGCATGGTCTGAAACTTGTGCAGATCTGATATTGCCCTGATGGTGATTTGACCGTCCTTTTCTGTGACAGCAAATTCCTGTTGAAGATGTTTTTGCGGGGCGTTCGGAGTGTCCCCGCTTGCTGGCTTTTTCGTTGTGAAGCCTGCCTGCAGCGGCCGTAAAAGTTTATTTTTCAGATGCAAGGATACCTAATGCAGAATCAGGTAAAAATGTCGTCTCTCTTGCACGCCTAGATCAGGAGTTATTGTGAAACTCACCGCACATTTATTTCGGGCCATTACCCCGGCCGGCACTTTCTTGCTTCGCAGCCGGCCCCTGTTTTGTTTTTTTCAGTTTCTGTTCGGCCTAACATCCAGGCCGCTCGCCTCGCTTACAAAATCGTCAGCAACACCAAACTCACGGAAGAAAGAGCCATTGAGACCGGCTTTACAGTGGTATCAAACTTGTGCAGATCCGATATTTCCCTGAGGGTGATTTTGCCGTAAAAGTATTTTTTGATCAGGGATACCTAAGGCAGAGTAAGGTGAAAATGTCATCTCTCTAGCCACCTACATCGGGAGAGATGCTTTTGAGGAGCAATCAAAGTAGCCCCAAAGTAGTCTGAAGATGGCGCAAAATGAAATCTGAGATTTTTGGATGCAGGCATACCTATGGCAAAGTCAGGTAAAAATTCCGACTCTCTAGCATGCCTAGTTTAGGTGTTATTCCCAATTTTAGCGCAGATTTGTTTCAAATCATTTTTCGGCCGGGATTTTCTTGCTATGAACGCAGCCCCGGTGGGCTGTGGGTGGTGTCAGCCCTACTCCCTGGGCGCTCGCCCCGCCTACAAAAATCGTCACAAAAATGAAAGTACGACGAGGAGAGAGCCCTGGACAATGGTTCTCGAATGGTAGGAAACTTGTGCACATCCGATGGTATTCTGGGGGCGATTTGACCGTCCTTGTTTTTTATTTATCTCACTTCCAGCTCTGTGTACCAAAAACCCGTTAAAGATGCTTTTAAGGAGCATTCGGAGTAGCCCCATTTGCCGGCCATTAACGCCGGAATTGTCTTGCTATAGTATTGATGCGCAGCCCCGTGGGCTTATTTGGGGGTGGTGGTAGCCCTACTCCATTGGCGCTCGCCCGCCTACAAAATCGTCGCAAAAATTGACCAAGACGAGGAGAGAGCCCTGGACAATGGCTCTCCAATGGTAGGAAACATCCGATGGTATTCTGGGGGTGATTTGACCGTCCTTGTTTTTTTATTTCTCTCACTTTAATCTTTGTGTATAAAAACCTTTACAGATGTTTTTGAGGAGCATTCGGAGTAGCCCCACTTGCCGGCCATTTGCGGTCCGAAGATGGCACAAAATGGCATCAAAAGTCAAATTTTCGGATGCATGAATACCTAAGGCACAGTCAGGTACAAAGTTTGACTCTCTAGCATGCCTAGTTCAGGAGTTATTCGCAAACTTAGCGCCGATTTTGTTTAAAATCATTTTCGGCCGGAAATTTCATGCTACCGTTAGACACTCTATTCAGCTGAAACTTTAATAGGTGACTTTGTACATTTTTTTATAATTTGGCCCTACTTTTAATCAGCATTAAAACTTCAGTTTGTATCAGAGAACTGGTACGCCACTCACGAAGTCGCATCTTTTTAAAACTTGTTACTTTTTTTGTTGTTATACTTTGACAGAAAATTGCATCGTTGGTTTAATGGTGCACTATGGTATTACAGGGACATCAACTTAACATGACATCAAAGAATCGGCGTTACGCCAAACCTGTTTTTCAGATTTTACAAGCGAAGTGCTGGTAGCAATAAAGACATTTAAAAGAAACTACAAGCAATCTATACAATGAACTTTTGATTTATATACTTTACTTTATTTAGCTGACATAAAGTTGCATCGTTGGTTTAGTGGTACACTATGGTATTACATCAACTTAGAATAGGCCCTACACCGGCCCATACCTATTTTTCAGATTTAAAGTAAAATAAAATGAAGACATGTAAAAGCAACATAGCAATCTAATACAACTGACCTTCATGCAATATATTTTATTATTACTATTATTATTATTATTATTATTATTATTATTATTATTAAATACACATAACAGCACAATATGTGCTACACAAAGAGCTGAAAAATACTTATAATATGTAGACATTAATCTATTTTTCAGTTCCCTTGATCCGTTAAGAACACCACAGATTTTACAGGTGAGAAAGTAATAAAGACATGTTAAAGAAACCAATCAATCTATACAACTAACTTTCATTTAATATCGTTTACTTATAGTTTGATTCATTTGTTCAGTTATCTTGTTTTATTATATTTTTTTCTAATTTATTTAGTTTTATTGAAAATATGCACCACAGCACAATATGTGCTACTCAAAGAGCTGGAAAAACAGTTACATGGGGTGTTTCTTTAACCAAGTGAGACTGGTTGTACATACCAAGTATCTATAATAAATAACTTAAATAAATACTTTTAAAGAAAATATTCACAATTTCAGCAAAGGCAATATCAATATACTATCATAAATAATACAGTTTTTTCAGAAAATTTCGACAAAAAGTCAATTATTTGAACTCTCGGTAATGTTAATGTACTACTTGGCTCGGTCCGTTAGCACACGGTCACGACCTTGTCGGTTTTAAACTTCCGTTTATGACTTAGTCGCTTCTTTTCATCTCCTTTCAATCATTGGCGTTAAATATAAATTTACCTTGTACAAACTTGTTTATTAAAAAGACTTTTATAAATAAATATTATAAAATGATTAAATATTGTCAGAAAAGCAGCAAGATTTCAGTCAAAACAGAATAAGTTATCATCCTCAAAAGTTATTTCAATAAATAGCATAAATATTGTTTAAAAATATAAATATAAATATAACGTTATTATCTAAATCATTTCCATCATAAGCCTAGCTTCGGAAAATTGACCCCGTTGCAATTTCTTTTCATTTTGTTCATTATGTTATGAAATTATCTGATTTATTTATTTATTGTTGATGATATTTTGTTGGTTTTACTGAAGTGCATATGTTAGCTTGTGCACTATTTTGTCATTGCACCAAATACAGCGTGTTGAATGAACTCGTTAGTGGTCATCGTCCTTTTTTGGGACGCACACAGGTACACGCAACAGGAACTCGTTCGTAATCACTCTGATAGCTGTCAGAAAAAGAAAAAAAAAGATTTAAAATTAGTTTTTCAAACTCAAACTCACCCCTAATCAAACTTTGCACAAAACTTGACCAATTTAGAAGTGCATAAGTCGTTAAGGGGTTTTCATGTGTGGTTTTTAAGTGTAATTATGAACTATGACCCAGTTACTGCACGCACACGCCCTCACTCCGTATCATATCTCACGGAGAGCGCGTGCGCATACAATAACTATATAGGTGAGAGTTAGTAATAGACATAATGCATTGACGTCTTCAAGCCGCCATCTAAGAGGTAAACCGCTGATGATATGGAAACCATTGATGTCTCTGATGGAAACGCACAGATTTGCACGCGCAGCGCGCTGGAATGACCAATGAACAACCTCCTTTTGACCGAGGGCGCCCTACTGAAATGACGCCATTTGCGCAAGGTCTTTTCCATGTACAGACACATGCCTGCTTTGATCATGACGAGACAGCCCCTTTAATCACAACTCAAATATTGCTCGTTTGGAGTTATTTTCTAAGTGAGAAATGACTATCTAGGTAGAAGATCGACAGCAGCTTAGACAATTGAAACTATATCTTATATCAGCTTGTTTGAAACTATATTTGCTGTAATTAAGATTCAATTCCAAATTAGGTCAACAACAACAAAATGTTTGTCTTCGTCTGACCGACAGTCATCTGCATTGCGACCGAAATGTTTGTATTTGTTCAAAATTGTCATTAAAAATCTCAAATAATTGGTCGGAAAATGTCAAAACAGGAAATATTGAATGTAACAGTTTACTAACCCACGGTGTTTAACAATAGACATCATATAAAAAAAAAATATATATATATATATAAACAAACACTGGTTAATGTCTCAACGGAAAATAAAAGAATCGATTTTCTGTGACATTCGTGTTCGACACCGTCTGAACTGGCGATACTACCTACCGACCCTACCTTTGAGGACCTTGTATGGACAAACAAACTTTTTTTTTTTTTTTCTTTTTTTTTTTTGCTTTATGTGTTATACAGGGTCTTTTCCTTTTTTGTGATAAATCTTTTATTATATTTTCAGCTGTTTCTTTTACCCATGAAATAGTTTGCTATTGTTTTTTGTTTTGTTTTTTTACCACAAAAGAGTCTTTCTCGAAGGCTTATGGACAACACAACACACTTAAACAGTTAGTGTAAAAATACTTACATCTGAGTTCCGTTTCTGCAGGAGTGTTTACGTAATACTTTTACGTCGAAAAATATGGGGTGACAACTGCTGTCACTTGTAAAGTTCTGCCCATTGGGTTGAATGCAATCTGGACATGAGCACTGAGCGTAGGACATCGTCTGTGGGTGCCTGCAAAAAAGCATTGAAAAAATGGTTAAATAGTACAAGTTCATTGAGATACCAAGTCATCAAATGAGTTACAGTAAGCTATATCGGCTGGTGGCACTAAGTCATGGCGGATGTTTCTTCTTTCATTGTTTTCTCAGAAGTGCAGTGTCCTGGGGGAGTCAAAGACCTTGCAATCTTAGACTGGAGTTTATAATAATAATAATAATAATAATTAAAACTTGTAAAGCGCCATCTATCTAAGACTAAACTTATTCCGAGGCGCATAAAAACCAAACAAAAAACAGAGTAACCACATGTATTCTAAAAGGAGGGGTTTTCACTCATACACTTCGTGCACCAAGTTGTACATGTACAGACATACGGACCAGTGAAGTGGAGCCATCAGTTCTTTGTAGGTGGCTCCCATATATCTTCCTGGCAGCCGGTGGTAGGTTTTGTTGCTTCCAACATCCCCCTCCCCCCCCCCGCCAATCAAACTTGTTGACTGACTGGGGTAATTCACTGGGTTTATTCCCTCACTTAAAGGTTTTAAAGAGGTTAACTGAATCTCACCTGTTTTTGTCCGTGTGTGGTACGTATATCCATGGACATAGTGACCTCCTGTTCCGTGGGATGCTACCTTCAAGTAAGCTTTCATTACATCCGGGTTGTGTGTAAGGGGGGATGTCATCAACACTGGCCTCTTCAGTATCGTTTGCAATACATCGACTTATGCCATCTTGTGCTAGTTGTGACAGCAGGGAATAACTACCTACAAAAGCTTCAACATCGGGGCCCCCTACTAATATGGTCAAGCCTGAGCTTTGGGTACTCCCTTCCGTAGCAGCGGTTACGGACCGCTTGTGGTTTTCCGGGGTCTCGCCGTTTGTGGACGGTAGTCGAATCTCAGTCCCCTGGGCAGTTAGGGATTCCGAGTTGCTGATAACTTGGGCTAGGTCTGGTGCTGTGATCTCTGTGATTACACCATTGTTTGTGTGTTGATTGCTCGGTATGACGTAGCAGTCAGTCAACAATCCATTCAAGAATACAACGAGAACCAAAGTAGCAGTTGCCTTAAAAAAAAATAAAATACACATAATATTATTTGAAAGAGTACAACGTATATTTCGTATACCTGGAAATCAAACTGCACGCTTAAATTCGGAGAGTCGTTAGAGAGTAGCATTGTCTGCTTTTTGCCGAAAATTTAACGTAAAATGTATATCCCTGTGTCTTTTGGGTGATGCAACCTTTTACATCATTTTACAAACCCTTTCACAAAGTGGGATCTCTTCACGAACTTGTTTTCCCCATAATTATACATTAATTCAAAATCTTCATAGTAACAAATGTAAGTATAAGTGATTGTGACATAGTTTTCATGAACAATGTCTTGATAATATTGTGCATTTACCTACGAAGTCACGCTCAACCATCCTATTGTCCAAAATGTCTTTTCTTATTCTTTTTTTCTCCTCGAAAAAATGACGTAGTTTTGTGATGTTAGATTTAAGAAAACAAATCAAGAACGAGCTCAAGGGCCATGTCACCGAGGCAAATTTTACAGGAAAACCTGAGGTAAACCATGGAGGTAAAATACATCCATGGGTAAACCAACTCCACTGTTTTATTCCAAATGAACACTTTGCTTCCACAAACAGTATACAGTATCTACTGTCCCGGAGCAAATGATATCAACATTGACCGTGAATGGGTTTTGTTCTTGCCTATAGGGAACTGGTTACCAGCTGCTACCGAGCCGTGGCTCACCCACCAATCATACAAGGAAATTTTGCAAAACTCCCCCGTGCTGCCCGCACGTGGTATTTACGCAAAACGCAAAGTAGTACCTTCAAAAAATGACTTGCCCGTAAAAAGTTTATACACTGTAATGTCTGACACTGTCAAGTGGGATTTAATGGGCTGCTGAATCATAAATTGAATTCATTTAGTGTAATTCATTCTAATTGAGTATAAAATACATTTAGAATTTAACAATAAGTATGAATCTTACCATATTAAACACCATTATAACAGTTCACTGTGTAGTCTTGGGAAGAACCGTGAGGTACAAAATGCAGTCAAACAAACTGATCGTAGAGAAACTACTTGGTTCACTTCGTGTTCAACAAAGCCAGCACTGGATCGGGTATATCTGAAGAAGGTAACAACTTAGCTTGTACTTAGTTTGTTTGCCGTTTGCAAGTTATATATCTTTTCAGGGTGAATGTGGATCCGGCATTCGTTTCTTAATAATCTTCTAAAAATAAACAAAATGCGCTGTTGCAAAAGCCGATAAACGACATATTAGGGAGAAGAAATATAAAACCATTTAAAAACTTCGCTCCAACAATAATAAGGTCCCGTCTAAACACCGGCAATTTGCGGTCAGTCTGTTCAACAAGCAAAACTTTGTAATATAGGATCCCAGTCCGGGAATTTAACATAATTTCCCTTAACTTGATATTCGAATCCGGACCGGACGTCGAGCTAAAAATACAAAATGAAGTATGTGTGCTGAGTGTGAAGTACAAAATATCAATTACAAATATTGTCATTTTAACTAGTAATTGTTTGTTACACTCCCTTGAATAGGACGCCATAATTTTAGAGTAATTTTCGTTGTAGGACTACATTAAAGTTATAGTCATTGTTTATAGCCCGATGCACCATGCTACAGTGAAAGACCAGAAATCATATTATTGCGTCATAGCCTTCACTCAGTTGGACCGTTGGGGGCAGCTGCAAATTAATGGTACCTAAGCTCGAAACAGTCTCAAAGTGCTTGATAATTTGACATGATTTTGACTGCTTTTTATAAAACATCGTCTCAAATTATATCACCCCTCGACTTGTGTGTATTTCTTTCCCTTTGCTTTTGTTAGTCTTGTCTGTCTGTAAGTTGTTTGTTTGTCTGTCGGGGTGTTTGTTGGGCTGTTTGTTGTGGTGTTTGTTGGGGTGTTGGGGTATTTGTTTGTTGGTTTGTTGGGGTGTTTGTTTGTTTGTTTGTTTGTTTTATTGATTTGATTTGATTTGTTTTATTGTCCAGATAAATGGAAATTCTTTTTACACATGGTTACAAAGTATGTACATCAAGCATGAGTCAATTGAACAAACTTCAAATTGCACATATCTCATCTGAGTAAGTCATATTAATAATTTTAAACTTAATCATTATAGAATCAACACTTAATTCAAGCACAATAAATCATACTTTTCAATTTTAACTATATGATCTCATTAATGACTGTATATTTAATTTCACTATTCATATATAAATAGTATTAATCACTTTAAATATTATAATTTACTTTATTCAGTCATTTTAGTTTCAAGCGGGTTCGCTTTAGAAACTCGTTTGTCCCCGATTTGGGGTTATTGACTTTATTGGTAATTTCACGGTACATTAATACAAATTACAGGAAAGCATGGCGTCAACAAGCAACCACACTCTATGGAGAAAAAAACATGGAAAAACCCCCAGGGCCATAGAGAAGAGGCAGCGTCGTAAAAACCGGAATGCCCACGCAGTATCTACATCCTGCTAAATCTTTCCCTGCAGCCGCTGTGGCAGGACCTGCCTATCCCACGTAACCTGTGTGAGCAGAATTCTGTGTCCCCCACCCCCCCCCCCCCCCAATACGGCGAATTGTGTACAACCTTTTTCTGATAGTGCCCTCATGTTAATTTCCCATAGAAAGGGGAAGATGCACAAATAATAATAAAACATCAGCAATTTATGTTTGTTCAGTATTTCACGAGCACAACGGGCGAAGCCAGGGGGGAGGCTGGGGCACAAAATATCAAGTACCCCCCCCCCCCAGGTGCCCCTCAAGAAAAAAATCGCAATAGTGCTCACACAAAGAAAGAGAAATAGAAGAGAGGGGGAAGTGATGAACGATCGCAATCGGTATCGCTACCGCAAAATGCCATTCGAGGATGCCATTCGAGGATAGTGGCCACCTGCAAAGTCCCCTTCCAAAATAAAAGCATGACACCCCCCCCCCCCCGACAAACCCATTCTCCCTGCCCCCCCCCCCAAGCAGTGCCCCCTCTTAAAAGCAACATTCCCCTTTGCCCCCGCCGAAAAAAGGTCCTGACTACAAACTACGCCGCTGCCAATAATAACCTTTGAGATGTATTAAAAGGATGTGGAACCAGCTTATATGAAACACATATACCTTAAGTAGTTCATTTGCCAAAGAACAAGAATTACTCCATCAAAAGCTTTAGACAATCCAGTCTAAAAAATAATGGCATCAATACGGTTTGTACCACACTATTAAGTTAATGTCCACTTACAAAATACAGTGGCTTTTTATTTTGCGAGCTTTGAAAGTGCGCCCTCTAATGGCATTATCTTGACAAAAGTCTGGCACCGTATTATTTTTTGGGTGTACACTTTGGTATGTTGATTTGTAGGTACCAGACTTACTAAAATATTATACCCAAACAAAACGTACAAAACGTGTGTGCGGAATGTTCACGCCGTCAACATGACCGACATTCAAAGGCCAAGATCGTCATGAGATTGTTGCAAATTGTAGGCCCGTCACCTTAATTTAAACTCAGCTTAAAGGTACTGTAAGTGCGTATTATACCTTGATAATAATTGCATTTCGACTGTTTAGGTGTCCCGATTAATATAGAGGCTGTTGGGTGACAGTTTTTAGTTATATTTTTTGTTAGTAAGTAACGATTACGATGTTCCGGCCGTCCCAACTTGACAACTGTCCCAACTATAGATAGTTGGGACTTATTCGGTTCGTTCCGGTCCGCTATCGTCTCCCCGACCCTCATAGCATGCATAGGTCATCATGTACAAAATCCTATTCGAAACTCACGTTTATGCACCTGGACTTCTCTTTTGAAAACGTAGCTCGCCAAAATTAGGCTATTATATTTATATGTGTTTATTGTTTTCACAGTGAGCTCGGGGTGGGTCCAGAAAATCCACTCCGCAAAAAAAAGATGCAAAAAATGATAAATTCCCATCGTTTATTCAGAATCGTCGCCTTCCGATAACAAAAGTGGCCGCCGTCGCAAATTGTAAGGAGTTTTCGATTGAATATCATTGAAAGTCAGGGATCAACCAAAACAGCCCGATACAAAAATGTACAGACCCATCTTTCTCAGAATTATGTCATTGGAGGTTCTGGGATTATGAGAAATTTTCCTTCAGAAGGGTATTGTTTGCGATGGCTATTATTTGTAAACACCATTTTAGCGTGAGGTCAGAGACTTGTAATAGATTTACACCTACTCCTGGGGCTTTAGTAAAGCCGCTTTACCCCCTTCACAGTCCATAAGGATGTGGGCAATGGGTATCATTCACTAGGAGCCTGGCTGGTAGAGCAGAATGCAGTTACCTTCCAAGCTTTTTACGAAGCAATTATGGTTAAGTGCCCTGCTCAAGGGCACAAGTGTCATGACCGGGTATCGAACCCACACTCTTCTGCTGACAACACCAGAGCTTGGGTCCGGTGAACTAGACCGCTCGACCACGACATGCCAGTATTAAAAAAAACACTAGATTTATCCAGTGAAAGCTGCAACAATTTGACTTTAAAAAAACAGACATGTACTAATGCTAAACCATAACAATGTTTTGAAATTTGTTTGCAGTGAAGGATGATGACGTTGCCTGGAGTTTTCATACATTGACGAGGTTCTGAAGTTGAGAGCCAACTGAGGACAATGGAATGTAGGTGCATATTGTATATATTCCTTTTGTGTGAATTAGAGTGCTAAAACTTAACAAAAGATTCCTCAGAATCAACCAACACTAGTGTAAAGCCTGGTTCGTACTTCCTGTGAATGCGAGTGCGAAGCCAATTTTGACGCCACAGCTCTGTTTTCGCTGGGAATGTTTCGCAGGAGTTGAGCACATCTCAACTGTTGCGAACTGTTCGTTGCGAAGTTGTGACGCCAGAATTCACTTTGCATTCCCATTCGCAGGAAGTATGAACCGGGCTTTACTTGTAGGCCTTATGACACTTGTGAAATGTTTAGTGTCAATGGGAACCATCTTCCAATAGTTGAACCCTATTAACATGGCGGGACGGAAAACCCAATCCACGTAAGGCTCCGGTTAACAGGTAGGGACTGAAAATCCAATCCTTACGTAAAGCCGCGTTCGCATTGGATTAATATTAAATCGAGACCAAAGGTAACATTCCAATGGGTAAATATTACCAGTGTCCGCACGAGGATTATTTGACGTAGGTAAACTGACCGAGGCGATGGTGAAACAAACTGACTGATTAAATATTAACACATTAAGGGCACTACACCTATGACCTTTAACAGGATGGGACAAAATACATAACCTGGCTTGTATAAAAAAAAAAGCACAGCAGTGAGAAAAACAGCACAAGCAAAGGGATGCAATTTCTGAGTTCTGTATACTGCTGCGACAACAACATGAGTGTGATGTCACCAGCACATGCATGTCATAGTTCACTCCCATGTGTCATGTGATCGTGGCAGTGCAGTGAACCGGATACGGGTAGTATTTTACTTGCCAGTTTTACCAGTTTGATGCGTCCACACTGGACTTTTCGGCTCGGTTAGTTTGACCAGGTAAGCTTACCTGGGCAGAAGGTCCAAACTACCCATTAGACCCGGTTCAGTTACCTGTGTGAAATTCTCCTGGGCTGTGCGCACTCAACTTAAAATGGTCAAGTTATCCATTTGCTTGGTTAGTTTACCATGTATACCCCCCAAAAGTCCCATCTGAACACGGCTTAAGAATCTCATTAACAAGTATGTAATGAGCACCCAATCCACATGTACAATAAGGCTCTAGTCAGAGTAGGAAATCTGGGGTGGATTTCACAAAGAGTTCAGACTAGTCTTATCTCGAGTTGGGACCAGTTACTCGTCCTAACTTACGACTAGCCATGTTTAATAACTCCTAGGACTAGTCCTAAGTTAGGACTATCTTTGTGAAATCGACCCCAGGGTGTATAGAGATGAAGGCTTGGTAAGGATCCACGAACCAACCTGAATCCCATTTTTACAGAACCTGTTGTTCATACAGTTTGGCAACATTTGACTATTAAGCCTGGCAACAACAACAATAACTGATAAAAGTTAAATTAATAGTAGGTGTTTTTGTCCCAAACCCTCCTCTATGCAGGTACCGCAGACTGCCACAAAGTACCATACCGCCTAGGCTAGCATTGGGTGCATGGGTTTCTTCTGTTTGTACAGCTGGTATTATGTTGTAACCCCATGGTCTGTGTACTGTGGACTTAATCTCCACAGTCTCCTGTGGCATTTTGTGGAAAGAGCCAGTTTGGCTGGAGATTACACTGATAGTGGCTTGTGTACTGTGGACTTAGTCTCCACAGTCTCCTGTGGCATTTTGTGGAAAGAGCCAGTTTGGCTGGAGATTACACTGATAGTGGCTTGTGTACTGTGGACTTAGTCTCCACAGTCTCCTGTGACATGTTGTAGAAAGAGCCAGTTGGGCGGATAGTTATAGTGTTTTAATTGGCGTGTAAAATATCATAATACAGGTAAAGCAATGCTCCCCGATTCGACACAATCAGAGACTGTACCGGAAGTACCCGACCCACCTCAAACCTCCTACGGAGCATCCTCGGGGAGCACTACGAAAAAGAAGATGAGTGAAACCAGCAAGAAAAAGAAGAAGCGTAAATCGGAAGACAAGAGTTCACAGAGCTCCAAAAAGAAGAAGTTGAGTAAAGAGAAGTCACACAAAGAAAAGGTGGGAATTTTCTCTCTATTGAAAACCGTTTTGTCATTGCAAAATCAAATCTCCTAAATTAGCACTTGCGTTATGCCCTAGTTTGAAAATTTTAAAACCTTGTATCTGGCTTAAAATGGCCCTTTGAGGCCAACAGAATTTGGCTCCTTGGCCCATCCTGCGCTCTGGCGTACATAGATATGCGTTTTCCATTGTTGCATCAGCGTTTTACCTCTTAGATGGTGGCATGGTGACGTCAGCGCATATGGTCTATTTTTTAATGGTTTTACATTGAACCTTTTAAACGTTAACTCACAGGCATGAAATTCTTCCTTCTTAAGTCTGATTTCTGATTTGTTGGCCCCCCTGAAAAATTAGCAAAATTTGTTTTCCATAGCCTGAAAAGTCTATTAACGCCTTTACCATGTACATGTAGGTCGGCCCTTGTGCTCAAAAACCGTTTCCTGCAATTTTCCAAGGGCCAAATATGCCTGTACTAATTAAAACCACCCCCGTAGCCTGTCGTGGCCAAACGGTCCAGAGCACTTGGCTCAAGTTCTGATGGCAAAGTCATCGGATGTGGGTTTGGATCCTTGTCAAAGTGACACTTGTATCCTTGGGCAAAAGCACATAACTGTGACTTGCTTCTCATCACCTAGAGGTGAATTGGCAGAGGTGGTTCTGATTTGACAGGGGTGTGTACCCGGCGCTTGGGGGAAAAGTCCACAAGAAAGCAGGGCTTGTAGCTCAAAATGTTTACTGAACCAGAAATTTGTGTACAAGACCAGAATCAAAAGTTGCCACTGCCTTTCACCTCTGTGGACCCCGGTTCAAATCCTGTACCGGAGCCTTGCATGTGGATTGAGTTTTCAGTCCCTACCTGATAGTGTGGGTTTTCCCCCTTTGGGGTTTTCCTCCCACATCTTAAAACTGAACATTTCTTCTCATTTCCTGTTCATCCTGGCGCTAATTGGATGTGTAATAAATTATAAAATAATACATTAACGAATTCTTTTCAGAAGAAGAAATCTAAGAAGGGGCAGTTAAATGTGAAGAAATCTGACCCAACGGAGCCAGACTCGGACGTTGACCTCGAGAATGACGTCAAACCTATACGAGACTACATCAAAGACAGGGAGCTTATGCTGCAGCACATGTTTAAGAGTGTCATAAAAGCCAATAAGTTACAGGCCATGCTTCCTGAGATACTCAAGGTAGGTTAGGACTAGGGGTCAGCCTAGCTGGGATGTTAACCAATTTTCATGTATCAGCAAGTTCGAGTGCACACCATTGTTGACTAAAGGTGGACTATTTTGACTCGAACCCAGGCTGGTTGACCATTTGGCACCAGCCTTAGGACCATGGTTTCTTTCCTGGTTCCAATAGCCTTGTTCCATGCTAACCCCTGTAAAGCATTGATGGGAACCAGTGACACTATGGTGAAATGGCAGAAGACAAGGGAAATGTTGATGTATCGATGGTTGACTAGACTTCCAAACAAGGCGTTTGTTAAAACTAAAAGTTGACTACTTTGACTCAAACACAGACTGGTCAACCATTGGTTGACTACTGTGGTTGACCATATGGCACCAGCCTCAGGACTATGTTTCTTCCTCGGTCCCGGTAGCCTTGTTTCATGCTAACACGTGTAAAGCGCAGAAGGGAACCAGTGACAATATAAGCAAAATGGCGGAAGGCAGTGAAGTGTTGAGTACCCACTGATGGTTAACTAGACTTCCAAATAAGTCATTCGAGTGAGTATGCCACTGTGCATGTGTGTTGCTAGACAGTGGTCAACCACAGGTCGACTAAATGTGTGCACTGGCTCTTTCTCTTTATTGCAATGGTTCATGTACATACCCATGTAAGGAAATGGACGTGATCAGCTTGTGAGTTAACCTGATGAAAGTTACTGGAAAATGTTGGCATAGTAGTCTCAGGTATCATGAATGGCCACTGCCAGACATTTTCATTGATTGGAGGGGGGGTGCCTGCCAGACATGCCCAAATGGCTACCCTCCTGGGCTCTTGCTTGTATTAGGTTCCAACTTCGACATAGAGTATTTCACTGGGGGCCAATTTCATATACTGTTTCTAAGAGAACAGATTTGATGTCTAAAATATAATATTTTATATACAGTCAACCCTCCTACTCTTTGACCATTGAACACAATTCAAAGTGGTTTTGAATGATACAAATGCTATGCCAGCATGCAATATGATATCATGTAGTGAATGCATTCACACAGTACAAAGTCAACCCTCCTACTGTTTGACCATTCAATATCATCAACTGTGGTTTTGAATGATAGAGATGGTAAGTTGGATGGCGGGGACTGGAGGGAACTGAAATAGGATAAGCTGGGCTCAGCTCGGTGATGCGTGTTAGGCTGACCTGGAAATGGATCCTAGAGACAACGGTTTACTTTAATCCTTGGTTTCAAAATTGTTTGGTAATCAAGCCAAGTTTGAAATCGTGTGAATTTTTTGGGTTTTTTTATAGGGACTTGCCATTGAGGACTTAAAGAGCCTATGTCTTATCCAACTGGAAGGAATGTCCAAATCAAGGATTGCATCTATCTTGGCAGGTAGGTCTATCAAGCTCCAAACACCATCTATTATAATAAAAATACAGCTGAAAAGCTAAAGAACCTTGGAGTGGTGCTGTACGTATGTAGGGGTGCTGTTCGTTTGTCAGCTAAAGATATGGTCACATCCAGGGTTTGCCATTAGCTTTTTCAGTGACTAACCAGCGGGATCAAATCACTTGTCCGCTAGCTTTTTCACCGGTCCATATTTCACCTTCTTTTCGACGCTGAACTGTGCAGACGGACCACTTGCAGTGAATTTTGACTGGTCCTCAGGTATTTTTACTAGTATTTGGCCAGTGGACCACTGTTTCAGGAGAACGCTGACACCAACATTTTACCTGTTTTTTTTTAAACCCTTAAGTGCAGAAGTAACCCCAGGAGTTACACAAATGCCGGAAGATTCTACTAGTTACTGGGCAGTTAAGTGAGCCAACAAGTTTGATTGGCAGGGGGGAGGGGTGTTGGAAACCTCAGAACCTCACACAAGTAAAGCAAGACATCTTGAAACCTGCTACAAAGAACAGGTGGCTCGACTTTATCAGAGGGTTAGATGTGGGTAGGGCTGTATGTCTCTACAATTTTGTGCACAAAGTGTATGAATGAAAATATTTTTCAACCCTCAAAAACAAAACTTCATAACTTTAAAACCTGATTCCCCTCTTAGATATGTGGAAAGGTCCAGTCCAGGCTATCAAGGACTTTGACTCCTCCAGGGTATTGCACTTTGGAGAAAACAGTGATATATCAAATGTGCCATGACTTAGTCTTACCAGCACATACTTAAGGGTTTTAAATTTCAATATTCCTAGGGGAAGAGATGCAGTCCTCTTCAGAAGAGGAAGAATCAGACTCTGACATCGAGAAAGTCCTCCGTAGGCGAGATGAAACAAAGGATGTTATCAACAGCGAGGTGATAGACTCCACCTCTATCCTGCCTCATGCGTCCCCATGCACTGTTGATGTAGGGGAATCGATCTCTGTGCATGAAGAAGTGGCTGGAGAGGAGGCCATTGAAGGAGATAGTGACGATAATGATGAAGCTGGTATGTATATTGACCCTGGTGTATTCAGTGACATATTGTCGCGTCAGTCCAAAAACATTGTATAAATTTTGCAAAAACGTCCTCTTTTGCACGAAAAACGTCCTCTTTTGCACGAAAAATGCTCAAGCAAAAATGTACCTCGATTTTGCCAAAATTTTGTAACTCGCATGAAAATGCTCCTTGCAAAAACACCATATCACAATTTGGGAAAAATATTATATTTGGCATGAAAATGTTCCGTGCAAACAATGTTGTTTTAGCTCATACTTGTTTTGTGTCTACATCGGGGCTATTTTCAGCAAGATATGACGCTTAGATAGTTCCAACCTCGCACTTAACATAAGGGCTATTTTAGGAGATACTTTGCTTTTGCACTGACACAGCCATATTTACATGTATAACAGTTTTACAACTTACTGTCAAGGTTTCTGAAACTTTTCCGGACCCACCTCATTTTCGATGCTTGTGAATTCTTACACATTAAAACAAAATAAAAATGTTTTGGGTCTTTTAATTCATTCATTACAAATCATTCTTGACAGGTTGTACGAAAAGATGGGTTTTGGTTGAAGGTGGTCTCTTGATGTAGAAAAGACACCCAACTCTGCATGGGCATAGGACACTGTTCCAATCCCAAAGATTTCTATAAGAAGAAAACTGTTATAACACAAGCATTTGTTTTGACCTTTGGAAAGCATTTGGTTATTTTGAAACAAGCTTATTAACAGCTTCCACTCAGTTCTGGTCAATTTTAAAATGGATTAAAACAAAATGACTGGAAATTTAGTGTTAAAAGGTAGGGTGTGTCAGAGATTGGTTTTTGTCAGCGTAATGCTAATTTATTGGCAAAATTATCAAGAAAGATACAATAACAGTCACATGTGAAAGTTTCAGCTGAAAAAAAGTGTCTACCTTCTGAGAAAACAGCAAAAAACTGTCACAGCATTTTCACAAGAACGTCAAATCCATCCATGGTTAGCAAGGTGACAGCATGTACCAACCCCATCTCTGGCCGCAGCATTCACAAACAGACATTAGCCCTCAGAAATCTGAGAAACGTTTCATGCATGAATCGATTCTTAGATTCAAATGTTTTGGGTTGGAAAATTATCCAAAACACATTACTTTCAAGGGAATCCTTTCCCAAAAGAGTTTGTACTATCAACAGCTGGAGTGCTTTTCACCAAGGAAGTTTTTATTGTCATTAATTTGTGGAGTATTTACCAATGTATAACCATACTTTTAACCTCATTTTTGTTCATGATTAGAATGTGGAGAAGAAGAAGCTGCCAGTGCAGATGAAAGTTGGCAAAATGAGAACACCAGAGATGATGGTGATGTAGAGGAGGAGATGGAATGTAGGCAAGATGAAGAAGTAGATGATCACGATGCGGATCCAAATGAGGAGGAGGAGGAGGAGGCTGGAGGGGAAGGGGATAGTCAAGAGGAGGAGTTAGTGGTGGAAATTAAGAAACCCAAGAAGTTTCGTCGCATAAAGATTGTACCAACTGAGGGTGAAGAGTTTGAGGAAGGGGAATTGACGAGTGATGAAGTGGGTAAGAATCTAGCCACTGTGTCAAAGTAACAGCATTGTTTCAGGGATTCAAGGAAGTACTCCTTTTGAATATCTTTCTCATTCATTCCTTTAAAACAATGCATTTAGATAACTTTTTGTTGACAAATCAGTAACGATCTTCATGTACTGAAATCGGATTAAAAGTAAACACAAATACAATTTTTAACATGCCTTCAACAAATAAATTGATGAAGCAGTTGTTTCTTGTATGTTAAATTTTTTTTTAGAACCAAGCAGATTAATAGTTGTTGCTTTTTAATATTTGTTTGCTTCTGATTTCCAAGTTTCTAAATATAGTTAGATTCTACTAATTGTTCCGTTGAAACTGATGAAGAAAGTGTGACTCCCTCAGTGTGGACGTATTGCACTTTGATATTTGTTTGCTTCTGATATCAAAGTTTCTACTTCTAGTTACCGCTAAAATTCTACAATTTCTTTTTGATTAGACAATGAAATTGTGACTTCCTTAGTGTTGGTGTATTGCTTTTTGATGGGTTTTTTTTTTCTTTCTTTTTTTTCTGATATAAAAAGTTGCTAATTATAGTTCAAATTCTATATTCCATAGAAACTGATGAAGAAAGTGTCCTGTCCACCAAGGAAGAGGTGGAGGTATCATCCAGACCTGAGAGTGACGAGCAAATGGTTGAAGACCCAGAGACAAGCCATGAAGTGGCTGTCTCAGTTGAGGATGAATTAACACAGGAACCTAAGAAATCTCAGCCCAAGACTATTCCTAAGAACGCTGTGGATTCTCTCGCTAACCAAGGTAACCAGGTCATTAACGACAACGACAACGACAACGACACTGATGACAATGACGATGCTATTGATTCTGTTCTCACTAAGACAAAGAATGAAAAGGACGTCACATCAGATGACGCATTGAACGTCCTCGCTGAAGACGATAACTTTGACATCGACGCAAAGGAAAGTTGTAATCTCGTAGAAACTGCGGATGGTGTGAACGATTCGGATCGTGATGCTGACACCGACGATTCGAAGGATGACGTCAGTGTCAATGATGAGGTTGACATTGACGTCAAAAGTGAAAATGATGAAGATAAGGATATCGATGATTGTTTAATTGCAAACGAAACCGATAAAAACGTTGATGTCGTTGCAAAACCAGGGAAGATTCAGGAGCCTCCGCAGCCCCCTAAACAGTCTCAAGGGGCTTCGGGTGGTGCAACTTCCGCAAAGTCAGGACGTAAAGTTGCTCAAGAACTGGAAGTACTTGAATTGGAACTTCGTGCACGGGCGATTCGATCACTTATGAAACAATACGGAAAAGACGTTGGTTGAGTACTTGTTATTTTCGATAATGTAATTAACGCGGAACACTGTTTTAGTTAGCTGCTAAAACACTGCTGCAGAATGTTCTGTTAAATCTTGCCAAAGAAACCAGTCCGGATCAAACTGTTACATCGATGTACAAACTAAAGTCATCAACTGCTGTTGTGATTGGAGACTTCTAAACTTTCTTAAGAATTTTGTGTAAAATATTGAGATCATCCGAGTGTTTATAGGTCTGAAAGGTTGGATCATACTTTGATAATGACCTCGAAAATAAATTGTGAAATTTCCATCCGAAAGCTTATTGCTATAAAGATGGTAAGCATCCTGCGAAACTATTTCTTCTGAAATGATCCCGTTGATTAGAAATCAATAAAAGTATGTGGAAAAATGTGAATCTCACAAACTCCCTGTTTGTAAATGCTGAGGCTGTAGATGCGATTTGTGCCCACTGTCAACCTCCCGATACGTGGATGGGTTCGATAGAAAATACTGTGATACTATTTTCTCAGCAAGTAGACACTGTATTCAGCTGAAACTTTCACAGGTGACTTTTATTTTACCAGCATTACGTTGACAAACAAACAACCTATGACACCCACCTTTACATATGGAACCTTATTCAATGCATTTCAGGACCATTTGAGCTGCTTTTCGTTGGAAGTAGATCAAGCAGCATCATGCAATCAGAAAACAGTGTAGATTTGTCCTGTTATGTTTTCTTTGATCATCAAAGTTGATTTTTAAAAAACAACTTTACATTGATAAATTTATACATTCAAATTTTGATTACTGCTTTTAACGATCGTTTGGATTTCCTCAAAAATAATTTTGGATGGTCAGGTTGTTCTCATAAGAATAGATTAGTTTTGCCGGGGGGGGGGGGGGGGGGGAGGGGGGGGAGGGGGAACCTTTGAAGAGTTGACCATAAATTTGTCATAGCGCCCTCTGTGGTATTGTTTTTGTCAGTGTTCTTTATGTTTCTGTTCTGGAAGATGGCACAAAGTGTTGCTATTACTTTGTAATGTTATTGTAAGATTTTATAATAGAAGTTGATAATAACAAAAAGCATTTCCGAGATAAGCTTGAATTGTTTTATATTTGTTTATGTTTTTATTTATACATTAAGCAAACAACACGTTCCCGGCAGCTGCGGTCAAACATGACGAATAGTCCTGGCATGCAACCAAACTGCTCATGGAAAAAACAACAACAGGCTAGTAGCACGCAAAGCCCCAGAAACATGCTGGGGCAACTCTGAACTCTTACACTTGGAGCTGGGGACTATGTGTGGCCTATCAAACAATGGTGCACAGCCTCCTTAAAACACTCAGCCCCCCTCCTCTGAAGGCTGTCCGATGACATCTGGGAAGGAGTGGGGAGTTGTTTGATATAGACATTATTGAATTTGTGTGATATGTGGATGTTTTCTTTTAACATACGTGACGAAAAGCTTGACAACAATCGTCGGCGAGAAGCAAATTCTCAAAATAAATTAAATCATTAAAAGTTGAACTTGGAAAACATAAATCATCATGTTTTTTGCTTGGTGCCCCTTCAGAAGTTTCCTATAGACCAATGGAAGTGCCCTTTGTAAAATGAAAATTGCCTCGCAAAGATGAAATTCCAGGGCCTGTGAACAGTTATGAGCAATGTCTACAGCTATTGTCATGTTGTGCTCAAAGACAGGTACAGAGGACAAACCCACTGCCCAGTATCTTGCTTCTGTTTTACTTCGGTTTACAAGCTACATTAGGTTGATTCAGTGATTTCATCCCTGCCTTTCACCTCTGTGGACCCTGGTTCGAATCCCACCTCAGACCAGATCCTTGCATGTGGGTTGGGTTTTCAGTCCCAACCTGACTGCTGCATGGGTTCTCTCCATTTAGGGTGTCCTCCCATATCTAGAACTGAACAGTTCTTCTCATTTCCTACTCATCCTGTTTTTGGTGCAGTTTGTGCTATTGGATATGTAATCAAATTAAACAACTGATTACTTTTGGTGCTAAAGTTAACTTATTTCCTTTTTGCATGATTTCACATGGAGGCTGATATCAGGAATTGTTGAGTGGTTGTACCTAAATATTCTTTCACATTTTCAGTGGAAAAGTATGTGTTATCTTGCCTTTCAGGTTGTGTGGTTTGTTTTTTTGGTTTTTTGGGGGTGTTTTTTTTTGGGGGGGGGGTTTCTTCCAAATATGTTGTGCATTGTATTAGGCATGATATTCTTCCTACTTAAGTCTCATTTCTGTTGTGTTTGTTTTTTACACTCGGAAAAGTCAGCAAAATGTTTACTTAAATAGCCAGAAAAGGCTGTACATTGTAAATGCCTCTATTACGTATACACGTAGGTCAGCCCTACTCAATAAAATGCTCTCTTTTTTTTTTTTTTCCAAGGACCAATTATCATGCGTGGTGTATGTCGCCCCGATAAAAATACACCACGCTTACTAGAAAATTCACTGCTAAGTGAGTTTCCACTTTCTTTTGTAAGCCCCCAGAAGGTATTTCCCGCTATGATGTGAGAGTAAACACTCGACACAAAACCTGCCCCATGGCCACGCGGTCTTACACAGCTTAGACGGGGATCCACAGATGCCGGGAATTAGCCAAGAGTTAATCTCGTAGAATATTCAGCGCGTTAAACAACAGGACGGAGAAATATTCAGATAGTGGTCTCAATGAGTCGTGCCGGGGGTGGGGATCTGTCATGAAGAGTTTAACCGGAGTGATTCACACGAAAGCTCGTTTGTGGAATAGTAGGTGCATGACATACAGCACCAAAAAAAAAACTTGTTTGATTTTCTGTGTGAGAGAGAGAGAGAAAAAGAATGGGGAAAAAATTGAAGAAAAGTAGTTCCGTAGTTGATGAAGTGTTCTTGTGATGGGAAGAGCGCCACCCCCTCTACCCTCTGGGATGAGGGATCTATCATGCCGTCCCTGATGACGTATTAAAAATGATTAATCAATAGATCCAAAGGGGATTAATGATTGAGGTCAAGTTTGGTAAATTGCGGCAAGTAGTTTTAGACATGCTGAAATTAGGCTTACACTTTGAAGAGCTGTTATTAAGTTCACCCAAGCGTTTCAGTAGACAGGGTTGGGGAAACAGCCCCTGGGGTGGGGGAGCAACCTCTGGGAATGGGGAGCAACCCCTAGGTTGGGAAGAACCCCTAGGTTTGGGAGCAACCCCTGGGATTGGGGAAGCAACCCCTGGGTGGGGAAAGCAACCCCTAGGGTCGGGACGCTACCCCTAAGTTGGGGGAAGCCTCCAGGTAGGGAGGCTCATCTTCTTGAGAGAACTAACTCAGTAGACGAACCAAATTTCGGAATTCTGTATTCGGAAGTATATTCTGAGAAAAGCAATTTTGAAAGTGGAAAGATATCATAGATTTCATAGAGCTGCTTAAGCAGAAAATATTGCTTAACATCTGTCTGATAAGCACAAACGAGCAGGATACCAGTCAGTCACATATTTTACATGTGGAATGGTAGTTTGGCTGGTAATCTTATTCTGGTAAGCATAATTTTGTTGTGCTTACTAGGTGTTATGCTTAAGCAGCTCCAGGAAATTAGACCCAGGTCTTTTCAGAGGATGGGAATTCACAACATTTGTGCGGAAAATTAGTTTGTGGAATTTTGTTTCGCAGGGGTAATTAGTAAATCATTTTGAAGATGAGGACAATTTTGACTAATGGTTTAATATTTCTTGGCTTGGGTTTGGTTTGATTCTGCAGGGAAAATGAATGTAATATTTTTAAAGGAGATACTAATTTGCATTTTATTGTAGGCTAGGTGGAAAGGTCAGGAAATAGATGCAATTTAGTTTCGTTTTGATTTTAAAATGATTTCACAAATGTTGAACCGGCATTATTAATTTATTCTCCATTCCAGCTTGAGTTTTGAATTAGGTTGCAGACATCTTTTAGTAGATCTAAATGAAATGGAATTGTATACTTGCGACAGAGAATTTTAATCATCGACCGCTAGCAGAAAAACAAATGACAGTGATTAAACTAGCTCCCTTATGTGGTTTTAGTAGCAGTAGTCCTGAATCTCATCTTCGAATGTGTCTCTATTACTCAAACCACAAAACACAGCCCTGCAAGATGAAACATCTAATGCTTGAGCGTCGTCATCATATGTCTATCGCCGGCCGAGTTTCTTATATATTTTCTCCAGTTGGAATCTGACGACAATTTGTTTGTTCATAAAAACGGCTATGTTTTACGTCACATATCAAATGTCTTGCTCATGATTAAATGTCAAGAAAGTAGTTCCCTTTCCCCATGGGTGGGCGGCGCATATTATCTTCCATGGAAATTATCTGTCGTGGTTTAATGACTGGAGCTTGAGGTTGATTGGCTAAACAACAAGTGGGATAGAGTTTTGATTGGCCGTTTGAGGTCACGGTGTCATTAGATGGCGAGTCAATCACATGACTGCATCAGCCTCACTGTCACCCCTGATGGCTGAGGCAACAAGGCAAGAGACAATCAAAGGAACAAGAAATGGAAACGCTCCCTCGTACCGGTCAGGAATTCTAGCGAATCTTCAATTTGTCCTGTGTTTGGGTAATCCGAAACTGTTGATGAAACTGCCAATTGGACTGATTTTAACTGATTGTTTTTTAAGTTTTACCTTCATGCCGTAGAGACCTTCGTTTTGTATCATGTTCATATGTTTCTAAGTTAGAAAGGGGGAAAAAAGACATCTTTGAGATTTTGTTTATTGCCTGGAGCAGAATCCTCTGAGTGTGCCCCAAGAAAAGAAATGTCTCTTGTTGCGGCTCCAATTACGCAAGTAAAATTCATGACATTAATTTAGGTGTATTGAATGACATTGTATAAACTCACTCTAATGTGTATTATGCTATCAAATGATTAGAGGGGAAGTGGTAGCCTGGGACAGTGTCTTGCGTGCCGTTCTCCCAAGTGCTCAAGTCACCATCTGGGACTTTCTGTGCCGTTGACCAAGCTAGCACCCGTATTCAGCAGGTGCTAGCTGACATTTTGTTGGAGAGCTAAATTTATCTACAAGCTATCCTGTTATTGTGCCATTTTGTTGCCCTCCAAGTCTTTGTTATATAGCTGACCAGATTATTTCAGCAGAGGATATTTTGCTTGACTGTTTCTTGTTTTTTGAGTTGGGGTGATTGCTTTTTTGTTTTCAAATTAAACCAGTTTGTGAAAAAAAGCATAATGTAAGAACAAGAAAAGACGAAAGGTTATTAATTAAAAACAAATGTAAGACTGGAATACAAAATGTCCACAGATAAATTTGAAAGTTTTTATTACATTTACTTGTTCAGAAATAACTTGTTTTGGACTTGATAACCTGTCAAGTCGATATCAACGCTGTATTGAATGCTAACCAAAGTGGGAAACATTGACATTTTTGAACATCTGCCTAGAATGTCCAGCGGCATATTTGAGCTTTTAT
Organism: Pisaster brevispinus; assembly: GCA_023634235.1. Classification (NCBI taxonomy): domain Eukaryota; kingdom Metazoa; phylum Echinodermata; class Asteroidea; order Forcipulatida; family Asteriidae; genus Pisaster; species Pisaster brevispinus. The sequence continues at coordinate 16,484,529 of JAMKCF010000013.1, forward strand.
TAAGATTCTTTCAAGTTCTTTACACTTAATCAAACAGGCTGACTTCTGAGGTAGTCACATTGCAATTTCATCATCCCGTTTGCAGATTTTTTTTTTTCGCCACCAAATGTACAGAAATGCAAGATACGAGAGAACTTGGCAGTTTTTGTATTTTTGATATTAAGTAACTCTTTGCTTTCTAATTTTAGAGAAATTGACTAGAGCAGGATTTGAACCTGCGACCTCCGCATTATGCCGGTGCTCTACCAACTGAGCTATCAAGCCCTATTTGGTCAATTCTTTTTGTGTTTAATCCAAACGTATTTAAATTTTACCCAGTCAGTTTTTTATTACTTGACATTAATTGAAGTAGAAAGGCATCCCCTCTGGTGCCACTTCCTATGTTATAATGTAAACAGGTTGAATGGCTTCTGACTGGACTGGCACCCCGGACTAAGATATTAACAAAATAGGGAGACCTCCAACATAATAGATAGCTCAGTTGGTACATTAACTCAGAGGTCACAGGATCCAATCCCAGTTCTTGTCAATTTTTCTTTGTGATTTACAATGGTCACAATGGTGAAAAATAGTGCCTGTTAATTACTAGCACCATGAAAACTTATTTTCGGGTGAATTACAAACCAGTCTATATTTGTCCATGTCATGCTTTCTATCAAGTCGAAATTAGTCAGATGGATTGTAGTAATCTATTGTTTTAAACAAAATCCATATTTATTTGTTTTAACAACATTTACTTGTTTTGTTTTAAGCGTGTGTTTATCAAGTTGAATAATGAGTCCAGCTGTGCTAAAATATAGCGTTCAAACTGCATCTAGATACCGTGCAATCTCGGTGTTCTAGTGGTATTAAAACATCTGCTCTAGAATGGCAAAGGTCATGGGTTTGAATCCCACCAGAGTAATATGCCTGTGGAAATTTTTCCCAGGATTCGGGGAAAGAACTGAGTATACAGTGCTTAACCCACATCAGTGTATGGGTAAAAACAATTTATTAATTTTTCCCCTGATGCAAGTTTAACATTTATTAAAGAGTCACAGTCCTCTTCTTTCGAGTCCATCATCTACTCTTCAAATGTTTTGGCTAGAATTGGGCTCATCTCACAGCCTTCTCGAAATGTATGCCAATTCTTTACTAGGCAAACTTGTGAGACTTTTTCATCTCTAAAGTGTGACATTGAGCTAGTTTACTAGATAGAACTTAACAAAGTTGTATTTCTGGGTGGGTTTTTTTTTCTTCACCTCTTACTGAAAGTGAAATGAAATGAACACAATGATTCATTGCCCATGAGAGAGGAAGATGGTTGGCCGTTAGATATGATACTCTTTTGTGACATGCCGCTGTAGTCTTAAGCCATGGATGCGTACACAAGACAACTCACCCACAAGCCAACTCACCCACACCGACAGCGGATCATAAGGCCTGAGTCACATGTCTTTAGCGGCAGGGGAACTCATTGTCAAAACTACAGGTGAATACTATTGACATGTAAGCATTGTACCCCAGGACGTTGTTGCAGTCACGACACATTTGAAAACAGTGAAGACATTTTTGAACACAGTGACAACTTATCTTGTGATAAGCTGCCAGAGAATTTGACATTTTCTGTAAGGAGGTCATTGGAGAAAAAAAATGTTTTCCCCTGAAATTTTGCTCAAAGATTTATTATTAAAGGTAGGGTCATGCATTGTTTTTTTCATCGTATTGCTGATTACAATCTATAGGCTAAGTTATAAAGACAGATACAATAAAAGTCACATGTGAAAGTTGCTTTTTACTAAATAGGTTTTTACGGTTATACTTTTTTTTTAGTATTTACCAATCTATGACCTGTAAATTAAATTAGTGTTCTACTTCATTATATGTGTTGATGTTTTGTTATTGTATGGGTTTCAGAGAAATGAGTGTTTTAAGTTTGGGACTTCCATCTATCGACAAAATTGTCAACAAAAGGTGCTGTCTGAGACCTTTGCATTAAACACAAACTTGTTTAATGTAGCCACTTCACACTGCTTTTGTTTCTCCTTTCAGGCATGATATGCTTCCTACTTAAGTCTAAATTCCGATTGTGTTGCCCTTGGAAAATTCAGATCAAATAGCCTGAAAAGTCTATTAAAGCTTAGACACCATGTGTACATGAATGTCAGTCCGGGTGTACTTGATAAATGTTTCTACCTTTTTCCAAGGACCAAATATAATGCATTCTTTAAACCTAGTACACAGTATAACTTGGTTCCTACCCAATTATTTAATAATACTACGCTCTTTTACAACCAGTTGTTTAAAGGAGGAATAAAGCTCAAATGAGATCTACTTCAACCCTGCAATAAATTTCTGCAAACTCTCAAAATGCTGTTTTTTTTGTACAGCTACTTGAGCGGAAATTTTTTCACAGAAATGACATTTAAACTTGTTTATACTGTGGTTTTTTTATCATTTAAATGTAATTTTGATATTTGTACACATCTGAATTTTTCATAATCGATCAAATAGTTAGGCCCCAACCTCAAAGTTGACGGCGTGCATCAAAGTTACAACACTTTGACGTCATTATATGGGACGTTGCTTCGTTATAAAGCGGCTATACAAAACGGAGCTCCCACATATGAAGTAACATGAGTAATACCGTAACAGGGAAGTTCGTGAATCTTTCTAAAAAGCACCGGGGAAGGGTTCCCAAAAAGATTGGGGTTTTTTTACAATTAAAATCTGTTTCCTTTCATGTCAACTGAATTTCCTTATTGATTGAAACCATTTTAAATGAATTTCAGCAAAGACCACTTGTTGCCGTTTTCGTTCAAGTAGGTCTTTAAGTGAGGTAGGATATAAGTGCAACCCAAAGACAAACTTTTCCTTTAAGTAATTCTTCCCCAACATCATCTCAGATCCCTCTGTATAGTTTCTTGTGACTCATAAAGACTCAAGAACGTACAGACTCTCTACAATCATAGATTGCCGATTCCCGCAAATATCAGAAATTCCTTCAGTCAGTGAGTCACGTATTCAGGAGTGCAAGCCAAGGTCCTGTCTTGAATGACTGAGATCTCTACATCGATAATTCACACACACATGTGTCTTTGGATCCTCCCTCTCTACGTCTTGGCTAACTTCTCAGACCATCCTCGAGACGATTTCCTACCTTGAAAATGTACTTTGAAGTTGTGCACCTTGGAAATCAGTATGTATTTGGCAAGGGTAGACACAGAATGAATAATCTTTAAAAGGGGTCTGTAAAGCATCGAATACAAGGTAACTTGAAGAATAATCGAGGTCCTCTACATCTCATTTTATATTAGTTTACTTCTGAAATGTCGATTGTTTAACCCTTCAGAGACCATTCATTTATTCATCACAATATACCCAGACAACTCAAATATTCATCCTTTTTTCCCCCACACTTTTTCATTCAAAATGTTGACAAGGAGCGTGAAATTGAAGAATTGTTTTGTTTTTGAGAAATTGGGAAACTAGGCCTATGTTAACATGGGAAACATTGGAAAATTTCATTTCCGGACATGACCTTTACTTTGACCTTGTTTGGGTGACCCAGCCCCTGGACTCCCCCCCCCCCCCCAGGTCAAATATTGTGGCTGCTATGGTCATTTTGGTACAAGCCGTTTGTGGTCGTTTCTGTCTCGAAAGGGTAAGGCTTAGCACTTTTAGGTTTATGTAATGGTACTGTTTGGTCCCATGAAAAGTTACCTGTTGAAATGTTTCATCTGGGGAAAAAATACGTGAATCATATCTTATTTCTATTAATTATCTCGGTAGGCAATAGAAATAAGGTGGGCTTTTTTTTTTTTTTTTTATTGTTTGTTTTGTTTTATTCTTTACTCAAAAATGTAAGCCTTTCCTGCAATACTGCTAAGACTTGTTTCCTGAAAGTTAAACGATTGGAATAATCTCCAAAATGCAATTACTTGTATTTAATGGATGGCTGTTGGCCACTTAAACCTTTATAGAGACCGTAGCAGCCGCAAGTGGCTTGTACCCAAATGCCCACAGCGGCCACAAACGGCCGCAAGATTTGACCTACTTCCATTCAAACAAGAGGGTCAAAGTAAAGGTATCGAACAGAATTGACTTTTTCAAATGTTTCCCATGTTAACGAAGAATCTACAACTCTGTTTTAAAAAAAGATATTATTCTTTCTGTTTCAAAATCATTTTCCTAAGAAATTTTTCCTGAAAATAAAGAGGGCAACAAATTAGCAAGATTAGCAATGACTAGGGGTATGGGGATGATTATACGAAGCTGAACAGTCTCTAAGTCAGTTCTCTCTAACATTATTCAGTTGATTTATTCACGCCTGCAGTTGTACATAAGGAGTAACTTGTTTAATCCGTGTTGTCTCCGCCCTCTAAATATAGGCGTTTGAGAATTTACCTGATTGAGCTGAAGATGCTGCCAGGCAGTATGCACTTGTCATTAAAGGTCTGCAACTATTGCATCAATATAGAAGTAGAACTATTTGATGCAATTTTTTGTATTCATTTCAGCTTAGAATCTGGGCCAAATTTCTTAGAACTGCTTAAGCACAAAGAGGAGCTAAGTGCAGCAAAATTGTGCTTACCAGAATAAGTTTACCAGCAAACATACCATGTCACATGCACCATTTCTGACTGGTATTCAGCTTATTTTTGCTAAGCCCAAAATTTGTAATCTGTCTGCTTAAGTAGCTCTATGAAATTGGTCACAAGTCACAATTTATCCTGAACTATTTTAGGGAGTGTTGCAAAAGTCAGTCATGTTCTAGACGCAAAAATAAAACGTGGACACATTCTGGCAATCCATCGGACTGCGTCATTTTGCCGAAATACGTGAGCAGTCCAACACGAGTGACAGAGCTGCCAACTCCCTGATTCTGCAGAAAGTTCCCTGAAAATAAACGAATCTTTCCACGTTCTGACGAACACATTTGTAAACCTCCCTGATTGTGGAAACTTTTTCCCTATTATGTTGAATGTAATTCTAAAACATCTCCCTGATTGTTGTACAAAGTCTCCCTGATTGCAAGATGCAAATGCTGGCAGCTCTGGAATGGATACGCGCATTAGTATTTAGAATTATAATTTTGAGTTATCTGACCAAATTAGAATGTTCCTATCACTCCGTCTATTGAGACGATCCCTTAAAAATCAATTGATATAAACAGACATCACACTATTGAAATTTTTCATTTATTGTAGTGAATGCCCTGAACATTCAATAAAAATATGATGCGCCATATCAATGGCACAGGGGAAATGAAACAAGTGTATAAAGTCACACTTCAGGTTGTACATTGTTCCAAAGAGGAAAATGTATGGTTTATGTCAAATTTGATAGAAATTAATAGATGGAAAACAATTTACATTTTCTTATTGAATATTGCACATGTAAAGTTCTCGCGTCAGTGAAAGAAATATTGGCAAAAATGTCGTATCTCCTACAAATATGCTTTGTGCAATAACGTCGTAACTCGGCGTGAACTTGTTTTGTGTGAGCATCCGGGCAAGATACACCGTTTTGACATTGTCAAACTCAACGCGTAATGTGTAAGCGCTATTTAAGGAGAAACGCTTTTGCACTGACACAACGAAATGTGCCAGATACTGTTTATAGTTTTTAAAGAAAAATAAAGGAAATCCAATTGCGGGTTCATGTTTACCAGTGAGGGGTCCAAACAAGCACGCCCCTCCCCCCCAAAAGAAACACAAAAAAGTAGCTGGGTTATGGATACATCGCAAGAAGTGGGCAATAGGTATGAAGGCCTATCGCCAAAAATAGTCTACTATGAAACGAGACTCACCCCTAGACCCTGGACTCTCCCCCTAGACCCAGCCCCTGGACTCACCCCTAGACTCACCCCGGTACTCACCCCGGTACCCAGCCCCAGGACTCACCCCCCTAGACCCAGCCCAAGGACTCGCCCCTTGGACCCATCCCCTGGATCAATGCCTGAAATCTTACTTAATATTGTCATTATTAAACCTTCCATAATAGATCAAAAAGTATAATATTTGTATCATTTGTTGAAATCAGTTTCTTTTGTACTAATATACACAAGTAACTGCTATGATTGTCACAATAATAAGTAAATTCAAACTACATTGGCCTAGCCTCCCCTTCTATAGCTTTTTTTGTTGTTGTTTTGGTTGGGTTTTTTTAAGCTAATAATTCTTGTCAATTCTGATTTCATACCGGTTTTTTTTCTTTTTTCCAGTTGAGCACAAACCATGTCCAATCCAAATAGATCCCTTTCGGCCCTAGGGAAAACCATGACTCAAAACCTGTTGTTTCTATCAACTGCCGGACTGAAACTTAAATAATATCACCTACTCAAAACATAAGCCAGAAATCCACCAGAGTGGCTTAACACAGTGACTTTTTCCTGTTCAGTATTCTTCCTTCAGGTTGGGGGGGGGGGGGTGCTGAGTTGAGAATGTCCATTTCCCAAATGGCGTGATTGGTTTTCTCCATTCAACGGTGCCAAAATTGTCACTCCCTAACATCCAAGCAAACATAAGAAAGCTGGCTTTTTCCGACCGTAATGGACGAGCAAGATTAAGGAGTAAGGATGCTCTTATCGGAGTCACGGGTGTATATACCAAGAGAATGGAGTGTAGCCAGGGGGCAAGTGATGGACCCGATTGTTTGCGTTGTTTTCCTAGTCAAACTGGAGCAAAGCTTTTGTCATTCCATCGAGGCTAATTACTGGGATTGTATCGTTGAGTTCTAAAGCTGTGATCAGTTGAAGTATGTGCATAATTAAAGCATTCACTCCAATTGCCAATTTGATTCGATGTGGGTTCAGTACGAGTCACTGCATATATGAATCTGCAAATGAATTCTAAATTGACATTTCTCACTTAGAGGTTTCTAATGTCAACAGAAAAATGATATCACTTGAAAATATGGAAGGGGAAAAAACATTCTGTGTTTGCATACCAGGTATGTACATGTACTTAAAACTCTGATGGATTGAAAAGCTACTGTAAAATACTTTAAGACACCTGTCCAATTTATTGGTTGTTTGTAACAGTTTTAGTGTTTTGTGATTTTAGCACTTGAAGGATACATGTGTAGGTGTAGTTTGGATAGAATGTTGGTTGATGCATTCAACAAATCAGACGACACAAGTTTAGGAATGCTCTTAAATGTATTCATACAACTTCAAATTTGTGACTAACCACAGTCCATGGAACGTTGCTAAGCGCAAGAAAATATTGCTGACCAGAATATGGTAACTGGCAAAAATACCATGTCGCATATTTCACTATAGTGACTGGTGTTCTGCTCCTTTTTGCTTAGCAGGAAATCGTTCAGTTTCAATTGTGGTTTATTACTTGATTACTAAAAAAATTTGCACAAACCCTCAAAGATATGGTTTAGTTATAATGACCATGATGAAACAAGTTCAATGGATGTTTCTGTGAATCAATGTATTCTATACTTTGTAAATATCCTTCCAACTACCATTTTATAATTAAAAAATAAAAATAAAAACGCTTTTATGGCCCAAAGTGCCCAATCTGAAGACAATGTGCTCCTTTTTGCAGCTTTATGAAATAACTAAAGCGGTGTAGTTAAAGGCAAAGTATACCTTTGGTTTTTGCAACCGTTTTGATTGTTTTAATCCTATATAAATGTAGATATATACAATAAAACTAACCTGTGAAAATTTCATTTCAAAAGGTGGTCATGTTTTTTAGATATTGCCGGAAAATCCGGAGCAAATATGTCCACGCAGGAAGAATAATCCCTACTAGGAATGCACAATCTGAGAAACGTTACTGAAAGTAACGTTTCTCAGATTCAAATTTGTGGGAATAACAATTGATATCTTTTTCCATAACCGCAGTACTTCAAAGTGAAATTTTTCTCAAACTGCATTATACTATCCAAAGCTGCTGTACTTCTCTAGTAAGTTTTTATTGCCACTAAATTTCAGAGTCATTACCAAACGTATACAGACCCTTTAAAGTGTATAATGTTGATTCAACTTTACTCGTACACTGACGTGTAATGAGCACTGTATACTCAGCACTTTGCAAGTCCTGTGGGGAGAACCAATCTACAGGCTAATATCTGGTGGGACTTGGGTCCATTGATCTCTGCATTGTAGAGCAGGTATCATACCCACTAAACCATCAAGTACTTTGTAACAAATATTTGCAAAGCAAACACTTGACAGTTTTATAGCTTACTGTAAAATAAACTTTTTCTGCAGAGCAGTATTTATTCCGTCCATAACAGAGTTGTGTTCTTTTGCAGAACTTCAAAGCTAGTTATTATCGAACTTTATCATGGTGCGGCCAATGTGGTGCAGCCTATTCAACCCAATGTAGCAAAACTGAGGCTTGAAGGAAAAGACAGTCTGTTTCCTTTCATGATGTGGCAGGGTACCTGACACAATTGACCACAGCTAATAATAGGCTTTACACCATCAGACGAAAATGAGCATTAAAAAAAACAATCCAGACCCTAGAATTTGGTGTGTTTTAACAATAGGCCTAAATCATCCCTCTAACAAGTAACTTGGCCAGCAAGTACATTGAGAAAGAAAAAATATCAAGTAATAAACCAGCACCCAAAATAATTTCAGATTAGAAAGAAGTAAACTGGGTTGCTTCAGCTCCTTTACCTTGTTGTCTGTGTTGATCTAATGAATGATACTTATGTTTACAACGCAGGAATGTCAAAGAAAAACCCAGTTCTCATTTTCAGTTTTTTTTTTTTAACTTTTACTTATCTGGTAACTTTGAAACGATCAAATCTGAATCCATACATTACTACCATGGGAATATAAATGTTTAGGTAAAATGTGCAGGTGTGTGGCTTTTATTGCCCCCAATTAACGTTAATTAGCTTTGTTCTTCAGACATAATGATGATGTTTTTATGTTTTAACCTCATTGGCCTGTGATTTACAGTTGTTGATACTAACCCTGTCACAAATCTCATTTTATCGTTGATGTCGGATTGGCTTCTAGAAACTTTGTATACGAGATTGTCCATGGTTGTAAACTTTGCAGTAAAAACTGGATTAATAGATCAGAGCAGAGGTTGAAGATGGTACAGATCTAATTTATCTGGTTTATAGTCTGTTTTAGTACTCCAGACAAAACCAGATCAATCCAGTCCAGACCAGTAGTAACCAGACCAGACGTAATTTGTGTAATTTTGTCAATTACTATCCCTCTTCAGACCATAGTCACAGAACTCAAGAATGCAACAAGAGCCTCTACCTAGAAAGGGGGTGGGGAAAGCGGCTGAGAGTTAGGAAACATCTAAAAGAGCATAGATCTTGCTTCAGATTGGTAAATAATTGAGACATGCCTTATTGGGTCCAGGAGACATACTCTATTTGCGTTCATCATGCCGATATTAAGAAGGGACGGTGTCACCGTTAGAGAGACACTTGTTAGGCGAGGGGAGAAATGGGGGCAGATAAAAGGCCTCATCAATAACACTGCTGACATACAACATGGAGATTTATTTGCCCTGCCCAGTCAGAAACCGTGTACTTTGTAGCAAGATAGCTCTGGTGGTACAATGTCTCTTCTGGTGCGACGGGGCATTTAAAGTACGTTTCCTGTTACAGTCATTCCACCAATAGAAGCACGTTTCGCTTAACTTCATCTCTTATTGGTCGGACAGTGTGGCTCCAAAAGTTTGAGTGCATTGGAAAAAGAAAAATAGGAGAAAAAATTAATGGTTGTGGCTAAGATGGCTGTCAGAAGTTTCATGTTACATCCCTAAGCAAGTTGTTCATTAAAGTGTGGGTGAGAGAAGCACAGGAACGAGTTTGGCGTTTAGTCTTCTCTTCTAGCACTTCTTCAGGGCTGTCGTTGAATCCTTGTTCCGAACCCTCGCCGTCATGAAGATTGGGCTCGTAGTCTCGGACTGATTATGGCAGGGTTTCACCCCGAGTGATTGTCTGGGCTTGTACTGTTTTGTAAAACAGAAGAGCTGAATATTTCCGGACTGTTTTCTCTTGGGAAGATGGGGGTGGCATCATCACAGGGGCTTGAATCAACCCCTCCCCCCAAGTAGGAACAAAAACAACAAACAAGTGCGGTATAATGCGCAGGCTTGTGATTGCTCAGGATTTTTCTTAGTTTCAGGATTCTCTCAAAACCTCCTCGAGCCTTCAAATATTATTGAAAGAAGTAAAGCAATCAACAAATGGAGAAATAAATACAGATTGTGTCAAAACCTGCAGTTTTGTATTTCTGGTGATTTATAGAGTCTGTAAACCTCCTGATTTATAACATCTAGGAGGTTCTGGGTCTAGAATAAAGAGGAACCCAGGCCAGCAAGCCATTCTAAAGGAATTGTTATAATCGTCAAAATCTCATTCTTGAATGTGGATGTATAGAAGAGAAAGGGATTGGGAAATGGTTGGCCCTGCTCCCTGTCTGTTAGAGATGTAGTTGGTAATCTAAGCCCAGTTTTAAGAGATACCCGTGTATTCACAACAAAACGAGGAAAAAAATATACAATGAAAAATGAATACTCATGGAATGAGAACATTTTCCTTTAAAGTTTGAGGTAGCCAAAACTACTAATAGCTATGCAGATCTATTTTTATTGTAAAATTAACAAGAAAAGCATTGCTCTTTTCATAATATGTATTCTAAATGTAGAAATTTTTATGACTTTTGTTTTAGGCTGTTACAGTTACAACTTGGAGGAGTTGTGGGATCTCCAAATCACTTAATTCCTCTTAAATGAATTAATTGCTACTTATTTTATCTCTCTTGTAAGAGTTATTCTGAATCTCTATTCCCCTTTGTGAAAAGCATCTCAACCCAGTGTTTCTTATTGGTTGTATATTCAGTTTGCGGTAACACCATGTGTATATATCTACTTTGCTGTGTAGATTTGTTCTTTGAGAACTTGTCTTGCTGTTTATTCTACTGCCGCGGAGTTTAATTCAGAATTCGGGAGACTACTTAGTTCTGAAAAGAACTGTCCTGTGTTATTGGTTGTTGTACCTCTGGAGTTTCTACCATTGACTCATTTACATGAAACTACTTATAAACAGGCTTCTGTTGAACTATTCTTCACATTGGATGTATATATGGGTCAAGTCTTGGTTCATTAATAGTTATGCAGACAGTTTTTTCCCTTCGTGGCACCAGAATGAGCTACTTGGCAGCCTGGGGTTGTTTACCATTTACGAAGAAATTACAGAGAAAAAGTTGCAAAAAATAATGAAATCTTCTCCAATCAGTTCTCAAATTACAGCTCCAGACTTTTGTCTAGGATGCATGTCGACAGCTGACCGCCACACGCCGTCATTTGCAAAATGAAAGCCATTGATTAGCTGGGCTTTTTTATTCAAGGAATTAGGGAGTGGAAACAAGTCCAAAATCTTCATAATTGTGCTAGATGATTTTTAGGTCAAGGAATTAGGAACCGGAAACAAATTCAACATTTGCAAGAATTAAACTGGATAATTTGGGGATCAAAAAGACTATAATAAATGTTTCACATATTTGAAATTGGGAAAACAACATTTCTGTGGGTAAAAGGTGCGTGCAAGTGCCACCTTGGTCCCACATGCATTGCTTTAACTTTTGAAGGAAACAATTCATGCACTTTAATTGCCTTGGATTGGGCACTTTGGGCTATAAAGTAACAATGTTATGAAATAAATATGGTTAGAAAGATATTTGAAAAGTAGAATATAATGATCCACACAACTACACCTCGAAATAGTGTTGTTTTCCATTTAAATCGTGAACTAACACGGTCCGCCATTTTGTGGAGTAAAAAGTTTGGTTCTTCAAAATTGCAGACCGTTTTATTTCACAAAGTAAAGGAAAAATCACACAACTCCAAGGCGTATTTGTTGGGATCGTTATATTTTGTTTTTAAAACATCTTAACAACCATAGTTTACTTTATAACAAATGCTTTTTATAGCCCAAATCGCTCAACCCAACGTGTCCCTGTAGCAGGTCCAAGCGTACAAATATGAGCGAGACTTGCACAGCCTGTGGTAATAGTGTCCAACTTAACATCTTCAGATGAATTGGATCTTACAAAATAAGCAAAATAATGGAGAGATGATTAAAACTGTTGTTTCATACGAGGTTTGTTAAGGGTAGGGTCATAGATTGGTAAATACTCAAAACATTAATGACCGTAAAAACTTACTTGGTGAGAAGCACTGCAGCTGCTGGTAGTATCTACTATTTGGAGAAAATATTCCATTCGAAGCAGTACGGTTTCGATAATTTGTTTACCCCAAAACATTTGAGTCTGAGAAACGATTCATGCATGAATCGTTTCTCAGATTTCCGATGTTGATGTCTGTATGCGAATGCTGCAGCCAGAGATGCGATTGGTACCCGCTGTAACCTCACTGAACGTGGATGGATTTGACATGTGGAAATACTGTGACAGATTTTTTGCTGTTTTCTCAGCAAGTAGACACTGTGATCAGCTGAAACTTTCTTATGTGACTTTTATTGTATCTTTCTTGATAATTTTGGCCATAAATTAATAAGCATTAATACATTGTCAAAAAACAATCTATGACCTACCTTTAGGATCAACATATTGTTTTGCCAAAGTCACATTCTCAGCTTGATTGCTCAACACTGATTCCAAGGAACTAAAAGACTGAAATGATGTTCGAAGTAACTGAAAACAGTATGCTTGGAACTGATGCATTCCCGTATGACATATTGACTTACAAACTGGATAAAAAAAGGGGGTTCGTCGAATCGTCCTCACAAATCGTATCATTTGTTTGATTTGCTTATCTGTACAGAACCGTGAAATCTGTTATTGATAGCATTGGCTATTCACTAAGTCCATGCCCATCTGTGTGTAACTGAAGTCTTTAATGGGAACCATACAGTGAAATGTGATGATGTGTGCAATTTACTTTGATGACAAGGACATGGAGCATGACATCAACTGAGCTTCAATTACTGATAACCAATGTAATTTAGATTCCCTATCCAGGGGTTGTACGGGGCATAAATCATTTGGATAATCGCGTGTTTAATACTCAGATAACGATAAAAAGACAATTATTATATTCACCTAGGAGATTTTAAAGGGGAGGTTGAACTTCAGTTCAGTTCTGTTCAGTTCTTTTAATATTTTTTCCCACACAAGTACAATAGAGTAACAGTTAGATAGAAATAACAATAAACAAAGTAAAAATATATAGAAATATGAGGTAGATAGTTTGAATGAATGTGGAAGGAGGGCCTCTACCACAGCTCTACCAGTCCTGTTAATACCTTTCAAATCTTATGACAATGGATCACCTGCATTTACACTTGGATTCTACCTCATCGAAATCAGTTAATTTGTCTAGTTTAACTTAATCCACCTGCCAGGATTCTGTTTCTACCTGGATAGCATGAGCACAGAACAGTATCAACCATGCCTAGACATAGTTTGAGTCGATCAAGTGCCCAATTTTGTAAAGCTGAAAAGATTGCTGGCAAGTTTGTTTTTGACCCTAGGCAACCATTCGAGTTCACCGGACCAATTGCTCTGGTGTTGTCAGCAGCAGAGTGTGGGTTCGAATCCCAGTCATGACACTTGTGCCCTTGAGCAAGGCACTTAACCATAATTGCTTCGTTAAAAGTTGGGAAGGGAGTGCATTCTGCTCTACAAGCTTAAACACAAATTTTAACCATTACATATAAAATTTAAAATACATGTACAAACCTGTTTCTATGAAGTCACAATATTCAAATTTAATTATTAAATATTTGATAGTGTATCAATAATTCTGTGATTAAAGACAATATTGTTGCCTGCTACACTGTGCATCTTTAAGTTCCTGTAAAGATGTTTAAATCTGTGTAATTTTGTTCTGAACAAAAAATACCAGTCATCAACCTTTCAAGACAACCATTTAAAATGCGGAGTTAAAATACGTACATTTTTATTTCAGACTCAATTATAGTTCTCCGTGATGATTGATGTTGCTTTAGGTATTCTTGGTTATTTTGATGTTGCCGCTCGAGTCTTTTTTGTCATCGTTTCAGAATTTGTTCATTCATTGCAGAAAGCCCTTTCCTCAATGAGGTGAAATGTATACATCAGTTTAAAATATTCATTCGGGAAAACGTATCCGTAGACTTTGAATATTTATTTTCATGTTTCAATACTCATAAATGTTTATGTATGACCAAATTCAGTCAGATAATCATCATTTTGAGCGCTGTGCGTATTTACTCTATAGATTTGTGGTACAGAAAGTATATAGAGTTAGTACTTTCTATAAACTTATAGATTTGTGCATGTTTTTTCCCCTCTTCTCAAATATTGCAGGGGTCTTATCTGTTGATGAAAATGTGATTAGATGGAAGACAATTAACATGTCAATTTAGTTTCTATTGACTTTGGGTCTTCTGTAGTATGTTACACCAAACAAATTCCTCCGTAAGTTTTGTATAAGTTCTTCCCATTAAGAGCTGTGTTTTTTGAAATGATGGTGCTGACATTGTGTTTCGTTTTTTTTATGTTTAATTCAAAACAGTCAGCATGAAACTTGAGACCCTTTTCATATGATCTAGTCAGAGATTGTCAAGGCCAAAGATTAATTAAGTCTTATATGTCAATATTGACCCACATTTATCATCTGCCAAGATGATAAATGTGTAAATGAAAGATCCCTTAAAAAATTATCTCCTCTAAAGTGAGGGTAGGAGAGAGAACTATGTGGGAACTTGTTTTAATTTTACACTCCGGCATCGGTATTATTTATTTATTCATGAAATAATTAATTAGTTATTTAACTAAGACAAGTCAAAGATAGACATGGGGATAAATCTTACCAGATCGAAATAAAGATAAATGAGGACTAAAAAAACGTAAATCTGTAGGGATCGAGGCAACTCTGGAGAGTCAACAAAAATGGTAAACCTATATGCTACATATTGGGAGATAAGAAGTTCTTTGAAAGCAGCGGCGGATACAGGGGGGGCATGGGGGGCGCACGCCCCCCCCCCCCCTTTTGCTTGAAAAAAAAAAAAAAAAAAAACGAAAAAAAAAAAAAGGGGGAAAAAAAAACTCGAGGGGAAAAATAAGGGAGAGACAAAATTAAAGACAAAGGCCTTACCTGGTTTTTTTAAAGCTACTAATATTCCATACCTCGTACACTTTTTTTCACCATTTTGTTGCTTGGTAAATTTTCACGCCCCCCCGTTTGGAAAATCCTGGATCCGCCTCTGGAAAGAGTTCTTTTAAAAACCCCAGATAAGAGGAATGTCTGTATATAGAGAAATAGTAATTTAGGGTTTGTGGCAGATATGTACCCTACCCGTGCTTTGTTTGTAAATCATTGGATGTAAGCAGTGATCTACAGTAATCAAGTATTGGGACGATTCAGGAAAAGTTGGGAATGGTTTTTAACTTTGTGGTCGTCAGATTGTAATGGGTATCTCGTAAATCACCAACCCCTTTTAATTAATACTGCCCACAACTTGTCTGTTATTTACAACTTGGTACCATTGCAATAAGTGACTGTAATTTCAATGGATGCTCATTGTCTGACAGGACTGGCTCAGATTGTTGTTGTTCGGCTTATTTGTCATTAGCACAATATAAACTTGGCATGGCTTGGATAGTAGATCCTCAATTTATTTCCTTGAAGTGACTGGCATTTCGGACCTTTCTACTCTAATTTGAAGGGATTACATAATAGCAACCCTATTTTATTTGACCATCGTTTGAAAGATCCGATCTTTCTCTTTCCAGTGATGGTAATCTTGGGTAAGGAGGGTGAAACTTTACAAAACTACATCTTTTATACAAAACGCCTTTATGCTCAGGTTTGAGTGCTTTTTGTGTGTTTATCTTGGGCGACTAAAGACGCCATTCGGGGCTCAAGCAGGGTATAATGCACAGTCGACTAAAGTCGCCATTTGGGCTGAAAGGGTTATATAGTTCCCTAAAAAGATTCCAAGCTTTCTTATAAAGCTATAATTTCTTAAAAAGGCATGTAACTTGTCAGCCGTCTTCCAGAAAAATAACCAAGGGAAAAAAAAGATACGGTGTATGAAGTTTTGTGTGCATACTGTGTATGAAGTTTTGTGTGCTTGCAGTTTTCTCTCTCTTTTTTGGTAACATCAAAGTTGCATATTTATGAGTTATTGTGTGTAACGTCAGTACAGAACAATATAACAAGTTTTAAAGTCTAAGATGAAATGATCTGAAGCCATTTCAATAACCTACATTTTTTGGGTCATCAAAGTTAAAATCTCAGTTTCACTTTCATTCCAGCTCATTGTCCTGTTTTTGACGGTAAGATGTACAACAGACCACAGAAAACCCAGTCCAGAATTTAGTGATTTACCCAAGAGTCTGTTGCTCACACAACAACCATCATGGTGTTGGTTCCTTTAGGCTTCTGGGCTTGAATTACTTTTCTATTCACTCTTCTAATAGAAGGATATAACATAAATACATTTTCTGTTTTAAATTTGGTTGAACATGGAGAGTTACTATGAACATCTTGAAGCATCGTCTCCCAATATCTCCCATTATACCTTGAGCAGTACGACCATTCTCCAGTCAAGATCCCATCCTCTTCGAAATCGTCTCAGATTTGATTGTAGGGTCATTGACTTTCAAGTGCTAATTTCTAATTTAATGAAGACGGCATGGAGTTGATTCTTATGCATGGAAACCAGCGTGATCTACACCTCGGATGATATCAGCCCGCCTGTGTAATTACACACCCTAGAGGGGGTATCAAGTTGGATGTTTGACTAAGGTGGTTATGCATTACATGTAACTCCCGTTAAATTTGACTCCTTAGACTATTGCCCAAGAATTAGGAATGAGACTATAAGCGGATATTTCAAACCATTGGTTGAAATTTATGGATAGTTAAAACTTCACGTGAACAACAAAAAGGAAATGTGAGAGCTGGCTGAAAAATTATTCATTACATTGATGATCACACAAACATTTTTCAGTATCGAGTGAAAATAATCTCTTCCGGTATTAAGGATACCGATTTGATCGGTATCCAACAGATTACCGACTTCAAGCCTCTTTTTGGAGAAACAGAATTTACTCATGAATACTTCTGATTATTAACCACTGCAAAATCCCATTGTTTGCGTAACAAGTATTGTGCATCGACTGCTGGAATATGTGGAGATCTAAAAGACAGAGAAATCCACCATCTTTATGTTTTTTTCTAGCTCACAATCACAGGCAATGCAACTGTATACTTTGCAAAATGCTCAACGATGGAAACTTTATCACAGTGTGCCACTTGTTGTTGTGGGCTTACTTCTGCTTGGGTCTTTGTAGGAGGCATTGAAAGGCTATATAACAGTGAGATGAGAAACAAACACTTTTCAAACATCACAAGTTGAAACTAACTTTATTTAACAATTGCTTAATACAAGGTGCAGGGGCTGGAATCAGTCTGGAATCCTCTATATGTACAGACTATTTGAGAAAAAACCACACACACACAAGTGGGTAAACACACATTCTCAAAAATGCATCCTTGTGAAGCGTTCTTTTGTTCTTTCCTTTGTCCCTTCACTTTAATAACAGTTTTCCATAGACTTTTTACACAAATTTCCCCGTGGGGTACCCTGGTCTTTAGAATTTCCATGTAGAGTCCTTTTATTTTCCCTTTTTTGTTTTGGTCTCCATAAGGTACCGAAAATAAGCACAAGTGTGAAACCGAGTACCTCCCACTGTCCCTCTTTTGTTTGTACTTTTTTTGGCAACACACACACACACATATTGCTTTTGTACCAACTTCCAACTGGGGACCTTTACCCAACCGGGGACCCTATTGTTCTCTTGTTACAGGTCTCTGATTTGAATGTGTATATCTGCCCACAAAAACACACATAGATCTGTGGTGCAGTCACTCTGTTGACATTCCTTTGTTCTCTACACTTAAGGAAAATTTTATTTTTCAACACTGTAAAAAACACTGTGTGGACGTGTGTGAGTCCACAAAGTGTTTCAAGTCCCTCCATTTTGTGGACCTTTTTTGTTCTCAGGTCCACATTTCGTATGTAGCGTTAAAACACCTGTTTTAACAACTCAACATTTTAATAAAGTTGCTGTAATCAACTTTTCAGATTCTGTCAACTTTGGGGGAAATTCTGACAAACTTTCCGTTTTTGCTACACAATGCTTTAAAGAAGAAATGAGCTGTTTGAGTGAACTGTCCATTTGACTGTCCGAGTGTGGTTTGCTTTGCTACATTTCTCATGGGATAGGATACGAAATGACATCTCTTTATTTGAAATCTCCATTTCTGAATTGCAACTGGACTTGTCTGTGATTCCTGTACTATCCCATTAGATTTAATTCATCCCAGACCCTCAGGCGACTCTATCATATTGATAGCTCACTCGAGTCTTGCCAAATTACCATCATTAGTCAGTAGTATGGGAATCAAGATCTTGTTTACGATGTTGCAAAAAAAGGCCCAGATTTTCAGCCGGTTTGGGCGGTATTTTAGTAGGGAGTTGATCGAAACCCCCTTCCCCACCCTAGGCAAATTTGAATAGAAAATAAACTTAAATGGATCTATGTACTCCATTGGAGTGAATGCCACCCCCCCCCCCGTACAAAGTTATCCTCAGGAGATCCAGTATGTTTTTATAAAATTGTAGTTGTCTTTATGTAGATTACTTTATGAATTACAAGCCAAAGTGAGTGTACAAGTCATAATTTTTCAGAATGAGGCATCCTACAAGATGGTTATATCACATTCTTGAGCAATGAAACAATTGTCTTGGTGTATTTTGATTATCCTCGTCTATTTTTGCATTTGGAATATATGTGGCATGGTGTACCCCCTTCCTATTGTGTCTTCAATGTGTTCTGGGAATCTCAGGAATTCTTTAGAAGATTTTAGGGGGTACTTCTGTACAAGAGGAAAAGAGTGTGTTGAGGTATGGGAGCGTTTGTGGGCCACATATCGGGCATGGTATATCCTTGAAACCCGGCTTTTGACTTGTAGCGCATTGAACAGCCGGAATACCCATTCCTGTTGTTTTTATAAACAAGTTCATCAAATACTGTATCTAGAGTTAGGTGGGTTTTTTTGCAGAAATGTGATCCACAATTTAATTTCTTTGAGCTGTGAAATTTCCATCAGATTTGGTCCAGTGGTTTTGAGATATAAAACGTCCTTGCATGCTCTTCCCTACCAGAGAAGTCTATAAATATACACAAATGGTTGTCGTTAAACAACAAAATTTCTAATGCATAAATTGCAGTTCGCCTCTCGATTATTGCTTTCATTTGTCATTAATGAATTAAGTTTCAACAAAAATTGACACCAAATGAATAAAAAGAAAACAAACAAATGTTTTGGTAAAATATAAAAATTTTAAGCATGATTGTGAAACACAAAACCATTATTTATGTAAACCCCGGGCACTATATTTTCATGGAACCCATTTTCATACTGTTAGATAGTAATAATTTTCTTTTTCACATTTTGACTGGGGGAAAAAACCAAGATAAAAATAACATGGTTTAATGTAATGTACATTTTTTATTTAATGTACATTTTTTGTTTAATTATATCATTTAAACATCTGTACATATTTTCTGTATTGCATGATTTTCATAAATATTCCATTAAAAGTCAATGATAACTCCAGGAAACAAGAGTTTTAGGTACTTGATGTCCATCAAACAGTTGACTGAAATAAAGGTTTCTGGTCAGTAAAAATACTCGAGCCAGACAGCCAGAAGATCTGTCTATCTCTGGAAATCAATCACCGCAGTGTCCTTGTGATGTGCAGGGCCGGTGACCCAAAGTTAATGACCATTGGCTTTCACCGTGAAGTCGGTTGGTCGGTCCAGGACTCTGTACCTTAAGGGCTGCTCTGGGAATAACATCAGTTATGACCTGATGCTAGCTCATTGACAGAAGGAATGACACAGGGACATGTTCATCCCTCAGCCTTGCCTGATAGCGTCTCTATAAAATTGATTGTTGGCTGTATAACCCAGTCATGATGTGGGACCCCCCTCCCTTGCTTTACCCCCCAGAGCCAGCGAGAGCCCTGGGAGGGTAGTTTTAAAGAGCAGCTGTGTCAAGGGGTTCACCGACATGCTTGTAATCAGACTAACAAAGTGTCAGGGAGTTCATAAAGTGGCTGATAATGAGACTAGCACAAAATTAGCTTGTGGGTCTTAAGAGAGGCTGTGCCCTTTATCTTGAATGTGACCTTTAAAAATCTATTTGAGTTCGTCATCATCAACTATTAATTTTGTAACGTGTCCCATTTCATCAAAGGATTTATAATAAAAATGCAATAACTTCAGATTTTGTTGTTGTTGAAATCACCCATCAGAAGTGATGTCTTGGCTCTAAATGCCTGGGCATTTTTCAACCAATCTTGTAATAAACACAGAAGAAAGCTTGTCAATATTGTATATTCTATATTTTAGTGTGATACTGAATGAGGTTGTCATTGCCGTAGAGCAAGGGCTTTCACAGTATCAGGAAAATTGTATAACACTCTTTCCTGAACCATTGTTTCTCTTTAATGCGGTTGCCAGACTGAATTCAATAAAGACAGATCTGTCGATTATTCCTCCTTATGACAAAAAAAGACTATGGATGCAATGTCCTCTATCTGTAGGATGAATACAGAGAGCCGTTTACATTACTGCATGCTGTGTGCTCACCTTGCCTCGGGTGAAGGTATTCCTGAAACGGCTTTTTATTTGATCACTGTGCTTTTAGTGTAATAGAATATAGTCTAGGCCTAAGTTACTCTATTTAAGACCAGGTACTTCCATTATTTAGTGCAGTCATCAAAAGGTGGATTTAAAAGCTGAGACCAAGACACAGTTAAGGTTCAAACGTCAGTGGTTTCCCAAATAAAACATATTCACCTTACTGCAGCAATCTTTGTTCTTCTTTTAAAAGTCCGCACAACCAAGGCTGAGGCTGGATAGCAATAATCATTACTTATGACTTCAACCAAACTGAGGCTGGAAGGCAATAGTCACTACTTAAGACTTCAACCAAAGTGAGACCGGAAGGCACAAGTTATTACTTATGACTTCAAACCAAACTGAGGCTGGATAGCAATAATCATTACTTAAGACTTCATCCAAACTGAGGCTGGATGGCAATAGTCATCACTTATGACTTCAATTAAACTGAGGCTTGAGGCACTACTGTTTACTTATGACTTCAATCAGGACGGGTGGGAGTATTCACATGTCCTCATTGAACTGGTGTAATTTTAAGACCTTGTAAAAACAAGGAAGAAGTAGTTTTTCTGATTTAAAACACCGGGAAGTTCAGGAGGTTCAGTGCAAAGGGTCAGTTATTTCAGGCTCTGCCAAATGATAGCTCTGTGATGTGTGATAAATGGCTACGTCTTTTGTTTTGTGTTGCTTTGGCCTAAAGAAATTAGGACGATCACGCGGATGGTCAATTCTTGAAGCTCATTCAAAACAATGGCTGGATGAATCTTGTTGTTCACTGTGGCACTTAGTCGGTAAACTCATTCTGAAAAGATATTGCATTATGAAAGGAACAAAGGTGCCATATGTTAACTTACCAATACTCTGTTCAGGTTATTGCAGTCTCTGGGAACTACAAGGAAAGTTTGGTTTTTTTTTTTAAATCTGCAAGTCTATCTTTAAAATTGAGAGTATTTTATTAAGAGTTTGTTCTCATGGTACTGTGAACAAAGATGGTGATTGCCTGTTTAAGCTACTTCCCTTTTCCCCGGTATCCATCCATTCCATGGTTTCCATGCCCTAGAAATAAAACCCTATATATGGATGATGCCAGCAACACCTCGACCATCCAAACGTGATAAATGAAAATTGATTGCTCCCAGAGAAGAGGGAATAATTCTGTGTCGCACATCCCCGGAGGGTTTATGTTGCGTGTCTGGGACTGGACCTACCCTCACTCCCTATGCAGATCGCTATCGGCTACCAATCAACACACAACTTATAATTATAGTGAGGGATTGCTCATGCAATATGTAGCAGTCTCCTCTCCCCCTCTCCCCACTCTATCTCTCTCTCTACCAGACCCCCAGGAGGAATTTGGGGCACACCCCCCTGGGGAACCACCTGCCAATCATTATGACAGGTGCCCTACCCCCTAGGGATTCATTTGCATATTTTTTTCTTAAAGTGGGGCAGGCAAGCCCCGTTTTTCAGCGTTGGTTGTTTTCCTTCCCTGGGCATGTGTGGGGGCCCACAGATTAATTCAAAAATTACAATGCATTCATTGACCCTTTTGCTCTTTCAGTAAATGAAATACAATTTGATAGCCGATTCCTCGGTCTGCAATGTAATATTACAAATTTTAAAATTCCTGGAAAATGTTTGAAATGTGTAATGAAGAAGAGCTTCACCAGATGGTTGTTGGGTGGCTGTTTCAAAGGGAAGGTGCGACATTTCAAAGGGAAGGTGCAACCTTTCCAAGGGAAGGTACAACATTTATGCCTGTTAACATTTCACATGATCGTCTGATTTTGTAGAATAACTTTCTTACACCCTTGAGCAAAGTTTTCAGCACGGCACACACACTTCTAATATTGAATAGAGAAATTTCATTGGACAAGAACCAGTGACAAAACAATACTTCCTGTGTCACCCCTGGATGACAAGCCAAAATGAAGTTTTGTTTTCCAGGAACAACCCTCCCCCTTTTATGGGCAGGGCGTACCTTTGGTAATTTTCAAAGACAAATATCCTCACTTGGTGTATCCCAACATACGCATAATATAACAAACCTTCATGTGACATTTGGGCTAAATTGGTCGTCAAAGTTGCAAGAAAATAGTGAAAGAAAAACACCCTTGTTGCGTAGAACTGTGCTTTCGGATGCCTGAGAAAGGCTTCATGCCTTTCTCAGATTCAAATGTTAGGGTTAAAAAATTACCTTTTTCTCTAAAATTACATTACTTCAAAGATGGTTGTTTCTAATAATATCAACAGCTCTTAGGTGCTCTTTACCAAGCAAACTTGCATGCTAATTAATGTTTGGCGTAATTACCAAAGGTATAACCCTCCTGAGAACGTACAAGTCTCTCGTGTATTCGATTATTTTTTGGTCCCACGCACATAATTGCATTAGAATTTGAAGGAAACAAACTCGTGCATTTGAACAGGTCCCAATGTTCGAATGCGTGTGAGATTTACACAGTATTGTCCTTTGTACAACCCTGTATACAAGAAGGAACTGGGGGAGATTGATCTTGCTGGACCTATAATGCTAGCAAATGGACATTTTGAACAGTTAAGTTAAGATTTCTGGTCATTTTAGGCCTATTGCCCGCTGTTTGTTTTCTGTCTTATAAATGTTTTTGCATATGTGTTTTTTCAAATGTTTGTATGTTTTGTTATAATTAAAAACAGGTTTCTTTATGACACTATTACTATTCTTAAGTTATTCGGTATTATAAACACATTCAAACATTAACATACCAAAGAAAAAAAGGGGAAAAAAAGCCAGAGGCATCATGCCCGGAATTTAAAAAGTTCACTTAAAACCTGTGACCCAAAGGCCGCCTTCGATTCCAGTACCTCATACATTGACACGATTTTTAAAATTCTTGAAAATGTAATTCACTGGTAGCATATGTTTCCCATCATTATCTTGGAAGAAATGTTCAGCCTATGGGAAGAAGAAGAAGAAAAAGGAACGCTGTTCCTACTGCATTTTGAAAAATTTGTTTATACTATTTCTGCTTCAAAGGGACATAATTTCATTTGCCACAATTTCTTCTCCTTACACAAACAGTCCTGTTTGCTCTGCTTCTAACCATTATAGATATGTTTTTATCAACACTATTCACTGAATAAACTCCCATCGCGTTTTCTCTGATCCATCTGAATTCCCTTAACGGTTAGAATCAAACTACAACTTGACAAATTACTGACTATCTCCCCCTGTGGGTTCCCCCAAAGCTATAATGTGCAAGTTAAATTTATACCTTAAAAAAATCAGAGACTGTTTTGTCTGGCGCGCGCGCACACACACAACCTTACGGATCCGGTTTGTGGGGTACTGCTATTGTTGTTCTTTTGTTCCCTTTTCTAAAGAATTCCCTTGTGGGGCCCTATTGTTCCTATTGAAATTGCCTTGTGGGGTCCATTGTTCCATTGTTAAAAGTACCCCATAAGTTGGCATGTGTAAGGGCACACACACTTACCACGGACACAAAACCCTTCCATAATGATTGCGTGTAATGGCCAGCAGGCTATAGCCCCCTTTTTAGAAAATTGGAAAGAGAAAATATTCACCTTTCTCCAGTCTCCATGCAATAAATAGTTAGGAGTCTGTGCCCTGCAACGTTATTGAATGGCAGTCATAAGATTACCCGAGTGCCCCAGGATTGAAAATGCGCAACTGAAATAAATAATGATAATAACACCAAAACACTTTAGTTTAAAGATACAGTGTAGAATTATGCTACATCTAGAACACCTACCAGTGGTGTTTGTTAAACGCTGACAGATGTTAACCGAATCTTTATCCATGAATCAAATTGTTTTCTCATGAAGGAAACAGCATCTTAAAGTTAGTGTCATACTTTGGTAATGACCCCCAAAAAAGGGTGTAATTTATATCCATACTTGTAATAGATATGGTAATGGTGGCAAGCATCCTGCGAAATGGTTTCGTCTGAAATGCCCACGCTGATTAGAAATCAATAAAGGTATGTCAGAAATTTCTATCTCGAAAATTGGAGATTCAGATTTCAGTGGTGCCCGTTTGTGAAAGCTGTGGCCAGAGATGCAGTTGGTACCTGAATAACCTCACTAAACGCGGATGGGTTCGACATTCTTGATGAAAATACCGTGACAGTTTTTTTGATGTTTTCTCAACAAGTATACATTGTATTCATCTGAAACTTTCACATGTGACTTATTCTGTATCTTTCTTGACAATTTGGTCTATAAATCAGCATTACATTAACAAAAACCAACATATGTCCATGTCTTTAATTTAAAAGGGCCATATGTTCTTTGTTAAATGGTTTTCAAAAATCCAACCAATGAAAACTATTGAAACCAATTTTCTGACTATCACCATGTTGTAGAGGAAAAACTAAAAAAGGTTCAGCCAACTTCAATCACCGACAGTTTCTTCCATATTATGATTGATTAGGGCCTATGTACTTGTGAAAAAATATAGTTAAATCTAACCAACCCAAGTGACTTATTTTGAAAATGCAAAAGAAAAACTTGTCTAATGGCCTCACATCTTGGCCCTAGCAGAATCTTTCTCAAACGCTGTGTTAATATACTTATTTTATATAAGAAGCATCCAATTATTTAACTGCATACATGGCATGTAACCTTTGTTTACAAATAGAGTGGCCTGTAAATTCTAGGGCCTTTCTGGCTGGCAAGATACTACACTGGTCATATGGGAAATTTTACAATTGTGTTAAAATGTCCCCATAAATTTAGGAGTTACAAAAGTAACAGCTGAACAAGTTTTGAGATGTGCCTCTTTCTTCTTGAGACAAGTTGATACAAATCAGACAGTGCAACCTCCATAAAGTATAAGATTTAATGTTCACTTCCAGTGGGCTACGTACAAATCGTGCCTGCAGGAAGTCCAGGCTCTGTAGCTCTTTTGTAAACATGTGATGTCACAGGTTACATGGTCTATCTACTATACTGGATATAGTATTAGGTTTTGAGAAAATGGAATTAGCTGTTGCAAACTGCTCACCAACCAAAAGGACCTGTGGTATAAATGCAAACTAAATTTAGTGGCCTGACGTTTGGACCCCAGCAGAGTCTTTCTAGGGAAAGACTGGACCCTAGCAGAGTCTTTCTTAAGACTACTCGACCCTAGTAGTCTTTCTTAAGACTATCCTCGACCCTAGCAGAGTCTTTCTCGCTAAAGACTCGACCCTATCAGTCTTTCTCAAGAAAGACTCGACCCTAGCAGAGTCTTTCTCGTGAAAGACTCCACCCTAGCAGAGTCTTTCTCGAGAAAGACTCGACCCTAGCAGAGTCTTTCTCGCTAAAGACTCGACCCTATCAGTCTTTCTCAAGAAAGACTCGACCCTAGCAGAGTCTTTCTCGTGAAAGACTCCACCTATCAGTCTTTCTCAAGAAAGACTCGACCCTAGCAGAGTCTTTCTCGTGAAAGACTCGACCCTAGCAGAGTCTTTCTCGAGAAAGACTCGACCCTAGCAGAGTCTTTCTCGAGAAAGACTCGACCCTAGCAGAGTCTTTCTCGTGAAAGACTCCACCCTATAGCAGTCTTTCTTGCGAAAGATTCCACCTAAGCAGTCATTATCCTCGACCCTAGCAGAGTCTTTCTCGAGAAAGACTCGACCCTAGCAGAGTCTTTCTCGAAAAAGACTCGACCCTAGCAGAGTCTTTCTCGAGAAAGACTCGACCCTAGCAGAGTCTTTCTCGAGAAAGACTCGACCCTAGCAGAGTCTTTCTCGCGAAAGACTCCACCCTATAGCAGTCTTTCTTGCGAAAGATTCGACCTAAGCAGTCTTTTTTGAGAAAGACTCTGCTAGGGTCGAAACGTCAGGCCACTAACTTTTTTTAGTATTATATTTTGTAATGCTGTTTCTTGGCTTACATGTAATATTTTTAGTCCGCTGAACAAACATGCTTTTTGAGGGGAGATAGCAAATGCTTTTTAGGCCCCAAGTATTACGAAACATGAGACTTATCATTAGAGAGATTTTCCTTTCTGGATACAGGCATATCCATGTCATTCAATTATTAGAGATTAGGGTTTCATTTCAAACCCAGCAGAAGCATAATCTATCACAGGTCGTTCAGAAAGATAGATTTCCTGATCCACGGTCTTCCACCATTGATCTAGGGGGCAAGAGGTCATAGAGCTCAGTTGAATCTGATCCCCTCTCGCTTAGATCATCTATCCGTCACATTATAAAAAGGTTGGAGAAAACCCACGGTTTTTTTTTAGGCCAAGTGAAGCCAAATTAATTACAGAACCACTTTGTGGGCTTCCAGCAGATGGAGAGTAAGAAATTCTCGTGTTTTCCACTGACCTGTCTGTCATCATAGACTGGTGGTAATTTTAAGACTTGAAGTCAATCAAATTTTCTGAGACTTCTTATTTTTCCAGGCGTTTTCCCCTCTTCAAAGAATTGACCCTATACGAGACTGTTTGCTGTACTTTGCAATGTCAGAAAAAAAGCGAAGAGTTTGCTCTTCTCTTGATGTGTTGAAGACTAAAGATACATTTCCATTTAAAAAAAAAAAGTCCGAATTATTGTGTGGAGTTGATTTTTTTTTTTGGGGGGGGGGTGTTTTTTTTTTTTAGGGACAGCACAACATTTGTTAGAGTATTTGTTCCTTCCTCTAGTTTCCAAATTGTAAAACTGACTTATTAAAATTACATCTCCGTGGTTTCCTCTTTTTAGTTCCAATGTTTCAGATAATACAGTCAATGATTGGAATTTCTTTCTCTTGTACCCTCGTTCTGATGGCCATAAATTTAGACAGCCAACAAGCCCACACCCGTCATCTAAGCCAACAGTAAGGGGAAGAAACCATCCATGAGAATTGTGGAATATTAATATTGCATCTGCTTTATTCTACATATCATAGGAGATGACACGCTTGCTCATCTCCTTCTTCAAATATGACATTCTTTCCTCTTGCCGTCCGCTGCTATTTGCACACTTCTCAAGATTTTTGCCTGATATTTACTCAAAAATTGTTAGTTTTTAATTGTGTCTTCAGGTAAGAACGTTCTTGTATGCAAGGACACTTGCCTGCAGAAGTTTTTAATAATTGTCATTGAGGTTATCTGGACCGATAATCCTGACGTTTTTTCCACGACCGTCTCTTTTTATTAATAAAATAAATACAAAGGTTGTTCACTTGATGTCAAGTTGAGAGGAGCATCTAAGCACAAGGATCTTGTTAACTTGCATCACAAAATAATCACTAACATTAAAGTGTCCTCGTTGTAAGACAAATACATGACGTCCATGAATTTTGTGCACACTTGCGACTAACTGGTCCACATAGTCCCAAAACTTCCTACTATTCTATCGATCCTCTGATAAATTCTTTAATTTTCTGTTGGATCTTTGTTGTTGTTATATAGACTGCGCAAGTCTCGCGCGTATTCAAACATTAGGACCCGTTTAAAGGGACACGTTGCCCTGGATTGGGCGATTTGGGCTATAAAAAGCATTTGTTATGAAATGAATTGAAATTAATATGGTTGGAAAGATGTTTTAAAACTAGAATACAATGATCCACACAATGGGCCATATATTTGTGTGGTTTTCCTTATACTTCGTGAACTAACACGGTCCGCCATTTTGTGAAGTCAAATTTTTGACTCCACAAAATGGCAGACGGTGTAAGTTGACAAAGTAAAAGAAAAACCGCAGCTAATTAGCTCAAATTCAAATAAGAACAGGAGATCAACAAATCACTGCACAACAAAATCACTGCACACAACTGATTAGATCAACTCAAACAAGAACAAATCATTCAGAAAATAAAATCAGGCAGCCAACTGTTTTCTGAAAACAACCTTGTGTACCTTCACCTTGTGAAATATTTACCGTTAGTTTTTCTGATGGTCCTTGAAAATATTTTGAAGACACGAACGAAAAATAGGCCTACAATTTTCCCATACTGATATTATATCATTCCTTTAAGTTCAAGATAAAAGGAAACAGCAGGTATTTTAATTGTTTGGGATATCATAAACTATATCAAAGAATACAAAATAGTCAAATTTAAAGTTTTAGTAAAGGGACTGATCAATTAGCAAATACAATCAAATTGGAATAAAATTATTAAAACCCATCATAAAACCTGTATACGAATAGTTTGCTCATTAGTGGTGACAATATATAGGCACTGGGCTGTGCAAGTCACGCGTGTATTCGAACGTTATAGTGCGCGAGTTTGTTCCTTCGTGCATTACAGGCAGGGTATACTTTTGGTAATTGTCAAAGACCAGTAGGCTATCCTCACTGGGTGTAATCTAAGTTCCCACTATATGCACAAAATAACAAACATGTGGAAATTTGGGCTCAATTGGTCTGAAGTTGCAAGAAAATAATGAAAGAAAAACACCCTTGTTGCATAGTTTGTGTGCTTTCATCTCTCAGATTCAAATTTTGGGGTGAAAAATTACCACTTTCTCTAAAACCAAATTCAGAGGGTGTCATTTCTAACAATGTTTTATACAACAGCTCTCCAGTGCTCTTTACCAATTAAATTTGTATGTTTCTTAATTTTTTAAGCAATTACCAAAGGTGTACCCTCTCAGCAATAACGAGGGACTAAAGTGGTCCCTTAGTTTTTGAATACGCGCTAGTTGCACGGCCTATACTTATGATGCCTTTTTTATAGAGAAGCCTATGTATATACACATTGTAATTATGATCATTCCAATCAGCTATGAATACTAATTACCAAAGTACGCAGGAGTTTAGCGCACAATCAAAAGGCCAATCTAGTATTTTTCTAGCTGAATCTGGCTTCAACCGATTCTGTTGTATCCTCGATGTCCCTAGAGCCGCAGTGTGTGATCAGCAAGTTGAATAGTTTGCCCGTCTTCATCCCTTGGCGAGGTGGGTTTCTTTGTAGACGCGACTTGCGTTTTCCCCGGGAACATTAATGAGTGTGAGAGAAATGGAACAGGTAGAAATAACATTTGTTGCTTTGAGAGTGATATCGCCTGCTGAGCTTGAAAGCCGTCACCCTGATCCACAGAAAGTGTTGATCCTTTATAATTGGTTATGAATAACTAACGAGGTTATGGGAATCTCGCCAAGATCAGTCTGTGAAAGCTCTTAAGCCTACTGAGTTAGAGGCTCGCAGAGCGGCGTGAAAACATGTCTTACTCTCGTAGTCCGACTTTCCTCTTGCTTGTTATACACGATGATGCAGAATAAAAAATAAAAATAAAGATGTAAATTGACAAATATCACATGTGGTATAAACTGCAATTTGTCAATGGAGGTTTTGTGATTCACAGCCATCCATGTGGTTGTGGTTGTATGGTGCCATTGAAATGTTTTCCTCTGTTACGGACCTAAAAGAATTCGCATGGGAAGAATGAACTACTTTATTCTCTTTGGAAATTTATATTGATCTTAGGAAGGAAAAAGATAGCTTTTTTTAAAAGCTATAGTGGCTGGCTTGTCATCATCCCCCCCCCCCCTCCCATTATAAACACACTGTATAAACATGGAGGAAGAAAATATAGCAACACTCACTGAGTGTATCCCTTCCTTTTATATTTTTCCCCTTTTTTTCTTCATAGTTCTTAAATCGGGACTGTCTATTCAGGACCTATATTTATCAGGATTTAGTGAGTTTTTCTGAAGTAGGGCGAGCGATTTCACATCAGGTTTGTGTATATCCTAACTAGGGTAGTTTAAGCAACCTGTTGAGCTTAATTAACGGAAATATTATTATTCTTATTAAGGGTGTCCCCGATGGGGATCATTGAAATCCTTTTTGGGAGGATATGGTTCTGATTATTAAGTGTGAACGACCCAATTGAGGTATTTAAAAGCCTGTAGATCTCAATAGAGATATATTTTAAGAAGTTTGATCTGATATGTACGTGTAATTGTTTATTTTTCCTTTCTTTACTCCATTTGAGTATTTTGTCCCTGTTTTGGGGTTGTTTTTTTTTTGCTTGTTTCCATATTTTAATTGTTCTTTTTTTTAACAGGACCATGATGTAAAACAGCCTCTGAGCTGGTTTATGTAGTCCTGTATAAATATGTTTAAATAAATAAATAAACCTCATACATGTGACGTCATTTGAGAAGGGCGCCCTCGCCTGGAGGTCAAATGGTTGTTCATTGGCCAAGCATGTGCGCCGCACGTAAACACATGCGCGTTTCCATTGTTTCATCATCGGTTTACCTCCAAGATGGCGGTTAGATGACGTCAATGCGTAAGGTCTAGTGAAGCAGTTATTTGCATCAAAAGCCTTCAAAGTTAACACATTTAATCGGTTGCCAAGTAATGCTATTAGTATGACTTATTGACAATTGCAGCCAAAATCGTTTCTTTGTCATTCGTTGTAATCCTGAGTAAAGTTCGTTTATTTTGCCAGCTAATATTCCTTTTAGTTTCCCACCAACTGAACAGATCCCATTCACATAAAAACCAAATATCAGAGGTTGAAATTTGAAAGTCCAATAAGCACGACTATTAGAATCCGTGGCCAATCACATTGAATATTTATGATCACCTTTCATTTGTTACCGTCTTTTGCATTATGATTGTCACCATCATGGATATTTGTCTTGTTTTTCGCAGCAATGGCTGGGCATTATTTTTCCCTGTATAAGATGGTAGAGGTAGCTTCACACTGTGGCCAGCCACTGTCATGCATAATTCATGGTTGTGGTTTGGTAGCAGGATGCCGATGCACTCATGCATGCATAGACTTCATCAAAGTTGCTTTCAAGTTCTTACTGTATCTACAGCCTCACTACCACTATGGACAGCGCGCCGTATCGAGGCACTGAATAACAATGCCGATTGGCTACAAAAAGCAAGGCATGCTGGGAAACAAATGGCGCAGCAAGATCGTTCACCCCTGGGAAAGAGGTTGCTGTATCTAGTTTACCTCTCCCCCATGGTTTCAATGTGCCTCAATTCATGCTCCAAAGAACACCAAAGTCTCGGGGAAAAGGTGCACCTTAAAAAAATGCGGGAAAGTAGGCCTACTTTTGGAAAAGTACATTTACTGAGTATGCAGGGCTCACATTGGTGTATGATGGGTAAAACACACATAGTCTTTATCCCCGGTGCAAACTTAACATCCGCTGCTAAATATAGGCTGCATACTGCCTCTAGCTAACGGGCAAGCTCGGTGGTCTAGTGTTGTGACATCTGCTCTAGAATGGCAAAGGTCGTGGGTTAGAATCCCACCTGAATAATAATATGCCTGTGTAATTTTTTCACTGGACTCGGGAAAGTACTGAATGTACAGTACTTAGCACACGCTCATGTGTGGGTGAAGCGTAAATAACACACATTCACTCTACTTTTCTTATATCAGAAATTAATCTAAGAAAATGTCATTGAATTATCCCACCATGACGTCGAGAAAATGACATAACTCCAAAATGTCAGAGAAATATAGCCACAATTTTCTCAAAATAACATCATTTGAGATTAAATAATTGTCCAAATGACTTACACCTGCACTCACATCAGGTAAAATTTTAAAGCAAACATTCTTAATCTACTTTGATAACAACGTAAATAATCTGCCTTAAGTTGTAGTTTGCTAAATAATAAAAACAAGATTGACAATCGGTTCTTTCGTAATGAAGATTGAAACTGTCAGAAGCTTCACAATTTTGTGTGAAACATTTCACAAATATTGAATGTTTTGATAAAGTGTTGATGATATTTGATGAAAGTCTTATTTTTAATAGTGTAGGCCCTACACATTTCAAAATTTCAGTAGGCTTGTATTAGTCAGAGGTAATCCTCACTAATTCTTAATTAAGAATAACACTAATTAGTATAAATTTTGACCCATCGTAAGGTGGTGTGTGAACCCACAAGATGTGACACAGTTCAGGCTTTTTCACAGGATATGCGTAGCAGCCTCTACAAACACCCCCTCTCCCATCCTGTCAGCATCCTGCCCCGAAGACGACAACCAAAACGGAAGCATTCATGGATTATTAACCAAACTGCATCCATTCATCATGCGTTAGACATTGTGATGGCGCACAGAGGTGACAACTTGGAAACTGACACAGTATCTCGTTAAACACAAGCTGTCTGTTTTTCTCTTCACATTTTCTTCGCTGTTTTTGACTTTGTGTTTCGCCGGCCGGCCAGGCCTCGGCATATAGCCAGCAGATGTCTGTGTGGGGCGGAGGCATCTGTGGTAGTCATGGTCGATTTGTGGCAGGCAGAGTTTGCTTTGATGCACCCGAGCAGTTTTCTGCCATCAGTGTGGCTGGAGTCATGCCCAATTGGCATTGATAAGAATGTCTGCCATGGAGAAAAACCGGTGGATGTCAGTTTTTGTATGTGTGATTTGACTCTACTCTCTCGCTCTGATTGAACGGGTCAAGCATTAATGTAATAGCTTCTGAGCCATGTGTGGGAAGCATATCTTGCATTGCAATTGTCCTGTAGTATAGTGTCGAGTTGTTGGATGGTAATGAATTTAAATTTACAAGATCAGGACTTTTGCTTCAAAATTTATCATTTTTCTAAAAAAGTTTGCAAATCCCTGTTCAAGAAAATATTGTTTTTAAGCGATTTTGTTTAATGAATGCTTGATGAATGCATCAACAGGGTGCCAACCTTGGTTATAAAACAAAAATATCCTCCTGCAAGAAGGAGGTGGTCGGTCGGCGTAGTGATATCTTTCCTCGCCTTCCACCTCTTGGACCCCGGTTCATATCCCGCTGAGGGCACTATGTGGATTGGGTTTCAGTCCCGACCTGATATGCGTGGGTTTTCTCTTTGATAATTCTCTGTGGGGTTTTCTCCCACATCTTCCTTGTCTTCTCTCCATGGGGTTCTTTGCTAGAAACGTGATTAAGTTTGCTTTTCTGAGAATCCTCAGCTGCTTCACAAACAGGCTAAATCGAAATGAAATGAAATGAAATCAGAAGAACAGAGGAGCTGTTGAGGGTGAGAAATGCAAAACATAATCTCTGTATCTGCTTATTGCTTTTATGCTTGATGCCTTTATTGCCTCCTGTTACTTTGTGTGTTGTTAAGATTAATACAATCTTACATGAGTCTTGGGCAAAACTAAATCATTGTATTTCATCTTGTCGTAAGTCCATTGTGAACACTGTAACATTATACACGGCAATCTACTCTTCACAAGGAACGTTTATTTTTCCTCTGTGGTTTTAGAAACTGTATAAATAGTCCAACTTTGAAGAAACACCTCACAAAGGGATGGTGTACCATTGGCTTTTGATGAAGTCCATTTTAAACCAATGGTCCTCTTGAAACTCAATAAAAACTCACCAATAAAAAAAATTTCGAAGTAAAGAAACCACAAAAATATCACTCGAGGAAATACATTTTTTTAGACTTTGTTTTTGTATAGATGTTTTTATTATAAACTCAACTGTTTCACCTTCTTTTTGACTCTCATTGTTGTAGCCATTATTGTTCCTGTACACCATGCTAGTCTTGTTTGTATCCAAATATTTTTGGGACCAATTTGGTCCCACAATGCGTGAAGGAGACAACTCACAACGTTCGAATACGTGCAAGACTTTCAAGGTCTGTTGGCAGCTTCCCCTATGAGTTGGGAAGACTTAGAACATGTCTTAATGTACAACTTGGTCCCAATATCAAAATTTGTTTAAGGATACATAATAAGAACGGAAAATTCTTGCAATCTGGGTAAAGTAGTTTACATGATATGCGACAGGTATAGTGATGTGATTGTTCTGCAAATTGAACAAATTTGTGAGAACAATTTTCAAAAACAATGTTTTTATACTCGGTAGTTGAAATGCCTGCATTTTTAAAAATTCCTAACCTGAGAGTGTACCTTATCAGTTTATCCAGGAAACTGAATTAACCTGATCCCAAAAGTTTTCAGACTAACTTTCCTTTCTCATCCATCCCAACTTTCGATGTGGGTTAATCAGATGAGGTACATAATCATACATATCTGATAGCTGGGGGCACCATCCTAATTTATTTATGGGATTGTTAGTGTATGCCTAGCCATTTCATTATGATTAATGGCCCATCCCGGGGATCTCATTTCAGCTGTGATGAGGTCCCAGTCTGACTAATGAGGTGTAGGAGTCGTGACTTGGTACTCTGCATGAATACCAAATAAGAATCCATGGGTCTCGGCTACAATGATTGTTCCCCTGGAATTGCACCTCCTCTCTGTAAATCACCTTTAAAAGTGTCTCCATGTACCGAAATTAATTTCTTCGCCTTGGAGTCCATTTTCACTGCAACTCCACTACATGAATACATTTATTGTGTTTTTAGTTTTTGGGGTTTTTTTTAGCGCTTTTTTTTACATATATTTTTTTTAGGGGGGTTGAGCTTTGAATACATTCATCCTCGGGACGATAAATTGTCAGAGGTAATATGCAGAAAGAGACACCTACTCATTAAATGATGCTGTGGAAGTTATTTCAGACTCAAGCAAATTAGAACAAATGTTCTGTAGTTTTCCTGTTTTAAAGATTTCAATCACTTTTATGGAGACCGTGTAGAGTAAAGACTTAATTATCCCGTGTAATTCAAACATAAATTTAGATGTTAGATACCATCCAACCCCCCCAAACCCCCCCCCCCAAAAAAAAACCAGGAATGCGCTGGAATATCATCTCAACTTAGACCCACAGGCAAACCAGAAATGTTGGTGACAAAAGACTAAAATACACTCTGACATCGGCGCATTCCATCTGGATGCTCTTCCCTCCCCCTTTCCAATGTTAACAACATAACTATATTCAGGTGTTCACGATATGTAGGGAACTAACTGCTGTTTAGAAGTGGGGTTTTTGGTGGGTTTTTTTGCAACGTCCCCATTGTACACGAAGGCGAAGCAAGGACTTCCTAACATCCAGATCCCTTTTGTGAAAACCCTCGGTTTCAACAGATGGACACCCGCCCACACATGTCTCCATTTCCCTATAAGCTTTGAGAAAAATCTAAAGACAAAGACAAAGTGAACTTCTTCTTATTGGTTCGTTTTGAATGGAATGGTGGCAATATAGAAAGTCTTAAATACATAAGTAATGCTTAGGAAGTGACCCAGACTGCTGTCCTTTTTTTTTGTCAGATACTTT
The DNA here is from genome assembly GCA_023634235.1 of Pisaster brevispinus. Lineage (NCBI taxonomy): Eukaryota > Metazoa > Echinodermata > Asteroidea > Forcipulatida > Asteriidae > Pisaster > Pisaster brevispinus. The sequence goes on from JAMKCF010000013.1 coordinate 16,520,298, forward strand.
ATATTCTTCAAACTGTAACTCTGCTGTTGACTTCTGTCAAAAAAAGATCTTTGGAGAATTCCTATAAGTGCCACTTTTAGGGCCTGTTAAAAAATGGTCAAGAGCTCAGGAATCTGTATCGAATTCCTCCTGTACTTTTCTTGAATGTTTGCTTTTCTGTGGAGGTGTGCTGTAGCTGTGAAATGGACTTTGTAGTAAAGGTATACCAGCTCTTTAATTTAAAAACGAGGTATTAAGTTTGAAACAGAAGCTGTTGTTTTCAGAAATGAACTATAATTGATGATCGTTACTCTCCACAGCAGCGCCAGACAAGGGGAAATTGCGTTAGATTCTCTAGTAGAAATGTCAACATGTCGGCCCCGTTGCAAATTAATGTTTGAAGTGGTGACGAGCATGGAAGAGGAGGAGCCGAGACAGATACCATCAGAAAAAGATTATCAGTTGTTCCCATAGCAACGCAATCATGAAAGCAATTAGAAGACGCCTCTGGGCCTAAAAGAAGAGATGAATAAAGTTGGGGTTTTCTTCAAGATGGCTGCCTAGGTTACCATTATCTGCCTGGAGGTACTCTCTTGACCCTTCCTCTGGAATTTCTTACTCCCAGTGCGTGGTGTAATAGATGGCTGAAGATGAAACCCAAGACGTGGTCACTTCTCCATGAAGTTCACCTCCCTGAGCATTCTCGGTATCATCAGGGATTAAACCCACTCTCTCTCTCCCCCTCCATCTCCATCTCTCTCTCTGACATATCTGACATTTAATTGATTAATAACAGGTGGTTATGGTTTTACTTAATAAATAAGGGCACTTTTTATTCTTAATAGAATTATAAAAGGAAAAGTGAATTAAAATCTGACAAGTTTTGTAATCAGGGCCCAATTTCATGGCTGTGCTTACCGTGAAGTTCTGCGCTTACACACCATAGAATGATGTGCTTTACGGGACTCTGTAAGCGCAGAATTCCGTGGTAAGCAGAGCCATGAAACCGGGGCCTAAATTTGTTTTTTGTTGTGAAAATAGTTATGATATGTATGATTAGATAAAGCATCTCAAAAGGTAATCCTCCTCTGTCCATGCTTTAAAATTAAATAATCTCATTTAATGTAGAAAAAAATACTGTTACATCCCCGAGGTCAACTTTAAAACAATACTAATTATTATCATAGTATATTACTGGTAATAAAACCGAGGATGCTTCACTGTAGCTCGCGAGCCTGAAGAAACCTGTAAACGAGGATGCTTGCTATGTGAACCAGAAAAACCCGGGTTAACCCCTATTCTTCCACAAGTGTTCTGGGTTCTTTTCCGTGCAGTACCAATCCTAGCACATGGGACCTACGGCTTAATGTCCCATCTGAAGGCAAAACCAATTATGGGGAAGTATCTTGCTCAAGGACACAAGTGCCACAATGACACAACCGGGACTCGAACCCACGTTCTGCTGATCAGAAACACCAGAGCTTGAGTCCGGTGCTCTTAGTTGCTGTTACACTCCCATTTCTTTCTACATATAATTGTGACAATTTTTGTTTGTTTACCTACCAAGACCTGCACCTGCAAGTATTAAACCTAAAATGTGAAAAATAATGCGTTAAAAATTTTGATTTACCTTTTTGAGGGGACAGTGCCATTTTCACTTGTCATATTCCCTTTCTGAACTGTAGTGATAAGCATGGGTCCATACACACACTGAACTTGTCTTCGGGGTGAGGAATTTTGTTTTCTGTATTTCTATTTTACCTTCCAATTTTCCGACTTTCGTTGAATTGTGTTTCTGTTTCGTCAGCAGGTTGCGATGTGGTTGTTCACTCGAAAAGAGCGATGGTTTTCAGATGGAGCTAGACAAACTACCTTTCTTTGTTCTTTATCCTGTGCTGACACTATTTCCTTTTCACTTTCAAGTCTACATCCTTTTCCCTCCGGAAGTTTCCCAACCCTGCCATTGAGACAGTTCTTTCAAAGAACGAATGAGTGATGCTCGCATGAGGAAGGGAAGGGGCCTCATCACTTATTGTAAATTATTTATTTTATTCGTTTCAATAATCCGGACCATTTGTCTGGGCCTATTGCTTTTGACAAATTGTCTTTGAATACTGATAAAAAGTGGTTGTAAACACCAGCTGAAATTAACTAGTGGAAAGAACTCTCTTGTGGAATTATTAATAAAGTTATGACTAATGTGGACATGTCTCAAATTGTTTTCCTTAACAAACTTTGGACGCATTACTCATATTTTACCGGCAGTGTTATTTGGCTTTGACATTTTTTTTATACATCAGTGTGATGATTCATACTAGAAATAGGGGGGGGGTGGTGCAAGTTTTCCAAGATTTGCAAATATCGTATTTTCTGTCATCAGCTCACAGATTGGTCATACCACCGCAATAGGCACATACTGTTCTAAATACGGTAATAAATCTCTTCAGAAACTTTAAGTGATTAATCAGTCTTCAGAATTTCAAGAGTACTATTCTCTTTCAGCCCACCCATAAGAGAATTGTGTTACCAACCTTGCTGTGGATGGACTACCCCTCCCCCTTCCCTTTCTTGGTTGTCAAATTAGCTCAGCAATTCTAAATAAATGAAGACTCTTCAGAATTGTCCCACACCACCATGAAGTCTCCCAGACAGTTTAATATGAGGAACAAGAAATCATCTGTTTGCCTCACGTTAGTGTTTACAAGCAATCAAAGTCGACTACATACGTCGCCGTAATTGCTCCTCACTGCCTGTGTCGTCGGATGAGCCCATAACCTTTGAAAGCCTCATAACTTATCTATGGCCTAAATCTGTGATTACTTGATGATTTCTACCCTCCCTGCTGTATACCCTCCTTTCCCCTTTCTTCCCTCTAGCAAGGAGAAATTATTTACAAAGACGGAGTCATAACATCCCTAAAATGGCCCTCCAACAAGGCTCAGTGCTGGCTTGGTGTTTGCCCACACAATTTGATGTGTTCTGAAGTACATGGTGATGCAGTGATCGAGACCGTATCAGTAAACAGACACAACCAGATCCCATCCCCTCAGAGGCAGCATTACTGCAGTCTTTTAAGGCAACTGCTCGACTAAGTGCCATGGTTTAAAAGGCAATTCGGGAGATTAATTTCTACTTTTCTAGCCAGTGATACCCTCTTTGGAAAGCTTAGCTGTGTAAATACAAGTACATGTGAGCCTGCAAGTTCGTTGAGGAGGGACACAAATACTAAGCAAAGTTCAAACTATTATTAGAAGTTTTTTATGATTCTCCTCACAGAAGTCAGTAATATCACAGACTCAACAAAATAGGAAACTGTAGGTTTTGGGTTGGGTTTTTTTTACTGGGAAAGCATTAATATCCTAATATTCCTCTGGAAGATCGGTACGGGTATATTCATTGAGCTACAAGATTAAAATAATTAAAAAAAAAAAAAATTCTGCAATATTTACATACAATTTTTGTTGGTTGTTGTTCTTATTATCTAATTCAGCAGCTCAAACGATAATAAATTATCTCCAATGCCGCCTTCCTAATTATTTAACCTGGGGAAAAAATACATTTTATAAATAGCATTACGTTTGGGGGGCACCAAGCTTTGATGCAAGGGTTTGATATGTCGACATGTTCCCCAGATTGCAGACAAATATTTATTTATGCTTCTCTCCCTGTTGTTTGAGTTGGAGGGGATTGGGATAAAATTAATTCAGTATTTTTCATTTAGTTTTGATGGATAATTTATATAAGACCTTCACACTAACTTGTTCCAAGATGTTAAAGTTCTTAACGTGGGACAATACTTTATTTTATAAAAAGGATTATTAATTCACTTTAGTTGAAAGTTGAGACAGATATAATAATCTAATTGATCTGTTTTGGGCTGAGCTAGGAAAGTTTGTTTTTTAATACTTTCTTTTCATCTGTAATTCCTGTCATTCTATGTCATAAGTTTAAAATGATAACCAGATGATACAGAAATAACTGCTTTAAAGAGAAAGGGATTTAATAACAATCATAATAATAATATGTTTGTAGACACTAATGTAGCTGTAATTGGAACACGACATTCATGCGAGACTTGACACGTTTAAAGTTTCAGCGTAACAGCGTAGCTGTGACATCTCCAGGGAAAGGGCCACCAGCAGGCCCAATTGCTCTATTTTCCCGCAACCAATAAAAATGACATCAGTTATTGAACATTTTGAAGGAAAAAATGAAAGTGAATTTGACTTTTTAGAATGCAGTTTCTTCAGCTATCTTGGAACTATTTTCCCCCTCAAAGTATCAAGAATCATAATAGCTATAAGATATGGACTTGAGTGTGGTGCACTAAACATGTATTTATTGTATTTTTTGTAATGCACACTCGGGGCACATGGGTAGTTTAAAATATCCCACTCATCAATTAATTTCCATACATAAACTGAATGTATTTGTCAGACGCTTATCTATTTATCTTTATCTTTCTGTATAGTCTAAAAATGACAGATGCTTTTAGGCTGGGATGCTTGTTGATTATGTGCAGTGGAATAAATCAGACATTTTCAACAGGGGGCAAGCAGGGGGCAAATACATAGTTGGGAGTGGTGCCATTTTATGTACTAAACCATTCATTTAGTGTGGGTTTTTTTCTCACTGGGGGGGGGGGGGCAAGAGTGGGGGCAAGGGTTATGAGTGCTGCCCCCTTTTGATGTTCATGCCATTGTTCATTTTGATACAGTTTGTTGAGTATTGTGTTTTGGTTAATTCTTAATGTTTATGCCTGGTAAAGATTGTGAAAAATTCAGTGACCTTGTGCGACTGGATGGATCTGATGCTGAAATAGCATGACTGTGTTGGGCTTACGTTTATTTCCTTGTCACCATTATTTTCGTTTTTTATTCTGTGAATATCATGGGTGTGCAAGTAAACACATCTTAGAAAGATTTCAATTGTAATCATACAAAGATATTGAAGACATTTTTTTATTGTTCTGTGCTATCATCAAGATATCTTGCTTTATGCTGCCATTTTACTTTCATTCTGTGGAATGAAACTGAGACTGGAAGGGGAGTCATCTGGTGCCTTTAGCAATGCTGTGTTAGTTGGTAGTACCCCCAAAGCAAGGATCAGTCTAAGAGTCTAATAATACTAAGGGTTTATCGCACTAATGATAAATCACATCTTATTCACCGAACATCATAATACACAAATGCCATCTAAGGTCAATCCATATAAATCCACTCAATTGTGATTGCGTCTGTTTCCTTTAAAGACATGTATTTCCATTGGATGTTCATCATTAATCCCACAGGGGAATATCAGAAGGAGGTCAGAAAACCCATTTCAAGATCCTAATGTTGAATTCCCAGACACTATGATCTACTTCAGAGAGATTCAGCAGAAAATCCTGTATCATTTCATGGATGAGTGAAAGAATGACCTCACTAGGTTGGTATAATTTAGTCATTAGTGCTTTATAAAATATGTATTGAAGTCGTCTTCTGACACTTTCATATCAAGGGGAGATTGTTTTCTGCGAAATTATGAAAATATGCAATCAGAAGGTGTCAGCAATAGCCTTTAGGGTCTTGAACCTAAAAGTGCTCAAGATGGCTGCATAATTATTATATTTCCTGTGTTCCCATCATTAATCAAACCAACAACATTAAAAAGGTAGGAGGAAAGTGCATGCTGTTATGACACATTTGTTCAATGTTGTTGCAGTTTTCAGTTCAAATGGTTTGTATACTTCTTCTTAGTTTCAGGGATGTAGTTTTGTTTCAGCGAAGGGAAATGGCACATAATATATCTACAGCTGGGTATGGTGAGCATGCAGAGGTAAGGTCTTGAGTTCAGTCATAGTCTCGGAACAAGTCTCAGGACCACTTTTAGTCTCTCTTCTCTGGATCAGAAATGATTCTTGGCTTGGATTGAGAGCTTATCAAATCCATTTTTTGTGTGTATCTCTTGCAATTACATTTCTACATTTACGAAATTGGATATTATTAAGAGTTTTAAATTAAGCTCTCTTGATCTCATGCTCCCTTTCATCACAAAGTTTGGTTTTGTAATAACAATGAAAAAATATGCAAATTTTGATGAATATTTGTTGCTGGTTTCTAATCAATCAGTTACAAAAAGAGGGAACTATTTATGTTTGTATCAAACAGTTTTCAAAGTTAATTGCATTTTCAAAGAAAAGATTCCAATTTTACTCGTTGTTTTTACCAGCAGATGAGCAGTTTCTATTACTGGTTACAAAGTGTCACAAGAGGGCTCCCTCTCTAGCAACCACAATTTTACATTGCTGTTGTCCCAAAGTGATGTACTACCTTGCTTGTGACTGCGTGATCTGTCTACATTGGGTGAGTTCTAAAAGATTCTGTACTTTTCTTGTTATCGATTCTTCTTTTCTGCTTTTATCTTTGGGCACTTTTCAAAGTTTGTTACCTGTTAATGTCATTTGTTTTGAAGTAAAAAGTAGATTGGCAAGTGTTGTAAAACGTTTTTGAAAATGTGTTTGTCACTTGGACTTTGAAAGTTTTTTTACATCTTGTCCATGACCAACTGAACTGATCAAAACATTGATGGGTGCCCTTTTTTTTTCCTCAAGGTACATTTTTTCTTTCACACTTAAGGAACACATTTTAATTGAATCATTTTTGTTGGTGATTGAGTGATAGTTTTGATGCTGGAAAATATTTAAAGCCCCACATGAAGAAAACAAATAATAAAAGGAAAAGGTTGCACAAAAATAAATTCTATTTAAAACTTACAGAAATTATATATATTTTAATTTTATGTACACAAACTCTTATTCTGTGAAAAAGAGATTTAGTTCCTGAGAATTAATCAATGGCTTAAAGATTAGTATCGTTTTTATTATTGTATATTTCTGGTATTGAGACCAAGGATGCCTGAGGAAACTTGTAGGACAAGGGTGCTTGAAAAAGCTATGCGAAGCAGAAACACTGGGGTTAAACCCTACTCTTCCACAATTAGTGTTCGTTTTAGGTGTTTTTTTTGCACTACCAGTTGTAGTGCATGGGGGCCTAGGACTTAATGTCCCATTCAAAGTACAAAGCAATTATTTATGGTAAAGTATCTTGAGCAATGACACAAGTGCCAAGACCAGGACTCGAACCCACACTCTGCTTGAGTCCAGTGCTCTACTTAGTCTTAGTCTTAACTGCTCAGCCACAACATGCCACAGACGATACAATTTACATAATGCGAAACTGAGCACAACGAAATGGTGCTTCCCAGGATAAGGTTACCAGCCAAAGTACCATCTCACATTTACATCTGTGACTGGTACTCTGCTTATTTTTGCTTGGTAAAAAAGTTTTTAAGCAACATTTTCTGCTGCAAAGCAGATCTTTGGAATTGGCTCTGTTGCTCACAGTCACAGGATACGTGTTCAAGTCACAACCCCTAGCCACTTGAGCAGTGATTGTTTAAATCCACTCTAAGATTTTTTTAGCAAGAAGAACAAGGTTAAGGTTAGTGAAAGGGAGGCCACTGACAGTCCAGAAGCCAATAACCACTGAAAGGCCATCAATGAATGCATGCATGTATTCGATCACCAGTGTATAAACTTCATGGTGTGTCCTGAAATAACATTTATGTGGTTTGCCATGCCACCGACCCCACTTACCAAGCCTTTATATTACCTACTACTCCTAGTGGATTGTTCTGTCTGTGCAGCTGAGTGGGATCTCTTTTATAACAATTTTTTTTTTATGAGGATTAGTTCGAGGATCAGTTTAGGACACAATTTTGTTTTCTATTCTTTAGTGTTTAGAATTGTTTACATCTAATGTCCGTTATGCCTGTATTTAGAGCATTCAGGTATGCTCAATTTGGCTTATTAATTATATTAATACAAATTAGACATTTGTATTGTGTGATTTCCAAAAACATGACCAACTGTGCATTATGTCATTAAACAAGTAGGCCTATTGAAAACAGTAGATTCAAAGACACATGCAACTAGAAAATTCAAATCACATAGTAGGCGTATTAACATAAAAGCAAGATTTAAAAGAAAAGTCTTTACGCTTAAAAATATCAATGTATTGAGAGTGTTGAGTGTCAGATGGCAGTGCATTACTTAGTTTGGGGGCAGCCGATGTAACAAGGTTTTAGCCAGGATTTGGTAAAAGGGTGTCAAAATTAGCTGGAAATTTCAAAACTGGGTGTCTAAAATGTTCACTTACAATACATGTAAATGACGGATAAAATGGGTGTCCAAATTTAAAATAAGGTGTCGAAAAAACGCTCAGACAGCCCTCTGGTTAACACTATGAAAGGATAGATCTGCCATTCAATGTTTGTAACTTGTTGGCCATGGGGAAGTTGAACACCTTCATTTAGAACATAAACACTTAACCAGAGGATTTCTTAACACTGATGAGACACTCACTTGCGTACTTTGTAGAACTTTGAATAAAGTACTCAAACATTGAGCGCTACATGTTTATTGGCCTGCTGTTTTTATGCCGTCAGTTTATTTGTGACCATTGGGTCGGAATACATTAATGACAGGGCTTGAATTTGGGGGGAAAGCCCACAAGACCAAAGGGCTTGTGGCTCAAAATGTTTACTGAACCAGAACTCTTTGTGCAAGACCAGAATAAAAAAAAAGATAAACTTCCTGACCCAGTTTAACATGCTTTTAAATTTTACTGTTTTTGTTTGAACAAGCGCGAAAACATGTAAGAGAAAAGTTGATTTCATCAAGTACGGTATATTAAGTTTACTTCATTATGTCATTACTCAGTAGAAGTGAAAGGTATTTTATCAGACTCAAAGTCAACATTTGAACACATAATTTTTTTTCTCAAAATGTTACACAGTGAGTTATTATGCTTCATTGATATTCAATTAAAAAACCCAAGATCACCGGACTTGACCAGCTCAAAGTTTTAGTGGCTCAACACCAAAACTACTGGCCTCAAGCCTGTGCTCCTGTGTAAGTTTCGGCAGCCCTAAATGAGAGAAGTTTCTTGATAGATTAATCACAACTTCTCAATGTTTTCTTTTTTCAATAATCTATCAGTAAGTAATGAGTACTTTTGCCACCAGAGATTCCATCACCCTTAAAAAATATCTGTCAAAAAATAAATGTATTCTTCAAATGAACAATTTACATTCCTTTTCAACAATAAAGAGTGTTTAATAATTGATAGTATCGCCGCATCACACAGCTTAGCTTTAATACCAGACAGGAGGGCAGCTGAATATATGGCGAACCTAATATAAAACTCATTAGGCCAAACAAAGTTAATCTTCAAATCCCAGCTTCATGTCCTCACTCTTCATTGTTCTGCCAGAATAATTTTCATTCAAACAACAGAAATCTTAAGAGAGAAAAAACCTTTAATGGTCGTAGCCACCATTTTTACCAATTATTGTCCCACAAATCCAATTTTGCATCGGAGAGCAGTGCACCCAATGAGGCAAGTCTATTTTGGGTATTGTCCTGTTACTTACCAGGCTGGAATCATTCATGGTTCTGTGGGCATTTTGATTAGGTGTGGAAGCACCAGTTTGTCTTGATTGGGTATCTATCACTGTTATAAGAAGGAAGGTTATTTGGGGAATGGAAATTGGACTGTAAAATGGTTGCAAGAACAACCTACAAGTCGACTGTGATCGGTAGTTTAATTCAATTGAGCTGGTTTAGTTGTGGCTAATCCTGCATTATTCCTCTCAGTGAATCTGAACAAAAGAAAAGTGTTTTCTCTGTTTGCTGCCCACTACTTGTGGATAGTGACTTCTTTATTGTTTAAATATGGATCCCAGATTTGAAATATTCTGCCTCTTTGGAAACATATCCATTTTAAAACATGGTTCAGGGCGGGCTCAAATTTTTGGGGAAAATCCACTAAACCAGAGGACTTGTTGCTTAAAATGTTTACTGCACCAGAATTAATTTTACAAAACCAGAATCAACATGATAAAATACTTTTCCGACACAGTTTAACATGCAATTAAAGGGAGGGTATACATGTACCTTTGGAAGTTAATCCAACAAATTTATTAACATAAAAACTTACTTGGGCTGTTGATAGTATAAAACATTGTCAGAAACGATCCTCCCCCCCCCCCTTTGAAGTAATGTATTTTCAGAAGAAGAGGTCATTTTTCACCCATAAATTTGAATCTGACAAAGGCTTCAGTTATGAAAGCCTTTCTCAGGCATCTGAAAGCACACAATTCTATGCAACAAGGGTGGTTTTTCTTTCATTAATTTCTAGCAACTTCGATGACCATTTGATCTCAAATTTTGATTTGTGATTTTATGCAGATTCAAATTTTGGGGTGAGAATTACCTCTTTCTCTAAACATACATTACTTCTAAAGGGGCCGTTTCTAACAATGTTTTATAATATCAACAGCTCTCCAATGCTCTTTACCAAGTAAATTTTCATGGTCATTAATTTTTGGAGTATTTACCAAAAGTAAAAACTCCCTAAAATGAAGATTTCTGTAATCAGCAGTGTCATGAAATCTGCGATAAAACTCTGTCCCAACTATAATATCTAAACAGGTCTACTGTCCCCTCTAGCCCTAACTAGCATTGTCATTCATATGCAAATCAGAAATATTCAAAGTTTAAGTAGGCTAAATATAGAGTTAATTGCTTTCATCCCAGTTAGGTAATTAAAGTTTCATTTACTCGGTCATTCAATGGTGTTTAAATCTATAGAAAGAAATAATAATAGAAAGGTTTGCTTGGGGCATGTTCCTACGCAATAATTTGTCTTGTGTATCAGTTCCCATTAGAGGTATGCTGTTTATAGCAATTTTTTTTTTTTTACACATCTAAGATGTGTGATACTAGATATGGTATTCATTTCCCCTCAAGTATCTCTACATCCATCTCCTGAAGTAAACAAGTTCTACTTTAGTGATCGATCAATTCTTTTTCCATAAAATAAGTGTAGATAACAAATTTTCGCTTTCTAAGAAGTAGTGATTCATGTTAATGGTCTGTAGTGATTCATGGTGAGTTTTCAGGTAAACATTTTAAAAATTGCTTTAATGTGGGACTGTTATCATTCTATAAACTATCACAATAGCAATGTTATTGTCAATCAAAACATTTTCCTAATTAGTATCAATTGAAACATTTTCCTAATTCGTGTCAATTAAAACATTTTCCCAAATCCTTTAAGATTTTTTGTTGCAACAAGATTTATTTATAAAGCATGTAACCTTTGTTTACAAAAAGAGTGACCATGTACATTCCAGGGCATTTCTGGCAGGCAAGATACTAGTCATATGGGACGTTTGACATTTTGCGTAATAATTTCCAAGTATACATTAAAGAGTTATAAAAAAAAATAAAGGCTGAAAAAGTTCTGAGATGTGCCCCTTTTTTCATAGGGCCTATCAAAAGTTGATAAAAACCAGACAGTGCAATCTCTATAAAATTTAAGATTGAGTGTTTTCCTCCATTGGGTTTTGTACTAATTGTGCCGGCAGGAATAGTCCCCAGGCTTTATAAAGTAAGATTTTTCAATAAAAATCAACAATAAATCTGTACTGCATAATTTTTAACAAAATGATCATACCATAAATGCAAAATTCACATTTTTTTCCTCTTATCAAGACCAGATTATGTCATTAGCAATACTTCAACAAGGAAAATAATTAGCCACAAGTGATTCAAAAGTAAAATAGCAAACTACTTTATTTATAGTAAACTAGCACCACATCAAATTTTGCTGTAATCCTTTTTTCTCTTTTTGTGTGCGTTGGTCATATTGAGTTTGACAGTGGTCACTTTCAATTTGGAAGACCAAATTATTATTATTTTTTTTTTCAATTGAAGTGGGTTTATTTTTATCAAGTGCATTGGAAGAGTATAAGAATATTTGTGAGCTGCCAAAGTACAATAAACTACAATCAGTGCCCTTTCCAACCATCGTTAGCTGGTACGCAGTAAACAAGAATCCTGGCAAGAGCCAAACTCACAGTCAATCAAAAAACCCATACTCTTGAGTTTTAATTAAATTGTATCTTGTGACTGTCTGTTTAAGAGCCTCCGTCCAAACAAAGACAACCTAATCAGGCAGCTCATCAATAAATTGCTATCAATGAAATAAAAACTAACCAAAAATGGCCGTGCACTCGTCGGACATTCCAGTAGAGTTTCTTATCAGATTATAGGGGCAGTTGGTTGTTTGCAATTAGTCGGTTTTGTGCGCAGTGTGGAGATTAACATGGTGATGTGTTTGTTCGCTTTCGTTTTGTTCCTTTTTTATTTGTGGAAAGGGTGTGTTGACATAACTGCCGTAGAATCAATGTGTATACATTGACACTGGAACCTGCTTTCCAAACTGATTGTGTTTGTGTTGGAAAAATCTCAGATTTTCATCTTGATTAGGACAATTTTTAATACCAAAAATATTCATATTTTTCCGAACTATAATCCCAAATGTAGCCCCAAATGACAAAATTCTCTATTAGCATCAGATTTCAGAGAGCAACATTTTTTGAAGGATTGTTCCCTTTCCTATAGAGACTGAATGGTATCAATACAGATGGGTACTGCTTGGTACGTAAAAACAAATTGATACATATTTAATTGTTAAGTGAGCCCATTATGGATAAATATATCACCCACATACTTTTTTCTCTGAGGTTATTATTTTATTTGGCATTTCAATCAAAACATACCGAGAAAATACATAAAAAAGTAAACGGATAAAAAAATCAAGGATAGCCTAAAAAGCTGTTTAAACACGGCTTATATCCATCGGGGTCCTTACAAAACATAAAGACAAACAAATACAAGACAAAACTAAGAACAAATTGCACAGGAAATAGCGAAGAATGGTGATAAAAATGTTTTGTTAACAATTTGATTGAGAGGAGAGATGTTGTTTCATTGCTCTTTTAAATTGACATTATGATTTTTTGAACTTTTCATACTATTAGGAAGTAAATGCCAGTCATGCATTTTGGTATAAAAAATGTATTGCACTCTGTCAATTATATTCTTGAAACAATAAAATTGGTGGAACTACCCCTAATAAAATAATTAAATGCAATCTGAAACTTTCCAAATTTGTGTCAGTTTTAAGTAAAAAATTTATACAAAAACAGTTTGTATGCAAGAGTAAGTTGGGAAAAGCTTATTTAAATGCAAAATCAAGTATTCAGATACTCTGTCTGGATGAACACAACATTAAGAAATGTAATAGTCAAGACTAGTTGCCATGTGGCTGTTTTATTCAAAGAAGACAAGCTCACCTAGTTGTAACGGTGTGATAACGCTTATTACCTGTGGCTTCAATTGTTCTTCGGAATTGTGTTAATGATTTTTTGTTATTCGTGGCTAGATGTCAATGGAACTTGAAATAACCTTTAAAATCAGTGTCCTCTAGTGGTGGATTTAAACCACTACCGGTTTTTATTTCATTTGCCTAAAGTTGACCTTATATTTACCGTCCTACCACCCTCAGGCCCTTCTCTCTCCCCCCCCCCCCCCATGAAGACACAAAATGCCTCAGGGTTGGTCCATGACAGACAAGCATTGATTTCCCAGACAATCCGGCCATTTTGGCCTTCGGTGCTATTCCCATTCTGTACTTTGTTCGCTGTGTATTGATCGAAAGTCCCCTTAACAAAATTATGAAGTGACCTGACCAATCACATCGTTTCCATGGGACAGGTGAGGGGAAGCATTTGCTTAGGTATTGTGTGGACACCTCTATTGGTAAACGACAAGGCAAAAGGTAAGGGACATGACGACTGGGGGTATTCAAAGCTTATTGTATGTCTGGCTTGTGGAAAAATGTTGTCAAATAAAAGCAGCGCTAGAGTTGACTTGTTGCCATTTACCCCAACACAATAATGCCGGTTGTGTTCCAAATATATTTTCTTTGTGCTGAGTAGACAGTGATTGTAACAACTTTTGTGGACAAGAAGTCATTTTGCACCTCGATCAAAGATATTGACAAAATAGGGAGACTGCAAACATCAGGCTACATGGCTCAGTTGGAGAGCGAAGGCCTGTTAATCCAGAGGTCGCAGGTTCAAATTCAGCTCCAGTCATTTTTTCTTTGTTCAATCCAAAATTTGTGTATATTTTCATAACATTGTCTGCTGATGACATTTTAAAATAAAATTGACACTCATTTTATCTTTGGGTCCAATACTTTGATTATCCTACCCTATTATAAGTGATAAAAAGGTCTTACTTATTTCCCCAAGGTTCTCTGTTGTCATAGCCTTGGTTAAAACTATAGCCTGCACTGTGATGGAGTTGTAACGATTAAGATTGAAAAGATAAAAGTTAAAATTCCTAACCGTTGTATTGTGTAGTCATTTGACCATGTTCAAGTAGTGTTGCTTTAATCACCCGTTCCAATAAACGGTTCTTGATAATAAAAGGTTGGCGTCTAAAACATGGGCTATGTAAATAAAACATTTCATCATTAAGCCAAAAGAAACCTTCACAATCGCTGTCAGACATAATGATCCGTAAAACATAAAAACAAAAGAACATCACTTTCACTGGCTAGCTTTCATTTCATGCCAATTGCCTGTACTTCCAAACACTACAAATTATGTTCTTTCTCTCAACGGCTGTCATGCCTTAATTCATTCCTTAAGAAGACCTCTCAAGAAACAGGGACACAGGACCAACAGCGCGGCCAATTACTCTCTTCACATTCTCCGAGCTACAAATCTTTCCACATCAATTAAAACTTGTCTTCCTGAACTGCAAGCCGTAGGAATCTCTTTCTGTAGTCTATTGCCTGTAAATATTAAACCTCAATGGTAAATATGCCAGAGAGCTTTTGGAGAGGTAGAGATACATACACCACCTCAACCAGTGTTCTCAATTTTTTTTCCCCTCCTCCCGTGCTCTTTATTGGCTAACTGGCGGACAAAGATGTTGCATATCGCTAGGCATGAACCAGCCTGACATTTACTCGGCGAGCTTGGGTTACAGGGCCTTTACTCTGTTGGCTCTATTGTCAGTGGGGCATTTAATTACTCTTGATTACTGATCGGGTTGCGGCTTTCAACGGGCCGATGCCCAGCCAAGAGTTTCTCCTGTGGTGTGCCACGCACCAGAATGAGGCTGGCTCATCGCACAAGGGCCAAGGAAGTTTGGGATCCGTAATGAGAACTGCACACCGGTGTTTTGTTTCATCGGTCAAGTTGGGCAAAGGACGAGTCAACGTAATTAATGAAATTGGTTTCATTTTAGTGCGGAGTGTATTTGTTTTGGAGATGTCCGCAGAAATGAAATTTGAGATGAGGCAGAGATTTGCTGCTGGAATACAGAGCTATCGTCTTAGTTTTGTTGTAATTAACGTAGATGAGACATGAAAGGGGGCACCAAAATCTGCCCAACCCTTCTTAAGGTGCTCCAAGCTATGACCCTGATGACCTATTTTTACGAGAGGTTACCAACATTTCGAGGGATTACCTTTCCTTATGATTCACAATCGAAGTTGACAGAGATTTCAGGAGGTAAAACAATTTCTGTGTCTGTTATCCATTTTTTAGCTTTTATTGCTAGTTGTTCTTTTTTTTCCCACTACCAGCATTGGGTTGTTCGATCCATTTTCAAAATGGTCCTCCTCTTAATGCGAGGATTCCACATCCCTCCCCTCTGTAGGAAGTTAATAATTTTCCTTTTCGAATCCCCCTGCCACCACTACCAAAATTTACACCCCCCCCCCCCCATCCCCTCCATCACTCACTCTGGCTCCAAAGTCTGTTTAAATCCTCATAATCCGACTGTGTGTTGAATCTGCATCCCATGTTATTGCTCATTGTCTTACAAGGTATTGTTTAACATAATCTGCACTTGTAATATCATAAATCTTTGTTAATTACCCCCGTATTAAGCTAGAATACCTGTGATAGCTCAGAAACAATCCATTGTAACATGAGAATGTCTTGCGACAATGACTCGCCAAACCTGTGAAAGGGTCCTCCCCATGCACAAGCTAGAGTATTGGGCCGATACGCACTAAATTGCGTATCACTAAGCGCGAATTGCGGCTGATACTCAAAACAAACAAAAAATAATAATTTAGAATTTTTTTAAATTGTTTTACTTCAGATCAAATTCACAAAAATCATCAAGATAAAACCATCAAGATAAAACCATTTTGAATGCTCCAGATTGCACAGTCGGGTTTTAAAACCAGGATAAACGCAAAGGTTTGGAGGACCTCGTTTCAATTCATCATGCTTTGGTTAAACTTCCTTTGTTTGGGTCTAGAATGCCCCACAGTTGTGAAAAATCCTTGGGAGAACTCTGTGTGAAAACACCTTAATGTAGGCCTTAGCATGGAATTTTCTTGATAGTTTATGAACTAAGACTGGGCTCTGAGGGACCTTGTGTAATATTTTAAACTTAAATCTCAAAGAACGTAGTCTCTAATTAGCCTACAGAGTTTTAAATTTCTATTATGTAATTTACAGATGTAACAGTAATTAATGTAAATCTGTTGCATACCTCTCTAGACATTTAACAATAAGTGTCTGATTTCACAGTCTGGCCTGAGTCTGAATTATTCTCTCTCATCAATTTTAATTGGACGTAATACTAATTCTACAGACGGGACATTATTTTGTCTTCTTGGGCAGTCAGATTTTACGCCGCATATGCTAAGAGGGTTCCTTCATCAACCAGCACAGTACAAACCAGCTCAGGACGTCACTTCTCTCATCAGCCGGAGTTTCTTGAGACACTCTCCCAAGGCTGATGTGACACAAAGCTCACGTGGTGCCCGGCTAGCAATCAACCCGTCTCCATTGTTGAGAGGTGTGACGAGTCTAAATCCAATTCTACCAGCTTCTCCCTGTGCCTGGGCGATTGTCAGGTGTTGAGTGCAGGCTTTTATTGGAGCATGATTGGCCATCGGGACAGACAATGCCAGACTTCGTGTTGCTTCCTTCTGAATTAGTAGAAGGAGCAGACAATTAGTGACCTGAGAGAAAAAAAAAGTCTTGTCCTGGCTTGTTCTCTCTTTTTCCTTCCTTAATCTTTCTGGATTGGCATAACAGGGGAATTGTTGAAGCATGTAAAGAATTGTGATCAGTTGTTGTATTAAGTGTCCAAAGTTTTTGGCATGCGGTCTGGGAATAATTCTGAAGCTTGAAATATTTTCATGCTCCTACTTTCTGAGTGTCAGCAATTTTGATGTTCTAGGGCTGGCTTTTGCTTTTGTACCCATTTCAGGTGACACTTGTTAATGTTTTTGTGGCTATCTACTATATCAGACAAAAATGTGTACTAAGTTTTATTAATACAAACTTATATTGTATCTATATATTTTAAAGAAAATACTATGTGGTAGTTTGTTGAACCCAAGAGCACAAATAGATTATTTTTATGATTTTTAGCTTGAACTTGTTTATTTTAGGATTGGTTCATTAACTTTAACTTCAAGAATATTAATTTTCATACACAAATCACCTAAACCGGTGTAAGTGGACAGGTGTGCATACAATAGTGCACATTTTCCCAGAAATTCTTAATTTCCCACAAAGTATTCCCAAACTGGTTTTGCTTTGTTCATCTCACTATAATTTCATGATAAGTTTTTTTCCATCTCAATTTTGGGACGAATAAAGAAAAATGTACTAGAACAAGATTTGAACCCGTGACCACCCCCTTCCCATTCTTGATAATCATCCGCAGATGGTAGTTCCACCTGAAAAATAAGTCATTTCCACTTTGACATACACAGGGGGGGCGTCCCCTAACCCATCCCACTCAGCTCACATCCTCAGTCACACCGTTTCTAATATTCCTCATCATGGGTTTCATCAATGCCCTGTAGTTACAGACACTGTATGCGTCCCTCCGAGGACCCGCATCTGTTTCCAGAAGACGGCCGAATCCGACATGATATTCTCTCGTCCTTCCCGTCCACTTTTTTTCTTCTTCTTCCCCCGTTCCCTGTTTTCCCCACCAACGCAACGAATTAGAATGGTCTCCTTGGAGATAGGTAAGACATGGAATGGCTCAGAGCATCTGCTGTCACACACGTATGCGCGGTGTGAAGCCACAACACACACGGAATACAATTACTAGCGTTGTCACAAGTGGTTTCAGCATCACCTGTAAGGATGTTATTCCTTGGTTTGTAGTTCCTCGGGCTTATTGTTCACGTGCTGTCCGTCCAGACAAGCTCAGATCTCGATATTTCTAATTCCCGTTTTTCCTCTCCATTCCATCCTACTTTCTTCTCGTCATCTTCTTTCATTCTCTGAATTGCGTACTCCTGGGTCTGGTGACTTCATGTACGGCTAGAGTCCACACTGATAGCAAATTAATCATGGTGAACTGAGCTGATGAATGACTTGAAATGCAGCATTAGTGATGCTTGATACCTAATGATCCCAACTTGGCTTGCTTACGAACAGCTCAAACTGCTATCACCATTTGCTCACTTGGTCGATGGCTATATCTTGTGCAATGATAATGATCCAAATAGTTTAATAGATTTTTACATCATCTTGTTTTAGGTTAAAAGTGTAATACTTGATTGAAAACGATTGGTGATTGACGATTTAAAGTCTGAAAACATTTCTTTCGATAAGCAATTCCGCTTGGCCTGAGAAATATTTCAAGATGAAATGTTGTTATTTCCAAACACAATTATTTTGGATACTAAATGAATACTATGGAAACTGCCTACTGTCATCAACAACAACAGTCTGTGAGTGCTTTTCATTTACTTAAGTTTCACAGAAAGTGTTAGGCCTACAATGAGGTTTTTCTCCAAAATTGTGAAAACGTTTTTTTGGAACTTAAGTTAAGATTAGTTTTTGATCTTGAAATCTACAAGAGTAATAATGGATGCTTCATTAATGTTGAAGGTGATAGAAATATATTTTTAAAGGGGACAGTCAATCATTCTTTTACACTCATTTCCATACGAAATAAATAGGAGTCCATGCAGCCTAGGACGAAGTGCAATTAACTCAGACTTGAGAAAACGAGTTTTGCAAGTACCTTATGTGCCAAATGATACTCCCGGATGCAGAGAAGCAATTAACCTTAATGCATTTGTTCCTCAGTTTTTCAGCTAACGGATTTCCAGGTCAGCATTGTGTTGATTGTAACTTTATAACTTTTAAATGGAGGAGTCGGCATCAGCTCTTAGACTGATACCATTTAAAAATTCTACTCCTTCCTTTCCTAGCCACCTTTTCGTGCACCTGCGTTTGCTGTAACCCATTTATCTGAATAAATTCTGCAGGTGGCACGGTTGCAGCATACTCAAGCTTGAAAAACAAAAATCGTCTGTTCTAAAAATCAGTATATTTGCCACCATTTTTTTTGTTTTTGTGCTTGTTATGACCATTAGATCCCTAAGGTGTACTTCATGTGCCCATGTCCTTAGTGAAAAAGGGGGGTAACCTTTTAACCTGTTAAGCTTTGCCTATTCAAGGCACACATCTTCAAAACATCCCCCTGCACTTATCATTAGGTAGTCCAAGTCCAACCAGGACTTGATTAGCGTGGACTGCAAGGAAAGAGTTGGAGTGGGGATTGGGGATCGAAAAACGCCACCGTGCGTAGACGCGTAAACATAGCTTAAATGTTAACAAGGGAACTAAGGGCAGCCCACAGGGATATCTCGACTTCCTTTGGGAAATGTTCATGCAGAATGAATGCAAAAGATAGAAGGGAAAGGATGCATAATAAAAACAAATTACTTATGCTCGGGGATTTGTGGTATGAGGTTAGAGGGTCCATTGAGTAATAAGAATCCCAATGGTGCAGTACTGAAATAATAAAACACTCCCTTTTCAAATATCCAAGGGGAAAAAACATCAGATAAATTCATAGCAGTGGAGAGCAGTGACAATTAATCTGTAGAGAAACCAAAGCAAATAATGAAGAAAAATAATAATAAACTACTTTCAACAATAATAAACACTTCTTGTATCTGGCTCCCCCCCCCCTTTTTTTCTTTTTTTCTAAGGCACCTTGCATCCATCTCGAGTTTTGGGATGAGTTTCTTATTGTTTTTGTTTAGTTTTGAAGGTTTTATTTTGAGGAGGACTGTTTTTTTTTCTATGAGTGGCTTTGAAGTTCCTTAGTTCCTGTGCTGTAGATGAGCAGGCTTGTTGACCCTCTTCTTTTGTAAGAAGTGATGGTGTGAGACAACAAGGTGAGCTGCAGCCGAGAGTTCTTTGGAGGAGGGTATTTATTGACTATTCAAAAGTTTAGACCTTGAGTTTTTGACTTAACAAGCAGCCAGTTTAAGTTGCTCAGAAGTCTTCCCTGGAGGTCCTAGGAAATCTGAGAAGATAAAATAGTTTAGTTGTGGGTGGAAGACTAGAGGCCATATAACAAACAGTTATAAAAGTGACAGCATTCTAATGAAAGGTATTGTAGTAAATAGTTTAGAAAGAAACATCCAGCACAAAGCCATGTTCGACTGCTGCTCCCTGACAAGTAAACTGCCATTCAAGGCAGACAATGTAGCCGGGCGGAGCCAATATCGGTCACCAATCTGGCATGGCAACAGTCTGAAGCCTCCTTGCCAAGGATTAGACACATGGGATGTCTTGATGAGAAACAGTAGACAAGCAGCCTGCTCACAGGATATTAAAGTCACATCCCTCCACTGGCGATGTTCTTTGCTTTGACAATAATCTAAAAGAGCAATCTCGCCTCCAAGAATATGAGGAGGGTAAAGCATACGAGTGAGGATGCAACGCTGGATGAGGATGGAGATGGGGGAAAAAAAAGAGAGTTTGGAGAAAGCCTCGGAGCCCAATGCAAATCGGCAAAATTACTTGCGATGAACGGAGTCAAGCACCTGTTTTTTCTTGTGCCCGCCTAATAAGGCCACAACCTGTTTCCTGTCGCTTGCCAAAATGTTGACAGAGGGTTGACATTATTACGGTCACAAACTCTTGCACACAGCAGCGATGATTGTGATGATGGCAGAGTCGCTGTGACCAGACGTTATTTTTGTTGTCATAATGGAGGGATTAAAGATGAAAATCCATGTTTCTAACTCACATATTTCTGAAAAGTCACTTGAAACATAGTTTTTAGTATTCATTGATATATTTGTTTAATAATTTGTTAACTGATTTTAAATTGTATTTTTTACGTTGCAATTATTTGGCTTTAATTTTTTTCACTTATGTGTTTTTTTAAGAGGGAGTTTTTTATTTTTGTTCCTACGGGTGATAGGAAGAGGTTTAAACTTGTTTGGATTCAAATTAAGTTTGCGCAATTTTCCAGATATAATTGGTTGAAAAATTAGAAACAAATAGTTCCAAGTTTTTTAATATGAGCAAAAAATAAACCTATCCAAATTAGAAAAAATAACATCTATGGGAAAGCTGTATTATGAGCTGGAAAAAAAGAGTTATTTGTTATCGTACCAAGTTATGAAAGTATCTGAAATCTTGGAGACGGAAAAACAGACTGCAATTATCTTGGAATCTTGTAGGGCATTGACCGAACAGCTACATCAGGTGGAGCAGGGAAAAATTGATGAATTAAATATCCAGAGTAAGTGTGGGGTTCAATAACATTGTTTGGATGTAAGTTACTGATATTAAATTGAAGAATTCAGCTAGAACGAGCGATTCAAATGTTTCAATTCAGCTTGCGGGGCTTGCGCATGGGTTCCATATGGTACAAGATTAAATTTTGTCAGGGACAATTTGACATGGAAATTCGTTAAATTTTGCAGTTTGCAGCTGTGAATATGGCAGTATGTTTACGAAGCTTTGATACTGATGTGTTTCGTTTAACACATGAGCACCAGGAGTGCTTGTGTTACTTGGGCCTCTGTATGCTAGAGCAAAGAACATTGCAATCAACATGGCCCTGAGTCAGAACTTTCACATTCAATAACACTGACATCCTGGATAAAGTCTTATTGCAAACAATTTTGTTCCATCTATAATTAAAATCTTAAAAGCTTTTGGATTTTAGCCTTTGAACGTTCGGTGGACACATATTTTTCAGAGGATGTGGATTTAGTTGTTAAAATTTACATTTTGATCCTCTTTTTTTATGAAATAATCTCGCACATAACATTTTGTTCATAAATCAAATAATATTCTTTATCACCGATGCAAATTTGACATTTATTAAAAATGGTTGCGATAACCACTGCTAAAATATAGGATTCCAAGTGCCTCTAGCTAGAAGGTCCCAGGTTTGAATCCCACCCAAGTAATATGACGGTGGATTTTTTTTCACAGGACTCGGGAAAGTACAGAGACACACATGGTTGTAGGGATAAAACCAAATAATAATCTGCCCACAAAATTAATTCATTCATTCCAATGGTTTCCGAATGTTCCTGTCCAGCATGCAGTTGTGATGTTCTCACAGGTCAGGTTGGAGTCTTCACATAGTTGGTTGATGTAATTTGGCCTTCCCTTTGCTCCTCTTTCCATGTGTTCCTTGCCACAGCGCCAAATCTGACACCACTTGATCTGTACTTCTCTTGCAATGTCTAGCAAATTTAAGTCACCAAAATAAACACAGCCATAACAGGATAGGCCTGAGCTACTGTATGAGCAGTGCTCAAAGTTCCCTTACTGTTAAAAGTTGAGAGCTGCAGTCGTAGATTACCAGGGTGGCATGGCAGGGTGGGGGGGGGGGGGGGCATGGGGATAACGATTTTGTTTTTGAAGAGATTGCTTCAGTGTCCAAACAAGATGTGAGGCATCCACTGAGAAACGCTGGATGTTCATTGCTGCCATTGGGGTTCTGCTAAAACGTCTAAATATGTTTAGAGAAAACCCCACAAGCCTAACTTAGTTACACTGTACCCATGAAATGTTAAAGGCATTCTCCTTCAAGATTGCATTAAGGGTATTGAGGGAGTCCACTCGGATGTAGAGTCTGTCAGTTGCCTCGACGTGACATCCACATGAAGGAGTGCAATGTTTTGACCCCAAAGACTATATATTCTAGTGTTATTCTGCTATACTACATTGTAGCAGAATGTAATCACAGGAATGCACAGGGAAGAACACTTGGAGCTCTGTGTTATACATACACCCTGTGGACATTCTTATGTCTTGTGCATACAAGAAAGAACATATTCTTCAACACTGGTGAAAACACTGTTTAAGTGTCACATACGAAGTGTGGACCTCAGAATAAAAGAGGTCCACACAGCGTGGGGACTTGAAACACTATGTGGACTTACACCAGTCCACACAGTGTTTTTTTTATATACAATTTTGGCGAGTAGGGTTTTCCTTTAGTGTACAGAACAAAGGAATGTCCACAGAGTGAATGAAACACAGAGTTGTGTGTGCGGACGTGTAAGTCCACATAGTGTTTCAAGTCCCTACCTTGTGTGGACCTCTTTTGTTCTCAGGTCCACACCTTGTGTGCTTGCCCATCTTGCCTTCATTTTGGTCAAAAGGGTTCTTGGAGGGTCGAATGATTATGGGTACAGCACAAGTTTCCAAAAGAAATAAAGTTTACTAATTTGTTGTTAAGACTGTGACTGATACCCTTTAAGTGCAATTTTTGTCAAATTCCCAAAAAACTTTCGATGACATCACATTTCAAATATATGGTCTGTACATCTTTGCAATTTGTTTTCATTCCTGAATTTGGATGATATGCGATCAAGACGGCATTGAATTTGACCTTTTGACTGGTGCAGAAATTCCTCTTTGGAATGGACAGACCCATTCGTTTTTGATGTCCATTGACATCATGTTTCAAATTTCGGTGTGAAAGAGTATTACTGACATTTGACACCATTTTTACATGAGGCTAGAGACTTGTAATATTTCTTCCCACTTTCATGAGGACTCTATGTGTTGGAAATTGAGTGCATCACAAAACTGAGTTTAACCTTTGGACCCCTCTTTAAATGTTACCATAATTGCACTTGTTGATTGTCTTTCCATCGGGGCTGTGCCCCGTTCAAAGTCAAAACAGATGAGCAACACTGACTGAAATATTAACATCTGAGTTAAGCGAATACACTTTTTGTAGTAACACAAAACTTTCAAAGCGATCGTTGCTACGCACGTATCTCTTAAATCTTTTGAAGATGATGATAAAAAAGGATTGCGTGTAGGGGGGGGGGGTGAGGGAGAAAAAGGAAAAACTGTAAGTGGTCTACGAATTGACTTCCATATTTCTATGTTCATGACAGACATAATAATGAGGTTTCCTGGGGTTATGTGTCTTGAAAATTTGCTAACATGGCTCAATAGAAAAATGGGTCTCTTCAATATAGTGAGGAAGATGGCTCTCCACATCGGAGAAACAGTTTCGCTTTTATGAAAGCCATTTCCTGTTAGCACCTACCGGCAGTGACAGCCTATAAAAACAGAACTATCGCAATCCCATCATACCCTAGGGTTGTTTGCCTGCAATTGAAATCAATACTGTCTCTACTGACGGACTAGTATTAAATTCTTGTAAGCAGTCGTTTTCTGGCCAGCGTTTTTTTTTTCTGTTTTTTTTTTTTTTCTATCTCTGCCATTTTTTCTTTTTGGGTTTAATAGAGCCATTACAACGAGCTCCCTTCTGTCTTCCATTATAGATCTTAAGGGGGTGATAACCCACAATGTAGGTATACATGTCAGTATAAGATGCATGCGTTAATCCAATATGCAACTGGCAATTTAGCCTTAATTATCCTCTAAACTCAACTGCCGTTTTCGTCTTAACTGGAATTGTTTTTCTGTCGCTGTGTGTGCATTTGTTCTGTCTAAAGGCACATTATGAATCTTACGTTTTTCTACTCTTAAGACTCAAGCCATGTAATTATACAGAATGTTTTGTCAACTCTTGCTGAAGAGGATCAAGTGACTGGCTGTTGTTTATTTTTGCAATAATTTCTTCAACTTCTGGAGGGAAACACTCCTCAAACAGATTGATGACCACCTATAAAGCAATAATATGGCAATATGAAATTCAGGTGTCAGGTTTAATTATTCCAACATATTAAAAACCAAATCAAGTTAATCACAAAAAGTTACATTTGTAAGTGCAGTTATAGAGATGAGAATGAAGTAAATGGGATACTGCGGAGGGGTCCATTAATAGCAAAGCTTGTAGACGATGGTCCTTATATACAAGTCCATGAGCCAGGGTCTGACATTTCACAAAAGCATTATCACAAAGGCATTTTTTAACAAAATGTATCCCATACAAACAAATGCCTCTTGCTGATATCTTCTTTGAAAAATAAATGTCCTACAGAAGAAGCTAAGAGGTTTCAGATTTTTCAGTGGAAATCTTTCGAAAACGGCTACTAATCTAATTTTTGGAAAAGCTATCACAGTTTATCAAAGTGGGCCTTAGAGACTTAACCATTTTTGTCACGTTCCCTGAGTTCTTTCTACCATTATTAGTGAATATACAAAAAGAGACCCAGGTACTTCCCCTCCAGCCTCACTATAGTTTAATTTATTAGAATAGTAGAAAGAACAGATGGCTTTACCATTGACAGCTTCAAATCTATTATGAACTTTTATATATCTGTTTGATTAATATAAGAAAGGGCAGAGTAAAGCTGTGATCAATTCTAGATACTGTCAACAAGAGCAAATCAAATATTGCTACAACAACTAATAAAAACGAAATAATCTTGTGAAATTTAAATATCGTATAAAAACAATACTTGGTCCCTATCTTAGAAGCAACTGACCTCAGTTGTACCAAGTCCATCCCCTGAGCTGATAGAAGTAGGTTGGGGTGAACTGTATTGATTGTGTGTTAGGTCTACAGGAAGAGAGGATCAGCAGAGAGGGGAGTAAACTGCAACGATGGCCGACAACTCAACCACCGCCCATCAGAATGGCCAATTGGCCAGACTGCTATACAATATGTTTGTCAGCTGATGGCTAATGTATTGGCGTCTCGATGAAAACCGACAGAAGAGGTTGATCAAAAACAAAGATGCTGGTGATCGTGATAGTCATTGTCGTGTCTATAGGCTGGGCTAGTCAAGAAGGTGGAGGGGGGGATCACATGAACTGGCAATTACCCAAACGAGATGTGGGCGAGAGATGATTGGTGAGGCTGGGTTTACATTACATGTGGTCTGTTTTTGTCTTGTGTAGCACTTGCGTGATTTGACAGGCTGTTGTGGCTGCCCATCATCTGAAGTCCCATGTTGCTGAATCAGACATGTTTAAGTAGCAATGGAAAATGTTCTTGAGTGTGTATGGCCCATCCCCTTTGTGTACAGACACATGTCGTCGACAGGCCTTTATACCTTTCTCAATGGGGGGGGGGGGCTGGATTAGGGAGAGGTGGGGGATGCACGAGGGAGAGGCAGCGATTGTGACTCTGAGGTCAAACTTTCCAATCTCTTCAACAAAACAAGTATCATTGACCTCACTGTAGCATGGAAACAACACACAGTACTCTGTCTAACTGATACGTTTTTGATGTGACTACTTTGGGAATAGCTCTTGTTGCACAAGTGATGTAG
Organism: Pisaster brevispinus; assembly: GCA_023634235.1. Classification (NCBI taxonomy): domain Eukaryota; kingdom Metazoa; phylum Echinodermata; class Asteroidea; order Forcipulatida; family Asteriidae; genus Pisaster; species Pisaster brevispinus. The sequence continues at coordinate 16,546,709 of JAMKCF010000013.1, forward strand.
ACCTGACAGAACAGTTGTCATGACCTAAACAACAGAGACAAAATCTTGCTGTATTATTCATCCGCTCCTGTAACTTGAATACAAGAAAAAACGTTTTGCCTGCAGACACGCAGGTTGAGTAAGTCAAAATTCCATGTGTCCACTGTGAGTTTGTAACCAGTACATAAAGCCTTTTGGCTTACACTACTCGGCTGACTTCACCCTTTCACCAACCTCAATGAAAAGTAACACCAGATTCAGATCCCTACCTTTACCCCCGTCATGTCGATTTTCCTTTGCCAGTCAACGAGGTGCAAATCTCAGCTGCTTCGGCTCACGCTCATTGCACTAATTAAATAGCGGCACAGTCAATGCGGCCGGCAGAGATCTCTGGTAGAGATCTTCACACCTCACTAAGCTTTCGTTGGCATGGGAATGGACAGGAATTGGTTGCGATGGCTGGAGACCGACCGGCCGACGGATACGGGCACATGATGTACACTGACCTTGAGTCCAGTCATATCTTTTAATGATATATTTGTTTTTTGGGGATAATCATTTGATGTGAAAGTGAGTATCATATCACTAGTCAACACCAATTGGTCAATAATTATAATTTATAATGGAATTGAGATCATTGAAGTAATCTTGTGTAATTGTCATCAATGCATACTAATCAATCAGGTTGTGTTGGGTCGTCACTGTCCTTTGATAAAGCAAAACAAGTTTTTGTGAATAACAAGGACCCAATTTCACACAAAGATTCATCTTTTAAAGATCAGTCGATAATTTCACCATAGTGATTTGTATTGTGATGACACACTTTGCTAAGCAATTAAAATTGATACACAGTTAAGACTGATCTTAGCTCTGTAACATCGGCTGCAGCTCTTTTCTTAAAACTCCTGAGCCCTTTAGAAATGATTTGCTATCTGTGATATCATCATTTAAAATGATTCTTAACTTTGAAATGATTCTTAATTCTTAAATTTCAAAAATCATCTTTTAACAACTTTTGTTGCTGGTTTTGAGGCATTATATGGTGAGGTATCAATGTATATTCAGTTTAACACCATATGTATAAATCTACTTTGCTGTGTAGATTTGTTCTTTAAGACCTTGTCTTGCTTTTTATTCTACTGCCGCAGAGTAGATTATGGAGTTCAGGAGACTATTCTTGTTGCCCACAGAGATGCCTGAAAATGATCATTATTTGGCATGATGTTTCAATTCGTGTTAATTTTCTGATGCACCTTAATTTGAGACAAAAATACATCAAACATTTTCTGTTTTTCTAAAAGCAATTTTTTTTTTACATACTATGGAATTTCAAATGATCCAGTTGTTAGGATTTCTGCTTAGTTTGTCTAGAATGGTCGAATTAAAGTATTAAACAGCTTCTAAAAATGGTTCTAGAATTGAAAAATGGATTGTGGTTAGAGTTCTATGCCATGGTGTGCACTAACCTGGATTTGTACTGTAGTGATGTCCAGTTTAAGCAACACATTGCTTGCCTAGTAACGTAGTAGAATCGGAACAGTGTGTGTACATACAAAACAAAAATGATCAAAACTCTTTAGTAAAAGCACTTCCTGATTTCTAGCGTGTTTTCATCCATCGTGCATTAACAGGCTCATGGCATAGGATTTTTTTTAATTTTTTAGTTTTTTTAGTTTTTTTAAATACAGTCTTTATGCATGCAGTATCGATGCAATCCTACGCACAGCAGTTGTACGTGCATTCCTCTCGGTATGTGATGAGGATCTCCTATGCATACACACATCAATGGGATGAGATGCTGCATACATGCTCTCTGTGGTCGCTCACTGATTAGCATTCTGCACCCCACATCCCGGCTTTGCTCCCGTTTGTAATTACAGCGCAACGTGGCCCACTTCCAACCCGAAAAAAGAGATGTCAAGAGGTTGGCCGACTGGCCTAGAGCACGGTGGAGAGGGTCTCATTGCGAGCCCATTATGTGCGGCACGTACTTGAGTGCCTGGCCAAATTGCCATTGAAGTGGGTGAGAATCAACCCGGAATGCACAGCGCATGGGGTTTGCCTCGCAGGGCGGTAACACAAACCACTGCGCTGGAGTGCAACGTCGGGCGAACAGATAGACAGATATAGTGAAGGCAGTTCCAAAACCCTGATTTGCAAGGCGATGCGCTGCATACTGGGACATGATAATCATCAACGGACTAAATGCTCGCATGTCATCCCTAGGGGACTGCTTGGGTTGCTGTTCGACTGTAGGAGGCAATTAAACACAAACCTTAACAAAGACCGTCACCTGTCTTTCCTCTGAAGAAGAGATTTAAACCACCCCCCAAAAAAAGTCAAGGATGTTGCACGTCATTGCAGTTGAGGTACTATGGATGGAAATGAAAAGAAATTAGTTCCAGGGCATAGTGATTGAGGTCATTGACCAATGCTGAAAAGTCAACCACTAAAGTAAAGAACGTCACATCCACAAAAAGAACCTTCTTAAAAAATTAGATTTTTTGTCTTCTAAAGATTTCACACTTTTCTTAATGGAGATGGAAGACTCCAATAGGGACCTAATGTACTTGCTTGATTTTGCTGGTTTGGGATTCTCTTTCACTGTACATGTATATCTATTGTATTGCCAGGTCATTTAATCAAAACATTTATTATAGAACTTTCACCGAAGAAATACAAAACCCATTAAATCAAACTCAACTTTCAGACCAGATTTATGAGGGCTTAGCCCCTGTACAATAACTTCCCAGGCCTGTAATTTTAAGGATTTTGTTGTTAATTTCAGAATGCTTTCATTTTATCTCTCTTGAATTTCGATTTTCTTAAAAGATGTAGAGTTGGTAGATTAAAGATCAAAGCCGATATTGTACCACATAAAACAAAGAAGTATGACAAATATATCAGAAAATACTGTCAAGGCTTAAACCTTACCATTTTGTAATAGTGCAGTTTCATTTGTACATATGAAAACTATTTGCTCATGGTTTTGAAAAAAAACCAAAAAACAATATTAAAAGTATATACAGTCCTTCTGATCTGAGGCGTGCGATCGCACCCGCACGCCATCGCACGCCTAAAAGCTTCCTCAGGCGTGCGAAAAATCACACGCCTGATCCCTCCATAACGCACGCCTTGGCAAACATTTACAGCGTCATCATACTTCATAATTTGTAAATTAAAATGACGTTGTAAAATTAATTGTTTATTATTTTCAAAATCCTTCAAAATTTTGGCGATAAAGTCCCTAGTCTTGATATTTACTAGCCGCGATCGTTCATTTCAGTAAACGAACGTTAAAACACGCATGCACATTGTTAGTCTGGCTCTCTCCTCCATGTTCCATACCACAATACGTAGGCGAGTAGGGAAACACACAACTCGATTTTCCAGGGGTTAGAAGACGTGCGGTGGAGTCTAATCGCGACCTCCTTCCGGTGATATATTATACAAAATGTTAACCTCGTACTCATAAACACATCGCTCTCGCCGCACAATTTTCCCTAATGTGGGCCAATCGTTCGACCGATCGTTCAATGGAAAATGTATTGCAAAAGAAGCTTTAAATAAGCGATCCTTTATTTACGAATCCATTAAAAATGATTGTTGATGAAAAAAGTATTATTTTGTAGGCAAAATAGACCCCCATGGTATTATTAAGGGCAGAAATTAGGGGATAAGATCGTTCAAAAACGCAAGTTTGTGAATTTCACTTCCATTTTATTTTTTTATTTTTTTTTATTATTTTTTTTTTTTAGCTTCGACAATTGTATGCACTTTTGAGTGTTTAGATAAATAAGTGTATGGGAGATTTTGTTGATAAAGTGTCCAGTGTACAACCAATTGTACCTTCACAAGATCCCTTGCCATGTCGTTTTAAGTACATCACTACCCGCTGTTTAGTTTTAAGAAAACCGACTTTAAATTGACCAGCCAGTACCACAAAAATCACACGCCTAGAAGAATCCAGGTGTGCTTTTTTCACACACCTGGAATTTTCAAATCAGAAGGACTGTATATAGCAGAGGGAAAGAAAGATTACAACATAAAAAAAAAAAATTAATAATATTAATAATTGTAATAAAATAAACAACAACAGCAACAACATTTTTACAGGTTTGAGCCTTGAAAGAGAGTTCATTAATCTGACAAAATATCTAAATGAAAATTTGTCTTTCCTTACATTTTTTTTTTCGCAAAAAAATAAATAAATAAAATAACAAGTTTATAGAGGCTGATAGATCGCTAGGAAAAAATAAATGAAATCCCGCTTGACATTAAAGTAATAACTGCAGTTCTCTCATGGTATGTAAAGTAAAACAAAATCCAATTTCCTGACAGAGCAGTTCATAAAATGCCTCCAGTCAAGATCTGCTGATAACTTTAATAATGTTAAATGTCAATTAAGTTGGATTGTTACAATTCTTAATCAGTATGCACAATATCTGACATTTAGACCTGAATTGCCCTTATCGAAGAACTGCCAAGCCATCTTGTCTTAAAGACAAAGTATAAGATATGAGTTTATCAGGAAAGCTTGTGAGTGTTGCTTGCACCAAACATCTTAAGATATATTTCCATCTTAAATGTTTTCCATTCAAGAATATGGAATCCAGTTTGAATTAACTCGCTGGGTGGCAAGGCAGTTAAATGCTAACAAATTAGGCCTATCACCAAAATAAAAGTGTTCATAAAACCAGCATGTCAATTTCAAACAGCTAAGTAAAAGTACCAACACATCATGAGAATATATTTTATGTACCATATTTTTTCCTGAAATATTTTCTTGTCAGAGTACACGAAAGGTAGGAGTATTGTATTGTTCATGTGAACAGTACCACACACTTGATTAGGACCCAATTTCATAGAGCTACTCTAACTCTAGCACAAAAAGTAGCTAAGCACAACTAAATGATGCTTACCAGAATAAGGTTACCAGCCAAAATACAATGTCACATGTACAATGTGACTGGTGGTCTGCTTATTATTGCTTAGCAGGAAATTGTTGAATAGTGTTTTTTGCTTAGTTTTAGCTCTATAAAATCTGGCCCATCTGCTGAAAATGCAAGAAAACATGCGCAAACACAGCAATGTTATCCCTTCTCAAAATGTGCTTTCAAAAGTTGTTCAAGTTCTGTTTTTGTATTAACTAACATTGAAGGCTTTAATGAAGGTTTTACAGTGCCTGTAAGTAGAATGAAAGAACTTTAGAGTTCAGAGCCTTTTAAACAAATGTCTTAATTACATTATCTTTTTGGGGTTTTTTTTCTGCTAAGAATGAATGAGCTATTAGTTCTGTATTGCATTGCTTTTGGCTCTTATCTTTTAGATACACAAGTGCTGCAGGCTTTGTGTAAAGCAAACAGGCTCTTTTGCTCAGACTACTGTCTTGTTCTGTTCTTGTGTCTTTGTTGCAGTGACATGTAGGTTTATCTTTTTTGGATGGTTGTCAATGTACTTCAAGATTTTGGCTGTAAGGTGGTTTAAACTTCCTTCCAACATTCCACCCGAATGATCTCTGCTGTAAACAACGCTTTCAGTAAAAAAAAGATTCCTCTTCCCGATTCTTTTTAATCTGCATGCATTTTCTCGCTTGATGAAATTACTTTTCTAGTCACGATGAAAAACAGCGGTCTACCATGTAAACAGCGAATGGGATGATCTTTAGTGCATCTAGATTTCTACAGAAGCATCAGCATTATTTGTGGTGTAGTTGCTTGTACTGTTGCCGCGCTAGCTAGATCACTTGTAGATTCTGTAATTGGTTGTATCCATCAATGGTGCACAATTTGATTATTTATTCTTAAGAAAAGTGCAATCGTCTGCTGCCAATCTTATAGTTAAGGTAACCTGTGCAGTGTATGCATCAACACCTTTCCATCCTGCCTGTTACAGCGCGTACACACGGTACCCGGCGCTGTCACTTTGATGTGTTTACTCCAGAATTAAATGCACTTTTCCTGCAAGAAAATAACCCAATGATCTCTCTATGTATAGACGATTGGCCCAGTCAAGTGCAAAATATGCGCAGTTTAATTCGCAAATGGAATTTGTTTCCAAGGTGCTTTTCTCCATCCCAACCCCCCCCCCCCCCCATTTAATCCTCACTGCTGCGATTAGTATGACTGCATATGCGTGCACGGTACAGCGGTCATTTGCTTTCAGGTGGTTGGGTACAGAGCAGTTGCCAACTTTGGTTTTAATCTATGTCGGAGATCGCAGTAGCGTACTAAATGCCCTGATGTTCTGTGTCGGTTTGGTCCTACGGTGACCTTAGCCGGTGCACTTATCTATTATCGATTGGAGAAGGATTTAGCATAGTGAGTGTTCAGCCAGATTGGGGAGACTGAGAAAATATGAAGGTGGATGTAAATAAGACACAATAGGAGAAGATGATGGACGGGGAATAGATGCAAGATCTTAGCTGTCCCAGATATAAGATACACGAGAAATAGAGAAGATGTTCGGAGTAAATGGGATTGGGCCGTCAGTCAGTAAAAGGGCAGGTGTGAATGCCTTTCAATCAAGGATCCTGTATGTCTTGCATTTTTGGGGGCAGTAGTAATCAGCCAAAGCCCATTACAAAAATTATAGTTTATACCACCTTAAAGGGATGCTGCAATGTGAATTGTGGAAGAGTGGAACCATGAATTTAAATCTGAGCAAATGACTTTGATTGAATTAGTGTACAACAATGTTCATGAAAATAGAGGTATCACTGTATTGTGGGTTTTTTTCAGGCAGGTGGTTCCTCACAAACTGTAAACCAAGTTAGCTTTATAGACCAAGTATAACTAAGTTAGGCTGTGTCTGAATTGGTGGCTACGGCTGGATTGCTGCATTATTGTGCCTTGAAATATAAGACATCCTTAGCAACACCCTTAGCGATATTGGTAGCCGTAGCCGACAACAGTTTTAAACTTTCCCATGTCTTTTGATTTTTGAATACATTGGCAAGAACAGTTCAAAGGTGCCTGGTTTAATGCCTTGCTCCTGCAAGCAATGATGCTGTTTATAAATTGTCATACAAAGAATTACTGTAATTCAAAAAAGTTAAAATTTTGCTTCAGCAAGCACCCATCCACAATTCTCAGTGAATGTGTTTGTTTTTTGTATACTTTGCCAGTTTGTTTTCTGTATACTTTGCCAGTTTGTTTTCTGTAAACTTTGCCATTACATTTAAAACAAGGATATATGCCTATATTTTGGTTAGTTTTTCAGCATTTTATCCTTTTCTTCTCCAAAGCATGGTAAGCTGATAATATCCTGAAGTACTAATTTCATTTTTTTTTTTGTTAACAAGTACTTAACCAAAAGAGAAACTGACTGGGTAAATTTTTAAATAAAAATTATAAAATTTTAAATGTTAAAAATTTTTAAATTGTAAAAGTAAATTCTTTGTTCAACCTAAAGAAAAATTCAAAAAAGTTACAAATTTGCTTCAGTTTGATGCCTCATCCTTTCTGTTAAAAAAATGTGTCCTTCAAACTTCTTCGGAAATTTCTTTTATACCTCAATTGTCTTCCTTATAGTGGATTCTTATTAAAATTGTTTGCACATCATTTTTCAATTTCAAACTTTGTCATTATGATCAAATCAAAATCATATCATTTTTGCACCCTGATAATTTAAAAAGTTCTATTTAGAATATGTCAAACTAGTTTAAATTTTCTTTGCCATAACTTTGTTTTGAAGTCTCCTCTCCTCTCGTGAATATTTCCACACTTTACCATTTTGAAAAATATTTGAAGTTGAGAATAAAGAGAACTGAATTGCCCACATTTATAAAAATGGTTGTTTATCTGACAAAATGCCAGAAACTGTTTCCACATGTGAATGTGAAAGTTGGAAATAAAGTGGTTATTGATCGTTCATGGTAAGTGGAAATATCAGGAGAAATATGGCTGTATGCGCCACTTGAAGCCTTTTGCTTATTCCCATCTAGATACTGTCTAATGGAATAGGGAATCGATGGTTATGTATCTACCTGATTCTAAACCTCATCTTCATATGTGTGCATCTCGATTTGTTTCTTCTGGTTCGGTCTGATTGATGGCTTGACAAGTAATGCAGAGAGAGCTGACATATCTTAAGATTGTGACATTCAGCGTTTTATCAGCAGTGGCCTGTTTTCTAAGACACAGCCTCTCGGAGTCCTCATATATCTATCATCCTCAATGCGGCATCCTGAGATGGTCTTAAAGACCCCAAAAAAGATTCCCCCCCCCCACCATCTCTGCGTTACCAGTAAGACTTCATCGGGTTTGTAATTTTGTCTTGTTGTTTTGTTTATTAGGGAGTACAGCACATGAGTTAGGTTGACGTCATTCATGCAATCCATACTCGTTGCTCGTGACAAAGAGCACACAACACAGTGTCAGTAACACTACTTGAATGATAAACTTCCACTGTTTTACATGACTGCAATCCTGAACTTAAGTTGTTGACAGCTCCTTAGGAGCCATAGTCTGTGGCCATCTATAATTGGAGCATAGTGCATGGCCTGTTCTCGGTGCAAAGTATTCTTCACCCAGCACATTTTATAATGTATTCCAGTCAGAGTTCTCTCTCTGGATGACCTTTTTTTTAAAGTCAGTACATCCTAACAATGTTGCAGTGGTATGGAGGTGTACAACCTCAGCTGGACTAATACTCCTTGTTGATGTTACTTGTACCTGCAAAGACCTAACATAATACAGTAACAGTCAGACTTTGTCATTTTTTCCAAGATCAAATAGGAAACTCTAAAAGGCCTGGTCATCCTCGATGATGCAGACTGAAGAGTGATGTTTGTTTATGGAGATTTGCGCCAAAGATTCTCAAAAGTTGAGCACAGTTCAACTGAGTTTATTATTCACAAATTGATCACAGAAGTTTCCTTTCCCTTTCAGTGAAGTATGAAACAACCTTAAAGTTGAATTGTCATCTTAAGTTGTCAGAAGAATGAGAACCAACCGTTGTGATTTCTGAGAATTAAAAAAAAAAATTACAAGAGCGGGACTTGAACCTGCAACATCCAGATTAACGTGTGGGCGCTCTACCAAGGGAGCTATCTAGCCTGTCTCCCTAATTTGTCAGTAGCTTTTTTCTGGGGTGCCAGTCAGAAGCCATTCAACCTGTAACTGCCGTATAGCCAGGAGTCACGACCAAGTTTACAACACAACCTGCGAACATTACAAAACAATTTGAGCTTGATTTCTTAAGAGCAGGGTCCAAGCTCCATGTTGAGTAAAAATGGTGACTCCAAGTTCAACTCGAACACAATACTGCTTTATGACGACCTGTAAAGATGCTGTATTGGTGTCAGCTGCTTCTCCTATCCGTGTCAATTTCTTCAGGGCATAAGAGTGGTTTCTTATTCCATAAGACTAGATACAACAGAGATTTATCTTCCTTTAGTGAGGAATAAACTGTAGCCTTGAATGAGAGTATGCTGTTCTACATCCAGAGGGATATTTGTCTTTTGTGTGTTTCATGCTGGTTTGCTTCTGGGGCAAGAAGAGCAAAGCATTTCTTACCAACAGTTTACTGAAAAATGTTGTCCCATTTGTCATCTTCATTTCATCAATTGTCATTTTCATGTTTTTTTTGTTTGTTCATTTGCCTTATGTTTATGATTCAGGCAAATTTGTAGGGCAAGAGACTTGCATGCACAATCAGTAGGATTTGAAACTTTGCATGGTGGGGATACAATCTAGTTAGGTTTGCAGTAAAACCATGTACATGAGTGGGATTTCAAACTTTGCATGGTGAAGATACAATCTAATGTAGTAAGTTTTTTTTTCAGTAACACTATGTACAGGAGTAGGAATTGAAACTTTGAGTGGTAGAAATACAATCTAGTGAGGAGTTTCAGATTTCGTTACAGTTTCAGGTTCCATTACAGGTTTTATAAAATATTATAATCAAACATGTCAGGCTTATTATTGATACATACTGATAAGTTACTTCCATTCTGAGAAATTCAAGTATTTGGACAGATATCCACAAGACTAAATGGTAAGTCTTCTTGACCTAAGCATGCTTGGTGTGGGTCCAACTTTTGTAAAATCTTAATAAACTTACTTAAAAATGAGCTGCATAGTAAATGCACAAACTTTTTACTTCAGAAGAAAGAAGCAAATTGACATTTGTACAAATGTTAATGAACATTGTATGTATCCTTTTTTGAAACAAACTATCATTTAAGACAGTGATTTCATTGGAATTCTTGCAACAAAACCTAGCATAAAATATTAGGTTTTTTAAATTATTATTCAGACCCACTTTGACCTATTTCGAAAAAGAATGAACATCAAAATTATAAAGCATTTAATTTGTACATTAAAACAAAAAGTTACTTGACTGAGAATACTGCACTTGAAGAGTTTTACGGGGCTGGGCTGGGGGGGGGATGTCAAAGTCAACACAACATAAAGGTACTCTGTTGCAAACCAATGAAATTCGAAAATGAAGTGTAGAGTCTGCACCTATTGTATTGCTGTATGTATCTATCAGCATTCAACTCAGAAGTGTACATATACATCTGCTCTCTGGTTCTGTCAGTGTAATGTTTCCAGCTTTCTATTGCCCCAGGTGTCTCACAAATTCATTACCTTTGAAACATGAAGCTTGAGAAGGAGACTACTTGTATTAAAGTGAATGTACAGAATCATTGTTGGGCCGTGTACTTTCATCAGAGCTGCCAACTCTCCCTGATTCTGCAAAATGTTCCCTGAAAATAAATCTTTCCACATTCTGATGAACGAATTTGACAATCTCCCTGACTATGGAAACTTTTCCCCTCTTATGTTGAATGTAATTCTAAATATCTGTGTGATTGTTGGAAAAAAAATCTCCCTGATTACAAGCAGGAAATGTTGACAGCTCTGTTTTCATTCCAACCAACTGGTTTTCATGCGACATATCTTAAAATTTCATTAAAAAAGTAAATGTGCTCATCTTTTTTGAGAAAAACAAAAACTCAGAGAAAAACAGTACGTGGAATGTTTGCATGCCTGTGTCTTTTGCTCTGCATTGCACCCAAGATAATTAAAATTAGTTGACAGAATTTTAGATTGAACCATTTTGCAGCTTCAAATCATTTTACCAAGTAAGTGTTTCATATTGCAAATTGTAACTTAATTTGAAAAACAATTAACTTGAAGGATCTGTATATATATTCCCTTGCTGTCCGTGCATCTTCACGTCGTGGCAGTCTGCTGCCCTCGTGTGTCTGAAGGAGGAGAGTTCTCTCTCTCTCTCTCTCTCTCTCTCTCTACTGTGGGGGATATGACAGAGAATATTCATGGAAGAAGTTTAAGTGAATAGGAATTCCATATGGTGCTTCTTGGTGATGAATAAAGCATACCTAGGATTCTCTCCAGTTTAGGAAAATGATTGAGCAAGTACTCCTCCTTTTTCTTTACAGACATTGACCCAATTTCATGACGATGATTAGTTTACAGCGTAAATCAAAGGTATTATACAGGATTGGTAAGAATATAAAAAAATTAGTCTGAAAGCTTACTGATTGTATGAATTTTTATTCTGGAACCATTTTTTGCTGTGAAATATTTCCCTCTGCTGAAATAAAGTCATACTCGAGAAAATTGTATCTGAAAATCTTGTTAAAAAATGCAACAGCTGATTTCGGTTGTTACAACCAAAATTAAGGACAATGTGTTTACATGCTAAAAATTGTGCATGTTTTTTGTTACTAGTTCTCCTGACTGGAACAAAGATTTAAGCCCAAATTGTCATAGGTTTGTTATTTCAATGGTTAATCACACAAAGGATTAGCACTGTCTGCGGTTATTTTGTCAGCTATACCAATCCTGTATATTGCCTTTAAGTGACATTTTCACAGGTAAATTGATTGTCTCCGCCAAGGAAGCATTTCATATGGTGAGCAAATTTCAGCTTCATGATATTTGGCCATGGTGTATACACTATGTGTATTATCCAAAAAAAATCTATACATAAATAAAACAATATTTATATATATACAGGCCTAATGCTTCGTTCTGGAATGGGCAAGGGCACCGAGGTGTTTTCTCCTTGGTAAAGGGAACCGCTATGAGCAAATTGTCAATTTTTAGTGGGCATTTCAAGTGGCACCAAGGCAATGACCAGGGGCAACAGAGGCAATTGCCTCCATTGCTTCCATGAAGTTTCAGGTGTGTATACACACATTGTGTACAAAATGTGTTACCTGATCATAAGAAAATGTCGGTCTTTTATGAAGAAGAAAAATGTAAGCCGTACATGTTTGTTTCTTTACACGTCAGAACTAACCAATTGAAACAAGTGCAACAGTTTACCATGCACTAATGATTTGTTTCTGGACTTTTCTTGAAATAGAGTATAGATTTATCTTTCCTTATAGCCTACCCTCGTTGTATTTCCTTCCTCCATGGTTGGTTCAACCATCCACTCAACCAACCAAACTATGGCAGATGCACTGATAAGCAATTAATGATAAAGTGACCCACTCCCATGTATATCTGGCCTCGGACCCCAATTTCTCCCACAACAAACAAACAGCACTCACTTTCTGGCGTTAATTTGCTGAGAAAATCGGTCATTAACTTATATCCATTGCTGTCCTGGTTACACCATACAAACTGAGCACGAACTTTGGTCCAAGACGGAAGAAATAGGCTGATTAATGAGATATGTCTAGTCGAATGGGAAATAGTTGTACATCAGGCGTCTGAGAGGGATGTTTGTCTTATATGTTTTATGCTATAAAATGAGACAAGATGGCCCAGGGGTGTCAGTTGTAACTGTTATAGCCATAGGCTCATTCCATATTCCCGTCAACATTGTAATTTATTAGCCTTATTGTGGGGGGGAATTTATTCAGCGACATGAAATTGTGTTTGTTGAGATTATCTTGTATTAACCCCTTTGTTTCTCCTGGTATTTATTGAATTAAAGGTATAAGTTTTGCTTTCTTTCATGACTGTTTTCCTTTTATTTCTTTGGCGTCATTTTTCAAGTTATTTTTCTTCAACTGTACTTTTCAAGAATGTTTATTTTAACAAGTTGCTTTCTTACTCATAGCTGTTTGACTTTTTGAATACAACTTGTTATAAGTATTGTTGTTTGTTTGACCAGAACAATACAGTATGAACAAACAAGCTATGTAAAACAACAATCAACTAGAAAGGATGAAGTGCAAAGAAAGTACAAAAACAGATGACAAATACTATAGAAATATAAGTACATATCCGATATAGCGGAATATGAAGTCTGGACTGTTCCAGACAAAACCGAGTGAAATGCAACAGCAGATTTCAACAAGTGATTATATTCTGCTCTAGTGTATGAATAAAATGCATCCTATATATTAGTTTTTCACACCTCACACATAGACCCATGTCAATTGATATTTTCATATAATTCATAACTTTTTTCAACAACAAGGTGTTAAACGGCTGATAAAGAAACAGCTGGAGCTGTTTAAGACAGGTACGGTTGGCTAAAGCTCGTTTGGAGTTCATAGCCACGCGCATGTTTGTGCGCAAGCTTTTTCTCGTGCTAATAACGCCTGATAACAATGTAAAATCTATTAGTATGCAGGAAGGTTAGCTGCGAAGCATCCCTAGTGTCCTATATTTATCAATATAGGACTCCTGTAATAAATTTTGGAGTGTAGGATCAGTATGCCTGACAAAATAAAGTATGACACGTGTTCCACCAGTCAAATGACAAGGATCTGAGTTTGCGGTATATAAAGACAGTTAATGTATTGTTACAGTTTTTGCACATTGATTAATATTTTTGGCAAACTCATAAAATTAAGTTCTTGACTTTAAAAACCAACAAACTGTTTGTTGATAATTTGAAACACTATTCGTTGATAATTTGACAAGCTCTTTAAAATAAAGCAGATCACATAAGACAGACATTTCCATTTTATAAAGATAATTCAAAAACACCCCATTTATTTTAGGCAGTCCTATTGGTTGAAAGGTGGTCACATGACCATTAAGACCAGTTTTAAACCGCTGATAAAGACACGGTTAGAGCTGTGAATGTATGTTTGGCGCTCAAAGCCACTTGCATGTTGGTGCACTAGCTTGCGTGGGCGCTAATTTACGCGTAACACAATCAATACATTTCGGACTCAATGTAAAATCTATTAGCACGTGCGCGTATCCACAACCGTGCAATTTGACCCTTTTTAAAATAGAGCCTGAAGGCGTAACGGGAATTGAAAATTTAGGCCTTCAAAGCAAAAAAGTTTTCAGATTTTCCTACATTATTACTCTTTTTAACAGAAAGGGCATTATGAATGTATATAAAAAAGTAGTGAGTTGGACTTAAACAGCCGTTTAAAACCTCGCAGTCGTGGCCATGCGATAAAGGACCTTGCCTTTGGCTCGGTCCTTTATCGCACGGCCACGACCCTGCAAGGTTTTAAAAGCCCTTTAAGATATCGACGCCTACTCTTTCATTCCCTTTTGTGATACTCAATATGTTACAGAAGTTTTTTCTTGGTAAAGGCTTGGTTGTATTACATATTCAATATTCACAACTTTAACACCATTTTAAATTTACTTGTTCATTTAATCAGTTTATTAATGCCTTTATAAGGAAATAAACAGTATTTTTTACACGTTTTGGCTCATGCTTATAAAAAGCTGTCAGGACTTTGCATATATGTATACACATATATACTCTTCGAAATAACACTCGTCAGACAACATATTTTGCACAGCTTTCTCCATCTGCAAGCTATTAAATGCATGCAACAATAACAACTTGTTCTCTAGGGTGACACCAGAAACGGAAATTAGTTTGAATTACATTTCCCGCTTACAATTCAAACATCCCAGGGCTGAGAAGGGGCATAGTAATCCAGCACTCTGGCCAGGCCAAGAAAAAGAGACTTGGTTTCAACAATCTTCTGTGAAAGCTCTACTTCTGTTTGATCGTCCATATAAACTATACTCTGGAGTCGACTCCAGAAAATGCGCATGCATTAAAAAAGAACCAGCCTTTTTAAGTACTTCAGCAATGTCACACTGGCAGGAAACAGTCCTTTACACATGCATGCGCTTTGGTCTCGGCCACCATGTCCCTTTTAAGGCACTGTCGACAACCATCTGCATCTGGAAGTGGTGATTCCTCTTCTGTGTCCATTTGCACTTGAAGAAGGACAATGCCTCATCGTACCGCCCCTCATTTTCTCCTTGTTTTTCCCCGTGCGGCTGGCAGGACACTTTGGTTCCATTTGGAGGGAATTTCGTCGTGAGGGCAGTACATGTAGTTTCCATGTAAATTGGGTTTCCATGTAAATGTGTCATCGTTGGTCATCCTAGAGTGAAAAAAAGATGCTCTTGAGTTCTGGTTCTGTTATTGTTAGTTGTTTAAGAACAGCAGTTAATTTTTGCATGGCCTAGATCTGATTTGTATGCCTCTTAAGCTATTTTTAAAAGTATGAAGGCATTTGTCGGAAGTGTAATGTAAGAATTTGTTACCTTCATGGTTTTTTGTCAGTAAAGAACAACTTTTTTTTATAGAGTTTTTGTTATGACGTACTTTAAAAAAACATTTTTTTAAAGGTATTATTAAGGACTGGTAGGGATAAAAAAAAAACATTGTTTAATTTTAGTCTGAAAGCGTACCGATTATGAAGTTCATAGTAAACCATTTTGTGTGTGAAATATTTCCCTCTGAATAAAGTGTAAGAAAACCGTTTCTGAAAACCTAAAAAAAACTTCTAAAAACACAGCTGGTTTCGATTGGTGCAACCCAAATTAAGGACAATGTGTTCACATGCTGAACACTAGTGCATGGTTTTCTACTATTTTCTCCTGACGTGCACAACAAATTAAGCACAAATTTTCACAGGTTTGTTATTTCATGTATACGTTTGACCAGATCAAACTTGAACACTGTCTGCGACTATTTTGTCAGCTTTACCTTTAGATATTGCTTCTGTTGTGTCAACACCAACACTCATCAATGCCGCAAATATTTACACAAAATATGAGTCAAATTGCAAAACAGTATTCAAAAAAGTAGCTTTACTCAAGTGTAACTTGTAGAATGCCTATTCTCAACAGTTCCTTTGTCTGGTACGCCTCAAACAGAGATCAAAATGCATCGATGTTCCCATTGTTTGAGAAAGCAATGAAGACACTGCACTTACCTCACTGAAATGTTGGACAGTCACATCGATATTAGTAAGGGTGATTAAGAATGATTATTATTATTATATAATTCTAGTAATGAAGCCAAGGATGCCTCATAGGTGAATTTAATCACTGTAGCTTGCAAGCCTGAGGAAACCTGTAAACAAGGATGCTTGCTATGTGAACCAGAAACACTGGGGTAAACCCCTACTCTTTCAGGATACTAGTGTTCTGGGTTCTTGTACGTGCACTACCAATCCTAGTACATGGGACTTATGGCTTAATGTCCCATCTGAAGGACAAAGCAAGTATGTTAAAGCATCTTACTCAAGGACACAAGTGTAAAGACTGGGACTCGAACCCACACTCTGCTGATCAGAAACACTAGAGTTCCGTAACCTTAACCGCTCAGCCACGACACGCCACAGTAATAAAAATAATACAAGACACAATGCAGCATAATGCAGGAGCCTCTAAGCCCAACACAACAAATTAAACAATGAAATGAAATGAAATAAAGCAATTTGTTTAAAAAAACATAGATTCAGACAAATGAGTCTTTAAAAGTCCCTTGAAAATCAGAAGAGAGTCAGCTTGGCAAATGTGAACAGGTAAATCGTTCCATAATGAATTTGCCATGAAGTTGAAAGCTCTTTGACCATAGAATTTTGTGGAAAAAGTAGTTGGCGTCAGTAGGGATTGGCCAACAGAACGAAGAGGACGAACAGGAATATAATTATGCAGCAGATCAGATATATAGTCTGGAGATAAGCCATGAAGAACTGTGAACTTAAGGGCATGCACAACATTGGTAAGCTTGAAAACGTAAATGTTCACAGATTTGCTCATAACTTACATGGTGTAAAGATGGTCATGGTGGAGAACTTCCCTTGACAAATTGTTGCCTAAAATGCTACAGTTTTTGAGAAGTGATCGATGATCTAACTTACAGTGAAAACATACATGATTTTTTCTCTCACTATTTTCTTGTGATTCCAGTGACCGATTGGGGCTAGGTTTGTTCTGTCATGTATATGATGGGTCACATTAAGTGTGGATACTGGTCTTTGCTAGTTACCAATTGCTTTAAAACCTTCATTACCAAGTAAACAATTTCTCAAATGATTTTGTTTTGAAATCGGTGGACAATTCCCTTCCCTCTGAAAACAAATCTGTATCACCTCCATTTTTATAAATCACTGCATTTTCCCCCTCACCATAGCACTTCACACATGAGGTAACGTTTTTGTCAAATAACATTTGATTTGGTCTTGAGCATTCTCATTCCATTTTTACTCCTTTTCCCTTGTACTTTTTTGTGGTTCTGGAATCTCATTTTGGTCAGTCCCTGAGCCCCAGCTGTTCCATCTCCAATGGAGCCACCTGCCACCCCCAGGCAAGCCGATCAGTAGGATAAACCCAAAGTGATCGTTTACACTCACAGTTTAGAAATAAAAATTAATGTAAATGCATGTCGTGCTCAATCTGGTAAGTGATTTTTCAAACAGCTGGTTTTGAATCCTGCTTTTGTAGTTTAGGGGTCAGTTTATGTTTGCAATGTGAATGGAGAGGCAACAGGGTCAATGCTCATATTGAGGATGGATGTAGGCCATTGTGTAAATGGTATGAGGATGCAAAAGGGATGTAAGGTTTGGGGCATTTGGGCAAAGAAATTCCTGCTAGAGGCTACACCCAAGGAATTAGTTGTTTTAATTTCAATTATTGAAAGTAAGAATTATTGCATATTCTTAGTTTTTAAAAATTAGTATTGTATGATGATAATAACAATGAACAAATAAATCAATAAATAACAATAGTGATAAACAAATAAATAAATTTGTTCATTGACATTTTAAGTTTCTTATTTGTTACGTTCATTGTGGTTTTTTTTTTTCATTCATTTATTTTTTTAATTAATTGCTCTTTGCTAAGTTTATTGTGTATATATTATTTCACTGTGTCCATTTGATGAAAATCTTAAATACACGAACTGTGTAACACAAAATATAAGAAAATAAATAAGATCAAAATTTAGAAATTAAATAAATAAACAAATAAACAAATAAGTAAATCAATAAATATATAAATAAATAAATACATTTAAATATAGAAGTAAATAAGTAAATAAATAATAATAGTGATAACATAAAACTTAGGGCGAGTCACATGAAGCAATTTACAGGCAACCATTTTTCACATTTTGATTTTTTTCATAATGGACAGTAACATAGTGTTGAAATGTTGAACTACCAAGAAGGGCTTCTTTTTCAGGCAATGCAATTGGTTGCCTCCAAGTTGCCAGCAAAAAGTGCCCTGTGTGACAAGCCCTCAAGATTAAAACAATTAGAGTACGGGTCACAAGGATTTTGGCCACATAAAACAGCCTCCTTTGGGATATACTAATACCCTGAATGAAATCCTCTTCTCCCATTTAGGGTTTCCATGTCCCCAGTCGGGAGTAATTGGTACTGCATCTCTTTGAAATGCCTAACCTGGTGCATGTTTCCCTCCATCCTACAATCTAGACTGTTTTAAGAGGAATATCAATTCCTACCGTCAGCTCCCCCGAGTTATTTTCATTTCATTTTTTTTATTCTTGTAGCCCCTTCCAATGAGTGGCTTTTAGCCTTATTTGGGACAATCTTGATTTGGGCAAAAATATATTATAATTAAAAAAAATGTAGAAACCATTGTTATTTCCTTGACTCATATGAATCATTTGCAGTTAAATGGAGAAGGAGTATGCTATGATCGAAAAGCGAGGCTTGTAACACTTTCTGGAATTAATTTTCAAAACAACATGGCTGCAATATCCAATCAAGAACTTCTTTTGTATGTTGTCATGGTCATCAATAGAGTTGTGTGCACGAGCATCAAAATCAATATACCATGCCCGATATGGAGGGTCGCCCCCCCCCCCAAATGTGCCCATACTTTAACACACTATTTTCCTCTTGTACAAAAGTACCCCCCCCCCCTAAAAACCTTGAAAGAATTCCTGAGATTCCTAGCACACAATGAAGACACAAAAAGGGGGGGTACACCATCGAGCACCAAATGTAAATCATAGCAAGTCCAAGGGATTAATTGTGTAGAGTGGTACGCCTAACTCACCGCAGGAAAATGTTACACAGGGAAATATTAACCTTATCAGGCTATGCATTTGATTGCAGGTGTACATAATTCGTGATGGCACACAGAATTGGCTATGTCAAAATGTATAGTATGTCAAATGTATTGTGTACCACACTATTACCAGACCAAAAGGCCTGGCTTGTGCTTTATATTCCATCAAGCATAGTGTAACTTGATATTTGAAGTAATCAAAGTAGCTCAAATATTATATTTTTTTTTTCTTGGATGAAATTGTGGTAAAAATTTAGCAAGGGTTTCCTTTTTTTGTGTAAAAAAAAAAAAAAAACCTATTTTATTAAGAACATTGGCCTCATCATCACAGCCTCCAGTCTTTTATTGAGACTTATTTTTGCGTTAAACTTAAGAACTAATTCCAGAAGCTGAAGTACTTATCGACTTAGAGAAGTAAATTATCCAAGGAAAACAGCAAAAGATTTTTCATTGCACACTGGAACCGTAAATTGTAACCCAATCGCAAATATGATCCACATAATTTCATACAATAGCACATAGAGCAGCATCCTAACACCAGTCATAGATACCTCCCTCTGCGCTGGTATAGTGTGGTATCTAGCATGTGGCGATAGCTGAGAGCTCAGCTTTCACCGCCTCAGGTCCGCAGCGCTAACGTGCCGAGCGAATTCCAGCAATGTGCACCACAAACAACCAAGGCAACAGAAAATTTAATTTTAAGAACATGTGCACGAGTACGGTGTAAGCCGATAGGCAGAATAAATGTACCGGAGATGGCTAACAAATACACATGTATGTGCATGTTGTGTGTAGCTTAGTGTGTATATGCGCGGTGCCGAAACTAAAATACACAAGAAGACTGTGTCAATAGGCACCTCCATTTGCTCTACGTATGGATTTTACAGCTAGGCCGCATGGCGTGTGTGTGTGTGTGTGAGAGAGAGAGACAGGGACAAATATAGAGGGAGGGCCAAGAAGCCTGAACAACTTTAAAAAATGGTCAGGGAAAAAAAAGACATCTTGGTTGACTCACATCACAACAGGTTGGCTTGTTTGTCAGAGAAAAACAAAGTAAAACCCAAGGAACTAACTGTAAACACACATGTCCATGTTCAAACAAAGTCTTGATGTTTTTGTTTTAGAGCTTGACCTTTATTTCATTGAATTTTTTTTATTTGTTTGATTTATATTGAACTAAAAAATAAAATACAAATTATTTTTGTTAATCATTTTTAGCAGAAATCTATGGAAATTCGGTTTGTAATTCTGAACTCTTTAAAAAGTTTTGGGAAAGTCATTGTCTGTGCAAGAAGAATATTCGATAATCCCTTTCTGTTGACATCATTCCATTCCAGTAAGTTTTAAACAGCTTTAAAAATGTATGCTTTTGGGGAATATGTATGATTTTCAATCTGAGAGTTTTTTTCTTTGTATTTGGGAGGCATTAGAAATGTCTTTTATTTGTAAACAAATCTATCCTTAGTCTTCTTCCTGTCATCTTTAAAAAGAAATAATAATCAAAAGTTGTTTTTTTGTTTATAAATGAATATATTCATTATGTTCAGTGTCTTTCACTAGTAAATAAAAAAGTAAAGTCTGTCCCTAGCTAATATGGCTCATTAGGTCGGTGTTTATATCCGGTTTCATTGGCATTAAAGGACTAAGAATATTTATATTTCCCATTGACTGGATGCAAGTCCATCGCAGGTTACCCCCCCCCCCCCCAGCTCTCACCGGTACCCATTTGTACTCCTGGGCGGAGAGAAGAAATTATGATAAAGTGCCTTGCTCAAGGACACAAGTGATAGGATTCGAGCCCACATTCTGGCCTTTCAGAACTTGAGTCCACTGCCCTAGACCACTTGGCCATGACACCCCCATGACTTTCACTATTTGAATTTGTGACAATGTTATTTACGTTTAGTATTAAGTTAAGCTTAAGTGATGTACATTATAGTTTTTGCATTGAGGATACAGTACAAGCTGATTTGTTTCTTCCCACACTGATCAAAAGCAAAATTGTCTACTTTATTTGAAGTAGACAATTTGAAGACCTGTACTCTGTTGCCCATTCATAAATGAGCTACAAGCATGTGAGCTCAGTTAAATATTAAGGTTTCGAGAATGTTTGGAACACGATTTGGGGGCTGCGACTACGGCTACGATCACGATGTCATGCTTCAAAGTAAGACATCCTTAGCAAAAGCCGTAGCTGTAGCCGCTAATTCGGAAAGGGCCTGACCTTGCTGTATGGTTGGAAGTTGCTGGAACCTTTCTGATGGCCTTCTATTGTCACAACCCCAATCAAATGTTTTCTGCATTTCATAACGATGGAGGTTAATATTTTGTGTTTCAAAGAGAAATTGGATTTTTGTCCCCTCTTTGGAAATTTGACGAGTGCCCTGGGAAAGGAGTATCCATTCAAATAAGCAAACAAACACAAATGCCCGGGAGATTGGTTCGGTATTGTACAAACTACATCCACGCCTTGTCAACAGTATTACTGTAACCAATACACAGTTTCAGGCAAGAGTTTAGAAACTGTGGAAACAAAAGATTGATTGACTTTTCAAATCACCTATAAATAGAAATTTCTTCTACCCTTTCACCATGTTTCCCCCTTTCTATTTTCTTTCACTATCCTGTCCTGTAGAAAAAGCGGTAATTTGACAAACTTTTTCCATTTTTCAAGGCTCCTAAAGTTGAAGTCTTGGTCATGCATTAGCAAGGCAATCAATCACACTGCAGTGATTAAAAAAAAGGACATTCTGCCCTTAACACGAACTGAATGTTATCTCGAAATCAAGGATAGATTTTTTCCCCTCACTTTCTTTCAATTAGCACTCGCAAGTGTAAACTTGTATAAAAGCAGTCATCATATACTGCCGATCTCTTAACATGATATAACCCTATCAATATTTTATAGATTGGCCCGGTCCGTCAGGTCTCTCTTCCCAGAATATTCAAAGGGTGAGACGCTCAGGAGAATACGACACGACCATGGTGCATCGTCTCTGCTTTAAGTTTACCGTTAAATGAGCTAGCAAGTGGAACGAAAGGTGAGTATGATTGTGAAACCTGTGATGATCGATCCGTCTGGATACGACACTGCCGGGATGGGACAGCCCTCGGCAAACTCTCCTACTCGCATATTATTAGCGGTTGAAACCTCGGCCACCTCAAGAGAGCTAAAACAGCGACGATCATTGTATTGCGATCAGAGGCTTTGAAACCGCCTATATCTCGGGGCGGTATAGACCTCACATGATTCATATTTAGATGACATCATGTGCATATTTAGAAGTGGACCGTCACCTCGCCCACTTTCCGGAAGAAAATAAAATAAGTGTATTCTGACTAATTGGTGTGTGAATGTAATGATGGCGCTTTGTGCAGTACGATCTTTGACTCAGACAAACAGACAGCCAATATTAAATTGATAACCATTGTGAGGGAAATTGTCTTGCTCTCTCATCACAGTTTGATGTTGTTACATTCCTTAAGATAATTAATCCGTAACCCTTTCATGAACAAAGTACTTTCTGGTGACAACCAAAGATGTCTGTTTACTGTTTCTACCTGGCATCTTTCTCTAAAAGAGAAGAAATAGTCGACTGTTGACCCTTTATCTCAAGAATGTCTGTAACTTACTGTCTTCCTCAGCGTAGCAAAATATTTTGCTTAAGCAGAAAATATTGTTACGCAATTTTCTACTAGAGCAAGCATGAGCAGGATACCAGATACAACTGGTACCTGGTACATGTAACATGGTATTTTGGCTGGTAGCCTTATTGTGGTAAGCATAATTTTGTGTGTGCATAGCTACTTTTTGTGCTTAAGCAGCTCTATGAAATTGGGCCCTAATAAGTTGCAAAGCATATCATGGAACCACTTACTGACTATTAACATAACAGGGTAACCTTATTCTGGATTAAGAGCTCTGAGTATGTTAAGCCAGCAAGCCCCAATTTCATAAAGAAATTAAGCAGAGAATTCTGCTTAACAAAATTCATTTCTAAGCAACAAAATTACTGAGGTTACTGTCGCAGCAGTGTAAATTGTATGCTGTTTGGTTGGTAGCCTATTTCAGCTAAGCACTTATTTTTTGTGCTAAGCAAATTTGTGTCTTAGAGGTTTGCAGGTTATGTGAACTTTCTGCAGCATTTTTTTGGCAAACAGATTTTACAAAATCAAAAACTGGTTTTCCACAAATCTCCTCAGCTAAGAAAACTTGCTTATTTATTGTCTATACATTTTGCTTAGTAAATGCTGTAAATGTTTGAGAAAATGGCATAAGCTGTTCCAAACTGCTTACCAATCAAAAGGACCTAATGCTAAAAACTAGTTTTAAAACTGCCTGATGTTTTGACCCTAGCAGAGTCTTTCTCAAAGGCTAAATGACAGCACAACACCAATAAATGTACGACAGCATTATTTTCAGGTAAATAGCCGAATGAAATGGAGACCTGTTGTTCTTGTTGATTCCCCATCTTCATTTTCCTGTGCTGTGTTCAAAACACATGTATTTTCTGATGTTCCTCGCGTTCACTGAGTTAACCAAACAAGAATTACCATTGTAAGTACTTGAAGACTGTTTGTCTGCACACTTAATCCAAGTACCAATACCAACAGTCACTGCCCCCGAGCAATTAAATCAATGTATATTCAGCACTTGCCAATTAATTAAAAGCCCAAGTAATCACCATTGATTGGTATTGAGCTGTGGTTCCTTCTTTAGGCATGCTATAATTATTTGGCATGAAGTGAACTTTTAATTGATTTAGGAACCATCAAATTAAAAAACCTAGGAGTTCAGCTGGTATGAATTGATATGCTGTTGGTGAGAATAGGGTTCTACTGAAAAAAAAATATAATTTGGGGTTGAGCAAAGAAACATTGACTTGAGCAGGACTTGAACCTGGGACATCTAGATTAACAAGCCGGCACTCTACCAACTGAGCCATCTAGCCCTGTGGTGGCAATCTCCCTAAATTTACCCAGTCAGTTTCCCTCTGTGGTTTATTACTTGATATATGAAAATATATATATATAACTAGTTAGTGATTTTGCAGGGTCAGCTACAGCCAGGGTGCTTGTACACTGCAAAAACTGGGATGTTAAAATTGACACCATGGGTGTTTTCACATATAAATACCCAAGAGAGAACCAAAATTAATATTATAGGGTGTTAAAGTAACACCAATGTAATTGTGTTGCCAGAAATTAGTGTTATTTCAATACCCTATGGTGTAGATTTTGTTTCTTTTTTCAGTGACAATTTTAACACCCCAATTTTTGCAGTGTAACGCAGGGTTTTAGAATGCAAGCTGTCACTTGACTTGACATGTAAGTTGTTTGAAAAGTTCCCTGGAAACTCAAGCTGATTGAATGTGATGCAATTTCTGCATCATTTGAGAAAAAAAAGTGTTTTGCCCTACATTGACGTATGACGAAGCACTGAATAAGGAATAAGTATTAAATGAATTATTTCCTAGTAATTTAGCCCACCATGCCAGCCAGTCCAGTCAAATGCACTTTTTTATAATCTCAGCAACAAAAATAATATCAAAGTTGTTCAGGCATGTGAATTTCTCAGAATTTTTCCCCAACTGAAGGTTGTCCTTAAAATCTCCTTAATCCTTCAAATTTTCGTGAAAGAAAGTAAAGCAGTCACCAAAGGGAGAAGAAAATAGTCCACATTGTGTACAAACCTGTAGTTTTGTATTTCTGATGATGCACGGAGTGTGAAAAAATGCAAGTTGCCCGTAAAGATGGCATCTATTGGGAACTATCTATACAAAATTGTTGGATAAAATCGTTCCCAGATTTCTGTTGTTGTCCTCGGCTAAAACTCGAAGAACAAACAAGAAAGAACATGTAACATGTATGGATAAACAATCGAAAGACACTTCCTCGCTTGTAGAAATTTTGTACCTAGCTGAAATCAGGGGCTGTGGGCGTGTGTGCGTGGGGGGGGGGATTTTTCTAACTGGGCCAAGATGAGCGTACTTTAATTGATACAATGAATGATTGAATAGACCATGTGTTATAGTAGAGATGATACAGCCATAATGTCGCCTTGTACATATTTCATGGGACTTGTGTTGTAATCAGCTTGGACTGTCTCCCTTAACCGCCCCCTTCTCCCTCCCTCCTCCCCCCCCCCAAAAAAAAGGGGGGAAAAGAAAGAAAACCATTAATAAAATAAAATATAGTAAAATAAAAAATAAATGAAACAAAATTAACAATTATAGATTAGTTAAATAAAGTAGTAGTAAATAAATAGCAGTTTTTTTATTTTGACAATATTGTTCATTGTATTTTCTCATAGCACACAAAGCAAGAAAGAAGCATCCCTTTCCCAATTAGTCCAAAAGTGTTTTCTTTCTTTGTGACATTTTGCCTTCAAGCATTTACTTTTTTTGTCTGAAGAAATCAGACATTGGACAACGGTAAAAGAAGAAAAAAAATTGTATTGTACCCCTATTCTCGTACAAACAGTAACTTTTTCTTCGGACATCTTTACTTGTGACATCTTGCCCTGTCAAACTAGGTTCCGTTATATGGACAGATCCTCTTGCTTCCCTCACTCCCCCCCCCCCCCCCAGGGAGACACCGTTTGAATTCTGATATGGTAAAAGTAAATTAATGGTTATTTTTAAACTGTGCATATTGCTTTTGCAAACACTCCAAATTGTATAAGGTTTTGAAGTGTGATCATATTCAATTATATATAATAACAGAGTTTACATACACTTAGGTGTGAGAGCCTGTTATGCCGTTATGGCCTCAACTTGCATAGGCAGAAAGGCAGGTGCAAGCTAGTTAAAATGAGTTAAAACGAAATTCAACACTGAGAGGGGAAAAATTGTTAAATTAAAATAATATTTGAGATGGAAATTCATTCTTGTATCTTGATACTACCTGGGACATTTCTGAAAGGCCTGTATTTGTTTTGAGGCAGGCGACATGTTTAAAATGTCAATCTGCATTACAGCGTACTGCAGGAAGATGATCGTGTTCGTGTACTCTAGAAAGGTTTTTGTTCTGCGTTGGCTGTCTATGTCCGACAGATATTTGAACTGGCATCGGAATGCGAAATTGACTATCATGGTTATTATATCAAGTCCGGGGTTTACAAGCCAAGAAAATATTACTCTCGATTCCGTTGATATAAGACAGTGTCCAAAGTTACATGCATTAATGTGACAAATCATAGACATTAGCCTTCTCTATTACGGCACTCAATGTATAAGATCTTGTGACACGTTGTTTTTCTTGCACGTGTCATCCCATCAGTCATTGGGCTAGGGTTTCCCGCCATATCTGTCATTGAACTCCATCAAGTTGCTTGCTAAAGCTCTGTCATCGAAGCATCTCCACTTCTTACGTCTGAACCCAAAGCGGGTGTCCTTGATTAATGCTCCCAGAAGTAAGGCATGCTGAGTAGGAGAAAGGGGGAAGTATATGATTGGCCTCCTCGCTATCAGAAATATAAGGCTACCTCACAGTCATTGCTACCCAAATAGTCTGGTCTCCAGACACAGTCTTATCACGTTATAGCACCCCAATTTGTTCTCGCATCCTGTTATGGTGGAGCTCTTGTAAATTAATCACAATTTTAGTGAGGACGACCAAATCGGCTGGGGCCATGGGGGAAAAAGCGGGGGGGGGGACTAGCTTCTCAAAAGATCGGTTATGCAAGCAGCCTTCTCGGGTCCGGTCAACAGCTTGGTTTGTGTTATCTCCAAATGACAAATGTGATTGGCTTATTAACATGGTGTGCCGGAGCCCAGGGGTTCTTCATTAAGACACAAGTAGTGATGGAGGCCTCGCAACTCAATACGTTCATCCATAATCAAATAATGGAGCCCTTCAAGGCACAGACAGGGTTTTTTTTCTTTCTTTTAGTGGTTCATTTGAAATATTCTTTTAAGACTTGAGATATTTTTGAGTAGTATCAAATCTTGGTCATCCCGGGGAGGTGTGATTGAGCTGATCAAATGATCCTTTCTGTTCACTGAGTCCTTCTGAAATTCCATTGCATTAAGAGAAATTTTATACGTCATCTTTGTTTGCAGTAAGACTATATCCATCCAAATCAATTACCTGCCATCAATGAGAGGGTCCTACATGCCTTATTACTGTAAGAAAAAAAGTTCATCATTTATTCTTCGTCACATTCCACCTTTGCTCGGTTATTTTGACAGGCCTTTTTACAGCCGCTTTGTTTCTCACTCATATCAATGCGATAAAAGTAACGCCTTATCCAAAATGGCGGCTACAGCTACGGCTATGACTGTCGCTTAGGGTGTTGCTAAGGATGTCTTAAACTTCAAAGCATGATGACGTGGAGATGTAGCCGTAGCTGTCAATTCGGACACAGCCTCAGGCTGGAGGATAAAAAAGTCTGGTCCCTCTTTTTGTAAACTCTGACTCAGTATTTATAATCGCAGCTGCATACGAGGAACATGACCACGATGATGAGGACATGATGTGTTCATTTATTACGATGTCAAAGAGATACCGGTTGACGCTGTTTTATGGCGTGTCCTGGCAGAGCGGTTTAGTGAATTGGGCTCAAGTTCTGGTGGTGAAGTCATCAGGGTTTGGGTTCGAATCCCAGTCATGACACTTGTGTTTCTTGAGCAAGATTTTTAGCTATACTTGCTTCTCTTCACCCAGGGGTAAATGGGTACCTGTGTGGGCAGAGATGGTTGTTGTGATTGATTTAGCTTGGTGCGCTACATATTCGGCAGCACAGGTTTTCTGCCATCCCACCATTTGATTATAACTTTAAAATGCAATTGTTGGCCTTTATCATCTGCAAGCCTAAAAGCCACTTCTACCTCTCAAAGTTGTAATGATAAAATTTTAGAAGTTTTTGTAGACAAAAACTCAGTGATACAACAATATTTGAAGAAATAAACTGTTAAAAACCTACAATAAGTTCTCTTTCCATTTCTGAGCATTTCGTATTGATAGCATTCTTTGTGACTACAAATCACATGAATGTAATCATATGCATCAGTTATGAGCATTCAAGCTGGAATACGGTAATCAGTCATGTAAAGTGCCTGTTTGTCATTCATTATTTATTGTCTTCACACTTGTACAAACACTAATAAGGTTGAAAAATGAGACAGGAATTAAAGGGGCTGTTCACGATGGGTTCAACTCTGTCAGATTTAACTCCCGGAGAGTGAGTTAGTTACATGTACAGTGTTTGTATGAAATTCCTTGCAGAAGAAAGTCCTGCTTCTGAAAAATTGGTTTGTTGGGTTCAGCTGAATTGTTTCCAGACTTGAACCTGCCAGCATCTTCCAACTGGAATGTGGATGATAGAAACTCTTAATTGGTGTGAGGCTGGGCAGAATATACTATCCAATAATTTGAAGAAATACAAATTGTGGCACCGTTCATTATGAGAATATACCATGTCCATTAAGGGGGCAGAGGGTACCCCCCATGTTTCCATATTTTCACACACTATTTTTTTTGTACAGAAAAATCACCTTCAAATCCTCTAAGAAATTCCCAAGATTTCAAGCACACAATATTTGTTAGGGGGGGGGGTACCACCATGCCCCATTAGGAGCACCAAATGCATGAGAAATATTACTAGTAAGACTCGATGCAGGGGGGGGGTACATTGGGAAGATGCAGTGGTTAAAAGTAAGACCAGCACTTCAAAAGTCCCTTTATGAATCTACAGAGTTTATTGTCGTCGGCTCCAATAACTCATTTCATTGTCATGGTCTGATAACTAGTAATGGGAGTTAACCGGTGTTTCTTAAGGCTCTATACATGACGGGTTACATTGTCCCGACAGCATCCATTCATTAATGAGCAATCTGTGGTCCACATGAAGTCAAACAGATGTTCTCCTTTAAAGGTGTTATACCGGATTGATGATAATAGACCTTTATCATGCTGCCGCCATCTTGGTCATGTTCCCTGTATCCAGTAACAGTATTGGATGCTAATATTCACTGTACAAAAAAGGTACCAGATTATTTTTCCTTCCAGCCTCGGTTTGGTTACATTGAGCTGAATAGGAGAAAATCAAGATGGCCGCACCATGATAAAGGTCTATAACAGCGAACCTAGAACATATAGCAGAAGCTGGACAGAAATAGAAAAAAGGAAGGTTTTGAGAAGTTTTTTGAATGTCTGAATGGAAGGAGAGTCTCTGGTGTGAACTGGGAGTTTGTTCCATTCCCTGGGGCCGGCTATGGGAAAAAAGACTTGTCGCCTGATTGGTAGAGCTGACAAAAAGGTCGCAGACAGTGTTCATGTTTTGTGTGATCAGCCATACACATGAAATTGCAAACCTGTGAAAGTTTGAAAATAGTGAAAAACCATGCACAATTTTCAGCATGTAAACACATTGTCCTTAATTTTGATTGTATAACAACTGAAATCAGCTGTATGTAGTTTTTCAGATACAGTAAATTCTCAAATATGACTTCATTCCAAGGGGAAATACTTCACAGAAAAAAATGGTTCCAGTATGAACTTCATATTCAGTAAGCTTTCAGCCTAAAATTAAACAATAATGTTTTTTATCCTTACCAATCCTGTATTTAATACCCCTTAATGACAAAGGTTCCTCTTAGACTTCAGAAATAAATGACATTATTTTGTTCAAAGCTCTCTTTTTTTTTCACTGAACTTGGGAAAAGTCCTGAGTATACGGTGCTCAAAACACATCGGTGTACGGGTAAAACAAAAGTACTGTTAATGTATACATTCTGTTTGCGGTAACACCATGTGTATAAATCTTCTTTGCTGTGTAGATTTGTTCTTTGAGAACTTGGCTTGCTATTTATTCTACTGAGTAGAGTAAATTTCGCAATTCGGGAGACTACTTATTCTGAAAAGAATCGCCTGCTTATTAACATGGTGTTACCGCAAACAAAATATACATTGATACCTCACCAAGCATTGCCTCAAAACCCACAAAAGTAGTATTTTTTATCCCCGACGCAAATTTAGCATAAATTTAAAGTTCTCCAAGATGCATGCTCACTTTAAAATATAAAAGATGCGTATCTTAGTAACAGTTTTAATCCGTCTTATTTTATTAATACTCGTCTTGCAAGAGGACAGAAAAAGATCGGATCAAACACATTTCTGGAAGCATTGCAGATACAAATCTTTGGCACGAGTACCAATCGCATAACAAGAAAGCTGTAGATTCAAAAGTCAATTTGTAATGAAACTGTACAATGTTTTGAGATTGTATTGTGTCATGAATTTGAATTTGTTTTCTTAGTAGTAGTAGTCAAAGAGTTTACATAGAGCCATGTGAAGGGATGAGTTGGTCCTGTCTTAATGGAAAGGTAGTTCTTGTAAAAATTGCAAATTCAGAGCACGACATGAGGATTTTGTTTGTGGCTGTCATGCATATTCATCAGGTGTCTTGTTATCGTGTCGTGATTACCTATGTACCTATGTCCACTGCCTTTTCCCCAATGGGCTCAGTTCTATCACAGGTATTTGCATCGGAGCAGCATAACAAGAGTCTTTTGAAACATGTTTTTATAAAGGACGGAGTAACAGCAGAGAAAGTAAATCTTATTTTTGTCCATTGGTGACCTTTTCACGTGCACTCTGACCTTTGCCTTCCACGTGGTCTTCATTCTTTCATGGCAGTTTAAATGAGCATGTATCGTTAATGATAACTTTGGGATTTTGATATGAGGTGATTGAGATTTTGATCACTGAATCTTCCTGACTGATTCTAAAATATTGACATTCTTGAAGTTGACCTTTACGACAAAAGTGACCTCTTGTCAGCATCCAAGAGGTCAACGTACTTTTTCCATCACTGGACCAATCAGCAACAGTATCGGCCTGTTGATAAACACACCAAACGCTCTGCGTTTTGTATCCACACTTGCGGGTTGGGCTGCACTATTCTACGCTGCAATTAATAGACCGAGCAATAACAAATTGATGTAAACCTAATGACATTATAAACCATTTTGGGCACATCTTCCACGCACTTAAAATTGTATTTGGTTATCACACCTGCATAGTTGGTGAAAGTGCACACTTCGTATTCGTAGATCCCCCATAAAGAAATGAGAATATAGATGCAAAAGCGTTTATAGTGTACCATAATTTAAGTTGGATTGTTGATTTAGTTAGTGTAATTATGAAGGGGGTAGGGGGTCACTAAAAAACCCATTTTTATTCCTCACTATCATCCTGTAACAGTTTCGGTGATAAATGAAATGTAATCAACTGAGGATAAATGCTCCTCTGCTAAATTGCTTCTCTTTAAGTGATTATTATGAGGAGTTTGTGTAAACCGTGGCATGATTCCAGGCATATCTGCACCTAAATGCATTTTCATTTCCATTTAGCTTATTCTGGTTGTGAAGCCAAGGATTCTCAGCAAAGCAAACTTAATCACTATACTAGCCAAGAACCCCATGGAGAGAAGACAAAGAAAGAAGTTTTAGTTTTAGATGTCGGGGGAAAACCCCCAGAGAAATATCCAGGGGAAACCCACGCAATCGGGTAGGGACTGAAAACCCAATCCGCATAGTGCCCAACCGACAGGATTCGAACGTAGGTCCAAGAGGTGGAAGGGGAAGAAAGATACCTCCACACCAACCTGACCGCGTGTTTTCGGCCGCCATGATGTTTCCTTAATTCCAAATCAGGAATTGAACAGAAGTGCGTGTACTCTGTAGATTTGTTCATTAGGAACATTTTCCGAATGAGAAGAACTTGAAGAGTCCATTTTTGTCTGCAGTGATGTCAAACATGTAGCAATGTATTAATCCTCTACACACTGAACCATGAAATGTCATAGCAATCAAAGTTCCTGAAAAAGAAGGACCACTTGAGGGAAAAGAAACGGGAAACACGAAAAAATTCCCACGTTGCACTTAAATGCTTGGCAACAATATGGACGCAATCCCAATGCCTCTGTGTTTGAATTTTTTTACAAGTACCACCAGCACACCACAAATCAGTCCTGGTAAAATAATTCCCATTTGTGACTAGCACCACTTGTGTTTATTTCTAAAGGTATTCCAGCATTTTACCTCTCGGTGTTTCGGACCTGCATTAGTCATAGGTCTATAGCGGCATCGTTCCTGAACGCTCTTTTGCCAGTTCTTGGGAAATCTGCCGTATATTTTCTACTTGAGAAAATAACTGGGGTGTTGCATGAACACGATTGCACTTCCGTGAGTACCTCATACATTATTGATGTGGTGTGATGAATGGCTGAGCTGACTGTGAGTTATGAGAGGGTCTTGAGTGTACAATTTTGGGTTGAGTGCTGGGTGAATATCATTTGATGTTTATACATGAGTGCTTTTGCAGAATTCATCTCCCAAGAAATAAAAGACAAATGATCAATTTGCGTCTTTACAGACAGTAGTCGTATTTCCAGACCTACAGTAGTCATTTACATAGGTTATCTGTTTCAAAACTGAACCTACCAAGTGACTTTAAACTTAAAAGCGTCTTAACATTTCTCCCAGGTTTAATGTGTATCAGTTAATCCGTTAGGCAGCCATTAATTTTGTGCAATTCCACGCGGGAAAGTCAACAAGGGGGCTATAATATTGAATATGTGGAAGCACATACACTAGATGGTGATTCTGCGACAGATAGAGGCTTGCCATGTATTTTCCATGCCAGCCTAATGGTGCATGACCCTGTGCCATGGAGCTTTTATCTGATATTTTCGGTGAATATATGAATTTTAAAACAGAGTTTGTTCGATCAGAAGTTGCCACATATTTAAACAAGAAAAAGGAAAAAGTACACCATGGTGGCAATGTTCACCGTTGGTAAATTTAGGAAATAATGTAAAAGCCTTCTTTGGCTCCATGTGACTGGAATGTATAAACTTAAACAATTTTAAAGGTATCCTAGAGCTGACAAAATAGTAGCTGTACCTGTAAGAAAATTAACTAACTCATTTCATTTGTGTACAAAGACAGAAAAGGGTACTTGACAATAGTAGTTTTTAAAAAGAAAACTTGACCCCCCCCAAAAAAAAAACACTAAAAAAACTAGTTTATCCTCTCTCTTAGATCTGAGAATCTTCTCTCCAGGCACGTGGTTTCTCAGAGTTATTTCTAATTTCAGGATTTTCTCAAAAGTTCCTTGTGTCCTCCAATTTCCTTGAGACAAATAAAGCGTTCATCAAAGGGAGAAAGAGATAGTCCACATTGAGTCCAAACCTGTAGTTTGTATTCCTGATGATGCTAAGAGTCTGTAAATCTTCTGAATTGTAATGTCTTTGAGGTTCTGGGGCTAGAACAAGGGGGAACCCAGGCCCATTAAAGCCAGGTCTCAGGAATGTTCATATTCATCAAGTCACATCCATGTCTCTCTTAGGAAACTAAGTTACTTGCATTTCTCCATCTTGTCACATGTTTTACGATTTGTCTATTTCTGGTCGCTTAAATCAGATTTTTCTTGCATTTTATTTCATAGAGATATGGAAAAAGTGTGAGCTTCGAATGGAACGATGAAGTTGGAGATTCCAAGGTTTCCCATCAATGGACTTGACAGCTGGTTCAAGTTTTCAGGATATGCTTGTACCATTTGCAAAAAAATGCAGTCATTATTCAAACCATGTATTGGAAATTTGAAAAATGTGGACAAAATACCACAATGGAGAATTCATATCATTTAGGATATTGTTTGTGAAAGCTGGGGGATTAGATGGGCGGGAGGGTCTTGCTCGTCCAATAACTAGGCCCTTGAAGAGGGGCTCCAAGATCAAATTCAGTTTGGTGATGCACTCATTTTCCAATAGTTAAAGTCCTTATGAAAATGGGGAGGGGGGAAAGTACAAGTCTCTAACCTTACGTTTAAAATGCTACTGTGTTTGATACCCTTCAAGTGCAATTTGGTGTAAAAATCCTGCATCGTTGGATGATGTCACATTTCAAATATAGGGTTCATACATTTTTTGTACAGAGAATTCAGGTTATTGCTGAATTCTGGTGATAGTCAATCAAAACGCCATTGTTTTTGAGCTTATGACTGGTGCAAATCTTCTTTGGAATGTCTTTTACAACTCTTTTATTTTCAAAAAAGTGTTTAAAGGGAACTGAGTAAAAGGTTGAAATTTCCACAGATGTTTTTTCCCTCTTGATTCAATCAAAGTATCATTGTATCATGAATGTATGGACCTTCCGCTGAAACCAGTAATTCATATGAGATATGGATTTGTGTTCTGCAGTGGAATGGGCATGAAAGAATCTAGGCTTAGCTGTCAAAGTTCAACCTAAAAAATGTGAATAGTTACAAAGTTCAGGCAGTTCACAGTGTAGCTGCATGCAAATATTTAGTACAG
Organism: Pisaster brevispinus; assembly: GCA_023634235.1. NCBI lineage: Eukaryota > Metazoa > Echinodermata > Asteroidea > Forcipulatida > Asteriidae > Pisaster > Pisaster brevispinus. The sequence goes on from JAMKCF010000013.1 coordinate 16,581,263, forward strand.
CACAGAAAAATCAATAACAAATACCATACCTTGCTCTGCGGAAAGTGCATAGCTGAGTATGGGGACTTGCAGAGAAATAGGAGAATGCACACTCTATCATGCATTATGCAGTCAACACCATGAAGGCAGGGATACTCCCTTTCTTGACCTAGTTTATTTGATCCTGCCATTGACACAACAAGCAATTACCATTATTTGGTGAAGATAGGCTGGCCACACACAGGCTACTCCAGCCCACTAGGACTGCTGGGGGATTGCTACTGTGTGTACTTTGTGACTGTGGTAAGGCAAGAGGGCCAAGCACGGACCCCTGGGGAGCCAGCCAGGGTATTACAGCATCAGCTGTCTCTTTTGTGTAGGTCTGGAGAGGACATGTAGGTTATTTGTGTACCAGTGTTCAGCTCACTTGTTCAGGAAATGAATTTGTCATGTTGTTTTGATTTGGCCAATATTAAGTAACTACTTTTAAAGGGAATTAATTCAGATTGGAGTTGTACCACAAGAAAGAGAAATGCTAATCAGTGACAATCATTTTGTTAAAAGCTTGTGTAAAATGATACATGCAATATTTGCAGAGAATTCTTATGAAAGGGTGCCCTTTGATATATGCTGAATATCAGGTTACAAGAGCAGTACACAAGAAGCTGACGATGGTCCAGATTTCCTTTTTAAAGTAGACAGGAATTATAATACATGTCTTGAGCTGTCTCCTGTAAATCAGAAGTTAATGTTGCAAAACCAATGTTTACTGTAAAAGTAACTGTTTAAAAACTGCATGTAACCACACATATGAGTAAATGTATACCCCCTTCTATTTTTCAGCTCATTGTCACAGAGAGCAAAAAGCCAAACATAAATGCCCTTGTCCTTACCCTTGTCACCCCCAACCCTATATCAGTCACTAACCCAACGCTGTTGTAATATGCATGCCTTGGCTGTAAAGCCTGATTATGAGTAAGTGTGTCAGGAGTGTGCCTAGTGTGTGCCCAGCATGTGCCATGCGTGTGCCACTCTTGCACCAATGTGTCACAGTTTTTGTTTGGAGTGCTGTAGTGTTTTCCTGTTCTTGTATGACCCTGCCCCATTGTACACCTTAAATGCAGCTGAGGTCATCTTTATGGGCCATGTGTATAGATCGGCTGTGGGCAATTCTCGCCAGTCTAACAGTTCATTATTCACTGCTACCATCTCAAGGTACCACTACATCAAACCGCAAACCATTTTGTTCTCCCGTGCCATATACAGGGCCATCTTTGCAAACCAAATAAGACATTTAAAGTGCAATTTTTTGTATTCATGTATGGTGAAATATCACGCACGTTACCTTTTAGTCACTGTTATATACCTCCATAAAAAATTCAGCCTTACCACCGGTAAGTGGTTAAGTGTTAATTGCAGCCCTGGTGCTGCCGGTTAAGAGGCTGGCCTGTGAGAGGGCTTCTGTACTCCTTAAATCTGACTTGACGCCGACACAGCTCTAGAAATTCAACCACACAGCAATCTCAAATTCTCCCGTCTTTTTTTTTTTTTACTTTGCAAAATTTGTTACAAGCAGGCGGCATTTTGGGGTTCAAAGTTTGTTTTCAATACAAATTCTGCAGTTTAGAAAAAGACAATTTTATGGCAATAATTTTCTTGAAATACCAGCTTGAACGAAAACAGCAACAAGTTGTCTCTGGTGAAATACATTTAAAATCTGCTCAGTCAATAAGGAAATTGAGCTCACATGAGAGTAAACAGATTTTAATTGTTTAAAAAACAACTTTTTTGGATACCTTTCTCTGATGCTTTTAAGAAAGATTCACGAAAAGCCCCATGACTTTATCATTCGTGTTACATCATTTGTGGTTGCTTCGTAATGAACTGCCGCTTTGTTGCAACAACAAAGCAACATCCCACAGATGACGTCAAAGTATTGTCATTGTGACACACGCCCTCAACGGTAGAAGTGACGCTAGTTTTTCAAAACCTTAGACCAATATTTACAAAAAATTGAGAAGTGTGAAAATATAAAATTTACAATTAAATAATAAACAAACACATTATAAACAAGTTTAAATAGCATCCCTGTTTTCCTTTTTTTTCACTCAAGTCACTGTTTAAGGCATTAGGCCTACATATCATTGTTTTTTCGTAAGCACATTTCTTCCGCTGTAAATTTTTTTTACAAATAGTCACCTTTTAAAATTTGACAAAGTTTTTGTTTCAATTTTTGTAACTTTTTTAGACATTTAATTTAATTAATGTTCTTGGTTAATTAACGGTTTCTTTTCACGTATCAACTATCATTATCGGTGCTACAAAGACACAAACTCCTGCTGCCCAGAATTGGAACCATTATTTGTACAAAAAATTCTGTCCTGCTTGTCCATGCATTTATGTTGTTTTTTTAATATATTTCAAAGTTGGTCCCCTCTTGACTTAATGAAGACACCTGCCTTGTAGAAAGGTGCATTGCTGCGTCAATGGGAGAGTGCCGTCGGCTTCCACTAGGTCACTTTCCTTTCGTCGATTGAACGGAACGGCCGGCCAATGTAGGCCTCCCTTGTTGTGTCCCTAGATTCAGGATCGCTTGAGGGAATGCTTGTTTGAAAAATTACATGCTGGAAACGAAAACATTTGTTCCTTGACTGTTTTCATCAAATTTGCTAAATTGGACAGTTGTCACGTCTGAATATCTCGCTCATTTTGGAAAGGGCAGAGACCCTGTTCTTTATAGTAGACAAAATGTCTATTTTTCAAGTAAACATCACTGGCCATCTTAACCATGACTTGAGGGTGCCTTCCTTTTAATTTAAAATTAACATCAGTTTAAATTGCTCAACAAGTATACCTGGTTTTTTTTATAGGTTTCTCAAATATATTAACTCTAACTTGTTTTCTAGAATAATAAGAGCGATGGAAAAGCTTTGATGTTTCCTTTAGATGTAAAGACAATGATAATATCACTCAACATTGTAAGGTAATATACAGGATTGGTAAGGATAAAAAACATTGTTTGATTTTAGTCTGAGAGCTTACTGATTAGGACGTTCATACCAAAACCATGTTTTCTGTGAAATACTTCCCTCTGAAATGGAGTCATATTTTGTGAAAACTGTATCTGAAAACCTACAAAAAAATGCAACAGCTGATTTCGGTTACAGCCAAAATTAAGGACAGTGTGTTTACATGTTGAAAATTGTGCATGGTTTTTCACTATTTTCTCCTGACTCACACAACGAATTAGGCCCAAATTTTCACAGGTTTGTTATTTCATGTATATGGCTGATCACACAAAACATGAACATTTTCTGCGACTATTTTGTCAGCTCCACCAATCCTGTATAATTTTAAGACAAAGACAGAATACCGTAGCCATTGATCGGCTGTGTCAGTGGCCAGCAAACTACAGACAGGATCAGACTATAAACTTTTATATCAAAAAAGTTGTTTATCAATGGTTTGAATATATAGCTTGCAGGAATATTAGCGAAGCCTCTTTTATTATCCATATCATTTTAGGAAATACAATAATACACCCCTGGTTCCTTTGTGTTTATGAAGTTTCTTAAGGTTGTGTCTCAAAAAAAATTTTTTAAATCTAAGACTCTGAGCTATTGCTTTTCTGTGGACCAGTTTGTAGCCCCCAAAACAATATTGCCTTGAGAAATGTCTCAATCAAAAAGAAGCAAGCTTTGCTTCTCTCTCATACATAAACAATTCAGCCTTGCCTGCTAAATTTTATACAAAAACGTGTGAGAGTTTTACATACATTTTTAAATGGCCCGCCTTAAACAGTCCCCAATTTACAAATTTACACTTATTATTTCTGCTTCATTTTTTTTTTTTTAAAGAGTGTTTTGGTTCCAATAGGTTTTGTAATAGGACAATCTTTTGTGTGCAATTCCATTTTAATAATTTATGTAATTATTTCTTTGTTGTTGCCAGGGGTCTTGTTTGTACACATCTTGGTGGCAGTTTTTAAAACTTTTGCATTCCCTTGACAGCACCTGTTTAACTTTTATTCATTGTATGTCTAAAGATTTACAATAAAACTAAAAATAAATCAACATGATTAGACAATATTGAGATCCTCACCTGGTTGTCTTTCTATTTGGCTCAAATTTCCAATTTAACATGACGCTTTTAAAAAGAATTGTTTTTAAGCAAAACTTTAAACATTTCTAATACATCAGTATGGATCCTTAAAGAAAGGGTGTACTTTTCGTAGTTACTCCAAATTTTAGTGATCCTAAAAACTTACTTGGAAAAGAGCACTGGAGAGCTGTTGATATTATAAAACATTGTTAGAAACGACCCCATTTACAGTAATGTATTTTTTTGAGAAAGAGGTACTTGTTTTACCCTAAAATTTGAATTTGAGAAAGGCTTCAGGCATGAAGCCATTCTCAGGAATCTGAAAGCACACAATTCTATGCAACCAACAAGGTTTTAGATTTTTTTATTTCATTATTTTCTTGCGACTTACAGGACCAATCAAGCCTACATTTTCACATGTTTGTTATGTTATGCATATGTTGGGCTACACCAAGTGAGGATACTGGTCTTTGACAACTACCAAAAGTATGCCCTGCCGTTAATGGCTTCACAGCAGCTCCTTCAACCTCCTGGACACACTCTAAACCTTTCTGCCCTTTAAATGCTATCTGGCTATGCTTTCTTCCCCACTCACTTTGCCCTGTAAGCCTTAAAGCCAGTAAATATTATGATGGAATTTGAAGAAAAAAACACTCCAAATATTTTTTTTACAAAAAATGTGTTCTCCTGCATAAGATTGATTGTTTCATAACAAACCCTGACCTCTCGTTGGTACAGTTTCTATCAAAAATAGATTAAGTCAACACTCGGCTGTAATCGTATTTTGCCTTGCTCTTTCAGCCAAATACTGCTGTCTGATTTTGTCCTCATTCCATCGTTCTTTATGTAATTTGACATGTACAGATCCCCGTTCTATTCCTGCGCTCCGAAGATGTTGGCAAAGCGCCAAAAGTTGTGATGCCTTCGAGAACGAGACAGTCTGCTGATTGATCAACAGGTACGGACTAATGACCTCCGTTAGGATCCAGTCAATCAAAGGTATGTATCAAAGATACTTGGTAGTAATTGCCCGATTTCATTAGATTGATCAATTTGATATCAAAGATACTGAAGTAAAAAAAATCATTGTTTGTTTGGCACTGAATAAAAAGTTTGTGAATCATTGAAGTTTGAAATCACTGTAGACACAAAGTTTCTATATTAGACTGTGCTAGTCTCGTACATCTCAAAAACAAGAAAAACAACTCAATTGCATATTCTTTCTATGAAACAACTCTTTTTAAATCCTAATTAAACAAAATTCTTGAAAATGAAATTATCCAAAGCAATTTGTTATAAATACATTTAACATTTTTGTATAATACAAATTTAGTTGTTAAAATTAACATTAAATAACAACTTTGAACTTGTTTTTTTCTCTGGTTTTCTTCGTTGGTTTGTTCATCTTATTTTACTTTCATACTATCTCATGGCTAAATTTTACTTTCCCAGCAATATGATATATTTTATAGCTTGTAACTATGTTAAATGTAAGTATTTGCGCAGAATTGCGCACATGTAAAAACTCAATGTGCCTGGGACCAACTTTATCCCAGAAGTTGAATAATGCGCGAGACTTGCACAGTGCAGAGCTGCCAACTCTCCCTGATTCTGCAGAAAGTTCCCTGAAAATAGCCCGATATGATGAACAAATTTGAAAATATCCCTGATTATGGAAACTGTTTTTCCTATAAACCGTGCAAATCTCGCGCGTATTCGAACATTTTGGGGTCCACTTGGTCCCACTGACATTACTTCAATGCGTGAGGGAAACAAATTCGCGCACTTTAACGGGTCCCAGTGTTCGAATACGCGCGAGACTTGCACAGTCCATTATGTCGCATGTAATTCTAAATAGATTTTTGTACAATAATCTCCCTGATTGCAAGATGCAAATGTTGGCAGTTTTAACAGTGTATTGTGATTCAGATTGGTTTATTCATTGTGATTGCAGAATATGCTCTGCTACAAAGAAAACCACACAGTTATCCTCTTACACTTCAAGTTCAGCTTGTTAATCAAAACTTCTACAACTTTTCACAAATACAATCTTAAGATTTTCTTTCGGAAACTCTTTACTTGAATTTTATCACAGGCAGGTTTCTAACTGTTGGCTTAAATTTACAAGAAACCTCCACAGTCTGCAAACAAAGACATCCTTGTTATTCCAACTGTTGCCACCAAAGCATATGGTGAACGTAGTTTTCATTTTGCTGGACCTTCTTTATGGATCATTCTCCCTCTTCACATCAAACAAGCTACCACCGTCACACAGTACAAGACTCTTCTCACAGCATTTCTTTTCAAGGCATCGAACATGTAGTTTTCCTTTTTTGTTCTTCCTAACGCTTCGAGGGACTTTCTCCTGAAGTTGTTAGGCACTATAATAGTTGTTGTTATTATTATTATTGTTATTATTATTTACTGCACACAATCGTTCAGAATATTTATATATAGATTTCATTTCTCATGCAGATAAAAAGTACAATAATGCACATTGGTAAAAACATTCAAAGATACAACAAGAGCAATTAAAAGACAGAGGAAAGAAAGAGAACCAGCGGGAGCCCGAAGGATTGCCTCAAAGAAACAACGTTCCTTTCTAGAGACTCTCCAGCTGGTTTTAAAAAGAACAACAATTAATTGAAGTATATAACAACAAGTATACAAATACACATTAATGTACACACACAAGATCATACTAGATCATACATGAATAATATTAGTAGTAATGACAGAGTTGAAAGATTTTCTTATTTGTATTGCCCCTGAGGGGCCTAGAATGGGGACTTTGAAGAATGCTCTTAGAAGATTTCAATATACATTATACTAGAAATGGGGACCTCATTTTCATCATGGCAGTCCAGACTGCTTTATCAAGTTTCTCTGTTATTCATACTTGTTTTTGGTTTTTTTATAGTTTGATGTTTGCAACTTGAGTGAATTAGTGTTTGAAATGTGTACAATCTGATAGATAACATCGAAATGTCTTGTAAAATGTCCCACAATGTAGCTTAGATTACCTCTGCTTGAATGGTGTTCCCACAGGAGCATATGCCCTGTGCTACTTCACCACTCCTGAATAGCCTGATACCTACGCACCAATTTTGTACTCAAAAGAGGTTTTACTTTCACCCTCACACAAAAAAAAAGATTGAATGAAAGTACTATAAAATTACGATATCAAAAGACAAGCCTGCCTGCCTGTGATACTGAACCCTGCGTGAAATTGGTTTTTATGTCGAAGGGTTTGCTGTGTTCTCACCGCCATTTTCATTATTGGAGCTGTCCCGTCCAGAATGGAAGGCTTTGCAACAGGAAATAACAGTCAGTAGATAATGGACACGAGAATTGGAGCAAATGTACTGCCGCTGGCAAGACATGATCCTTGACTGTCAGGAAAAAGGAATGCTGTGACCAACGGGTAAGCCATCTTCTTTTCTATTTGTAAATGGAGTTATTCTCATCTTGTTATCGCAGGGTTATGTTATGCTTGGGGAAGGGGAAGGGGGGAATTTGTCAGCCGATGTTTACATTGTGCCACCATCTTATTTTTCTCTTTCATAACAAATGCATTCAACTCAACTGCGACCGAATAGTCTGATACCTTTGTCTGTAACACAGCTGTAATCATTCCCAGGTACAGGTTACCACTTTGCAGGTTATCTGTTTGATAAAGGGCTCTTTTTATGTTTGACTTTGTTTACTGCGGTGCTACCCTCTCTTCCTTCAAACCATTACAGGACACACCAGATGTTTGATTTTTGTTTCTTTTTTCTGAAGTTTGTTGTACAAAATGTGGTTGTGATCAAGGGTAGTTGTGAACTATTCTTTTGTGTAACTTAAAATCTGCGAGAAAAACTATACAAATCTGAGACATTTGTAAGTTTGTGATTTATTACTTGACATTTGTAGGAAGACTAGATTATCAGGTCAGTGCCAAAATGCTGTATCTCCTAAAATAGCGCTTACTCTACATGTGAGCTTCAAATTGTCAAAACGTCATATCTTGCTTATTATAGCCTGGAAGTACACACAAAACAAGTACGCGTCGAGATACAACGTTTTTGCACGGAGCATTTCCGTGCAAGATACAACATTTTTGCAAAAGCAAGATACATTTTGCACTGGCGTGATGATAATGTTTTGTGGTCCGCGTTTTTCCAAATTACTTACTCTCCCCCATACACCGGGGCCTTCTCTCCGCTTACTCAGGGGTATAAGGTTGTAGGTTTTTCTGTTGTCTTATGTATGGTGTTTCATCTCTGAACATACTTTCCTTGTAACATATCCCCTTGTATCACTGAGTACCTTGTAGTACTAGCTATGTAAAGCATATCCTATGTGTTCAGCAAACTTTGCATAAATGAGGGTTTGTTTTCAGAAAAATTGTCTAAAAGTTTACCTAATAAGAACTTGGTTCAGGTAAAAAAAAATAAAAAAATAAAACGTTTTCTTTTAGATGTATAGTTTGGTTTGAATTTAAGCCATATATATTTTGTACTGCATTGCAATTACATGAATGAGAAATTTCAGACTTTTATCTGAATTCAGATTTTGTTTTTATGTCTGCTTGATGAAGAAAGTAACTGCTATCTTCTTCAGACATATAGAATTCTGCTTTTTGATCTACTTCTCTAGCACTTAGGATACTGTTCTGAGAAAGTAATTACAGTCTTTAACTTCAGGGGTAACAGAAAACTTGAAATCCCGCCATTTTATCCGGCAACCTAACATTTTCTGATCCTAGGTTCAGACTGTTTTCGTAGCAATGACTCTCTCCCCTGCAAGTAAAAAACAAAAATGTAAAAGAAAACTACAATTTTCATTGGTATTTTATACTTTTTTCCGGAATACAAGACAATTTGATTGAATTTATTCTTCCTGATCCGTACCGGATGAAGCAGTAAATGTGCAAATTATCCAGTTATTTTCTCCGAAGCTCTCTGGATGCTAAGTTTACACAAGTACCAATCACTCTGATGAGTGCTTCCTCTTGAAATACTCGTATCTCTTAGAAAATGATGAGTGAATGTTGCAAATATCACCTTCAGGGCAACTTAAGCATGTATATGATATGTTAATAACTTCCCTCTTCAATCTCCTCTTCAAAATTTCAACATTGTGCATCCTTTTAAAGGGGCACATTGCCTTCAGATATCTAAACAAAGTTGCTGTTTGGAATTACTCCATTTCCTTTTCAAGAGTTGTTCATGCCCCAAAACACCTTTAGTGTTTGTGTAACTATTGAGTAGCGATAAAAACAAGTGCCTCACAAATGCCTTTTGTGGAGTCGAAAATTTAGTTCTACAGAGTGGCAGACTGCGTTCTGTCATGAACTTACACACACAAAAACACGCAATGTTAAGGGATATTTATGTGAATCATTAAATTCTACTTTTAAAATATCTTTCCAGCCAGATTCAGTTCTAAGCAAATGCGTTGTATAGCCCAAAGTGCCAAACCCGAAAGCAAGGTGTCCCTTTAAAGAACAGGGGTAGGCATTAATAGTCACTCTAGAGCTTGACCAGAGAATAAAAAACAAGGTTACAAACATACGTAATACTATGTACCAATGGTTATTTGTTCATATCGGACTGGGTAATTCCTCGCCAGGAGTTTGGTTTCAAAGTAAATATTGCTCATGACAAAATAATTCAGTTTTGGCTGAATGTGCTCAGACTGATCCCACTAGAGCATATCGAGAGAAGGAGAGAAGATGTGAGGGTGAAAAAAGTCTGAGATATAAAAAGAAAGAAGACCTCGCCGCTCATCACTTGTCAGTGGTTTCGAGTCTCCTGTGTATTTCACGCTAAGACAATGTCACACTACTCACAGAGTAAAGAGAGAAAGTAGGGCACCCGTCTATCAGTGACCCGAGTGTATTTGCTCTCTGCCAGCCGTCCACATTTAGGCCTAATGCGACTTTGTCAGTTAAGTCGGACAGGACGAACTACACCAACCTCTAGAATGTCATGCTGGTTGCATCTCTTTAGCAAATAGAAAAAAATACGATGCCCGGGCAAAACGTAACATAGTGATGACACTTGTTTTTAGCATGATTAGTTTTTTTTTTTTATCCCTTCTTCTAATCAATCAGACTCTTGTTTGGTCTGTAGCGCTTGGATCTCCAGAGCTGACGTGACAGTGTCAGATGTCTACAAGACATCAAAACCCAGACCCTAATATTGGAACTGTGTCAAGATGACATCTTTAAGATGGAAATGTTTAAGATTGTTTACCTTTAAGGATGTGTTTTCTTGACGCACTGTGTGTTTTGGGAAAAGTTGTGAAGAAATTTGCAAGAGCCTCAGAATTAGTTGGGTGATTTTATTTATTTTATTTCATTTCAAAAGTATTGTACAGGATTGGTAGAGCTGATAAAATAAATGCAGACAGTGTTCATGTTTGTGTCATCAACCATGAAGTAACATGAAGTAACAAACCTGTGAAAATTTGGGCTTAATCCGTTGTGTGAGTCAGGAGAAAATAGTGAAAATCCATGCATAATTTTCAGCATGTTAACATTTTGTCGTTAATTTTGGCTAACCCAAATCAGCTGTTGCATTTTGTTAGGTTTTCATATATAGTTTTCTCGAATATGACTTCATTTCAGATGAAAATATTTCACAGGAATAAATTAGTTCTAGCATGAACCTCCTAATCAGTAAGCTTTCAGACTGAAGTTAAACATGGTGCCTTTTAATCCTTGTACCAGACCTGTCTATACAGTTAAAGCTCAAAAGGTATCTCAATCTGTAGGCCTATTAGGCGAATGACAAATTTTTAACAAGATGCATTTTTCTGGACTGAATTGTTGGTGAGCACCAAGGGGTGCATATGAGGACTGTGGCTGATCCACTTGTTTGTCAGACAATGTACATTGATATTGAACTGAGAGTCTCCCATACTTCTTCACTGGTGTTCATGATCTTGCAATGGCGCCATCAATGTTCATAACGGTAGACATGATGACCAACCAAAAAGGGAAGCCCATCTAGTGTAGTCCCCATTGAACTGTGTTTTCTTTCAATGATATGTTTTGATCAATGATGTGCCTTCTTAACTAAAAAATACTATGAGATAATAATAAACTATACCTATAACTTTCAAATTTTGCATTTTTATTACAACACAGCAGTTACTTTATTCTATGGTTAAAGGTTGTATGGCTTCTGACTGGCACCCTGAAGACTAAAGATATTGACAAAATAGGGAGACCGCCAACATAGGGCAAGATAGCGCAGGTAGTAGAGTGCCGGCACATTAATCCGGAGGTCGCTGGTTCAAATCCTGCTCTAGTCAACTTTTCTTTGTTCAGCTCAAAGTATTTACAATTTACCCAGTCAGTTTCCTTTGTGGTTTACAACTTGATAATATTATTACTAGTCAGTTTAGTAAAAGCTGATATTTAATAATGAGAGACCAACAATAGACTGCTTAAGTACATACTATAGGCTACTTAAAGGTCAAACTTTGGTAGTGTACCTGAAAAAAGGGTACTTTCTGTACAAAAGCTTACTTGTTATATCTATGGTAATGGTGGTAAGCACTCTGCAAAATTTTTCATCTGAAATGCACCTGTTGATCAAAGTTTTGGAGATTCAAATTTCTGTGGTGTCTGTTCGTGAATGCTGCGGCCGCAGATACGGTTGGTACCCGCTGTCACCTTGCTAAGCGTGGACGGGTTCGACGTTCTTTATGAAAATACTGATAGTTTTTTGCTGTTTTCTCATTAAGTAGACACTGTATTCAGCTGAAACTTTCACAGGTGACTTTATTGTATCTTTCTGGATAATTTGGCCTACAAATTGGCATTACATTGACAAAAAACAATCAATGGCCCTACCTTAAATTTGTCACTCAGAAAAGTTTCAAAGCGAGCCAGCCATGAACAGCCTATGTTACATTGCACTTTTTGTTTGGTTACCTGCTCCATTCAGTGACAAAAACTTTCTCGAAGCATCTCTAAGAAATTTACAAGGCTTATTATTATCCAGCCATTTTTTGTAAGCCAAACGTTTATTTGCTCTTGAAATGTTTGATGTCTGGACTGGTAAATGTGTTTGTGATAAGCAAGATGTTTCTATTTGTGCTAAGCAGCTATTTTAAGATGTGCCAAAGAAGACAAGTTTCCCCAAAAGTTCAATGTGAATTGGGATTAAATGACAAGAAGGCTAGCACTTTAGGCTAACTAAATAACAAAAGGTGTAGGAACAATTTCATTAGATACTAGCCAAGTCAAATGTGATTCCTGCATTCAAGATGTGATTTAAACCATTATCTTGTCTTTTTGTGCAAAAGTACATCGGAAACTCCCTAAAATTACAATCAAATCCAACTGTAAGCTATTTCCTGCAATGCTGCACTTTTTTTTCTGGTAACAGCAACACGGTAATATGTGATCATGAACCTTTATTCTTTGCTAAAAGTTAATAAGCTTGAGTACAAGTGAACTTAGTGATACATAGACCTTGAAAATACTTAACCAAGTTCCAACTTATTCAGGATGTAGTCGTGTGAATTCCTTAGATTGTACGAGATGGGGCAGAATGGTGTCGAAGTTTTTTTCCGCTCGAGTTCTGTCGAAAAATCAAGAAGCACAAACAGATTCCCCTATCCTGAAAGACCTCCACAGGCTCCCGGTACTGAGACAAATTGAATACAAGGTCCTCACACTTATCTTTAAAGCACTTCACGACTTGGCACCCACCTTCATAAAAGATCTTCTTCAAATAAGGCACTGTCATGATCCCCTCCGCTCTGCTGCATCAACCCGACTCGTTATACCTAAATCTCGTACCACCCACTATGGCAATTGAGCATTTTCTCACATGGCACCAGTCTTATGGAACAAGTTACCCAGCTACATCAGAAATATTCACTCTCTTAACACATTTCAACCTCATATAAATAAACTTCTGTTTACTGCAAGTTATTAACATTCCTGTTTTAGGGGGTGTAATTTTCTGTATAGAGCTTGATACTTTTGTAGCATCTTTTCTCGCCTTGAGTAATCTTTTATCAGAAAATCCTCTTTATAAGTTTGTATTGTTATTATTACTTTGAGCTCAGGAAGGGAAAATAAATACTTATTTATGAGGAGGCCTCAGCTAATTATGAACAAATTAAACTGTCAGAAATCAACACAAACTTATAAGTATGGCACATTTATGGTGTGGGGGGGTGTTGTTTTGAAAAGGTAATTGATCATTAAAAACTCTAAGCAAGTTTCCGAAACCTTTACTCAATGTGTCCATACAGCAGCTTCAGAACATAGTCCCAATAAGGAAGTGCATCTGAATGATAAGGCAGCTGGAAGCACATCTTAAAACACGAAGGAAAACCCACTAAAATACACTACTCATGTTGCATTGTCGTTTTTGGTGTTGTCCTGCACAGTTGCTGATAGAGTTAGCATGTGATTTCACATCAGGGCCTAACTAAATGGCTCTGCTTACCGTAAGCAAATAATCGGCGCTTACCAAAGCAGGGAATTGTGAATTTATGTTAAGCGTATTTCACACGTTAGCAGGGAGTTTTTGCTTGTGCTCATGCGTACTCCACGTTACTAGGCATTCTTTGCTTACAAGAACTTTACAAGAAACCCTTTTTGTTTTGAGGATGTTCTGTTACGATTCCTGTGTGAAGAACTGGAAGATCTCTACTTTTGGTTTATAGCTGTCAGTTGGTTGGCAAATGTTTGGAAGAAATTGGTAGGCAAAGGTTTGGAGAAATCTTTAGGCAAATGTTTAGAAGAAGTTGGTAGACAGATGATTGGAAGAACTACTTATTAAGCAAAAAATGTAATAAAGTGAGCAACATAGTCACAGGTTTCTTTCTTGTATTGATCATTTGCAAGCAATATCCACAGAAAAGTTAATATTTTGTCTCATGGTTAACAATAAACACACTTTGGAATAAAAACCCCACAGTATTGGCTACTTAGGCCTGTCGGCTTTTCGGGTCTTCTTTTAGTTTAGTCACATGACTTGGAATTAAGGGACCCAAGACGGCTCCATATCATGATTATTTTTTTGTCTCCTTTTTTTTTTTTTTTTTTACCACATAAGAAAACGATACTCCAGCATGTGGTTTCCAATATTTATGGAGGGACAATGAAGTAATACCAATCACTCCAAAATGAAACGAAAGACTGTCTCTCCCATCCTGGCTGCGATGACAGATTGGATTAGTTCGGCCACAAGTCATACTCCTCGGCCACATTATTGCTCACGCACGCCGCTCTCTATCCTCCACAAACCATTGCAAAACACTCAACGACAAAGAGAGAGAAAGAGAGAGAAAAAGAAGGAGCAGCCTAAAAATAACACTGCCAGACAGTTCAGTACCCAGGGTAATTAAGATGTTAAGCCAGGGGACTAACGGTCAGCTTTTGGGAAGTCTCCCGTCTATTACGGTAGCTGGTCTCCACTCCTCAATTTGTGGCTGTCCACAATTTGTGGCTCTCTGCCATATCTTACTAAACACTGAAGGCAGTATGTGTAAGGAGATACTGATCCTTCAGACATGGCCAGCTATAATGCATGGTTAAAAAATGGATCATATCTTAACTGCAGATGAGGTGAAGGCTCAGTGGAAGGGGGTGACGGTGGTTTCTCTCTGAATTGAATTACACATGTGGCATTCAATTTTCTTATTGAAGTTGTTGAGATTATAGCTGTCTGCAGTTTTGCCTTAGAGTGTTACTGTTATTCTATTGTCGGCAGAAATTCGAGACAGTAGCAAAACGGTCACGATTACTCTCTAGGATTCTCTGCATCGCTCGAAGAATAAAATCTGTCTATGTTTGTGGCTATTAATTGATTTCTGTCCGTAATTTGACCAAATTAAATCATTTTGTTGCGCTTTAATGAAAAGCATCATTGAGGAAACCAGCGTGGTACATATAAATTAATACTGGAGGACAACTTAACTCATAATCCTGTAATGTTTATTTATGATGTTATTTTTGTATTTCCCTAGAGAAAACAATACCTTAATTAGTTCCATTGTGAACTTCGTATGAACTTTATGATTTAAAGGTGTATTAGTGAAAGACCTGGGCCTAATTTCACAGAGCTACTTAAGCACACAAAGTAGCTAAGCACAACAAAATTATGCTTACCGGAATAAGGTTATCTGGCAAAATACAATTTCACATGTGACAGGTATCCTGCTCATTTTTTGCCCAGCAGAAAATGGTTGAGCAGTATTTTCTGCTTAAGCAGTTCTATGAAATTGGGCCTAGTAATAAGTTGGTAACTTATTTTTGCTAAGCAACAATTTTCTGAAGCTTAGCAAATTTGTATGTGCCCATTTGCTGTGCCCATCAGTTGTAAAGAACATGGCTCAGTTTCATAGAAATAGCCAAAAATTAGCAGGATACCAGTCAGCAATGGTGCATGTGACATGGTACTTTGGCTGATAACCTTATTCTGGTAAGCAAATTTTGATGTGTTTAGCTAATTTTTGTGCTTAATCCTCAATGAGGCACCTAACTGGGACAAACGTAACTCTTGTTGTTTTTTTCGTAGATTAAAAGGGTTTGTTTTTGCATTTTGTTTATGATTTCCTTATCAAATTGTGTTGTATACATGTCCGGGTAGTGTCTTGGTAAACTTAATCTTCTTTGTTTGCTTAATTAATTGATTTTTATAATTTGGTTCAAGTACCATTGACAATTGACAGCGAATTGACAGACCGATTTTGTGCACAAAGATGCTGGCAGAGTTTTGTCCTGCCCTTTCTAACCAAACCACTGTCCCATGTTGATTGACACCCCCTCTATGACGTGTGGCATGGTCCAGCTTAGGATCTTATGGCATGAGCTGACCAGTGTGTACGATGTGGTTAAGACAATAGAAATATTAAAATATGTCAGCATGTGCTGGCAACATGCCTCGTTTTAAAGGAGCTTTATGATATTGGGCCCTGTATAAAAGATATTCTGGTAATCAAAAACGGTAAACAACTACAGTAACTTGTTTTAGCTGGGCAGGTTTCTGAACTCTAGTTTTCTGTCCCAAACAGCTCTATCAGTTGAAACTTTAATAAAGGACATCTGTGGGTGAGGCTTCTGATACAATCCCTGTATCAATTGCAATAGATCCCAGGCTTAGCTCATTAATCCTCTCAAGCATTGTTGACTCATGCTAATACCTTGTGGATAACTGCATTGTCAAGAGAACGCTGTTATGGTCTTCTGTCATCATGCGATGTTGAGTATAGATATGAAAAATGGCATAGGCATGGCGGAGCTTGAGGAAACAAGTGAAAATGTTGAGAGTAACCAGTGAAATTAAAAAAGCTGAAGGTTTGGTTCAGTTAAATAATACTCAGTTCTTATACACAGTCAGTCTGCAGTGCCCGCGTTAATGGGGTCAAATCCCGGATTTTCTTTGTATTCCCTTTTATTCCCTTTTATTCCCTTATTACAATATTGAGTAAGAATAGCACTGCTTAAAACTACTAGGGGGCTTTTTTTTTAAAACAAGGTATGCCTAGTTATGAAAGATATGTTAGGTCGATGTAATAAATGACTAATTGTAAGACCATTTTGGCAGATCGTTGATTCTACCAGTGTGAGAAGACACATCATGGGACGATGTTGCATTTAGAATCAGTAGCACTTGTACTATTAATGCTTCACACACAGCAAACCGTCCTTGCTCTCTCGGGCCCTGAAGTCTGTTCCTTGACCTTGAAGCTCACTGAGGCACTGATGATGAGATGCTGTGAAGTAAATAAGCATGTTCATTGTGTTTGTCCGTCTTTGGCTGTTCCTGAATCTTTCTGCTATGACTACTTAGTGTTTTGCAGAAGAAAAAACCCCATAACCAACCTAAATGTCATTATATGTCAGTTTCAGGTTTTGAGAAAGACTCTTCTAGGGTCGTAGCGTCATGCCATTAAGTATTTTTTGCATCTATACCATAGGTCATTTTGGTTGGTAAGTAGTTTCCAACAGCCATTTCTATTTTCTTATAGAGGTCAATTCTAATGATACTTTCCCTTCCATTTGAGCTTAGCAGTTTCTTTTTTGATAAGCTGTAATTTCAGCCGAGTTGTTTTTATGAAATTGGAAAGTACTTTGTTGTTTCCTGAAGACCTTGTCCTCTCTGTGGCGTTGTACCTCAGGAGGATGGCAAGAGCAAGTGAACCTCCATGGGGTGATCAAGTAGTGCCAAGACGTAGACTGTGTTTCCTAGGAGTATGTCTAGAAGGTTTCAATGAACTCTGTCACATCTTGGAGACGTTCGAATGGAGACCAAAATTTCCACCGCAATTAGTGTTATTAAACAGGTACTCCAAGGTCAAGTTCAGTTCTGTGCTGCACTCATTTTACAATAGGTAGAGTCCTCATGAAAGTGGGAGAAAACATTACAAGTCTCTATAACCTCACGTTTAAATGATGTAAAATGCCATTTTGTGTGGTACTCGAAATTTGAAACATGGCGTCATCGAACATCAAAAACAAATGGGTCTGTACATTCCAAAGAGGAATTTTTTGCGCCAGTCAAAAGGTCAAATTCAATGACGTTTTGATTGAATATCATCAAAATTCAGAAATAAACTAAAAAATCTCTGCACCGAAATGTGCAGAACATATATTTGAAATGTGACATCATGGAGCGTTTTTTTTTATTTTGACAGAAATTGCACTCGAAGGGTATCAAACACAGTGGTATTTTACATCATTTTTTACCTGAGGTTAGAGGTTTTTTTTCTCCATTTTCATAGGGACTCTAGTGGATGAGTGGATCACAAAACTAAACTTTACCTTGGAGGCCTTTTTTTTTACTGTGTAGGTGCGCTTACAAATGCAAGAATACAATCACTGAAAATAGAAAGTTTAGGTCAATTGATCATGGTAACACACTATGTTGAAAATATACCTCGTCAGGCAAAGGTGTTGTTTTTTTATATATCACAAATTTTAACATGTGTACACCCCAATTCGTCAATCAATCAATTCCCTACAGAGGGAGAGTTTATTTTTTGAACAGTATTTTTCTTTCATTATTTTTGACGAAATGCTGGGGGAAAAAACGGGCACAGATGCCTGTGTGATGTAGAGAATCTTCATGCTAGGTTTATTGTCCGAGAAAACAAGAAAAGAAAGCGTAAACTACACCGGGGGGGAAAAAAAGAGGAAAAAAAACAACAACAAAAACGAACAAAGAGGAAGGGAATAAGTGTACGGATTTTTGGCCCCTTCCATGATTAAGAAACGAATTGACTGCCATGTACAAAGCAATGCATTTGTTTTGTGAGCTGTTGTTTTTTCCCCCTCTTGTTAGAGTTGTTGATGTTCTAGGGGTATGATCTATATTTCATTTCTCATCAGTGTGGCTTATACGAGGCAAATCCCGCCGCTCGGCGGCCCAGTGTAGGCGGCAAAGCGTCCGTGCCTGTCCAAACATTACTGCTATCCCTACTGACACACGGACTGCATGCATGGGTGTATTAGGCAATTCTTTGTGGCAGGACGGGGGACTTCATTATTTATTGGACTGTATTCACACTGAACTGTATTATTCGTGGCTATTTCATTCTGAGTTGTCCATGTTTTATTCTATAAATACTGGTATATCTGGATATGTTGCTACGTTTGTATAAAACTAAATTTGATTCACTGTTCTTAAGCTATATTTTAATTTCTGAAGGTTTGAATAGCTCAAGCGAAGTTAAGGTTGTTATTTTCTATTTAAAAAATTAAAATCTTTCAGTTTTGGGAGTTCAAATTTACTGTAACTCTCTAGTTTTTTGGAAGTTAATGCACACAAGGAAAAGCTATTCAGTTAAAAATTTTGTTTTGGCAAAAAAAAAACTTGAGAAGAATCATTTGGGAATTCAGAATAATTGTTACTCTCTCAGTTGAAAATTTTGTTTCTGTGCATAGAACTATTTGGAAAACAAAACTTCCACAATTGGCAGCGTTTTGTCCTAGACAACAACCTTACAAGAAGGATGAAGGGGTCTCTGTGCAAGAAGCATACAAATTTGAACACATTACACAAACTGACACACTGTCCTTTCTGTGACCCATCAAATGCATCGTCTACAGTCTTTTTGACAAACATGTTTTTGTTCGAAAAGAAATGTTTTCCAATAAGCATAATGACGATTGCTCTAAATATTAAATATCAATTTGAAAACATGATCTGTTTTCCTCTAGTCATGCCTATCTTTTGTCTTAAAGAGTTTGGACTTGTTGTCTTGAAAGGAGCGAAACTCATTTCCTTATGGCCTGGCGACCTTTCTCCATCCAGGATATTTTAAGTCCCCCTTCGTCAGTTTTGTGTATCTTGGTCAGCTTACCATGGCTGCATATATAAAGGTTAATACCTCAATGATTTCTTACTGCAGGGCAATGCTGAAGGTAATCAAGGTAGCCATTAGTGTTATTAGGGGACAGGGCTTACTGTTGGGGGGGGGGGACTACACTGGGGCTTGCATATCACTCTACTCATAATTGAACTTGTGGTGTGTCCGTGTGTTTTCTTCGGCTGCTGGAGGTGTCTCCGTCATGATGATGCACCCCCTCGGGGAGACATAGAATGGATCATATTGAGCAAGACGAGTGGTCCACAGTGACCGTTTGGCTATAGCCACTGACCGTTACATCAATATGCATGATTGGAGTGATTCAACGCCGCGATGGCCGTAATCTATTTTGAGGTAATCATGCATGCCGTTCGGTCGGAAATTGCTGCCCCGCATTATTTATGAATAAGTTAACACGTTGGACAGGATTGGACTCCACGATGATCGGCATTAATCTGACTTTTCGCGTGAGTTATGATACGGATTATTCCTTAAAATATTCTACAAAAGTGGGAGATTATTTGCTCTGGATACAGCAGTGAAGTTGGTCATGGCTTCTTATGTGACCTAAATTACGCTATATGCTCAAGGCAGAAGACCTTGTGGATTGGGTTCTGACTTTGTAGTAAATGTTCAACCCTGCTAGCTCATTAAACACTTAACAACTACTCCACACAGTAGACCTTTATCATGCTGCCACCATCTTGGTCATGTTCCCTGTATCCAGTAACAGTAACGGATGCTAACATTCATAGTACAAACGGGAACCAGACTATCTCTCCTTCCAGCCTCGGTTTGGTTACATTGAGTTGAATGGGAGAAAATCAAGATGGCCGCACCATGATAGAGGTATATTTCTAAAACCTTTATCAGGATACAGCCATGGTATTTCTCTCATCAACTGGTCTTCTTATTGTGATGCTGGAGTAAATATTCTAAATTGTCTTCAGATTCTGAATGTCAGTTTGCATGATTGTTAAACTGTACATCCACATCACAAAGATGATAATGCTGTAACTGATGGAACTAGGTTAGGCATCCTGAATGTTAATGTGATTGGAAAAACACTTGTGTTGCCAACAAAATAAACAAGAACAGTGGGATCTCGACGTTTCAAACTGTATACTCTGCTCGTCTTCAGGAGAAAGAATAAGTTTTTAATCGCACACTCCTCCCAAAAGAGATTCATGCATGGTTGTACCCGCAAGTTTACTAAGTATAGTTACTTCTTATTTTCTACACCATGCAGAGCTTCAGACATCACAAACAAAATAATCGTTATAGCACCTCTCGAACGGAAAACTATAGAGATACAGCTGGGGGACCCCCCCCCCATGCCTTCTCGTTACAGTAAACCCTTAGCCACAATGACTTTAATTTTCAGTCAACACAAACGACCATTGATTAGTGAACCAGAAAATCTAAATGGAACCTCCACAGTAGGCTTCATTTGATTCAGAAACAGGCTGATTTTTTTATGGACTTAATTTTCTTGCAGATGTTGCATATCGGTAGTTGCTGATTGGATTGCAGCTTTGTGGCAGGGTAGCTAAGTGTCCACAGAAATCCATTTTTCAAATTCAATTTATCACGTCTCTGCGTGGCTGATTTCATGTATTAATTGACTTATAAATTGCCCCTGCCCCCCTGTCAAAATAAATCGTGACTGAACCCGAGAAATGATCCTGGTGTTTCTGTGAAACACATCGCATTGCGCTGATTGAGTTGGAGTCTGCGAAATGTTGAGTATTGAACTTTTTCGGATGGGCCAGAAATGAGGAATTATTGCCAATCCGAAAAGATTACATTTGGAATCATTTGCTATCCGACCCAGGACGTGTTACATACCTGATTTGGATTTGATGCCCGTTTTGATTTGGTTTTTTCCCTCAAGAGGTTAATCTACTTCAGAGATTTCTTCCGAGCTCGCTTGAAAACAAAACATTAGAATCATGTCACATCGAATACATGAAAGAAATGATTGTTTAAAGGTCAAGCTCTGGCCACCAAGCCCAAATGTCAAAATCTGCGTCATCATTCTTTCTGAGGATTACGCAACCCCCCCTCCCCCGCCCCTTTCCCCCACCCTCAAAAAAGGTACGGGAAGCATAGAAAAATAGACTAAGAAAACAATGGTGATTCAATGTATTATATTTTATTTTATTTTTGTAGCGAATCAATGTCACATATGCTTAGCTCTTTTACTTCTCCAAATTGTTCCCCCCAAAAAAATTGAATTGTAAATTTTTTTTTACAGGATTGGTAAGGATAAAAAAAAAATCACTGTTTAATTTTAGTCTGAAAAGCTTACTGATGATGAAGTTATAATAATAATAATAATTAAAACTTGTAAAGCACCATCTATCTAAGACTAAACTTATTCCGAGGCGCATAAAAACCAAACAAAAAACAGAGTTCATACTAGAACATTTTTTTTTCTGTGAAATCTTTCCCTCTGAACGGAGGTCGCATTCAAGAAAACTGTGTCTGAGAACCTCAAATATCACAACAGCTAATTTAAGTTTTTATAACCAAAATTAAGGACAATGTGTTAATATGCTGAAAATTGTGCATGTTTTTTCACTACTTTCTCCTGACTCACACAACGGATTAAGCTCAAATTTTCACAGGTTTGTTATTTCATGTTTATGGTTGATCACACAAAACATAAACACTGTCTGCAACTTTTTTTTGTCAGCTCTACCAATCCTGTATAATACCTTTAATAGACATTAAAAAGGCAAAACTGTTTTTTCTCATTGGTCATATGTTTCAACGCAGGTAGACGTTATTTTTCAGAGGCAAAGCAATGACAAATTAACATGGACATATACTTAGACCTAATCAAATCAACAACAGAATAGTACAAACATGTGCTATATTAAAAATGAGATCTGTGTAACAACTGTAGCCAACTTTGTCATCATTTGCAAATAAGTTTCAGCTTCTTCCTTTCTGACAATTGCAATTTGATTTGATTGCATGTTGTTTTCATAATTCAACAAGAACAGTACACTTTGTAAATCTCACTCGGCATTATAAACGCTGGCCCCTGTTAAAGTTTGCAAAATGGGAACTTGGGCTGAAGTGTGAAATGTGCTGGACGCCATTTCAGCAAGCAACTCTTTTGATGTAACAATAGATCAGCGCAGATAATGGCCATTGCAACAAAACAATTGCTTGCTGTAATGGTGCCCATGTGTGTTTCATGTTCCGACAATAGACCCCTTACATAGGCTGCCATCGCTGGGGTCAAACAATGGAAACGCACAAGTTCGTATGCGCCACCCCACGCAAAACTCCCAGCCAATGGTAGGTCTTCCGTTGACCTCAGTGAGGGCACTGTTTGAGCTTGTGATGTCATATGCAAGGGTTCTATAAATAGAGCTCCGTTTTCACATCTTGCGCCATCGGCGCTCTGTAATCTTTAGTGGGAACCCAATTCAGCCCTAAAATTTTGAAAGCTCACAAGACTAAAATGGTCTATTACTATTAATGCTTGAAACACACTTGCAGAGGTGTCCATTAGTTTAAATGTACAGTTATTATATTCATATAAAGCTAGCTTCATCTAACTGTAAGAGAACAAAAAGAAGAAAAAAATCACCTCATGTTTGCTTTGAGTCATTCAAAATGTGGCCAATTATGTAAAGTGACTTATAATTGTCTGATAAATATAGAAGTGCACATTTCTCCGTCATGAAACTCCAGATATTCATCCACCTGACATTTTAATGTAAACAGAGTGTGCAGTACATCTTAAAAAGCCTATTCAGTATCGCTCACGGAACTGGCAAAGGCGTCCGTCTAGAACTGAGTTTACTCGCATTACACCTCAAATTACCCCAGCTAACGATTTGTTTGTTGCGTTTGTGGCGGAATCTATGCATATTAACTTGGTATGTGATTTGTATACACAGTAAATGAAACACAAGGATGGCTGTTGAGTTTGATTCAATATGCTTTATAATTAGGGAAGGTAGTGAGACCGCAATTGATCATACCAAACAAAAAAACACCCAATTGTTATTCCAAAAGGTTTTATAGCAGAACTTTCCTTTGATTTATAACTATTGTTGATTCCTTAAAGGAAGGGTATGCTTTTGGTAATTACTCCAAAAATTTATGACCGTAAAAAGTTACTTGGTACAGAGCACCAGAGAGTTGCTGATATTATAAAACATTGTTAGAAATGACACCCTTTGAAGTATTGTATTTTGTACACAAAAAATTTAATATAAGAAAGGCTTCAGGAATGAAGCCTTTCTCAGGCATCTGAAAGCACACAATGCTATGCAACAAGGGTGGTTTTTCTTTCCTTATTTTCTTACAACTTCGATGACTTTTAAAAAAACTGTGTAAATATTGGTCCAGACTAATTCTGAGAATCAGTCACCTTGGGGAGGGGATGTTATTTTCGACTAATTCCCAGGAGTTCCTGAAGGATTATGGGGGTAGAGATATTTTTTAGTTACAGCATGGAGCTCAGAGAAGAAAAACAAATCAGGACTTTTAGTCAAGGACTTTATTACAATGCTTTCTAGTCTTCTTATGCATACTGTTTGCCTGGGTGTTGTTGTTTTTCTTTAAAATTGTGGCGTGTCATGGCCGATTGTTCAAGCAAACCGGACTAAAGCTCTGGGCCCAAACTCTTTGAGCTGCGTAAGCAGAACATTGTTTAACATTTTCCTGCTAAGCAGAACTAAACAGGATATCAGTTGCATTTTATACATGCAGTGGTATTTTAGCTGGTAACCTTATTCTGGTAAGCATCATTTTGTTGTGCTTAGCAACTTTTTATTCTTTAACAGCTCTCCTGGGCCTTGGTGTTTCTGATTAGGAGAGTGTGAGTCCAAGTCCTGGTCTTGACCCTTGCGTCCTTAAGCAAGACACTTAACCATTGTTGCTTCGGCCTTCGAATCGGACTTAAAGCCGTAGGTCCCATGCGTTGTGTAATGTACGTAAAAGCACCCAGTGTATTTATCATTTGTAGAGAAGAGGTTTGCTCTGGTGTTTCTGGCATAGTCTGGCAGCAATATGGGCCACCTCACCTTGTATCCCTTTCAAGGTATTGTATTATGGTTGATTCGTCTCATAAAATCATTCTTAACAAGCTCCACCAGAGTTGATCATTCGGCGTCAGGATGGTCATTTATGACTGACATGGTGCACTATAAATAAACTTCATTGTTATTTATTATTAGACATGTTGGTCTTTTTATAATCAAGCAAACTATATCGTCCAACTTTAAGGTTTATCATGAACTTGTATATTTGTGTCTCTTTATGTAGGGCTCGAATTTTAGACTGCACCATTGGCTCGAGGCCAGTAGTTTTGGTGTCGGGCCACTAAACTTTTGAACGGACAAGTCCTGCAGTCCTGTGTTTTTTAATTGAATATCAATGAAGCATAATACCTCACTGTGTAACATCTTGAGAAAAAAAAATTCCTTCAAATGTTGACTTTGAGTCTGATAAAATACCTTTTGATTCTACTGAGTAATGACATAATGAAGTATACTTAACACCCATAAAGACAAATGAAATCAAACTTCTCCTACAGTGTTCAAATACAGCTTACTTTAAAAGCATGTTAAACTGGGTCAGGAAGTTTTTCTTATTTTGATTCTGGTCTTGTGCAAAGAATTCTGGTCCGGTAAACATTTTGAGCCACAAGCCCTGCTGTGGTTGTGTGGGTTTTCCCCCAAATTCAAGCCCTGTCTATAAGACTCCTTGTATCCTCGAAGGTTCTTGTGGATGGATGACGGAACCAGCTGCTAATTCATGAAGTCAAGTCTATGTACAATGTTCCCTAACCAAATAGAGAATGGTTTCTTTCAACAGTGGTTAATTTCTCAAGGGTATGCTCCCCAGCATTATCGCAATCTTTTTATGCAAACTATTTGGCACCGTATATTTCTCTTTGTTAAAACTTGATTAATGTTTAATGAAACTTGACACCGATGGAACGTTAATTCCCAAGAAAGCTGATGAGAAAGGAAGTGAGGATATACACTCTGCTTTTGTCCATCAAGACTCCTAGAGACCGTATTGAAGAAATTATCTGAGATTGTGTTGTTGTTGTTTCTTTTGACTAGTGGTTGTATTTATGAAACCATGATCGTATTCACTCTATTATGGAGTTGATCTGAAAGTCAACAGCTGTACTAATTTCCCTTGTCACTCAGAGAATGGAAATCAAGTATTTGGAGTGTTAACATCAATTGTCTATAATAGTAATTGGCTGGTTTTGTGAAATAGGAAGGAATACAATATGTTTCTGATGCTGTTGTATGAAGTTGACAGATTTGCAAAGTTACAGTAGAGTTTTGGTATGATTTAAAGATGCAACTTTGTTTGTCTTGGTGTTTACTGTGAATATGCTACAGTGTGGTCAGGTTGGTGCAGTAGTATCTTTCCCAGCCATCCACCTCTGGGACCGCAGTTCGAATCCTGGCGGGAACACTATAGGTGGATTGGGTTTTCAGTCCCTACTCAATTGAGTGGGTTTACCCTGGAATAATTCTCTTGGGGTTTCTTCCCACATCTAAAACTAAAACTACTTTGTCTTCTCTCCGTGGGGTTCTTGGCTAGTAGTGATTAAGTACACTTTTTAGAGAGTCCTTGGCTAGGACTATACAACCAGATTTAATCAATGAAATGAAATTAAATGAACATGGTTCCATTAAGTAGCTTAGTACACAAATGAGCTAAGTGCATCCTCGTATGATAACAGGTTTGTAATGTACACTGCTTGTTTCTGGTTCATGGCTAGATTTGTTTAGTAAATAGATGTTTCAATAAGCAAAGTTGTTTGCCTCAAATGCTGTCATCTTTGAGACAACAACGGGTCAATTGCTGTCCAAAAAAAGGTGCTTTATCTGGAGTCGCGTGTCGTGGCCAAGCGGTTAAGGGCACCGGACTCAAGCTCTGGTGTTTCTGATCAGAGTGTGGGTTCGAGTCCTGGTTGTGGCACTTGTGTCCTTGAGCAAGATGAATTTACCATAATTGCTTTTGCCTTCGGATGGGATTTATCCTGGTGTTTATAGTTCCCATCAAGTACCCTTGTTTACAGGTTTCCTCAAGCTGGTGAGCTACAGTGATTAGATTCACTTATGAGGCATCCTTGGTTTCATTACCAGAAATAGATTAAGTGATAATCAATAGAATTATTTCCAATTAACGTTTTCAACAATCCCTTTAACTTTCACAGATGGTATACACTGTCTGACATCCAGTCCTCACACAATCACAGAACGTTATTTTGCAAAAGTTACAAATATGATTCACATTTCCCCAGCACCATTCATTCCAGGTCAATTGTGAAATACAATCATTGGCCATATAAAGTCATTTGTATACTTATTTATCCCTGATTGTGCTTGGTAAATCAATTCTTTCAAACTTCCCCACTGAAAACCTCCCGAATCTACTGCTTTTCGTGGGTATGTACATATATTCTCTGTGTGTGCCATCTGATCTACTCAAAAAAGCATTTCCGACCCTTTCATCGGTAATAGGTTTCATCCATACAGCAATTACATTTGTCAAAGCGGATTACCGAGCAGACTTCATCCTCATTCAACATATATTTATCGGAACGCCAGCCAGGCTAATGGGAAACACTAAACTAGGTCGCATGCTGCCGACGCCAGCACATGTATAAGATGAAAAAAAATAGACGTCGGTCGTATTTTTGAACAGTTGGTTGACCTTTCCTGGATTTTGACGGCTAAGTACAACACTGGCCGCTAAATTAAAGAGTAATTATTTGTGAGTAGGTATTAAGGTAATGGAAAACACAACTCGCTTCTGCGAAGACCAGTTGCTTTTTCATCATACAGAAAGCACTTTAAAATCGTACAAAGTATCTGTTTACAATGAAAATATTTGTCTTAAAGTGGATGCAAGTTTCCAAGGGTGCAAATTTATGTCTTCCTTATTCTCACCTATCAATACACTACTTATAAATAGGCCACTAATGTAGCTCACCCCCTCCCCCCCTCCTCTAAACATGCGGACAATGCACACACAGTTTCAACAAATTTGAACAGTATTGTTTGTTGAAACAAACGCAGGCAGTTTGGCGCTATTACATTTCTGTGTGCAAACACAGTGAGAGCTTGTAATACCATTATGTGATTTTCATTACTGCTTAGCTAGTACGGGAGGCTTTTTAAGAAAAGACCTTATATCCGCATGGAGATAGGCACGACTACTCAGATACCTGTGTTTTGTTGAAGATAAGCGTAAATTTTATGATCAGATTTTGCTTGTAAAATTTGCCGTCAGGTGGCATTCCTTAAATGTTTCTGAAAACACCTTATGACTTTGCATTGAATCTTAAGGAATAAAACTTCACCTTTTATCTTCAAGCAAACTTAAATTCTCGATTCTGATTGGTTGATCAATAGCAACAAGAGTGGGATATTAACCTATGTTGTACGACCCATACCATACCCTGTTCTAACATGCTGTCCCAACCCCCGCATACTGCGCTATTTTAAGCTGTGGGTCAAGGGTTAGCTTGAAGGTAAGTTATGCAGACTGGCTATTTTTTGTCCACTCACGCTTGTGTGATAACTAATAATGAGATCAATCATCATGTGAAAATTCCATCAAATACTTATTGTATTAACTGCACACCGGACACAAGCTCTGGTGTTTCTGATCAGCAGAGTGTGGGTTCGAGTCCAGGTCATGGCACTTGTGTCCTTGAGCAAGATACTTCAGCATAATTGCTTTGTCCTTTGATGGGACATTAAGCCATAGGTCCCTTGTACAAGGATTGGTAGTGCACGTAAAAGAACCCAGAACACTTATCTTGGAAGAGTCGGGGTTTACCCCGGTGTCTCTGGTTCACATAGCAAGCACCCTTGTTTACAGGTTTCCTCAGGCTTGTGAGCTACAGTGATTAAGTTAACTTATGAGGCATCCTTAGTTTCATCACCCGAATCATATGATAATAATAGTTTAACCAACTTGATGGGTGAAGTCTTCAACTCAAGGTTTACAAATATTGACGTAAACAAAGTGTGTAGTGGCTCCTTCACAAGAGATCCTCATCATTAAAACATCTGGAACATAACCATTTACCTGATTTTTCAATCAAAATATTTTACTGTCAACTTGCAATATCCTACAAGTGCAATAACCCACTGATAGTGTACTCTGTCAACCATTTTAATGTAATCATACATTTCGTCCCTCATTCATTTTGTCTCTCTGTCACTCATTTTGTGTCTTTCCCCAAACCTCGGCAGGCTCTGGCTTCGGCTTGGGCTCCGTCATTAATTTCGGAGCAGTGTAAATTTTTTCACGGTGTTTCCATGATCAAACGAAGCTCAGTGCTGGTGACGGAGCCCAAGCCGAGATTTGGAAAAATGCCCCTGGTTGCAATCACCTGGAGTCTCAAAAACTGTCTGAGCCTCATTCTAAAAGAAGTTGTGGGGTGGAGCGTATTCTACAGCTGAGCACTCCTCGTTTTGTGGAATTTTTCACTTCTGCACTTTCAAACATCTAGCTCCATGAATACCTTGACTCAAAAATTGGTTTGATGTCTTGAAGTCTTTTCTCACTCAATACAGACGTACTGCATTGTCATTTCTTGTATTTAATTATATTTTGGGGGTAAATAAAGAAAAATTGACTAGAGCGGGACTGAACCTGAATATTTTGTCCCCCCTGTGGTTGTGGTGCAGTCTTGGTTTGATCTTTTTTATTTATTTAAATTTATTCTTCAGTTTTGTATCACATCAGTCTCTTATTTAAATGAATTTAATTAATTTTTCATCGTGAATTATTTATTGAATTATTCATGAATTAGTCTTGAATTACTTGATTTAGTGGATGTTTTCCACTATTCGTCTCAATCCAGAGTGGACAAGGTTGTCATGGTCGAGGCTTCGTTAAATCAATTCCATTCAAAGCAGTAAATTCTCAGTAATAAGTCAGACTTATTATTTCAATTTATAAACAGTTTTGTCAGCACATTAGAATATTAAACGGATGTATTGTACCACTTAATCATCAGTTTTAAACGACCAGAATGCCTTAAATAAAATACGGCAAATATCTCCGACAAAGTGTAATAAATAACTTAATTGCATTTTGTCTGACTCATTCCCTGCCATTAATTTTGCTGATAAGTATTCCCATGGGATACCAGTCTTCCAAACCCTGTTGCATATTAAAAAACTAAAAGGCAGCAATCAAGAATTAATTGCAGATCATAATTTTTTCAAATTATTCCTTGAATGACGTCAGTCGGCTTTGCTGAACTGATCACTCACGTCCAAAACCCCATATTCCTTTTATCAAGTTATACGTCCCTCCTGTCTCTATCAAAATTGCAAACGACATCAGTGGAAATAGCATTGTCCTTGAACGGGGTTCTGTTTGCCCTTGGCCTTCTGCTCAATAAACGGCTGAACAATCACCAGCTTATCACCTTCAATAGACAGACCAGCCACAGCTGTGCGCAAGAACAGTCATCAGTTTCTTTGTTTTGTTTTGTATACAATTGACTGAGGAAACAGGGAGAGACTTGGCCAGTGTGAGCAGATTGCCTTATTATTGTTTTAAGAACTCTCTACATTATCAGGTTTTGGAAGGGCAGACTTGCTTTAAAGGGAGGGTATAGCTTTGGTGATTTTTCACCCCCAAATCAATTACCCTGAAAATTTACTTGGTAAAGAGAAAGAGGTAATTTTTCACCCCAAAAATTGAATCTGAGAAAAGGCTTCAGGCATGGAGCCTTTCTCAGGCATCTGAAAGCACACACTTCTATGCAACAAGGGTGGTTTTTCTTTCATTATTTTTTAGCAACTTTGATTACCATTTGAGCCAAAATTGTCACAGGTTTGTTTTTTATGCACATGTTGGGATACATCCCTTTTACCAAAAGTATACCCTGCCTAGGTGCAATCATATTCATTTGCCAGTTTTTGCTGGTGACATTTATTTGAATGGACATAAGCCCAGAAATGACTACTATTTGTGGGTTTTTTTTTTTTTACATAATTTATCCAGTAAAAATGTCTGGGAAAAACAACACAAAACATAAATTTTATTTTGTTTTAGAAATGTATGTCAACACAGGAAACATTGAAAAAAATCAACTCAGGACATGATCTTTATAAAGTGACCATTCAGGTGGACTGGAAGTAAGCCGTTTATGGTCATATTGGCTTGTGGGCATTTTGGTACAAGCCGTTTGCGGCCGCTATGGGCATTTTGGTACAAGTTGTTTGTGGCTGCTGTAGATATTTTGGTACAAGCCGTTTGCAGCTGCTCCAGGCAAATTGGTATAAGCTGCTTGTAGTATTGCCATCCAAGTACAAGCCAGTTGTGGCTGCTATGAACATTTTGGTACAAGCCACTTGTGTTCTAATCTGTTTGGGATTATTTGCTCGCAGGGCTTGATGGGAAGTAACTAAAAACATAATAAAAACATAAAACAGCCGTTTTAAGCTTCAGTAAACTGGGAGTACTGATAATATTTCAACAAATGTTGAGTTTGTAGCTCCTGGTTGGATGTAGGAATCATGGAGCAATAAAACTGCTCAATGGTGGAATGAAATTTTTCCAAAAAAAATATTACCGCCCCTTTAAGGGGGGGGGGCTGCATGTGATTACACTGATTAGAACATTCCGGTCGTAGATCCGAGATTGGTAGTCAATTAAACATACAGCATATTCACAGCCACCAATTAGCCTCTTGCTGTTTGTTTCCTTTTTCTTTTATTTTTTTCTCGTTTTTTTTTCTTCTTCTCTCTTCTGTTTTTTTAGCTGTTGCTGATTGAACTTGTAATTATTTACATGTACGTTGCAGGAGGAACGATGATACGGTATGAGCAGACTGTAGACGTATTTATTGACTTTTTGATCCAGGTATAAAAACTGATCAATTTCTACTGTCTCCACCAATGATTACTCATACCTGACCATGCAGTGATGCTGGTGTGCTAGGGTTTTTTATATCAAGTAATAAGCCACTAGGGAAACTGACTGGGTAAATTTTAAATAATTTGGGGTGGAACAATTTGGTGTTTTTTTTTTTACTCACCAAGGTTTTTCTGTGGAAACAGACCAAAGGTAGTAGTTCAGATTCTTTGGCTATAGTAATACTTGGTTCTTAGCTAGCACTTTGTCACAACCCTAGGGGCGTATCAAAGCGCTCATTATTTGTTTTTCAACAGGATAAGCAGAGCTATGTTTTGAATTGTGAAACCCATTTATGTAGCACCCTTCATGGTTTACAAGGTGCTGCAGTGCCTCAGCAGCCACTGCCAGAAACACCAGGCCAAACCCCTTCTCCTCGCGATAAGTGTAACTGGGTTCTTTTAAGTGCATTACACAAAACACAGGATCTAAGGTTTTATGTCCCATAAAAAAAACCCAAAGCAATAATGGTAAACTGTCTTGCTCAAGGACACAAATGCCACAACCAGGACTCGAACCCAAACTCTCCACTGATCAGAAACTCTAAAAACATGTGCCTCAGCAACATCAGCAACGTGGGTCCATTTAGAACTTTCAATGCTTCCTAAGATATACCCCTTATTTCAGAAAGAGTCAAATATAAAGACAAAAATAGTTCATTGAACTCTTTTGTTCAAAGTTTGCTTCTGTCCTTAAATTACAATAATTATTATTATATTATTTGAATATGTATTGTTGTTTTGCAACCTTGTGTCAGAATTCGTCTCAAAAACAGATAAATTAAGGGCGGTATGAAACCAATTCAAAGTGAAACTTGAAACAATATTAGCTGCAGGTTTTCTTTAAAAAAGGATGAAACCAAGATGTGAAGATTTGTCTGGAATTACATATTTAGCCATAACTTAGCCAACAGTTTGCACTTTCCCCTGACGTTTTTCCCGTATTGAGTTTGTTAAACCTATTAGACATATTTACCCGATGAGTACTGATAATGTTTTTTTATCACCACGGCGATCTGTTCCATGTATAGCCACTCTCTACTACCCACAATTCCATCAAGACTTTCCTCCCCTTCTGTATATTCTCTCAGATTGGATCATTCATTGGAGATGTAAAGGGGGGGTGGAAGGGGGGGGGGGGGTGATGCTGATACATCGGTCGGATAAGAGCCCCCTAGTGTAACATGTTTCTGTATGGGCAGGCAGGGATGTTTGCGTATGCTAACTGAAGATTAGATTAGGTTTAGCATTACCAGCCTGCACATGTTTTTTTTTTCTCTTGAACCATCTTTCCTTGTTTCCTTGTTTCTTCTTTAGCTTGTGGCCATGGCTTATATGCAGATAAGATCAACTGTAGAGAGCTTTGAGACAGCTTAGCACTGGAGATGCGCGTGCGATAATGTGATATTTTGCCCCGCACATTATTTTGGCTTTGTTTTGTATAATTTTAAAGGTCGACCTGGCATCTTGCTTCTTTTTTGTTTGTTTGTTAGGAATAGCTTTCCACTCTAAATCTTCAACAGTATTGCCTGCAGCGATCTTTACTGAGTTGACTGTGTAGAGGGAGGATGCCAAGCTCTTGTACTCTTTTGACAGAAGCTGTAGGCCTACTTCTATTGTCAGGAAACTTTCTTTGAGTTGTGTCTGTTCTGAAGTTTATTTTGCAGTTTGTTCAGTGACGAAAATTATTTGGGGGAGAGGATTACGTAGGTTTTCCCAAACCGGGGCTTCTTCCTCCCACATCTACAAAGCAATTTTCTTCATCATCATTTATGCATATGGGCATCAGCATTCGGACATTTAAAGTATCACTTGTTCTTTTATTTGTAAGGCTTCTTCCTCAGAAAAGGTTTGGTTGAAATAGTTTTTCTTGCTCAAGCCATATATTTCTGCATCACGCGTACACAAGGAATAGCAGATTATTTTATCATCCATTGCGCACCACTCTGTTTAGTAAACATCTTTTTACTCTTTCCGTCTGCATCCTCCACTCCCTCCTCCACAGCCCACCCTTCAATTACATGATCAGTGTCTGGGCCTGTATATATCATGCTTTTATATCATAGGGTCGCCCGGCTTTGTGTTATTCAAGTTTGTATAATCTAGGTTTCATTACAAACATAAAGTGTTGACATGTGGCAATTCCAAAGCCAAATTGACAGTTTCTGTGACGTCAGGACGCGTGATGAAAATAGCAAAAGTCTAAAGAAACGCTGTCTGGATGCATTTCCTTGGGGCCTTATCAAGTGTGAAACATCCTATGGTTTTTCGCATACATGCAAAATTAATATAAGCCGAGAGCAGACACGGGTTTTGAAATGTTTGTTTTCGCTCCCCAAAAAACATTATTTTTTTGTGGTTCTCTTTTGTATGCTTGGGTGACTTAAAGTGATAAAGTATAACACTGTTTAACAAGCTGAAAGTTTTAAAAACTGTTGTGTTCTCTTTAAGCTGACATGCAATATTGAAAAATTGTTTCTATCTAGTTCTTGAATAATGCTATATTACAAGATAACTTTTAAAAAAATTCTTCTAATTTTTTTATTATAATTCTGCTGTTGTAGTCTCTTGATGTTATGTAACAAAAAAGGGAACAACTTTTTTTAAATTTTTTTTATGACATGTGTCTAAAATTGTAAGAACTGATACATGCTTTCCAAGATGGAGAAATAAAATACCTGTATTTTTTTTCCATTTATTTATTTATTTATTTATGTTACATGTCTATTCCTTATTCAGGGCTTCTGTGGATCTTTAAAGTATAAAAAAGTCTTAAATTGAACTATCCAAATTTAAGGCCTTACAAAACATTAAATAGTATTAAATTCAGTTATTTGAGGTCTTTAAAAAAATTTGAAGCATGTAATGATTTTCCTGGCTGGAAGAGAACCAAATAACTTGTATAAAAAAGTAACAAAATGTGAGCAGTTGTATCTTTTTCTCCCCTTGCTTCATTAAATTATTTTTGGTCTTAAATTTTGTAAATTGTGGCATTAAAAGGGTCTTAAAAAGTCTTAAATTTGTCTTTTTAAAGTGTGCAGATACCCTAAAACTCCTAGAGCCTCACCTTTGAAATTATGCTAAATGTCAATGGCAACCTTTGCACATAAAGGACAAGTTTAATTTTCACGAAAAAAGTACTCAATTTTAATTTAATGGAAGGCTTCACACTCTACTCTACTCAAATGAAGAAGTAGCACTGTTCTTGTGTGGGCGTGTGGTGACATGACCTCTGTTTTCATGGAAAAGCACAACATGTAGTGTTATAAAACATTGGCAGGCGCTACTTTGTTGGAACAAAAATTGACCTGTTTTGCATTTGCTTTGGTCACACTCATCTTTTCACCTTTTTGCTTCTTAAATTAGTACGTGAAAGAGCCAAAACTAGAATGTTTATCAAGTTCAATTCATCAAATGTCCCGCACAAAGAGAAAGCTAATTGAAACAAAGTGGTGTTTTAAAAACTTTAAAATTTGGATGCCGTTTTGAAGGAGACTTCAGACAAATCTTATAGTGTCTAGTATTGAACAGTCAGACCTCTAAATTACAAACGGCAAAACAAACCTTTATTAACAAACAACGCATTTCTTTTGTTTACTGCAAACTTTGTTCAACAATGAAGTTTGTATTGTTTAATTTTAAATATCAAGTTATAAACCACCGGGTGGGAAACTGACCGAGTAAATGTTACATAATTTGGGGTTGAATTTGAGACAGCTTGGCTCATTTCATGTTCATTTCTGATTACTTTTCAAGCTTGTCTAATTGTTTGTCGAAACACCCTTTTTTTCTTTTAGATTTTAAGAAAGGGTGAAAAATCAAGTTATGTGCAAGATGTTTAAGTTTGGGAGAGTCCAACAATCAAGTTTGTTCCTGTACTTAACTTCAAGTTACAAAAGGTCGTAACCACTGGTCAGTGAGAAATGAGACTTTCATGATGTAGGACAAGGGCAACATTAGTGTGAGATTGAACAAGTACATACTTTTGTACTAATGAGTTATTTTTGTTCTCTTATATAACTTTCTTGAGAGGTCAAAGCATGCTTGGTTGATTTGTTGTGTAATTTATTGTCCTGAGTTGTTCATGCTTTAGTTGCTGTTCAAGTTGTGGTCAACCCCTGTCATGACAGCCCCCTCTCCCCAGAAGAAAGGAAAAGAAAATCCCTTTGGGGACCATTCATATCTGTACGGTCATCACTGTATGCCCAGTCATGGCTAATACTGTTAAGTTTTTGACACACATTTTTTCTTGTTTAAGTGTCAGAAACAAATAATAGGAAACAGAAATTTGGTTTAGTTTTAGAAACATTGATACATGTTTACATGGAAAACGTTGGAAAACTTCAATTCAGGGCTTGATCTTTACTTTTATCTTTTTGGTTAAGTGGAAGTAGGTCGGATCTTGCAGCCATTTGCGGCCGCTATGGGCATTTAGGTATAAGCCATTTCTGGCTCTAATGGCCTCTAAAGAGTTAAACGACAGAGAGGAAGACAGTTTTCCTATGAGTGTAGAGATTTAGAAAGGCATTGACATTTTTTTTTTCCTGTCTTAGTCTCCGTCAGGAACACACCTTAATGCCATGAATAATCTCCATCAACTGGTGGTTGCATTGTGTTCAGGCTCATTAGTCCTCAGCAACACATCACTAGGAGCACCTCCCATCTCGATTGTACCCCCAGCCCCTATCACTGTTTCCCCCCGTTGTTTGTTTGAGTAACTTGTCCTCAAATGTCCTCTCAGAGCAACATTACCATGAGGGCATTATTACATCCCTACGGCCAATCGGCTCGGATATCTCCCCACGTCTGCCAAGATTGTGGAACCTAGGAGGTGTTGCCATGACAGCGTCGTTTAATTTACTATCAGCATGCAAAGCATGGGACAGTTATCGCTATTTGATCGCGGGGCGCTTAACGCTAAAACGGGCAGGTGGCTCGGTCATATTCAATTTTTTAAGTGTTGTCTCGGAAAAAGGGACATTTCGGGGTGTGAATGCGCCGGATCAAACTCAAGTCACATTTTATGTTATATCCACTGAAAGACATACTTGATAATCTGTACCACCGTTTCAAGAGTTCAATATCTGAAAAGTCATAATTTGAAGGAGTTCAGGTGGAAAATTCCAGTCGGGGCTATTTTGAGTTGCATTTGTGACATTTTGGAGAGAAACTTTTTAAGTGTGTTGAGGCAGGGAAGTATCTTTATCATCAAGAGATATCCTGATTGGTGGATATAGATATATACCCATCGGGAGAAATGCGTTCTTACCCCATTTAGGTTTGCTTATCTGGCAACGATTCAGAGAGCATTACTGGGTTTATTGTCAGTAATTGTCCCTGAATCGTTGTCAGATAAACTACCCCAAACGGAGTAGTTAAAATATGGGCATATGAAAAAACATTTCTATTTGTGAATTTATTTAGAGGTCATTTGCTTTAAAAACATGACACAACATTTATTATGTAACATTTTGCATAAGGAGATATAGACTGATATTTTGTCCTGTAGGACTCAGGAAACAAATAAATGTCAGTTAAAACTGTAAATATTCAACAAGATAATAACTTCGACTTTTCTTAACTTCAGGTTTGTGCTGTTCTTACTTGTCAAACCAATCATGTGATCAGGGATGTGTTTTTGCGGCTGTAACAAATAACCTTTACTGTTATTGGCCATTGATTAACCGAAACAGTTATTGGTTTCGACCCGAATAGGCACCCCCGGTGCTTGTGCCCTTCCTCGGTAACCTGAGGTAACGCGACAATAGACAGCCCAAAAGTTTTGAAGTATGATACACATTGCAAAAGACAAAAGACGTCAAACGGGATGCCGAGTCGATTACACAGGCATTGTCACCTGATAGGGTAGCCTTTCTTATGTTCTCTTACCTTGGAACTTGAATATGAGAGATTGTTATTAAAAGTTTGTCTTGTTCATATCCAGTCCGTTCATCAACCCGTACAAAGCGTCATCCTTTTACAAATGTCAGACTTTTTCGTGGGCTTTAGAAGGTTCCATTTTGCACTAATCTGCCTGACTACAGTCCTGATATTAAGATTCAGTCGATGAAATTAAAGTAACCCCGACGTTATCAAATTCCTCTCTGTTATTTAATGAAAATTTTTATTATATCTCGGAACCTTTATGACCTGTTCATGGAAGGTTGTGTTATGTCTGTACTATTTTGTTATTTCATGAAGTCCTGCTGGAGCTTATATCGATTTAGATGGGCATTCTCTTGGAAGGTACATATTTGAGACTTCAATCTGAGCTGTCTTATATGTAAACTAAGAATAAAGTAATACAGCCTCACCGTACTCACTAATCCTCTTTGTTGTGAGGTGTATAGAAACAGCTTGTTTCTCAAGTGAGTTGTGACCCAGCTTATTCTTTTTTAAGCACTCAAGATTGTGACCTAGTTAAACGACCTGCATTGAATTGTGCAAAATACGACCTTGTTGCTGAAG
The DNA here is from genome assembly GCA_023634235.1 of Pisaster brevispinus. Taxonomy (NCBI): domain Eukaryota; kingdom Metazoa; phylum Echinodermata; class Asteroidea; order Forcipulatida; family Asteriidae; genus Pisaster; species Pisaster brevispinus. Next base: position 16,619,083 of record JAMKCF010000013.1, read on the forward strand.
GGAGTTATGTCCTAGTTGCACTGACCTAACACCTTGCACTGAAATGTGCAAGATACGACCTTATTGCTGAAGGGAGTTATGACCTAGTTGCACTGACCTGACAACTTACATTGAAATGTTCAGGATACGACCTTGTAGCCAAAATGAGTTATGACCTAGTTGGGCTGACCTAAAAACTGGCATTGAAATGCCCAAAAGAAAACATTGTTGCTAAAGTTAGTTATTGCACTCATGCCTTGCATTGAACTGTGTTAGATAAGACCTAATTATACCGTGTACACTTTAATCTGGGTTTGCAAGCAGGATTTGTTTTGAGATTTACCTTTTTTCGATTACAACTTCCTCTGAAGTTTTAACAGAACATAAAAATCAAGAAATATTTGTTATGGATGCAGCCTTGGCAGATCTAGACAAGATGAAGTTATTCGCTGTGGGACAATTGGTGGAGTCAACAAGGTCATTGTGAAAAAGGAGGAAGAAGGTGGGGGTGGATGCGTGGTTGGAATTACACCTCTACTCTGACTGAGTTTGAGTGACAGACCCACTTTGACTGAGTAGTACAGCGGGAGTGGGTCATGACTCAGTCCAACTTATGACTAGTCATCTGCTATTCTCATCTGCTAGCAATAGATTTCTTGTCAATCTCACTCGGGTACTTGCTTATCCGGTAAGACTATCGCCTGATTTTGTCCCGTCTTTTTCTTTGATTCTGCTCACGGGCGGACAAAATGTGTGAGTTGAATGAGTGGGCCATTTTCAGGCAAACATTTTGACAGCTTGCTGTCCTTCTCAAGTTGTTGTGTTAGTTAACTGTATTCACCCAATTTCATGGCTCTGCTCACTGCAGAATTCTGTGCTTATGGCCGATAGAATTGTGTACTTTACAGGGTGCTGTAAGCCCAGTTTTTTGCAGTAAGCAGAGTCATGGAATTGGACCCAGATCCAAATTTCATTTCACTGCCGAATTATGCTCTTACAGCTCTTCAGTCCGGTGCTTTATGGATTACTGTAATCTCAGATTTCTGTGGTAAGCAGAAATTGCACTCACTGGGTTTGTGTGTTTTTCGGTTTAAATCTTCCAAAGAAACCAATTATGGTTTGCATAATCTGCAAGAATTCAAGACTAGTGAAAATATTTTAAGTGATGTTTGAAGAAGGTGTTTTCCTTAAATAAATAAAAGACAAAATGTTAAACAGCTACTTAAGTGAAAATTTTGTTATGTGACTGCTGTTTAAATTTGTTTAAAATGTGTTTGATTATTATTTAATTGTCATTTTGATATTTTTACACATCTTAAATTGTCATAGTTACTGAAAAAAAAAACCTAGGCAAAGGTCTTGAAAAACTAGCTACACTTCTCCTGAAGACAAGCAGAGTATACTGTTCGAAACGTCGAGACCAAAAACTGGCTCTTTTCAGAGCCAACACTCCCTCAAAAGAGATTTTACACATGGTTGTACCCGCAAGTTAACTATTCAGATTTATATTTATAGTTACTCTTATTCTCCACACCATGTAAAGCTTCAAACACCATTTACACTTCTTCCGTTGACAGCATTGTTACAACTCCATGTTGCAACAAAGCGGCTATACAAAATAGAGCTCCCACAATACCTGGGTGATGACGTAACGGAGAAGGGTATTCAAAATGGTTGGGACATTTTTTACAATAAAAATCTGTTTAATCTCATGTGAACTCAGTTTCCTTATTGATTGAAAGCATTTTACTTGAGTTTCAGCACAGATCACTTGTTGCTGATATTGTTCTAGCTGGTCTTAAACAAGCAATATTTTTCTTGCAAGGAAATTCAATCTTGATGGCTTTGAAAAATACCATATCACTTTTCTCTGAAAATACGTTACTTGAGCTCAGTACATGCAGTTTGTGTTACGACAAATTGATGAATTATGATACCTGTATCAAATAACATGATGTTCAAAATTGAGGAAAGCATTGTTGATGAATCTACCCTTTGGGAATTGAGATTCCAAATGAGTTGAACAATAATTATTTTACATTGTCATTGACATGACCCACATGTGTCCCCTTCTTTGAGGAGGGTGGGGGGGGGGAAGGGGAAATTTGCTGGGCTGAAGTTTTTATTAAGAGAAGTACGGAAGTCGATTTTGCAGACTTTAGTATAAAGACACCTGCATTCAGTTGGGTTTGTGGACACTGTTTTTAGTGGGTGTCCACAACATTGGCAAGATTGAAAAAATACAGATTTGCACATAACCTACATGGTATAAATATGGTCAGAGTGAAAAACTTCCCTTTAAATGTTCTTGTCTGCATTTTTATAGTTTTGGAGAAATGAGTAAAAGAGATAGTTTTGATCTCATGAGACCATAACTTAATACTCTAAAACAGTAAAAACAATAAAATAAAATAAAATCTTCACTTTTTCTTGTGATTCCAATGACAGATTGAGCCTAAACTTTCAAAGGTTGGGTCACATAGAGTGCAGGTACTGCACCTGCACACATTTACCAATGTTGTCCATGTGGCGTTTTGTGGCCGAGTGGTCTAGTTCACCGGACCCAAGCTCTGGTGTTGTCAGCACTGGTGTTGTCAGAGTGCTGGTTTGAATCCCAGTCATGACACTTGTGCCCTTGAGGAAGGCACTAATTGCTTTGTAAAGAGTTGGGAAGGTAGTTCATTCTGCTCTACCAGTCAGGCTTCTACTGGATGATACCATGCCTACATCCTTACGGACTGTGAAGGGGGTAACCCTATTTCAGCCCTAGGAGTACTGTGGCAACTGTGGCGGTTGATTTGGGTCGACAGCCCAAATCAGTTTAGTGTAGCCCTCACCTTGAAGTGGCCGTCCGGCCTTGTGATGTTAGGCACATTTGATTCCCTGTGCTCTAATCTTCCCTTTATCATTCCCGTCTAGCCCTTCTAGCCCCTCTCCTTGCTCTTCCCCATCCTCTTTTCTAGCCCCTCTTCTCTCTCCCCGTCCTCTTTTCTAGCCCTTCCCCTCTCCTCCCTTCCTGTCCTCTTTCTAGCCCCTCCTGTCTCTTTCTTTCCTGCCCTCTTTTCTAGCCCCTCTCGTCTCTTTTCCCCGTCCTCTTTTCTAGCCCCTCTTTCTTCCCTCTCTTCTTTTCTAGCCCCTCTCCTCTCTCTGTCTCCTCTGTTCTCTTTTCTAGCCCCTCTCCTCTCTCTGTCTTCCCTGTCCTCTTTTGGTGTGAAACTACACACAGTCATACTTTAATCATGATCTATCCCCTCCTTATTAGACATCTCATAAAGAATGACAAGCAACAAACAACAGACAGGCCGAGGTGTTAGTTCTGTTCACTGTATACATCTCCCTAGTCTCAAGTTTCATCGTCAACTTCAGGGCCTTTGCAATTACCAGGCCATGCATTTATTTAAGAGGGTCTCAGTTACATCTAGTCACCTTGCTCATGATGTGCAGGCTGGACCAAGATGGGAAATTTCAACCCCCAATGTCAGAGACCCCTTACTGTTTACCAATTTATCAACACCTGGTTTGTATTGAAATTCGCCTGTCATTTTTTGAGACAAATGAAAAGATCCGATACCCAAATTTGTAGGACAGTCCTCATGAAAGAAAAAGAGGAGCTTTAAGAAGTGAAAGACCATGCAGACCATTTGAATAATGCACGAGGTGTACGTCTGCTGGAACTGTGTCATATTGTAAGTTGGGAAACTGCTAGATTTTTTTGGAGGCTCGAGGATACAGCCAGTATCCATATGAATTAATTTTGCACTGAAGGCCATAGGCAGTGAAACCTTGAATTGATGATTGGGCAGACATGTAAAGTTCATCACGCCGTCTTAGTAATTTTCTTCATCTTCTTCTTCTTCTTTTTTATATGGCCCCCAAGATTATATCTGTTTTGTTTGATATAAAACAAATTGAGAAAGAAATTACATGAGTGAAAGAGTGATGTCCTTGGCTGATTGGCTTTCTTAATGTATTCAATTCTGGAATCAACTAAGCTTGAAATGAACTGTCTAGAGTTCACCTTGGATCATTATTTCTCATCAACTTTCAGCCACTTTACAGACAAGATAGTTGTTTTTCCTCAATGTGACAGACATTTTTATTATTGGATTACTTGTATACTGACTCCGTAAGACTTAGGATTTGGGGTTGTTCGTTGTGGTGATAGCTGCATCTTTTAACGGTAGGGTCATAGATTGGTAAAATACTCCAAAAGTTAATGACCATAAAAAAAACTTACTTGGTGAGAAGCACTGCAGTTGCTGGTAGTATAAACTATTTTGAGAAAGGATTCCCTTCAAAGTAATATGGTTTGGATAATTTTCACCCCAAAACATTTTGTAATCTGAGAAATGATTCATGCTTTTGTGATTTCTAAGGGTTGTGTCTATTTGCGAATGCTGTGGCCAGAGATGCGGTTGGTACCCGCTGGATGGATTTGATGTTCTTGTGAAAATACAGTGACAGTCTTTTTTCTATTTTCTCAGAAAGTAGACAATGTATTCAGCTGAAACTTTCACACGTGACTTTTTTTTATATCTTTGTTTATAACTTTACCTATAAATAAGCATTATGTTGGCAAAAACCAATCTATGACCATTCCTTTTATGATCTCTAGTGGACGAGGTAGTGACTCTGAATTGAGCAGTGTTTATTTTATGCGCTATCTTGCTGTTGGTTGTTTATTGAAGCCTTCTACACGAAATACATTTCAATGTATTTCAATTCATTTCAAACCAGTTCAATTCAGTTCACTGTAGCAGTTCCTTCTATACCTTAAACCAACAGCATATACTTCACAAAACAACAGTGTGAATTCTAAAGACAAAAAAAGTTTAAAAAAACAACCAAACAACAACCAAACACTAGCCTAACATAATAAAAGAACAAAATACCGGTTTACTTTTTTTTAGGAACAAGGTAATATTTAGAGGGAGTGATTATCAAGTATTTTTTAACTAAGGGAAAGAAAGTCATTCATGCATGAATTATTTCTCAGATTCAATTGTTTTTATTGATTTTTAATCAACGGGGGCACTTTGGACAAAATAATTGTGCAGAATGCTTACTTCCATTACCACCTTGATAATGAGTATAAGCTTTCGGATAGAAATTACTCACACAAATTTTGGGGTCGTTACCAAAGGATGACCCTGCCTTTAAATAGTTTACGTTTGGTAGAACAAAAAACACTTCACACCTCTTCTAGTTAATTGTGAAATAACAATGATAATGATAATAGTTTTAATAAAGGACGTTTGACCGTGCCAGTACCAATTGTGATACTCTTAGCGCATGAGCATTATTGTAGTTTGAAGCGAAATGTCTTCATGTTGTAATTTCAGATTTTTACCATTCATCATTCAGGTCCATTAATATTTCATAAACATCCGGCTGACATATTTTTTATCAGAAATTATTACAAGGCGATATTAAATCTCACTATAAAGTTGAAAGCCGATTCAGTCCGAGCCATATTTCGACCGATTGTCATGATACTGGAGATGAGCTAATACATAAAAAGCGATCAGGTTACCGGCACTAATGGTATGTGATGCCTGTGCCGGTCGGAGTCAGTTATAAAACCATTTCTTGTGCATAAACAATAATCATTATGCTTACTCTATGTCTTTCCTCAGCTGCTGTCGTTGCGCTCGAGCACAACGCTTAGTGATGCATTAGGCTGAGTAGCTCCGGCTCCCTACCAGACAATCGGCCTTCAGCCTCTACCCAAGGGAGGGATTACCCAGACCCTTAGGACTCATTTTCCCATTTAATTATTTACAAAGTTTTCCCATTATTATTAAGTTTTAAATCTAGAAAGAATCTTCCAGGGATTTCCAGTACCTTAATTGGCTCTTCCTGGCTGGTGTGTTTTCTCTCCCCGGCAACTTTTTCTATTTTTTTCCCGGCTCAATTATACTCCCAAAGTCCAATTGTATCCACACTTGATACCTTGCGCTGGAGAAGAATTCATTTGATGTGTGTTTTCTACCTCTCTCTTGATGTCTGGCCTTGTCTTTCTATCCCTCTCTCTCTCTCTCTCTTGAGATACTTGGGGGTTGAATCAGGACATTGACTTCTACATATTTCAATTCCATCTCTCCAGTGGACAGACCCATTTCAAACTTCACTTGGTGGCGTAACAATATAAGGTGAAACAAAATACACTTAAGAAACCCTCGGCTGATGTGAGAACCCTCAGCTGCATTGAGGTTCAAGTTTTGGGTTGGTTTTTCTTTTGTGGTTAGGGTGAAGCATAAAAACGTGTAACGCATCGTAAGCTAATGAATTTGTTATGAACTTCCACATCATGCATGCATCTCTGAGAGTATGTCAACTTTCTTCAGATACAAGCTTGGTGGGGGGTGGGGAGACAGACATCAATTTACTTAAAAGAATTCTTTCAGATTATTATTCGAACATCCAAATATGGGTCTGTATCTGGAATAGAAATAGCAGGCCTGGAATTTCATCTTTGAGAGGGCAAGGCCACTTTCATTTTGCTAATGGCACTTCCATTGGAAAATCTTTAAGTCTATTGGTAACTGTTTGAGGGGCACAAAGGCCAAGACCAGGGGTAACAGAGACTGTGACCTCCATGGCCTCCGTGTAATCCCAGGCATTAAATAGAGGCCGAAACCTTACCAATATCCAACCAAAATCAGACTGATACTTTCTGTTTGTACCCCTTACTGTTTTCCAGACTTCATTTCTCCTTGAAGAAATGTAAATGGGTGTTTTTTTTAAGAATGTGATAAACCGAAAAGAAATAGAAAAGCTAGTGGCCTGACATTTCGATCCGCGCAGTACATTTCTTGAAGGCTAAATCTTGTGATAAACTCTCAACAGAATTGTACTTGGTATAGGAGTATGGGGTAGCCAGGGTAAGGTTTTACAAGATTGCTCATGTGAGTTCAATGACCAAGTTCCAGGGCAGCTCTCAATCCTGAAACATCCCAAACGGAAAGACTTGAGATGTGTGTCTTGTCTCCTTTAAAGTCCGTTTCTGATCTGATACTGCCCTGTGAACATTCAAGTATATTATGAATTACCCAATCCATTTTTATATTTCAAAACCAAAATGTACAAAAAAAGCCCCTTCTTTTTCATAAAATTTTAAACTTAGAATTGTCCATCAAATGACAGGATGTGCTTTGTCTTCTTTTAGATAAGCCGCAACAAACTCTGACCGCTGGTGGTTGTTTCTTGTACATACCTCTTGATTCTTATCAACTACAAAATGCATTTACAGACATTGCTTCCAGAGTGCCACTCTCCTTTAATATAGGAATGGACATCCAGCATAATTAAACAATTGTCCGCTGCTATCCTTGAGGTTGTCGGGATTACCTGAGAGCATCTTACAAATCATAGAATGAGGAAATTGACAGGTTCTTTTTGACGACACCTTTGAAGGTGGATGTCTTGAAGCGGTTGTTTCCACGGTGATACATCATTCCCTTGCTTAATGCAGCTTTCTAAGTGTCCACTTATTGTCAGCCACACTTCCACATCTTCAAAAATTGTTAGCTACACGGTCCTTTGGTACCATCCCTTAAAAGGTCAAATAATTACTTAATCAACGGCTGAATGTGCTATCTTTTGAGACACATGATCGGGCGTGCTTTATTCTGGTTAGTATTGATAATACATCAGCTGGCTGCTGCAAGCTACACCTAGACCAACACAGCAAGATGATCAAAATCCTATCGTGCAATTCCCCCCATTCTAAACACGAAGAAAGAGAGCCTAATAAAATTGCAATTTAGCCCCATCTCGGATAATTGTCTATGGCGTGCGCACACGCACATGCCCACTTAGGGGGTAGTGGTAAGGGACACAAGAGGTATGCCCGGGGTTGTGCCGAGCCCCCAAGAGAAACCGGTTAGAGGATGGTGCACCTCAACTACACAGAGAGAACAAAGCGTCTCTTGGGATTCTCTCTGCACTTCACCTGTTTGCGGCACGCACAGCCCATCACCTTTTCAGTTCGGTTTCATCTTGTGACCAATCAATGCAGCCAGCAACTGCCGGGCATCAAGCTACTAAATGCAGACAATTCCCCCTGGGTCCCTTTTTGGGATGTTGCTATGGCAATAGATGGATTGAAGTGTTAATGCCTTTTCTGACACTTGTCCTGAAGAGTTGGAGATGCTTTAAAAATAGGAAATATCGTCAGCAAAGTTATATCCTTGATTTGAAGATTAAAAAAGAAAATGCTATCTTCTGCGCCGTGGCTTATAGCATTAATGGAATGTACATAAATTTTGTTCCCGGGAACATGACCTTAAGACAAGGAAATGTTTAATTCATACATCTTTTGCAGGCTGGCGAAAACAACTATTGGGGTTTGAAGTCAAGAAGGATTAAAATAAAATTCTGCTCCTACTTGAAAAAGAGGAAAGTGGAATCTAAAGATGAAGGAGCCCGGGGAGGATCATCTCCTTTTTCATTGGTACAATTTTTTTTTTTTTTCAATGATAAAGAAAGAAACAGAACCCTTTTAATTAGGTCATCATCAACATCATAATTTTAAAATGCCCTCGGATATAATAAATTATTCAAAAGGAGAGGAGTTGCTTTGTTCTTTTAAAATTTTATCTCTTTATCCTAAATTGTATTTTAAAAACTGGCAGGATGTTTAAGGCAAAGTTTACCTTTGGTTTTTGGAACCTTTCGATTGTTTTAATCTCATACAAATGTAGGTATACAATAAAACAAACCTGTGAATAATATAGTTCAAAAGGTTGTACCTTTTTTTTAGATTTCGCCGAAAATCTGGAGCGGATGTGTCCACGCTACACAATCTGAAAAAGTATCATGTAGAAATGTTTCTCAGATTAACAATTTTTTGAATCCTTTTCTCTAAAACCACATTCCTTAGGAGGGAATCGTTTCTCAAAATTGTATACATTTTCAACAGCTGCAGTTCTTCTAACACATAAGTTTTTACAGTCATTAATTTTTTTGAGTAACTACCATAGGTCTACACTCCCTTTAAACACTTTTACTGGTAATCAACAAACTATCTATCATTCTAGTAAAATCATAAGCATGTTTCTGTTTTCAAGTATTATCAATTGATTATTATATCCCCAGCATTGATTTAGTCACATTTATTCAAATGGATCCATTTAACAAAACAAGATTGCCAAAAAACCTGTATGATGTCACAATGTTCATGTTTTGAAAAGATGGTCAATGTAATATGAAAGCAAGTGCAGGTAGAGTTGACTTTACTCAAGACAGTTGAAGAGGAGTTATTTTGCCAGTTTCAGAACATTAGTTAACTCAAAAATAATGCAAATAGATCATATTTCTGCAAGTTAGGATTACAGACTTATTCAAATGTACAGGTAGTTCATGCTAATTGAATCCTGCTATACTACCCTTGACATCAACTGTCTGTCATAAATTTTAGGATATATTGCTTTGGATGTAGTTCCGCTGAACCACAGTTTAGTTAAGGGAATTCTTGTCTGTAAATGTCATGCTCAGGTATCTTCTATCAAACTTCGGGGTTCGCTGGGTGCACTGATTTCTGAGAAAAGTGCAAAAGTGTTTATTCGTTCGAGTCGTCCAGGTTCCCAAGAAGCATATCCTATGAAACTAAGAAATAAAAAGTTTATTGCGATGGGTTTAACATGTTTTAAGTAAGAAGTTATAAACCTTTGTAGTAAAGGTTTGTTTTTTTCTTGATAGGCAATTTTGCTGGGAAAGTTTCAAATTTCTCCTACACTGAAGGCACCAGTCTCAAGACACTCAGGGCTCCAGTTTGTAAAAGATCAAATCATTTTAACCTGAATTGTGACTGTTTGAAGATTTCACCAACACAGGCCGTGCCCGAATGGACGGCTACGGCTAGGACTGGATTTCCGCTTCCTCATAAGTTGAAGTATAGTGCGTCCTTAGCAACAGTCCTAGCTGCAGCTGCAGCTGCCATCTGGGACGCAGCCTTAACATCAAGGGGGGGGGGGCCTTCCTATGTGAAGCTTTGAGCATGTGATAAAATTTCCTGAACATTTGTGTTGCGGAGCTGTTTCTAGAATGGTAACATGCCTATAGGGGGTCCAAGGTCAAATTCAGTTAGGTGATCCTCTCATTTTCCAATAGATAGGGTCCTTATGAAAGTGGGGAAAAGATTACAAGTCTAACCTCATGTTAAAGTTGTGTAAAATGCCACTGTGTTTGATGCCCTTCAGGTGAAATTTTTGTCAAAATCCAAAGCGGGTTTGATGACATAAATATATGGTATGTACATTTGTGTACAGAGAATTTTCAGATTATTTTTGAAGTCTGATGGTATTCAATCAAAACAGCATTGAATTTGAGCTTGTATGAATGGCGCAGAATTTCTTCTTTGGAATGTTCAGACCAAACCGAATGTGGTTAACTTTATTCTATCCATACACACCGTGCTTAAAGATAAACCAAAGTTCTTTGGTGTTAAACCACCCTCGCCGATCGATTTAACTCATTCGGATTTACCCGATTCACTTAAGTTTTAAAAGCGTTCAGACACACAAAATTTAACCCGAGTGAGCAAAAACTGCCTTAAATCCAACTTAAGTACTGTGTCTGAACGACCCCTATAGGAGCTTACTAAGCATAAAATATCCCCAACCTGATAATTTTTTATGCAATATGATGAAAAAAATCGCATAAATAAGACAGACTCCTGTGAGAGCAGGTACTGCTTTGAGCTGAGAGATGCCCCCATGGCATTGTACTGTAATTGCCTTTCTTACAGCATTCCCTTTGGCTGTACACTGTGATGGTAATTGTAGCGAGTTCAACAATACCACAAATCAAGCTCCTGCCTTAATCTTTGCGGGGTATTTTTTCTTCTTCGCAGAAACATTCGGAGATTGTCTAACGGCTATATATAAACAGATTCTTCAATGTCTGCTCGATCTCATTGTAACATGATTTAGGTAATTGAAATTCAACCGGTCTTAATTTAGGGAAATGTTGAGCAGGGTTTTATCCCAAATGTAAATTTTCTGTCAAGCGTTTTCTCTCTTTTATTTCTAAATATATAAAAAGATGGAACATTTTAATCTTGATATCAGGGTTTGAATTTGGATGGGGGGGGGGGGGAATTCAGAAGACCAAAGGATTCATTGCTTAAATTGTTTACTGATCCAGGGCTGTTTTTCAAGACCAGAATCAAATTGGGAAAAGATTTCCTGACACAGTTTATCATGCATTTAACTGCAATCGTTTTATTTTAACAAGCATTAAGACAAAAGAAAATTTTTCTCATTTTTTTAAAATTAAGTATACTTCATTACTCATGAGAATTGAAAGGTATTTTACCAGACTCAAAGTGAACATTTGATCATAATTTGTTTTTGATACTACACAGTGTGAGGTATTATTGTTCTTATTGAAAAAAACACAAGACCATCTGACTTGTCTGGTCATGAGTTTACTGGCCCGACACTGGCCTCGGGCCAGTGATCCAGTGTAAAATTTGAGCCCTGGTTATCTTACAGGCTTGTCTAGTTAACATAATGTGTTATTTTAACCAGCAATAAATCACAGTAACCAACCATTCACTGGCAAATCTCAGTGGTGACGGGGACTGTTTCCAGCCTCTGGTGTGAATTATCATCAAACAAGTCCCCATCATCAAAACATCAACCTCTGACTAGATTCACTCACAAAATATTAAAATCGAAAAACATACAGCACTGGTGGTCCAGGATTGCTCAAAGTGAACTTAGATAAACCTATTGTAATCTATACAATCCCCACTCTATTTCCCTTCCATTCCCGCCAATCAATTCCAAAACATATTGAACGATATAAAAAGCCTTAATCCAGAGCAATATTGAGGTTACAGTATTGGTCAAACTGCAGTCCAGAGTTCAGTGACCCTGATATTCTATTCATGCATGCCCGTGGCTTGTCAGAAACGTATAATCGGCCACTGTGCTATGCGCATGTATTTCCTCCTGCTCCGAGCACGCTCAGTATTTACGCATCCGGTCGGGTCTAGACTGCAACCGTTGGTCAGTCTGTACTTCTGAACCCTTACCTTTCAATACAGTGTTCAAAGTGCCTTCAGGTTGTAACGCTACAACTGTTTCATGTATGAAGTGGGGAGAGTATGAATTTCCAGAATGGGATAAATAGTATGCAGTAATCAAATAGCCGTGGTGTTAATGTATTGTCTATGTAACTTTTTATGAGATGATTATTGGCTGTATCAATTGAACTGTGTGTTAATTACTCTGAACAGATTGAATGATAATAGGAAAGCTTAGTTGATAATTACCTGACTTCAGTAAACATGTAAATCATTTATAAGCCATGGTTATTATAGTTCTAAGATGAAGTGGTTTGGTGACAGTGGAAATCAAAAAACTCAAAAATTATTTTGTTGAATTTCTTCGACTTCAAGAGTGAACCATTTGTACTCGCAGGTTAAAAGGTTTATGTAAATGCTGGACTTTTACTTTCATATTTCATGCAAATTTTGTTATGAAGAGTCATCTTACTGATTCCCTCTCATTCATTTTTATACCAAACTGAGGCTGGGGAAAAAATAGTCTGGTCTCATTTTTTAAAAATAAGAATTACATTATCAATGTTCATTTTGTATACAGAGAACCAAACATAGATGTCCAAACTGTAATTAAGAGGTCAATATGAGGATAATTCCTTGAGTGTCTTCAATGTTGATTTTGTTGATGGTGCTAGTTCCGTCTGTTATGCAATAAAATCAACAAGATTTAGCCACTTAAAAGATATGTCCGTGCATAATTAAACACTGTCTTAAAATTGAGTCTCTGAAAAAAATCTTTTGTAGATTTTTGTACGATATACAGATCAACAAATGATCGTTAATTATCGTTGGACTACTGAGTCATAAGACAGTATTTTTCGTGATTTAACACAAAACGTAGTTTGGGGCCAAATTGTGCCTAAAATGGCAAATTTTAGTCCAAACCTCTGGGATGCACAATCCACTTCAGCTTAAATCTTGCCCTACACCTCTACGTGCTCCGCATTGTTATGATTTCTGCCTTTTCCGATTTTCTTTTTGAGATCTTCCTTTGGCCCATGCCGTCGCCGTCGCCATCCCGGCGCATTATGCATTGTTGGCTTTTAATATTTATGGACCAATTAGCCAGCAGGTGGCCAGTGTTCAAAGACAGTATGGATATTAATTACTGGGGACAAAGGAATGAATTAGCGCTGGGAGGTGTGATGTGAAGACATACCAACACCTGCCCTTTCTTGGCTGGGTGTGTAGCCAGTGATCACATATCATTAATAATGAAGAGGTCTGTGACAGTGGCTAGGTTTAAAGCTAGAGGGGTGGGGGTTGCCCATTGGCAAAGGTTCGGGGTTGGGGCGTGAATCTAGGTCATTTGGGTTGAAGGTGAAGGACTCAGTTCAGTTTGAATAAACCGATGTTCGTATGAGAGAGATTGGCTGTTGCCAGCTTGGCGTTTATATCCCCTTGTGGCTGGGAGCTTTGCCAAGTTCCCTTGTTGGGGAGATCATCTAAACAAACAACAAATAGAATAATAGTCAGATAAAAATTACTCTCCAACTTTGCAAACTCACTTTTAGGACAAACGTTCCAGTAACAATCACCTGAGAATCATTTGTATGTAAAGTAAATGTACTTTTATTTGGCTTATGGATCTGTGTACAAATAATTAAAAACAAATAATCTAATAATCTTTCTTTCTTTTTCTCTTTTTTTTCACAGGTTTCATAGTTTGAAGAGAAAACCACATCCATGTGAGTAAATTACAATTTTCTTTTTAAGAATCCAAAAGTAAAGCTGTTCTTATATGATCTATCTCTCTCAAATCATCATTTTTATTTCTTGAGTGGGTTTTGAACCCGCAACCTCTAGATGAACGTGCCAGTGCACAACCAGCTGAGCTATATCTAGCTCAATGTTGGCGGTCTCCCTATTTTGCCAATATGTTTTTTTCGGACGGTGCCAGTCAGAAGCCAATCTCTGAATTTGTGTATACAAAAACTACACTGAAGTCGCCTCATAGAGATGAAACGGCATTCACATAGAGAAGGGTTTTTCCCCATTTTCTGTTTTTGTTGACCTTGTAATGGTGGTTGTTTTGTCTCTTTATTTGTTGGTTTATTTGTTTTGGAAATTCTTTTCAAGGGGAATGGGGGCAAAGTATGTGTACAGATAAACTCACAGGGATGAGATTTGACTAATGTGAAAGTTCCTGAAAATGGTTTGCCGGCCTAGGTTTCCGCCCCCCCCTGGTTTAGACCCGGAACCTCGCGGATGTTACAATTCAGGAGGTTTACAGACACTGTGCACAACAAGACATACACCTACAAGTTTGGAAACAATATGGACTATTTAATATTCTCCCTTTAGCGGTGCTTTTACTTTTTTTTTCAAGAAAATATAAAGGCTCAAAGAAAATTTTGAGGAAATCCTGAAATCAGGAGAAATCTGAGGTCACCATCACAATAATCTTGGTTGTGTCATTTTGGGAGATAATGTCCTCATGTTTTGTACAGTTTAATACGCATTTTAGGCTGCGCAGCATTTACACACTTAACGCATAACTTTTACGTGCAACTTGACCCCCAAAATAGCAAGCATGGAAGATTGTAGCCGTGTGTGACGTAATTGCTAGGGGCTCAGTACAAATAACGATAACACAATTGATAAGATAAATGACGAACCGCACAGCACTACTGATGTTATTGTTAAGGTGACAATGTTAACCAAATTGGAGAAACAGGTAGTTTGTTTACAATTGGCAAATAGAATATTGAGTGGAGTTAATAGAATTGACAATTATTAGGCTTCATTCATCAAATTGTTGTACACTTTTCAAGGTAGTGTGAATAATGTTAATGTGTGACAGTCATTTCAGAATATCAACTGCTAAAATTGTAATTTTGAAGCAACATTTGTGTTTCGAAGTGAGAAACAATTTGTCATAAGGTAATTTTCTTCAAATTAAACGCACCATTTCAAAATGGAAAATCATTCTAAAAACAAAACAAGATTTGGGGCCACTGTTTAATATCTCAGGATAAACAAAAATATTTATAGAAAATTAAGTTTAGGAAATTGGATATCTTCAAATGTGACTTTAATTGTAAACATCATTGATGAAATTTGATTTTATATTTTTGGAAGATTAAAATGTAGTTTCATCACATTATCTTTCCGTTTCTTCCCAAAGTATTTGCCATTTGATGGAAATAGCGCCCTCTATGTTACTCATGTTTTTTTCACCAACTGAACAAATCAAGGGACTCATGATTTGAGGCAGTAGTTCACAAAAAAGATTTTCACATAAGTAAGAGTAGTCCATTGAGTAGGTTTAATTACTCTTTAATTAATCTTTTTAAAAGGGTTTATTTTTCATATAAAGACAACCATAAGAAACAAGACCATAGGTGAGTTTTAGAGTTTCAGCTGATGGGATGGCTGGATGGAGGTGGCTTCTGCTTCAGTTTTTCTCAGTCTTGCACTTGAACTATTTTTTAAGTGATTCTCGAGAGCGAGTCTTGAAGGACATGCTCCTAGGTTGATAAATTTATATCTGAACTCAATTCAAGTTTTGTAATTTACACCAATATTGAGAGAGTGATAGTGTTTAAACATAATTAAACACAGTTTGTTTAACTGCGCTGTTATCTTGCTAACTACTGTAAAAGATACATTTATGTCTACTGAAAACCAATTATTGCCTCAAAGGTTTTTTAATGAGCAAATGAATAAGTCTTCTACCTCAATGGAGGTACAATTCCACAGAGTTTCTACCTCAATGGAGGTACAATTCCACAGAGTTTCTACCTCAATGGAGGTACAATCCCACAGATCGAGCCTCTACCTCAATGGAGGTACAATCCCATAGAGCCTCTACCCCAATGGAGGTGCAATCCCCATAGAGCTGCTACTTCAATGGTGGTACAATCCCACAGAGCCTCTACCTCCATGGAGGTACAATCCCCACTTAGCCTCTACCTCAGTGGAGGATATAATACCTCCAAAGTAATACAACCCTGCCGGAATGAATTTTTCACATTTAGGTGGAAGTGAAGTCTGTTTGGGGTATGTCCGTGGCTGTTGCAAACTAAATTAATAAATGACCCCAGTTGGCAATAAAGTAAGTTTTGATGTTGAAAGTAAGGTCAATATTTTACATTTCTGAGTCACTAACTTCTTTATTTGCATCCAATTTCAAGGTGCATTGTAAATGTGATGGCAGACTCGGAGTCCTTAGTATTAAAGTTCATATTTATAACTTTGCCACGATGTAAACTTGTCACCACATCAGTGTAGGTAGGAGAATTTTACTCGCTGTTGTCTCTTCATTCAAGCTTAAATTTTGCTCTTTGTTTTATAAAAGTGGTCCCTGTGATATTGATGTGTCTATCTCAAGCAAAGAATGAGAAGAAGTGTGTTGATTTGTCTGTAAAGGTTATGCTCTGTGAAGGCTTCACAATTTCGAACTCTTATGATTAATCTTTCTTTATTGCGTTTATTTTTTTCGCATATGTTTACCTAATTAAACACAGGTCGGTCCACTGTTTTGTCAACCTCCGTGTTTCTTTGATCAGTTTATTCTCTGTTTGTCGGACACTCAGTTGGCATTGTTAAATTAAGTTAAACATCAACATCTATTTGTGTGAGGCAATGCACATGATGTCTGGCCAATTTCTGACTCCCGGTTGTCCCAGTCCCTGCGCCCATCGAATTGTGCAGGTGCTACGTGCTCCGCACATTTGGCAAATAATTTTCACACCATGCTTCTTTAAAGGTAATCCAAACAGAGTGAGACACAGAAAACTAATTCCAGCGATGCAATCAGGGACTAGACATGATTGTGTGTGCTAGTTCCCCTCTGCAATCAATTTATCTCGACATGGTGACAGGGAAATGAATCCGTGTTGTGCGTGTATGCGGCAGCCATTATCTAATCTACATTTGCCAGATTACAAAACAAAGAACTGAAAGAAATGCTGTTTGTTTTTGAAGCGTGAAGCTTCTTGTCTACTCAACTTGGATCCACAAAGTGTCGTGTGTCCGTCTCTAGATCTCCGTCTTTGTCAGGTTTGGGGGGGGGGGTGTGAGTTTTTTTTTAGAAGGCATGATTCAAAGCCTACTGGAGTGAATACAAGTGGAAGGGCTCACAAGCATGGGGGTCTGCATAATCAATGCTCTCTCCCTCTCTGTAAACATCCGTGAACACTTGATTACAGCGATCACAGCGGAAAGTCTGTCAGCTTTGAAGTCTGTGTTTTCTCAAGATTTGTGTTTCTTGGGCCATTGTTAGGTCACGTTTTGTGTTTTAATTTGTACAAAGGCTACTGCTTGCATCTATGTTTACTCCATGGGTAGTGTTTGAAATTCTAAGGTCCTCTCGTTCAAGAAACCAGTGGTGTATATGGAGTACCAGTTGTCCTCTAGTTCAAGAAAGCATTGGTGTATACAGATTACTAGTTGTAATTATCACCATTTTTAAAAAGGTTACCAGCTCAGAAGTGTCAAATTGAAAAACAAAAATACTAAACTCATACAAGTTATACAGCAATAATGTTAGAATTTCATTCATTCAACAATCATATGGAAAAGCTATGCAACCTGTTGTTTAAAAACAAAACCACATGACCAGATTTTCTCATACAGTAAGTAACTACACAAACTGTTGATTTTTTGCTTTATTTAAAAAAAAAATAGTTGTTCAAATGAGCTGAATATTTACAGGTTTATCCACTTGTACTTTTATTGATTTTATTAAGTTATTTTGTTCAAAAATGTACACGGATTTGAACACTTCTGAATCAGCAAAACAGGATAGTCTTGACTTAAAACATGCACCTGTATGATAAATCATTATTCTACATTAAATCAGAATTTATCAAGTTAAATGTCACATCTCTTCCTGTCCTAGGTTCTGAATTTGCAAATGATCTTACCTGTATTTCATTTAGGAGAGTTGTTTAGCCCTACCTTGATAAAATTACCGAAATTGAAAGACACTTGGTTTGTTTTATAACAAAGTGAGATTTGGAGTGGTGTACACATTGGATTTGTTAACATTTTTAAGTTTGTTGTGTGCACACTATTATGATTTTCAATCAGTGCCTTTCTCGCAAACAGCCATTCACGCAAAGATCAAGATTTATTAATAAAAGTGCAAACTCATCAAGTTGTTACAATCAACGCTGAGTAAAATTGCCTCTGCCTTAAGAGGGAGAGTGAAAGAGGGAAGAATGGTGATGCGGGAGGAGTAGTTGTCAAGGAGCTAGATGATGCAGCGGTGTCAGTGGAGGAGCGTAGAATGGGATGTGACTGATGGATCCGAGAGTCGAACCACGTAGAGGAAATCACACATAAAGAGGCCAGACAGGCGGTCTGCAGGCTGCTGCCCCACCAATCCATCTCCCGGGCAGCATAGCGGTTTGGATCCATTGTCAGATATAGTACACACAACATGGGAGGTTGTCAGGACTCCAGACTTGTGTAAATTTATTTGAAAGAAAAATGATCATTTTTTGAAGTGGACAAAGAGGGAATTGTTTATTGGGAGAATTTTGCCGGATGGTGGGAAATAATTTTGCCTGGAGGGAGCTCTGTTTTTTTGTGAAGAGGAGGTTTTCCAATTCTGTGGGGAAATAACAAGTTGAGGGTATGAGGAAAAAGAAGATTGATTTGTTTGTATTCTTCGTGACAAAGGACTCAAATTGGCAAATTATGAAAGTATTCATCAAGCGCTGTATGTTGCTACATTAAGTTGAGTGGTGTTTACACTGACTGTGTGGTGTGAGAGACTGAGAACATTCCGCATTATAGTCGCTTTATGGCGTGCAAAATAGAAATTAGATTTAAGGGTATGGCGTACAATTGGTTTCTAGGAGAGTACATTCATCCTAATTCTGTTTCAGAAATGGTTTTTTTTTAAAAGTATTTAAAGACCTCATGGCAGTCTAAGTAGAGGCTCAGATTTTGTATTAGAGTGTATCAAAACAAGTGCATGGGTTTGTTTGTTTGTAAATGTGTTTGTTTAGATGACCTTTCCAACAAGGGACATAAACACCACGCTGGCAAGAGTCCAATCCCTCAAATACAAACTTTGGTTTAACGTCTGTGATTATGAATTGCACAAAAATCAATAATTTGTCATTCAGTAACTAGACGGACGATACTTATTTTAGTCATTGTTAAATCAGCGGTTATCTTGGCAGGATTCAAACCCACAACTTTGTGATTGCAAGTCCTGCAGTCTAACCAATATGTTTTTTATCATAAAAGTTGTTGTGGGATAAGCTAATTATCACCAACAAAGATTGTACAACAAAGATTGTACAACAAGCAGAAGCTGACATTTATACTAACACACTAAAAAAAAAAAACACTCTGCACTTCAAGTGGAAATGTCACGCCATTCAGTTTTTGTTGTTGTGTTTTTTGCATTTATATCATAGGTCCTTTTGGTTAGTAAACAGTTTGCAAGTTAACTCTATTGTTTCAACATTTGATTATCTGGAATTGTCACTGCTCGGTTTATAGACCTTTCCATTGTTGATAAACAAACCACTGGTTGGTATGGACGGCCGAATGTTAGCAAAACATTCAATCTGTTAACAGATATTGTGATCTTATTCAACATTTCTGCAAACTTTCAATCAAAAACAAAATACATCCCATGATTGGTTGCTTTGTTTCTAACAAATTGACACTATTTTGAATATTTGTGTAACATTGTTACAAACTGTTGTATATGTTTTTGCTTTGCATTTATGGCTTCCTATAGTTTTCCCGCCTTGGTCAGCAAAAACTCGGGCTGTGACACACTGCAATAGGGAGGTCTATATAGATGTAATGCCTGAATACTAAAGAATTAGGATGTAACAAAAACCAATGTTATCGCACCCCTTTAACAAGCAGGAAGTTTTCTGTCAGCAGCAAGGTTTATACTCGCATATTTCTTCTTCCTGGTATTTCTGGAATTGTTTGTGGTCTTAACTTTGAACACCTTTTCATATTTTAGTTGTGTTGGTACATGAATACAACGCTCTGACCATCAAAACGGAACACAGAGCATGAGAAGCGCTCAAATAGTGATGCGCTGTTTGTGTGCACGTTTGGGTTGTACACGCACGTGCACACACAATGCGTATTCTGACCTCAAACGTCTAACACATGGCTATGAAACAGTTTTCTGTCCTGTAAAAAGGCAACTGGATACGATTAACCAATCATCCTTCATGTCACACCATTGGAAAGAGAAAGTTCTTAGCTTCAAGAAGCCTTTTGTTTCATAAACCTGCACTATGCAGTACAGAAGCAATGGTAATTCAAATTGCATGAACTATGGCAATTTGCAGGTTTTTGTCACTAACTGCATTGGCTTGGAAAGGAAAGTTAACCTGTTTAACTAAAAAAGGCAACTTGTTCCCCAAGTACAAATAACTCATATAATTTATAATTTAAAAGAGATTGCATTTTCTTTATTAAGTGCTTGATCCATAGAATTTGCTTGTAGTGAATTCATCGGAGATACTTTTGATTTTATACGCTTTATCTGTAAAACTAAATTTGCGCCCACTATAGCGGCTCTGAAAAAATCGGACAACACAAATGAGCACTAATGTTCTGTTATGTTTTAAACTAGTTCTCGGTCATTTTTTAAAATTTAATCTTTGGGAAAGTTCATTCCATACAGAAGGGATTTTGTTTTTGTGAAAAAGAAACCAACTTATTTAGAATAAAAACAAGTTAGGGAAGGATACTTAGATGTCTGTTTGTGTTTTTAAATATTTGCCAACTCTGTGCATAGGGAATAAATCTGTTTATAAGATCAATATATCAGACGACAGTTGGAAGGAAATAATTAGACTGTTGGGGGAAAACAGTTTTGATACTCAGCCTTTAGACAGTCTAGCAAAGACTTGAAAAATAGGATCCTTGAAACTCTGTGTAAATCGGGTCTGTATACAGGGCTGACATTTTTGTCTGATTTCAGAATTTGTGTTTTACCTATTTCTCTTTGTTTTGAAAGATTTGGGGAAGGGATGAAAATAATCTTCTTTTTTTCATTATGTAGGGAGTCTGTGATTTATCAAGTAAGTGTTCGTCATTGTCGACTGATGGAAGACCAGGGCCCAATTTCATAGAGCTGCTTACTGGCCGATTTTATGCTAACTGCGCGATTTCCATTTCATAGCGCTGCTAGCCGTAAGCACACGAAAAGGCATGCTAACCTGCCGGTGCTTACTGTATGAAAATGAATGACGTATCAATGAAAATCCATGGTGAACGCACAAAATGGCTGCCCTATTTTCTTGCTAACCTGTGAAATACGCTTACGCTTAAGTAATTTTTTCTGCTACGCTAAGCACAAAAATTTGCTTACCGTTAAGCAGTGCTATGAAATTGGTCCCAGGGCATAAAGCCTGTAAGCACAAAAACTTGCTAAGTATCTTGCTCAGCAGAAACAGGTAACCAGCCAAAATTCAATGCAGTTTACATCGTTACAACTGGTGCCACAGTCATTTGGTGGTTTAGCGAAGAAAACAAACTGTGTTTTCTGCTTAGTGGCTTTTTGAAATTGGGCAATGTGAATTTTATTTCAAGATAATTGTAGAAGTATGTCAAATCGCACCCCTAAATTGTGATATTTTTTTCCTTTTTTCTGAGGAACTAAGGGTGTAATCGAAGCATTGGATCTACTTTGGCAGTAACGTGAAATTATGATATACCTTTGATCGGATTAAAAATTATTAAGTTGTTAGATGATACATGACTTTATTAATATTGATACAAGTTACAAACGCACTTAAACAAGATTCAATTTCCTTGAAATCAAGTATTTTGATATCAAATAACGGCCATTACCATCTTGCCTTATGCTATTAAATTCTTGCATGTGATCAACTTACTTTTTTTTCCCTTTTTATAAAGAGTAGCCAAAAAAACATTCAAGATGGTTGCACTTTATTGATCAAAAATTACAGCCATTTCAGGATTAGGGGAGGACAATGTTTTGTCCTTGCCAACGGGGGAAAACCAGAAAATGCTGAAAAATCTATCATTAAGCAATAACACCCTGTCTAGAATATTTCCTTGAGAAACTGCTGGGTATTTGACACTGCTGGAGACCTCCACTCAGCAGTCAATTTCTGCATTAAACTGACAATATCATATAGCACGGGACAGTAATCTCTCTCTCTATTGCTCTTTAATCTAATGGTATATAAACCAAGGTTGACTTGTCAACACTGCTTCCATCTTTTAGGCCTAGGCCTACGTGGTGCTCGAGAGTTTATATTTCCTTGTGTGTTGGCCAGGCTGGAACGGATGTACCTTCTTATGTTACTGATTTCCTGTTTGATAGGTTGGAGGTGATAAAAAATAACAAATCAAAGAAATTGATGTGTTCTTCCTGCACCATTTTTCAAGTTAAGGCCATAGTAAATCCAAATAAAATTTGCTCTGATTGCATTATGTTGGTCTGAAAATACATCATTCACTAACCAATTCTATTTTTAGCATAATAACTGGAGAACACTTTTTGAAAACCCGTTGTACATATTTTCATCAATACAAACTATGATAACTTGACAGCTGTACATATAGTAGTTCATAATTTCAAAAACTTTGTGGTGTGTTGTGGCCAAGCAGGTAAGCTCTGGTGCTTCTGATCAGCAGAGTGTGGGTTCGAGTCCCGGTCGTGACACTTGTGTCCTTAAGCAAGACACTTAACCATTATTGGTTCGTCCTTCAGATGGGACGTAAAGCCGTTGGTCCTGTGTGTTGTGCAGTGCGTGTTTAAGAACCCAGTACACTTATCATTAAGAGAAGGGGTTCGCCTGGTGTTTCCTGGTATGGGTGGCTGCATTTTGCGCCACTGCGAATTGTAAACCGTCCAATTGTTCTATGTAAATACTCATGAAGTGATGTTACATTATCAGACAATAGCTTGTACAAATATCACAAAAGATGTCTAATTGTGCAAAAGGAAAACGCTTCTAAAATCCATCTGATATTCCAGATGTTATTGGGAGATGACATTTTAAGAAGTTAGACAAAGATATACTCATTTGGGACCATCGATATCCTCAGTAGAAGAAAGTGTTCCAGATGTGGGATATCCCGACAGGGACAGTTTCGTCAACAACCCTTGGGAATATCACCCAAGGGTTTCTTTGTTGTGAACCATCAAGACCTCATCGGGAACCAATAATGCCCCCATTGGGAGATGAAGGGACCAATAATTCCCCTATTGGGAGAAGGAGGATCCAGTTATAGTCAATTAAAGGTAGGGTCATAGATTGGTAAATACTCCAAAAATTAATGACCATTAAAACTCATCAACAAATAATATTCTTGCAAGAGCAAAATAAAAACAGGCTTTCTAGTAAGGTGTCTGGCAAAAGCATATTCATGAAATCTCTATTTGAGTTACAGTGGTTCTGAAAAGAACTGGTGGTGTAACAAATCAACGTTTCGATCGGTATGCTCAAATGGTCTTCAGGAGAAACCATTACAAAAATGCTTTGGAAAAACTCAACTCTATTAAGGATACACAAGAGCAGTTGCTAAAAAGTTCCACCTGATTGTACCTTGTAATTTGAATTGTAAACTGAAATGAATTAGCAGAGAGTAAGTCACAAGGAGCCATCTTATTATCATGGAATAACCTTGATTTCTTTCTGAAAAACAACAAAAATCTGTCTTATCAGAGCTTTGAATCCTAACATTTCTCTTGTACCTCCTTAAAGATTGATGCATTTGAAGACTTGTTTTTCACCAAAGATGAACACCTCCCTCAAGTTCAGACACATCTTACAATTCAAGCATTAAAAAGGATTTTTTTTTTACTTTCAGGAAAAAAAAACACCTTCAAATTGAAAATATAGCCTGAAGTGCAGAGTGGAATTAATATAATGCATTACCAATGTCCTGTTTTTTTTTAGGGATAATATTTAATACATTATGTTGTCTAGACACTGAGAAGCAGTTAGTGTGTAAAAAGCTAGGCAGGTTTACGTTTTGATTAGCGAGGGTGAAATCTCGCACTATAACATGACCATAAACCTTATGCATTGACGTCATCCAGCCGTCATCGTGGAGGTGAAAATTAAAATGAAACAATGAAAACCCCAAAGTTATATCTACATGAAACAGGGTTGGCCCATTAGACGGAGATCCATATTGCAAAATGGAGGCATGTTTTTGAAATTTGAATACATGACTGATGTGAGATGAATTTCGAAGAAAATTTTGTTATAATGTTTCAACTTCATTTAGGAATTCAGTAAAGGGAGCAGAAACTCATAAGAAGTACTTTGGGTTTGAACAAAGAAACATTAACTGGAGCGGGACTTGAACCAACGACCTTCGGATTAACGTACCGGGAGGTCGTTGGTTTAAGTCCCGCTCCAGTCAATTTTTCTTTGTTCGAACCCAAAGTACTTAAAAATTAACCCAGTCAGTTTCCCTTGTGGTTTATTACTTGATACTCATAAGAAGTAACGGATTGAGGATGCGGCCCGCTTAAGGGCCCTGTGAAATTTCCTGAGATGATGTTGCTCCCTGGTGAATCCTGAGCATATAAAAGCTATCTCTTGAGCAAAAGAATTTGTAGTGAAAATAAGGGGAGCTTGTTTGTGTGAATCGTGAAGCCTACTGGTGTGTCGTAGTGTTGTGGTGTCGTGGGCCCGCTCAAGGGCCCCAATATGTAGATGTTCTCTGCTGCATTCTTAGCCTTTCCAAGTATGAGAAGTTTGAACTTTTTGTTTGTTTTCTTTCTCTCTCTCTCTCTCTTTCTCTTTCCTGAAAAAAAATTTGCGGGCAATTTTTTTAAGAAGGGTGCAAGAGGGCATCGACAAATCTATCAGGGTTTGGGGTCCAGGGCCGTGGAAATCTTTTGAAGATAAAAAACCATTTCTTGGTTATCATTTGAGGCAAAGTAGTTTGAAATGTAAGTGGTTTGTCGGAAACTAAGGGGGCACGATGCACGGACCTTTCACCATCCCCGATTTGATTTATAATTTTTTAAACAAATGTTAACAGCACCGTTAGTTTATTTTGTTCATCTTACATTAAATAGAATGAGTGAGCATAATGCATGGTTGTTTTTCTTAACAAGTCGATCATAACGTTCTCATTTTTGCTCAATATCATATTTAAAATGATTTATTTACTTGTATATAGGTATTCTAAACATCTCGGCATCTTGAGATCAAGTACAACAGGCTTGGCAGTAGCTCAACACTTCGCCGCCCCTCCCCACTTCACAAAGGACATGACGGTGCGTTCTGGGAATCAAGACAACTGATGGACAACGCAAGACACCAGAGCAGGGATCATCCAGCAACCAGCTAGGTCTGCGGAAGTCACTGTGTTTGTGCCGTCACTATGAAGTCCAGGCCTGACAAAGGACATAACTCCAAAATGTTGGCATTGATTTTATTGGTAAGCACAATTTCACCTACATTTAAAGTTAGTATATTTATTCATCTGTGCTACACAGCATCTTCAGTATCTCTATATTTATATATTCATATGTATTAAGAATTGGGCCAACTTTATCAACTCATGGAAAATCCGAGAAAATCCAAAAAGTGTGTGATATAAACCCCCCCCCCCCTCCCCATCTTCTGCGAGATTTACACCAGGGATAGGCCAATGAGCAATCTTCTTGTACCTCTATTAGAGGGCGCCCTCATCTAATGATTTGTAAACATTTCACAGAAAGATCCACCTAAACGTTTTATAAACCCTGAGGTTGTATGTCTTTAAATTGACCTACAAATGTCAAGTAATAGGTAACTTTTCTTAGTTTCTGTATAAAACTGTAGTGTTGTAATAAAATAATAATAATAATAATATAACAAAATAGCTATAGTCTTAAAAAGCATGTGTATCTACCAATAAAGTTACTCACGGTGCTTTAACAAACAGAAACCTTTTAAGACAGGTTTTTGAATTTGTTTTATTATGAGACCAATTTAGGTAGCACCCTATTAGGGTTTTACAAGGTGCCATAGTGCATTCAGCAGCCACTGCCTGAAACATCGAGGTAAACCCCTTCTCTTAGCGATAAGTGTAACTGGGTTCTTTTACATGAAGTACACAACACACGGGACCTACTGCTTTACGTCCCATCCAAAGGACCAAGCAATAATACTAAAGTGTCTTGCTTAAGGAAACAAGTGTCGAGACTGGGACTCGAACCCACACTATGCTGATCAGAAACACCAGAACTTGAGTCTGGTGCTCTTAACTGCTTGGCCATGACACACCGCAAATAAAAGGAACTCCATATGTTACAGACTACATGATCTGACCTTTTTCACGAAACTGAGTACTTGTATTTGTTGATGTAGCAAAACAACAATTTTATGAAGGCCATTGAGACCAAGATTGAATTTTATGGACGTGAAAAACAAATTGACCCTATCACTTCTTACAGAAAATGTTAAAGTTTATTTAGGTACAGAATGTTAATGTTTCAGTAGACCACAACCTCTGGTAATCCAATCTATGCTAGATTCTCAAGACAAAAATCAAACAAGTGAAAGATTTTTTTAAAAGATCACACAAACTTCTTGGCATTTTGATCACCTCATCAGCAAGGTCTCACCCCAGCGAGATTAGATTTGATAATTCAGATTCTGTAAAAGCTTAAGGACTCTTTAACGAAAAATGAACGGGGTGGAAAAATGCCCAAACAAAAACAGAATCTATCATCAATAAACGGAACTCCGTATAGCTGGATCTCCCTGGCTGTGGAGATGTGGCTGCAATCCGCTAGCTGTTGATACCATTTGTGAACAAGCTACGTACCGCAAGCAACCATGAAATTTAATCTCATAAGTGCTGGGATGGTGCTACCAACTGTGAATTTGTAGCAGTTCCATTTTCCATTAGTTGCATTATGTGCCCCCACGATGAATATATATAGGCGTCTGATTTATTCTTAGTTTCTCCCGTTTCTTCCTCTCGATGCAGTTTCTCGGAGGTCATTCGGTCAGTGGATTAAGTAGTTAAGAGCAGATTTGAAGAACTGATACATATATTACTTCAACCAAAATTTTAGCAAATAAATTGAAGAAAAATATAGACTACCCTTCCTTCCCTGAAAGGAACATTTCTGAAACAGACAATAAAATACATTTGTATGTCTCGGATTAAAGTAACTAGAGAAAAAAATAAATGACTGCCTCGTGACCGAAATCTTTCTATAAAGCTGTACTGATGCAAGTTATCCTGAGCAACGTTTCTGTTTCAAATTCGGAGAAAATAGAATTAGCCGTTGCAAACTGCTTCACCAATCAAAAAGGACCTATGGTACAAATGCATAGTTAATAGCCTGACGTTTTGTGACCCTAGCAGAGTGTTTCTCAAAGGCTCTTCTCAGCTATAAACTATTTTTTCTATCAACTTTTTTTTATTTTAGAAAACACTGTCAGTCTGATGATCTTTGTCTTTAGCTATTAGGCCTAATGCACTGACAAAACTTGACAAAACATGACCTGGTTATTACACAGTAGTTTACAGATGGGCATGCATTTCAGTGCAATGTACACACTATTTAGTTCATTCCCTTTTAGCTGAATGTTCTCCTTTCAAATTCAATGTTGCACCAACTTGACCCCTGACCCCTGCTGCAATTATTACGTCTATCGAATTGTTGCGGAACACGCTGCTCATTACACAAGTTGAACTGGCTGGACTCTTGTCACCATGCATGCTCGATGGTCTAGTGATAAGACATCTGCTCTAGAATGACAGAGGTCGTGGGTTCGAGTCCCACCCGAGTAGTATGTCTGTGATTTTTGTCCACAGGGCTCAATAAGTGATTTTGTCAAATTAATTTGATACAATCCTACAATTCCTTGGCAAGGTACAAGTTGGGTGCACTTAATCATGCTCAATGTTCCTTTCTCCCAAACTCTAGACAACATGTTATATACACACGTTCGTTCATTGCCTGTCTCACCATTAGTATGTGTACAAAAACAGCTTTATGCAAATCAAGGTTTCAGGCACTAATTATCCATAAAGTTTGGCCAGTCACAGTTTGGGTTGGTCAGCCAAACAGATTAATAAAAAACTGTGGTGAGCACAATTAGAAGATGTTTTTGTTCTTCCCTCCAAGTCCAAGTGTAAAAGCACTGGATATAAGATGTGCTGAGAAAAAAGTGTCACCTTTTTATAAAAAAAATTCAGGTTGAAATTATGCAAAACTGGTTAAGTAGATCATGTTTTTCTCAAATGAATTCCCATTTTGATCACTTTCGTGTAAAACTTTTGTGTAAAATGTAATTTATTTGATATTCTTTCAGAGCGAAATTTGAAACATGTCATCGGACATTAAAAACAAATGGGTCTGTCCAAAGAGGATTTGTTTTGCTATTCAAAGGGTCAAATTCAATGCTGTTTTGATTGAGTATCATCAAAATTTAGGAGTTAACTGAAAATTCTCTGTGCCAAAATGTACAGACCATATATTTTTGACATGTGACGTCAACAAACGTTTTTGGATTTTGATGAAAATTGCACTTTAAAGTTATCAAACACAGCGGCCATATTTAGCGTGAGGTCAGAGACTTGTGTTTTTGTCTCTCCATTTTCATGAGGACACGATCTACTGGAAAATGAGTGCATCACAAAAAACTCAATTTGACCACGGAGCCCCTCTCTAAGAAATTGGACAGAGAGAAGTCAAATAAAGATCTACCCATGTTGTTTCGCAATGCTCTTTTTCCCTCTACTCGGAGACTAAACTGCCGTGAGATATCAAGTTTTACCATACAATAATTGAGCGGACCATGGGTAGTAAGTAATTAGCTTAAGTGAATAAATGAATTTCTGGCACAGTATGACAGCATGTGAGAAATGGCAGAGCCCAGAATTATGACAACTGTAATGGGATTATGAAATATCTCATTTGAAAACCAAAATAGTTTCCTGTTGCCAGGGAGAGTTAATGTGACGATTATAAAACCAAAATTACTTGTGAAATGCCAGAAATGCTTAAAATATGCATGGTGGCTACAATCTTGGTCTTAACGTGGGTAGGTATACACGTTCAAACCGGGACCTATAACAAAAGAGGACAATAGGGCCCCCGGTTGGGGAAAGGTCCCTGGTCGGAGAGCAGGTAGACAAACCAATGGGAGCTGTGGCCAAACAAGAGGTCCCCAATTACAGGTGTTAACACACTTTCATGCTTTTGTGTGGGCTGTGGGTTAAACGAACTAGCTTCTTGCAGTTTCAGCATTATTACAATTTAACTTCTGCATTAATATGTTAAACTTTTATTCTGATCTTATTATATGTCGGACTTTTCAAAACAGATTCAAATAATTTTGAGCTGACTTACAAAATTGGTTTCAAGGGGCATTGGTTTTAAGGTGTTGTTGTTGTTGGGGGGGGGGGTAGGTTTTTTTGTTATGAAAAAGACAACTAAAAACAATGCTGACTTTTTCTTATGTTTTTATGTTTTAACATAAACTTGTTTATGGTTTGATGTTTGGATAATTTGTCTACTCACTCGAGCCATGTCTTGCCCTTTTCTAAGTTGCTTTTCTAATATTTCCGTGATGACCTTTGTAAAACTAATGTTTTTTTATTATACCGTCTGCCTTTAATTTGGTGTGAATCGGTTTGAAATCAAGTTGAAAGAAGAAACAGAGTGCATACTAACTTAAAAAGATATGATATCATTTTTAAAGCCATACACTATGTTAAACTAAAGTATTTGAAGTAGGTGAATCATGCACTACATTGAAACTCAGTGTGGTTGGGACCAACTTGGTTCTGGAAATTTGAACATGAGCGAGACCTGCACAGTCTTTAGATGTCTCCGTTTTCAGGTTTCCTTGTACAATTTTAGTTTGGCATTTGATATTTGGACTGTCACCAATAACTGCATATCCTCTTAAGACATAAATTTCATAGCATGAAGTTGCGAGCTGTATTTCCCAGCGCTGGCTGGCTGAAACAAAAGAAAGGCATAAGAGCATCTGTTGTCATTTTTCATAATTTGCTATATTTGTAGCCATGCCAACAAATCAATCTGGAGTCAGTTTGGTTTTAGCTCAAACCCCTGAACAATTGATATCCATTTCTGAAAGAGGGATTTATTAGAACAAGAGGTATTCTGTAACAGACTGTATTGCTTTATGAGTCAAAACTTACATAAATTTTAAAACTAAATTTTAAAGAAATGATTAATAACAATAAAAACCCTTTGTTTCCTAAACAGCACACTGTCAATTTATAGAATATATTTCATAGTTAGCTGTTTATTTTTTTAGAAAGTGGAACTAGCTGTTGCAAACTGCTTACCAACCAAAAGGACCTATGGTGTAAATGCAATAGTTAGTGGCCTGACATTTCGACCCTAGCAGAGTCTTTCTCAAAGGCTAATATGAAGTCTGTTTGGTTTTAGCTTAAAACCTGAATGCTTGACATCCATTTTGAAATAATAATAACAATAATCAATATACATAGTTCTTATATAGCACTTTATCACACCTGATGGGCGTCTCAGAGCGCTCAGTATTTTTTCCTGCAATGTGCGAAGCTACGTTTTGAAGTATGAGACCTATTCCTTTACATAGCACCATGTAATGGTTTACAAGGTGCTGTGGTGCAATATGCTGCCGATCAAACAGGAACACCTTCTCTTAACGATAAGTGCACTGGGTTCTTTTACATGCCTTACACAACACATTAATCAGGATTTATTTTGTAGGTAACTTTTGCTTTCTTCAGCACACGCACTCTATTTTTTGTATCCCTGCAGAGACATCTTTTGTTCTTTCCTTTGTCCCTGTAGTTAACAACCTCCCATAGACTTTGTACACAAAATTCCTTGTGGAGCAACACAGTTTTTAGAATTTCCCTATGGAGACCCTTTGTTTTCCCTTTTCTGTTTTGGTCTCGGTCTCCATAAGGTAGTGAAAGTGAAATCACACTGTCAGGTTTTTTGTGTACCAGTGTCTTAATATATACCTGTGGTAGTGGCACTATCCTGCGATTGTACTCCAACTTGACAATATTTCATCTGTCAATCTCTTGAGAACCCACTTAGTTTCCTTAGCGACAATTGCATCATCATTGACCACTGGTCAACGACGCAGCAGCTTTTTTATCCTCTTGGTTTTAGCATGTATTGACCACAAAAAAGCCTGACTAAAATATTTGACAGTCCAGGCACTCCATCGGCAGCCGGCGCTGTATTTTTAGTCCTAAGGATTCTTAACATTGACAGGGGTCATTCAAAGCATTCCAGCATCAAACACGGCTCCAGAATGAAGACTGTCAATAGGTGGCGCTTCAGTTTTAGGATTGTCTCAGTTATTCAGAGAGAGATGAGGGTTTTTCAACCTCATATTCAAGTTCCTTTTGCAGGAAGATACAGACACGATATCCTTCCTACTTGTGTCCGTTTTCCTTTTTCTTTTTCTTTTTTTGCCCTTGGAAAAATCAGAAAAATTGTTATTAATGAGGCCTGAAAAGTCTATTAGAGCCTACATTTTGTGTACGTGTAGCCCTTGTACTCGATAGAATATCATGCCTGAGAAGAGTAAATGTCAAATTGTTGACAATTATGTCATCAATAAAACAACTTAATCCAGTTGAGGGTAAAGGTCTGATGTTGTTTACTTGAAAACACAATTGCTTCCTCATCTCTAACTACTGTTTTAATGCAACTCTTATAGTTAATTTCTAGAGAAATTGAAGTGTGAATGTTGCATACATTAATTCTTTTAACTTTGCTCTAACAGTGGTAATTTCTAATTTGTTTTGCCGGTGAACTAACAAAAGAACTTATTGTGTTTTCTTAGACAAGTAGTCACTCTTTCCAGCTTCAAAACTAACTTGAAATCACACTTGGTTAGTTTAGGCTTTAAGATATAAGATTGGTAAGGTTAAAAAACATTGTTTAATTTTAGTCTGAAAGCTTACTGATTATGAAGTTCATACTAGAACCGTTTATTTCTGTGAAATATGTCCCTGTAGAATGGAGTCATATTCGAGAAAACTGTATCTGAAAACTTTTAAAACGCAACAGCTGATTCCGGATGCTACAACCAAAATTAAGGACAATGTGTTTACATGATGAAAATTGTGCATGGTTTTTTAACTATTTTCTTCTGACTCATACAATGGATAAAGCCCAAATTTTCACAGGTTTGTAATTTCACGTATGTGGTTGATCACACAAAACATTAACACTGTCTGCAACTACCAATCCTGTATAATACCTGTAGGTACCATCATTAGTAGAGTTCTGTTTTTTATGTGCCAGGAGTGTCTTTCTGACAGACATGGTGCACTACAAATGTCCATTATTATCAATACTGTTATTAAATCATAACATGGTATGTCTGGCAAAATAGTTTTATATAGTTTTTTAGAATTGTCTGAGATTAGTGCAGAGGATAATGTCGTCGTGTCAGTTCAAAAACATCTTATCTTCTAATTTAGCACTGATGTTAAGCAGGATTTTCATAATTCGCTTAAAATTGCCAGGATGTCCACAAAAAAAGTACACACTGAGATACAGCGTTTTTGCACGGAGCATTTTCATGGGAGATACAACATTCTTGCAAAATCGAGGTGTGTTTTTGCATTGACGCATTGATGTTTAGTTCAAATCCAGGACACTTAAATCCTTGATGTGGATAGCAGTTGGTGATTTATAGCAACTCTACAGGTTCATGTAGGTTTTTTGTCGTATCCTAAAGGTCTAAATTTAGGACCCGTTTCTTTGGATCGATAGGTTATTTTTATCCTTGTACTGATTGGTCTGACATCTTATCATCGGATCATACAAATTCCTGTCCACAAGGTTTCTTTCATATCTTCTATTTCTTTATTAAGTTATTCAAGGAATTAGATTAAAGACTTAAAAAATAAGGCAGAGAATCGGTAATTCAAATTGAATTAGACTTTCTAATTCACTTTAGAAACAAACTGAATGTAAAGCTGATAATGTTATCAGGTTTTCACTGAAATGCAGTTTTAAGGGGTGCTTCTATTTTTAGAGTCTATTGATATCGTTCTGCTAAATCCATGACTACAGTTGTAGAAACTGTTTTGCATTTATATACAAACGATCAGATAAAACTATGGAATCTTAATTAGAAGAGTCATTTTCTCCTTAGGCATAATTTATTTTACTTTCACCAGGAAATCAGTTGTTGGGACAGGATGGTTAATGACAGAGATTTTTACAGCTTTCATTCATCAAGCTGACTTAGGGTCGTTCTTGTGTATTTCTATTCAAAAGCTAACTCGTTATAGAGATGGTAATGATAATCAACATCCTGTGAAATTATTTCATCTGAAATGCCCCCGTTGATTAGAAATCAATAAAAAAAAACACCATCAGAATCTGAGAGATGATTCATGCATGAATCATTTCTCAGATTTCTGAGGGTTGGTGTCCCCTCCTGACTGCTGCATAGAGAGTTGTGGTTGGTACCCGCTGTCACCCCTCTAAATGTGGATGGATTTGATGCTCTTGTGAAAATACTGTGAGAGTTTTTTTGCTGTTTTCTCAACAACAGCCGCTGTATTCAGCTGTAACATTCACATGTGACTTTTATTGTGTCTTTCTTGATTATTTTGTCAATAAGTTAGCATTAGTTGACAAAAACCAACCTATGACCTTATCTTTACAACTCTTTTAGTGCTTATATTGACCAATTACAGAAGTTCAGGTCATTTCTTTCCCCATGTCCATGGGTGACGAACAGTAGTGTTTTATTAAGGTCAGACTATTTTTAGAAGTCACCAAATGTCACGGAGCATTCGTAAATACATTCAACATAGACCAGAAAGGCACTGCTGCACTTTGAAATGAAAAACCCAAGCCTAAGCTACCTCAACTTCCTGAAATTATAAACCTTACAACAATATTGACCCTTGCGTTTTATCATGGGGTACTCTGCAGCAGTAGAAACATTTGGAACGACCCTTCACTTCCAATAAATTCTAGCCCATGCTTTGGTTGTGGTCTCTTGAATTCGGTAGCATAATATTCCTTTGGTTGTAGCCAAGTACGTATGCCACGAGTGCAGAGGTAATGTTCGTCTTGCATAAACACTCACTGGACAACATTATATTGCCCAACCATCTGAATTGTTTTTTCACCGAGTCAAAATTAAACATTATGAAAGCAACGCTGAGTGTTTGGTTGCTGTATCTCTGTAAGAACAGGAAGACAGGCAACCAGGAAAAGGGAGACCTTTTTGTGGATACGAACAGCAGGTATGCGGTTAAGTCTTGACAAACGTCTTGCACTTCAGACAGCCAAGTCTGCTTTCAATTCTTAATGGAACCTGGAATGCCAATATTTGATCTTTTTTTGCTGGAAAAAGCCTCTCGCCCGCTTTGAACTCAGCTAGACAGCAACCTTTCCTATTAAGACCTGTGCTCCGGTTTAATATTGCTTGCATGTTGTCCAGTATTAGTCTTAAATCCCAGAAAAACTTAAAGGCTTACAACTTTGTCCTGTCTTCGAGGAAACCTTCAAACTCTTTGAAAAAAAATT
Organism: Pisaster brevispinus; assembly: GCA_023634235.1. Classification (NCBI taxonomy): domain Eukaryota; kingdom Metazoa; phylum Echinodermata; class Asteroidea; order Forcipulatida; family Asteriidae; genus Pisaster; species Pisaster brevispinus. The sequence continues at coordinate 16,653,612 of JAMKCF010000013.1, forward strand.
CAATTCCATTTTTGGAAAAGACCTAGTTGCATAATTTTTGAATAAGTTTCTGAACTCTTACCTAACATCTGATGGAAATGTTCTCATCTCTGAGAAATGTAACAGAACATAGTGCAAGGGAAGCTCTCAAATAATGATGCGCTGTTTGTGTGCACGTTTGGGTGTACATGCACACACACTGTGTATTCTGACCTCTAATGTATAACACATGGCTATAAAACAGTCTTTTCCATTGGATATGACTTGCTGTCCTGTAAAATGGCAACTGGTTACGATTAACCAATCATCATTCATGTTACATCAATGGAAAGAGGAAATATTCAGCTTCAAGAGGCCGTTTGATCCATAAACCTGCACTGCGCAGTACATGAGCTATGGTAATTCAAGATGAGTGGATCATGACAGTTTGTAGGTTTTTATAACTAACTGCATTGGCTTCAGAAGGACTTGTTCAACTGAAAAAGGCAACTTGTTCCCCTACAAATAACTTATATTATTTATGATTTAAAAGAGAATCTATTTTCTTTATAAAAGTGATTGATCCATAGAGTTTGCTTCTAGCGAACTCAAGATACTCAAATTATACCAAAATTTGCATCTGTAAAACTACATTTGCACGCACTGTGGCACTGGACACATCGCACAATGCCAATGAGGGCTATGATCTGTTATGATGATGCTGCAATTTGTTTCAAGAAGCTCATGTTATCGTAGAACTTGACATTTTCTTGTAAGAATAGAGCCTTCAAAACGATGCACCCACATTGAAAACGGGATAGTTGGAACTGTATTTCTGATTTAAAGTTAACTTCTTCTTATTGAGTTTAGGTTGTGTGACCGATAACATTGCAGTGACAGTCAAGGCAGGGCTGCTTTTTTAGCTTGAAAATCTTTATTTCCGATAATCAAAAATTATGACTACACCATGATTTCAAATATTTGTTTGTAAACATTAACACCTCATGATTTAATTTAAAGGAAATATCTTCCTTCCTTTATTCAGGTCATTAATAATCCATGGCATCAAAAATAATACTTTAAAATAATCAACTTCATAGCTTCGTGGTTTCCTAAATCTTTGAGAATAAAAACCTTGTCAAATATTTGTGACCTTTAAACTAATAAACGGTTATAATTCTTTTACTAACAATATTTCCAGAGCTTGGTTAAGATGTACTTAAACAGTTAAAAAATAACTTGTCGCAAAATAAATGTGTCATTAACAATATAACGTACAGCAAGCTTATGGCTTTTTAAAACTAATTTCTCAGTTGAACTTGGTCAGCTTTCAAATTAAATATTTTTGTAGGTTAAAAAACACACACTCATAAGTCAGGCTTTAATCTTTTAAAGATCCGAAAGGGAGTTTTGAGCTATTAAGCTTAGAGTGTGTTTCATACACAGCTGATAATAACTGAAAGGTTTCAACCACGTTTTTCCAACCGTGTAAAAAAAAAAACACATTTCAAAATCATTTATAGACCAAAGAATCCAGTGTTTTGCCATTAATAGTCAACTGTGTTGAACCCAAAACACTGCAGAGCCCATATTGTTGCACCATTTAAAAAAAAATAATAATGCAATATAGACCATTCTTTTCTGACTTAATACCTTTATGTAAAAAACTGTGAACCCTATTCATTTCGCACGATTTAAATCTTGTTGATTGATGTCGAGAAAATATCCTGACTTTTCCATAATTTGGCTGAAATGTCCTCGTAGTGTTATGCTCTTAATTGAAATATCAAATAAGATTAGCTTAAATTAACTATTGACCAATACTGACCCTTAGGTAATGCTTAGAATTTAGCACAAAGTCTACATAATTAATTTGTATCAATTAAGTTTTACAGTGGAAAGCATTGTCGGCTCATCTGCAATAATTGTCAGTCCTTGTGGCTTAACGGTAGAGCACCTGTCTTGAAGACAGAGAGTGTAGGTTCGAATCCTACCGAGGACCAGTTCTTGCAGAATGACCTAATGCTATTAAAGGTATTATACAGGATTGGTAGAGCTGACAAAATAGTCGCAGACAGTGTTCATGTTATGAGTGATTAACCATAAACATGAAACAACAAACCTGTGAACATTTGGGCTTGATCCGTTGTGAGTCTGGAGAAAATAGTGAAAAACCATGCACAATTTTCAGCATGTAAACATATTGTCCTTATAATTTCAGTGTAACAACCAAAATCAGCTGTTGCATTTTTTTTTAGGTTTTCAGATACAGTTTACTTGAATATGACTTCATTTCAGAGGGAAATATTTCACATGGGGAAAAATGGTTCTAGTATGAACTTTGTAAGCTTTTAGTCTAACGTTAAACAGTGTTGTTTTTTGTATCCTTACCAATCCTGTATAATACCTTTAAAATTGACTTTGCCATAAATGACTTGCACAAACATATTGCAACATAGTTGTTTTAGGTACAAATATTAAAATCATAAACACCATCAATTATAATACATTCTTCTTCCGGAATAAATCACCTGCTATAAGTCTGGTTTAGTCATAGCGCAAGTTATATTATATAATAAGCTATAATCATTAAGACAAAAAAACAATGAAAGAACATGACTTTGAAATTGCAGGCATAAACAAAATCTGCCTTTAAAAAAATGACACTCTACAGTAAGATGTTAGATTTTCTTGACCTTTGTAACTTTAAGATCTAAGATGTTAATTCTACTAAGCTACTACCCTTTTTATCGTCTACTTTTTTTTTTAAAGTAAGTATTCTTCCCTGAATGAGAGACTTGTGACTAATTCTTGCTTCAAAGTAACAAAGTTTATACAGTATATATTCTCCTCTCAGTTTTTGGCTCTTACTAATAATAATAGAAAGTATAAGTTCATTAAAATAGTTGGTCAAGTAAAGAAAAATCTGGATATTTTTGTTATTTTTTAATTCTTTTATTTTGGTTTATGTATCCAGAGGTCAGATGTGTCATAGATAGCCAAAAGTGTTTGCAGCGTTTACATTCACAGTTTCGATATCAAACTTAACCTTTAACCTTTACTCCTCCATTGCTTGCCTTAGACCCTTGTGAATTGTTGGAGAAGTGGGCTGTCAAGTTGGATGTGAACGTCTGACCCCTGGTACGAAGCACAAGTCGAAAATCTGCTGAAATCACTTCAGACTGAGTACATGCTTTACAGGTAACCATCAACTTGATTCGTAAACAAAGTAGCTGTGATTAAACAGAAGTGTCGAAAGGAAAGTACAGGATTTCTTACAATAACTTTTGTAAATGTCATTTTCAATTTCCATTTATAATCAACTGTCATAAGTAAACATTTTAAATGCGGCTTCCTTATCATAAATACACACATACAATGGTCCTGAATAAGCGTTGAAATATTTGTTAAACAGCTTTGAGTATAACTCATATCTAAAATCACAATCCATGATTCTTGAACAAAGATTTTTAGTTAACAAAGTTATCGAAATCAAATTAATACTAAGTAAATTACTCTTCAATTCATTGAAAGCCCAAATCATTCCTCTCAGCCTCTGTTATACATAATTTTTCTTTTTCTTATTAAAACGAGTCATATTTATTTTATACGATCATCAAAACAGTTGTCATGCCAATTACAGTGTAGCCATTTCCAATTAGAGCCAGTGTCTGCAATAGCAATGATTAGATACACTGAATTAGCCAAAGCCCTAACTGTAAGTCAATTCAAGTGTTTATATCAATACATTCATCATGCTGCGGCCATTTCTGTCATGTTCCCTTAATCTATTGATGAGTATAGCACTGGTATAGAAAAGGATCCAGACTACGATTTCTTCCAGCCTCATTTTGGTTATACACTAATACTATGAGGGGGGAGGGGACAAGATGGCTGCAGCATAATAAAGAGTTCTTTGTTTGGTTCATGTAGGAGCTTTTCCAAACTTAGGCCTTAGTCTCTGGCTCTGACTTGGGCTCTATCATCGATGCTTCGACATCAACTAGAGCTCTGAGCCGAGGTTTGGAGAAGAAAAAAAACCTACTCTCCACCATGAAGATTATCCTATTGTCCAATAGCCAGGGCCCAATCTCGTTGAGCTACTCTGCAGATAATGTTTCTTATCAAAGTCATCTGCTTAGAAAATGTCAGTGATGACACAGGCGTAACCAATGTACATTGCATGGCCATTTTGGCTTATAACTCGTTCTGCTTAGCTTACTTTATTTCCAGCTCAGGTGATGGCATCAAATAACCTCACTTTATTCCTACCATGATGTGTACAAACATTTCACCACACATCAACTGGGACAATATGTGCATCTCCCAAGAGGGCTTTTCCTACTTGGCCACCATCTTGAGGAGTCACAGAACTGACATCTGCTTTGTCAGGTTGCATTACAGACAATGCACATGTCACTTATGATCATTGCATGGTTCCGAATACTCGCACCATGTCATCTGCGATGCTTCCCAACATCACAGACTGGTAGCTAAACCCACCTGCAATGATTGCACTCCGTTGAAACAAACGGACTTCATTGCACAGAACAATGTTACATTCTTCCATCATTGTAATGTATTTCATCAATGAAAGCATTCACAAAAATTGCAAAGTCCAGTTTATTTATTTATTTATCAGATTTTTAGCACTATTTTAATGTCATATGACTTGACCGATCATGTCCATTTGACGTATCTAATAAAAACTGTCCTTCTGTTATAATTTTGATTGATTACATGTTCAAAAAACACCAGTCACTAACTATTATTAATAACTCTTTATCAGCAAGTCATATTAAAAGCACACACTATAGTTGCCCGTGTAAAGTGATCGTACCTTACATCAAAAGCTTGTGAACAAATCCGTTTCACATTTTGTGCTACCTGCCTTGAGCACACAGTTTGCGATTTTTTGCCGTTAAACCTACATTACTTCCATTCATGTTCACATCCACAATTACATATACATACATATAACGCCTACAAGGAAAAGAGTGGAATGTTATATACTTTACACTAAACATACAGTGACCTAAAAAATGTACACTAACTGACTGAAAAACTTGTTTTCGAGGGGGGCGGGGAACATTTTTTTGTTAAATATCAAAACAGCTATTTTTTTTTTATTACTCTTGTTAACGAGTCTTGCATATATATCACTTCTCTTGGAAGATGTGTAAGATTAAACAGAGAAGAAAAAGGAAGAGGTTTCAATGAAAAGAGGGGGGAGGGGTCAAGATACACACTAGGAAAGACAATTGTCAAATCTGAGATTACAAAAAGACATTTAGGTGCATTGTCGGTAAATTCAGGTTCTCTTGTGTAGCCAGATCGCAGCAAATCTTTCTGCTAACTTTTGCACTCCTAACATGTATAAGTTTATATTGAGCTTGTGTTCAGATTTTGGCTTATTTTCCAACTATCGATATTTCTCAGTAGATGCTACCCCAAGTGAAAAAAAGGCATCAGAGGAGCCTACTGCATGATTTTAGGGCTCAAAATCCCATTTAAAAAATCTGCCAAAAATTGATAAAATTGCTGGACTTACCCCTTATGATTTTTTCAGATTTTGGCCTATTTTGCAAGTTTCAATATTTCCCTAAATAAGGCCTATATCCTACCTCAAGTTATATAAAATGACATCAGAGGAGCCTACTGCATCATTTGAGGGCACAAAATCGCAACTTAAAAATGTGCCCAAATTCGATAAAATTGCTGGACTTACCCCTTATGCTTTTTTCAGTTTTTGGCCTATTTTTAAAGATTCAATATTTCCCTAAATAAGGCGTATATCCTACCTCAAGTTACATAAAATGGCATCAGAGGAGCCTACTGCATCATTTGAGGGCACAAAATCGCATTAAAAAAATCGGCCAAAAATTGATAAAATTGCTGGACTTACCCCTTATGATTTTTTCAGATTTTGGCCTATTTTGCAAGTTTCAATATTTCCCTAAATAAGGCCTATATCCTATGTCAAGTTACATAAAATGGCATCAGAGGAGCCTACTGCATCATTTGAGGGCACAAAATCGCATTAAAAAAATCGGCCAAAAATTGATAAAATTGCTGGACTTACCCCTTATGATTTTTTCAGATTTTGGCCTATTTTGCAAGTTTCAATATTTCCCTAAATAAGGCGTATATCCTATGTCAAGTTACATAAAATGGCATCAGAGGAGCCTACTGCATCATTTGAGGGCACAAAATCGCATTAAAAAAATCGGCCAAAAATTGATAAAATTGCTGGACTTACCCCTTATGATTTTTTCAGATTTTGGCCTATTTTGCAAGTTTCAATATTTCCCTAAATAAGGCCTATATCCTATGTCAAGTTACGTAAAATGGCAGAGGAGCCTACTGCATCATTTTAGGGCACAAAATCTCATTTAAAAAATCGGCCAAAAATTGATAAAATTGCTGGACTTACCCCTTATGATTTTTTCAGATTTTGGCCTATTTTGCAAGTTTCAATGTTTCCCTAAATAAAGCCTATATCCTATGTCAAGTTACATAAAATGGCATCAGAGGAGCCTACTGCATCATTTTAGGGCACAAAATCGCATTAAAAAAATCGACCAAAAATTGATAAAATTGCTGGACTTAACCCTTATGATTTTTTCAGATTTTGGCCTATTTTGCAAGTTTCAATATTTCCCTAAATAAAGCCTATATCCTACCTCAAGTTACATAAAATGGCATCAGAGGAGCCTACTGCATCATTTGAGGGCACAAAATCGCATTTAAAAAATCGGCCAAAAATTGATAAAATTGCTGGACTTACCCCTTATGATTTTTTCAGATTTTGGCCTATTTTGCAAGTTTCAATATTTCCCTAAATAAGGCCTATATCCTATGTCAAGTTACATAAAATGGCATCAGAGGAGCCTACTGCATCATTTGAGGGCACAAAATCGCATTTAAAAAATCGGCCAAAAATTGATAAAATTGCTGGACTTACCCCTTATGATTTTTTCAGATTTTTGCCTATTTCGCAAGTTTCAATATTTTCCTAAATAAGGCCTATATCCTATGTCAAGTTACGTAAAATGGCATCAGAGGAGCCTACTGCATCATTTTAGGGCACAAAATCGCATTTAAAAAATCGGCCAAAAATTGATAAAATTGCTGGACTTTTACCCCTTATGATTTTTTCAGATTTTGGCCTATTTTGCAAGTTTCAATATTTCCCTAAATAAAGCCTATATCCTACCTCAAGTTACATAAAATGGCATCAGAGGAGCCTACTGCATCGTTTTAGGGCACAAAATCGCAACTTAAAAATGTGCCCAAATTCGATAAAATTGCTGGACTTACCCCTTATGCTTTTTTCAGTTTTTGGCCTATTTTGCAAGTTTCAATGTTTCCCTAAATAAAGCCTATATCCTATGTCAAGTTACATAAAATGGCATCAGAGGAGCCTACTGCATCATTTTAGGGCACAAAATCTCATTTAAAAAATCGGCCAAAAATTGATAAAATTGCTGGACTTACCCCTTATGATTTTTTCAGATTTTGGCCTATTTTGCAAGTTTCAATATTTCCCTAAATAAAGCCTATATCCTACCTCAAGTTACATAAAATGGCATCAGAGGAGCCTACTGCATCATTTGAGGGCACAAAATCGCATTTAAAAAATCGGCCAAAAATTGATAAAATTGCTGGACTTACCCCTTATGATTTTTTCAGATTTTGGCCTATTTTGCAAGTTTCAATATTTCCCTAAATAAGGCCTATATCCTATGTCAAGTTACATAAAATGGCATCAGAGGAGCCTACTGCATCATTTTAGGGCACAAAATCGCATTTAAAAAATCGGCCAAAAATTGATAAAATTGCTGGACTTACCCCTTATGATTTTTTCAGATTTTGGCCTATTTTGCAAGTTTCAATATTTCCCTAAATAAGGCCTATATCCTATGTCAAGTTACATAAAATGGCATCAGAGGAGCCTACTGCATCATTTGAGGGCACAAAATCGCATTTAAAAAATCGGCCAAAAATTGATAAAATTGCTGGACTTACCCCTTATGATTTTTTTCAGATTTTGGCCTATTTTGCAAGTTTCAATATTTCCCTAAATAAAGCCTATATCCTATGTCAAGTTACGTAAAATGGCATCAGAGGAGCCTACTGCATCATTTTAGGGCACAAAATGGCATTTAAAAAATCGGCCAAAAATTGATAAAATTGCTGGACTTACCCCTTATGATTTTTCCAGATTTTGGCCTATTTTGCAAGTTTCAATATTTCCCTAAATAAGGCGTATATCCTATGTCAAGTTACATAAAATGGCATCAGAGGAGCCTACTGCATCATTTTAGGGCACAAAATCGCATAAAAAAAATCGGCCAAATATTGATATAATTGCTGGACTTACCCCTTATGATTTTTTCAGATTTTTGCCTATTTCGCAAGTTTCAATATTTTCCTAAATAAGGCCTATATCCTATGTCAAGTTACGTAAAATGGCATCAGAGGAGCCTACTGCATCATTTTAGGGCACAAAATCGCATTTAAAAAATCGGCCAAAAATTGATAAAATTGCTGGACTTACCCCTTATGATTTTTTCAGATTTTGGCCTATTTTGCAAGTTTCAATATTTCCCTAAATAAAGCCTATATCCTTCCTCAAGTTACATAAAATGGCATCAGAGGAGCCTACTGCATCATTTGAGGGCACAAAATCGCATTAAAAAAATCGGCCAAAAATTGATAAAATTGCTGGACTTACCCCTTATGATTTTTTCAGATTTTGGCCTATTTTGCAAGTTTCAATATTTCCCTAAATAAGGCCTATATCCTATGTCAAGTTACGTAAAATGGCATCAGAGGAGCCTACTGCATCATTTTAGGGCACAAAATCGCATTTAAAAAATCGGCCAAAAATTGATAAAATTGCTGGACTTAACCCTTATGATTTTTTCAGATTTTGGCCTATTTTGCAAGTTTCAATATTTCCCTAAATAAAGCCTATATCCTACCTCAAGTTACATAAAATGGCATCAGAGGAGCCTACTGCATCATTTGAGGGCACAAAATCGCATTAAAAAAATCGGCCAAAAATTGATAAAATTGCTGGACTTACCCCTTATGATTTTTCCAGATTTTGGCTTATTTTGCAAGTTTCAATATTTCCCTAAATAAGGCGTATATCCTATGTCAAGTTACATAAAATGGCATCAGAGGAGCCTACTGCATCATTTTAGGGCACAAAATCGCATAAAAAAAATCGGCCAAATATTGATATAATTGCTGGACTTACCCCTTATGATTTTTTCAGATTTTGGCCTATTTTGCAAGTTTCAATATTTTCCTAAATAAGGCCTATATCCTATGTCAAGTTACGTAAAATGGCATCAGAGGAGCCTACTGCATCATTTTAGGGCACAAAATCGCATTTAAAAAATCGGCCAAAAATTGATAAAATTGCTGGACTTACCCCTTATGATTTTTTCAGATTTTGGCCTATTTTGCAAGTTTCAATATTTCCCTAAATAAAGCCTATATCCTACCTCAAGTTACATAAAATGGCATCAGAGGAGCCTACTGCATCATTTGAGGGCACAAAATCGCATTAAAAAAATCGGCCAAAAATTGATAAAATTGCTGGACTTACCCCTTATGATTTTTTCAGATTTTGGCCTATTTTGCAAGTTTCAATGTTTCCCTAAATAAGGCCTATATCCTATGTCAAGTTACGTAAAATGGCATCAGAGGAGCCTACTGCATCATTTTAGGGCACAAAATCGCATTTAAAAAATCGGCCAAAAATTGATAAAATTGCTGGACTTACCCCTTATGATTTTTTCAGATTTTGGCCTATTTTGCAAGTTTCAATGTTTCCCTAAATAAGGCCTATATCCTATGTCAAGTTACGTAAAATGGCATCAGAGGAGCCTACTGCATCATTTTAGGGCACAAAATCGCATTTAAAAAATCGGCCAAAAATTGATAAAATTGCTGGACTTACCCCTTATGATTTTTTCAGATTTTGGCCTATTTTGCAAGTTTCAATGTTTCCCTAAATAAAGCCTATATCCTATGTCAAGTTACATAAAATGGCATCAGAGGAGCCTACTGCATCATTTTAGGGCACAAAATCGCATTAAAAAAATCACCAAAAATTGAAAAAATTGCTGGACTTACCCCTTATGATTTTTTCAGATTTTGGCCTATTTTGCAAGTTTCAATATTTCCCTAAATAAAGCCTATATCCTACCTCAAGTTACATAAAATGGCATCAGAGGAGCCTACTGCATCATTTGAGGGCACAAAATCGCATTAAAAAAATCGGCCAAAAATTGATAAAATTGCTGGACTTACCCCTTATGATTTTTTCAGATTTTGGCCTATTTTGCAAGTTTCAATATTTCCCTAAATAAGGCCTATATCCTATGTCAAGTTACGTAAAATGGCATCAGAGGAGCCTACTGCATCATTTTAGGGCACAAAATCGCATTAAAAAAATCGGCCAAAAATTGATAAAATTGCTGGACTTACCCCTTATGATTTTTTCAGATTTTGGCCTATTTTGCAAGTTTCAATATTTTCCTAAATAAGGCCTATATCCTATGTCAAGTTACGTAAAATGGCATCAGAGGAGCCTACTGCATCATTTGAGGGCACAAAATCGCATTTAAAAAATCGGCCAAAAATTGATAAAATTGCTGGACTTACCCCTTATGATTTTTTCAGATTTTGGCCTATTTTGCAAGTTTCAATATTTCCCTAAATAAAGCCTATATCCTATGTCAAGTTACACAAAATGGCATCAGAGGAGCCTACTGCATCATTTGAGGGCACAAAATCGCATTTAAAAATCAGCCAAAAATTGATAAAATTGCTGGACTTACCCCTTATGATTTTTTCAGATTTTGGCCTATTTTGCAAGTTTCAATATTTCCCTAAATAAGGCCTATATCCTATGTCAACTTACGTAAAATGGCATCAGAGGAGCCTACTGCATCATTTTAGGGCACAAAATCGCATTTAAAAAATCGGCCAAAAATTGATAAAATTGCTGGACTTACCCCTTATGATTTTTTCAGATTTTGGCCTATTTTGCAAGTTTCAATATTTCCCTAAATAAGGCCTATATCCTATGTCAAGTTACATAAAATGGCATCAGAGGAGCCTACTGCATCATTTTAGGGCACAAAATCGCATTAAAAAAATCGGCCAAAAATTGATAAAATTGCTGGACTTACCCCTTATGATTTTTCCAGATTTTGGCCTATTTTGCAAGTTTCAATATTTCCCTAAATAAAGCCTATATCCTATGTCAAGTTACACAAAATGGCATCAGAGGAGCCTACTGCATCATTTTAGGGCACAAAATCGCATTAAAAAAATCGGCCAAAAATTGATAAAATTGCTGGACTTACCCCTTATGATTTTTTCAGATTTTGGCCTATTTTGCAAGTTTCAATATTTCCCTATATAAAGCCTATATCCTACCTCAAGTTACATAAAATGGCATCAGAGGAGCCTACTGCATCATTTTAGGGCACAAAATCGCATTAAAAAAATCGGCCAAAAATTGATAAAATTGCTGGACTTACCCCTTATGATTTTTTCAGATTTTGGCCTATTTTGCAAGTTTCAATATTTCCCTAAATAAAGCCTATATCCTACCTCAAGTTACATAAAATGGCATCAGAGGAGCCTACTGCATCATTTGAGGGCACAAAATCGCATTTAAAAAATCGGCCAAAAATTGATAAAATTGCTGGACTTACCCCTTATGATTTTTTCAGATTTTGGCCTATTTTGCAAGTTTCAATATTTCCCTAAATAAAGCCTATATCCTATGTTAAGTTACATAAAAGGCATCAGAGGAGCCTACTGCATCATTTTAGGGCACAAAATCGCATTTAAAAAATCGGCCAAAAATTGATAAAATTGCTGGACTTACCCCTTATGATTTTTTCAGATTTTGGCCTATTTTGCAAGTTTCAATATTTCCCTAAATAAAGCCTATATCCTATGTTAAGTTACATAAAAGGCATCAGAGGAGCCTACTGCATCATTTTAGGGCACAAAATCGCATTAAAAAAATCGGCCAAAAATTGATAAAATTGCTGGACTTACCCCTTATGATTTTTTCAGATTTTGGCCTATTTTGCAAGTTTCAATATTTCCCCAAATAAGGCCTATATCCTACCTCAAGTTACATAAAAAGGCATCAGAGGAGCCTACTGCATCATTTAAGGGCACAAAATCGCATTAAAAAAATTAATAAAGTGATAAAATTGCTGGACTTGCCCCTTATGATTTTTTCAGATTTTGGCCTATTTTGCAAGTTTCAATATTTCCCCAAATAAGGCCTATATCCTACCTCAAGTTACATAAAAAGGCATCAGAGGAGCCTACTGCATCATTTAAGGGCACAAAATCGCATTAAAAAAATTAACAAATTGATAAAATTGCTGGACTTACCCCTTATGATTTTTTCAGATTTTGGCCTATTTTTAAAGTTTCATTATTTCCCTAAATAAAGCCTATATCCTTTGTGTGCTTGGCTACTTTCAGTGCATAAGCAGCTCTTTGAAATTGAGCTCAGCATGAAGGATGTTAGTATTCCACTCAACCCTGGTGTAGAAAGCTAACAACAATTCTGACCACCCACTCTGTGATGGCTTTTAAAACCGAAGCTGGCTAGTTTACTATGGGCATGTGCATAGCTAGATGAAACCCAACCAAAAAATAACCAATAGGCCTAACTCTGGGTTTGGGTCATTCAAATTACTGGCAATTTTGTCATGATCAGTGGGTGTACAAAACAGCTGACTGGATACCTTGCAGCAGAAAATACAAGTCACAATACATACAGTTGTTTTTTCTTTCTATTTTTAAATGTTTTTGGTTTGCATTGAACAGCTTTCATATTTCTGAACTCCCTGGTAAAACTCATGTATATTATCGCCCATTTTTTTTTATTCAGGAGGATGGTGGGGAATTGCCAAATATAACAGGTACAAGATTCTGCTTGATTCATGGAACATTCTGCATGACAAATTTTGGTGAATGGTTCCTCAGTGCATTGACCAAGTCACACATGTACCTCGTACCAACCAACAATACTGCAAGAAAAAAGAACAATTCGGTTGCTCAAGATCCATTTTTCTGACAGTGTCTGACTATCTCGGAAAAATTAAATAAAATGACAATCTTAAGGGTGAATGTGTTTCTTCTTAGTGTCCCAATGCACATGATCAGTGTGCAAAGGATTCCCAGTAAAACCTGATTCCAAGCAACACCGACAACCCATATGGCGTGCTGGTTTTGAAGTAAAGAGGTACACAAGTATAAAACCTGGCATAGTTACATGTACACTACAGCATGGCGTATTTTTTAACTGTACAAATTTTTCCCAAGTTGCATTTGGCATACTTTTAAGGTGGTGCTTGTGGATGTTGGCTGTTGCCTAGTGTGACACGGCCCTAAGAATGCTAATCTTGGTCATGGAGTGTGTGCTACTCTTTTTGAAGCATAAACTAGAAAACCTTCCTGTAAAAACTTCACATTGGTTTAATTGTTAGTCTACATGAAATGAAGAGGATGAAATGATCGATCTTCCCAAAACTGGCGCCCGTTCCATTCTGGCGAACTTAATTCACTCAAAATGCATAAAAGGAGCAGATTTTCTTCCCTCACAATGGGCATGGCATGTCTTACCTTGGCCACTGTTGGCATTGTTTGCCAGTGTGAATCGTGCCCCTGTTAACTTCTCTCGCTTTAAAGTGATATGCACCTTTTTATTTAAATTCATGAAAGACATTGATCCTAATCCAATGGACCGGTCCTTCTCATAAACAAACAGCAACTGTACCAAGCAAATACATGCATGTTATGCCAAAGTGATCATGTTACATTCGCTAAACAGCTAAAGCAAGCTTGCACTGAGTTTTGGATATCCGTTGATATTTGATGGCGGTGAAAACACTCCCTTATATCATGGTTGTGAAAAATTGATGTTATTAAGTCATTTAGTGGTGCGTGGTTGTTGATGGTACCATACCATGAAAAAGAAAAGTACACTCTAAAATGATTTTCTTCAGTGAAAGAAAAAGAGAAGAGGATAGCACTGCCTCAAAGAAATGTTTTAGTTGGTCCACATGGCAAATAATGGCCATAATTTGTTTGGCTTTTTCACTGACGTGTAACAATTGAATGATGAGTCAATTATTACAATATGAAAATGAATTGATTCAGCATTGTCACATAAGGTTGTTTATGACAACACTAATCAAACATTTTTCCACATACGTTTTTCATCAAGAGTTTTTGTTAATCTTATGCTCTCAAACAAAGTGTTTAAGTTCTGACATTTGAGTTGTTAGAGTTCTATAAAGATTCCTGATTTATGATATCGAGACATCATTCAAAGAACTGCTTTAATTTGGTGTTTTGGCTCATTCGTTTCCCCATCACCCAAGATAGTTCCTGAAACACTCCTATAAACACCCTCTCAAGTGTCAAGATAGTTCTTGTGGTCTCCTTACACCCCTTAGGAGGACCTAGCAATGAAACAAGACAGACTGAATGCTACCTGTACATCCTGATTCAGATTGAGTAAATACACTCATGGAAGCAGTTTATGTCTTGTTGTGTCTCATCTCCAAGTGATATGGACTAATCCATCAACTGGTGTTCTGCGCCATGGTACCCACACCCACACTTGTGGGTATCCATTTCAACCATCTCAAAGTTGAATAAATGTACTCTCCAGAGTGCATGGACTTCTTGCAAGCGATATCCCCAACTAGTACACTGTTATTACTCTGAAGTAGGGCAAAACTAAATCCCATTGTTCAGATGCAATAAATAGATTAACACGACTGTAAACTTTTCATTTTGTGCACAAGTAGATAAATATACATGAGCAGTAGACACCACTACTGCCCATCGTACCTTACATGTGATATGCCCCTCAACAAAAGCGAGCAGGGTTGTTGCAATGCCCTGTAGTACAAGGTGTTCAAGCCTTTGAAAAGCCCAAAGCTTTTGGAATTTAATCCCAGTTGATGGATTTGTCTAAGAAGGAAGAGAACAACAAGAAGTTAAGCACATTTTCTTGTTTTGTGTGACCATTTAACAAGTACATTACTACAGGTAATCGTTTTATAGTGAACTATATTTAGTGACAGACATTACACAAAAAAATTCGGTGGAGTGTTTCATACAGAGTCTACTGTCACATCTCTCTAATAGCACCAGCTAAATGCATTCAAAAAAGATAATAAATATCATCAGAGATACATGTATAATACATAGATGATGAATGGGCAAAATGGAGGAAAGGAAATGGAATAATGCAAGTTCAGTGTAAACACACACACTATCGGCTAACTTAATACTGTAAGAATTTTTCCTTCAACAAAAAACCTGCCAGTAAACTTCCTTAATTATCTTTGGCCTTCTTAAAGATTCTACATATTAGAGTATGTGACTCCATTTGAAAGAATAAGGAAATTGTTAATGGTTATTAAAAAGTATACAAGTTAAGAAGAGACAACTCATAAGTTTGGATAATGCATATCAGATGCAATACTGTCTTGGATATGTAAAGTATCTGATATGAATTATTTTGCTTCCAGGATGAGTCTTGGGCCGTTCGAATGCATCTTGGATACATCATCTCCCTATTTTCACACCTATGGTTCAAGACATTCCATATGGTGCTCAGTAGGCTTGTACTTGCATGGCCGTCATGGTTGGAAGGCGTAACTCAGGGGCCACGGACACAGTCCCTCCATCGCTGGTGTCTGGTCTTGGGTTGACGGCAATAAGTAATACCCAGGAGTGGTGGTGTTCAGGGGCGCGGTGTAGTAAGCAGAGTGTGGAACGACGGTTGGCGTTAGCGCCATCGGGTTGAGCGATGGCAGAGGTTGTGTTACAGCGGCGGCAGCTGCTGTGGCGGCCAGAAGATCTCGGTCAATATTAGTATTGCGTTGACGCGTTGTCTGTCGTACACGCTCCATTGGTCTGTGTCTGTGTTTAAGACAAGTCAGTGATGGAGAACAGTAAACAGGTATTTGTTATTTGGCCCAGCATGGTGAAATTGACATCGTTTATGAAATAGTTAAGAATTGACTTCATTTTTCATACAAAATGGTCACCAGATATAGTGAATGGCAGTTCTCATAGGCCTTCTGTTATTTCTACTTGACTTTTCTTTGTAAAAATCCTTGTTTAAAGCAGAATTTGAATGCAGTACTACTGTCACTGTAAACTGCAATTCTTAAGTAGTCAAAGGTCAGGATATTAAAATAACAATCTTTCTATTTCTAAAACTTTCCACAATAGCATAGAATAGAATAATAACCCTTGTAAATACTTAACAAAATATTGGTGCAACTCCATTTATAAACATTTACGTAAAGCCTTATAACAAGACAACAAAGGTTTGTTTTTTACCTTCTTGTATAACAAAGAATGTTATGTCCTTGTTCTCTGACCCTGTTCTTATTTCACTAAATACCTTCTTTTTCTTTCAATTCCTCCAGGCCTGTGGCAGCCACAAATTTAATATTGAGGAAACGGGAGATAGTATTTTTCAAGGATGGTCATGAGGAAGACAATAATATGCTCTTTTTGTATCAACGTTTGTCCATCTGTTTGTCCACCAAGTGAAATTTAAGCACACTTTTCATTCAGAGTTCAGCTACTAACATTGTGAATTCCAAAAGAAGAGCACTCCCCATTGTGGTCCAATGTCATGGTTTTGCTTGTACCATAACAGACAAATCAGGGGCCAGTAAGCAAAACAAAACTGGTAAGCACAGAAATATCATGTTCAGCTGAAATAGGTTACCAGCCAGAATTCATTAAAGTTTACACTATATAGTTACTGGTACCCCACTCTTTTTTTGTTGAGCCTTTTCTGCTTAACAGCTTTATGAAGTTGGGCCCTGAGCTCACAGTAGCAGAAAAGTCTACACTTAACACAATCATTATTTATGGTTTGCAAGGATTTTTTGCTCGTGCCCATGTGCTCAAATTACTAATCTGTCTGAACTAACACACAGATTTGGTGCTAAGCCTGAAGTGAAACCACAGAATGTAGGTGCAGCCTATGCTGTTTGTAGCAGAAGCAATAAATTGGGCCAATGTCTTGCAACGAAGACTTATTCAATTAAGACGTATCTCAAGTTATGACTAAACCATTACCCATCATCTAAATACCAATTTATTTATTTGCTGATAACTAATCACTGAGTTATGCAGGAGTCCACTCCTTTTAGATAAGAATAACAATTGCTCAACTTCCTTTTTCCAACCAGTGTGATAGATCTGAATCTCTGACCTTACCATCACTGGCTTATTGACTCTCATTCTTCTAGAGCATGTATGTGTCTTAGTAACGCTTAGGAAAGGATGACTTTTTTAGATATATCAATAACAGCTGATCATTAATTCTTTGCTAATGGACATGTCTGGGCAGTGTGCGTTAGATGTAACGGCGACCCCTGTGTTTGTTTTTCGCCTCTGCGTTTCTGTGGCGCTGTGTTATAGAAAACCTCCGTAGGGGGATTACTCCCACAAAAGGAATATTAATTTTTAATCGTGATACGAAAGTGAAATTTCACTCTCTTTTTTTCTTTTCTTTTTAGTAAGTTGAGAAAGCGCTGCAGATTATAATAACAGGACAGAATAATTTATCAATTCTTCCTGCTTCTGTTTGTCATGCACCATGGATCGAACTACAGAATACATAAAAGAAGTTTGCTTTCAGTTGTAAATGAAGTACAGTTCTGTTTTTTCATGGTTTGGGTTCATTTGGCAAAATAGTAGTGATAGCTGGAACAAAGAAGAGAAATGAGTCTAAGATCAATATTTCATTGAATGTCATGCAACTCACCGCAAGTGAAAATAAAGATTCATAACAAAACAAACATTGACAAAATCTATACATAAATGTTTCAGTTTGATAATGGCATTGTTTTTTCTCAACAGTTTCATTAGAAAAACAAAGAAATTGTTTTACCAGATTAAAAAAAAGATAAAAAGATTGACAAAATCTATACATAAATGTTTCAGTTTGATAATGGCATTGTTTTTTCTCAACAGTTTCATAAGAAAAACAAAGAAATTGTTTTACCAGAAAAAAAGAAAAGAAAACACAGTGGCAAATAATGGATATCGTTCTGATAAGAATGTCACATCCTGGTAAGTTTAGGGAAAGTTGACCCTGTATTTGCATTAAAAAAATACAAGTGCATCCGATTCTGGAGCTTGTTTCTCAAAAGTTTATTTATTTGGAGAGAGGAGTTTTAAAACATTTTCTCAGAAATTTGTAAATACTTGTTCAGGAGAGATGTGTTTACATTAAAGACATCATGTATCTAAAGCCAACACACTTCTTCTTAAATTTCAATTTTCCAAAGTGTTGAAAAAGCAGGCAGTTTCACTTTGAAGGAAATAAAAGGGGAATGTCCTGGTTTTTAACAGCTACTAATGACCAGGGGGAAGTAGCTGATGGGCTTCAGTAACTGCTAATGGATCTAGCTAAAGGCAAGGTCCTGCCTCACTGTATGGTCAGAAGCAAAATCAAAGACAATGTCAACATCTTTCCATTCCTGTTAATAATTGACAGTGTAGTTTTCAACAAGTCTGAAAAGATGCAGTTTTCTAGAAAGTAGGTTGGAGGCAATTAATATTTTGGCTACAGACAGATGAGTGTCCAAGTGTGCACAATATTCTTTCACTCTGTCTGTCCCAATGGCCACCACATGTGTCGTATTGTGACAGAGGGAGTCGTAACTGACCATTGATAGCCCTCCGCACAAATGACGTCACTTTCGCTCAAAATACCCTGCATGTCAGACAAACATTCCACCACTAGCTCTTATGCGATCACCGCATCGACGAACCAGTAGTACAGTCAGTACATGCGAGTAACCATCAAGCTTGGATATGAACGTGCGCTAACATTAGTGAATTTTTTGACACGTCTGAGATCCGGGTACTGGGCTTCTATTAGTGAAGAGTGTATTTGTATTCCACACCGGTTTAAACTAACCATCTTAATATGATTGGATAACATTTGTTTGTGTGGACCAAACTGAGCCAGAAAACCACACCAGCACAAAACAAAAAGCTCTCACTCATTACTAATATATAAGGTAACTTACAAATAGTAAACTCGCTAGTACAACTGCGTAAATCTCTTTTGGGAGAAGTGTTGGTTCTGAGGTCTCGACATTCCTAACAGACTCTGCTTGTCTTCAGGAGATGAGCAGAAACGGTTCGAAACGTCAAGACCACAACGATTCTTTTCAGAACCAATAGATCTCCCAAAAGAGATTTTACATGATTACAGCCGACAGTTTTACTATTTTTATAGTAACCTTATCATCCACACCATGTAAGGTTTCAAGCATCAGTTACAGTTATATCTTGGAAAACAGTAATTGGTACTCTGTGAAGTGAAATAGAATTTATATTCAAACGGAGAAACAATCAACACATCCACAGATTAGCTTTTAAACTTAACGAAATGTCACAGACTAAAAAAACAGCTTTATAGGATCAGGTATTTATCCAAATTTTCTGAGCTCATCATCAACAGATTAAGAAGCAAAGAGGGTGAGGAAAGCATTCATAGATCCATTGAGAAGAGTTGTGGTTATTAAGTTCCATCCAGACATAGTGAGACATAATAACATCGTTACGTCAACCGACTCCATTAAAAAAAGGAAGAAGGGGGGGGGAAAAGTCCATTTGGTAGAGAGAGAAGCAAGCGAGTTAAGTAAGTATAGATGCTGTATAGACAGCATCACTTATAAAAACAACTGAGTGAATTTCATCTCCAATTTGATTTGGTTAACTGATTGGATGCAGAAGAAAGGCTTTGTGCAGAATTAACTGTTTTGTTTTTTCCTGCTGGAGTTTTTTCACTTTCAAAACAATAAACACTTCAATGAGAAGTCTGTATAAACCACAAGATTTGGTCTAGGTACCAACTAGTGACCATTACATTTATTTATACCATATGTGCTAGACAGTAAGGTGTGTAGGGGTCTTGGATGGGTTGGGAAAAAAATCAGGTAATTTGTTTCAATAGAAACTTAATTAAAGGTAAGTTTATAGGTGTTTTTTTTTTTTTCAACGAAACGCTGGTGTGTAGGCAAAATTGTGAGGAAAGATACAATAAAATTCACTTTTGAAAGTTTCAGCGGAATAAAGTGTCTACTTGCCCCCGTGAGAAAACAGCAAAAAACTGTCACAGTTTTTTTTTAAAAGAACATCAAATTCGTTTAGAGAGGAGACAGCAGGTACCAGCAGTATCCCTCTCTGCAGCATTCACAAACGAACAGCAACCCTCAGAAAACTGAGATCTCAGATTCAAATGTTTGGGGTGAAAATTTTCCAAACCATATTACTTCGAAGGAAATTCTTTCTCAACATTTTATACTGT
Organism: Pisaster brevispinus; assembly: GCA_023634235.1. Taxonomy (NCBI): domain Eukaryota; kingdom Metazoa; phylum Echinodermata; class Asteroidea; order Forcipulatida; family Asteriidae; genus Pisaster; species Pisaster brevispinus. The sequence goes on from JAMKCF010000013.1 coordinate 16,673,998, forward strand.
CAACAGCTGCAGTGCTTCTCACCAAGTAAATTTTTACGCTCATAAATTTTTTTTTTTAGTATTAACCAATCTTTGACCTTTAAGATACATAGTTAATAAAAGACAAAAATTAAGTCCTGTTTGACCATGTGGGGAAGGAAGGGCGTGTGTGGATTCATCCCATTTCATGAATCAGGCTCGGACAAAAATAGCTAGTCCTGAGTCTGGACTTGGCCTCTTCACATAAATATGTTGCTAAAGCCATCGGCAAAAGCCTGTGGCTAACAAACTAGAAACTTTCCTGTGAGGCTGTTTGTGTTGGGGGAAATGGCAATGATTCTGTTGTTTTCTTTGGTTACGAAAACTTTATTTAATGATGACAAAATAAGGTGCAGATTTACTTTTCATTCAAATTTTCTACTTGTGCCAAATAAAGAAACCTTCATCAGGATAGGTTCTCATGTTTTGATAAAACATCATACAACGGAGGAGTGTTGTTTTCATTGTTCTTGTTTTAATATTTAGTCATCAGGATGGGCAATAAATTGAAAACATTTTTCACAGCGTGCTTGTTATTTCAGAATAGCATTACTGCCTAAAAGTTTCACTACGGCCATAACCCCACAAGCACTGTTAAATTTTTCAAATTTTGTCTTATTTTCTATGTTTTCCTTTTCACAATTTGTTTTCTATTTTATGTGTGGGAGTGTTGGGTTGTTGCTAAGTATAACATATCCATGTATACAGCCTTGACAGGTTGGGTCTTAAGGATGACTTTACTTTCTAAATCCTTCTCAGACTGCAGTAAAAAAACTCCTTATTTTGAACTCTGTGTGTGTGACACATTCCACAACTATATCCATCTCAGCATATGCCTAGTCATGTGTACTGTAATCTACCAGACATTCTCTCACAGAAGAAAAAAAATATATAACCCAATTTATTATCCTCGCCTAGCAACCTAAGAGTAGGGGTCTTTGCACTTTCCTCACATCCATTGACTGTATCCGTTAGTTGTGGCGCTAGCTTAGAAATTACCTGCCTACTGCCCTTGTGTATGGCCCCCAGCGCGCAGTAGAGGAAGAAAATAACCTTCGTGTTCGACCGTCACGAAACAAGGTCATCCGAGATGAGTGCAGTGATGTGTGGGGTTTTGCTTTTTAGCAGAGGGGGTTCGGAATTTGGTTAAATTATTTAAATTTTCCAGGAGGGATGCTTTGTATGTATTTCAATTTGGGAAAAGTGCCTCTCAATCTAGAGGAGCGTGCATGTACAATTGCACGATGGCAGTGTATTGAGCATATGTTCATCACATGTTGCATTTAAGAAGATGATGTGCGCTAGTGAATGGTGAAACCACGTATAATTGTATTTAAATAATTGAAAGTGGGAGACCCATGCAGACTGGAAATGTTGGTACCTAATCCAACATTTTAAGAGTTGAATTACTCAAGTGAGTTCCAATCACAGGAGAATTAAGACCATATCTAAATTAGCGGCTACAGCTCTGGCTACAGCTCTGGCTACAGCTCTGGCTACAGCTCTGGCTACAGCTGTTGCCAAGGGTGTTGCTATAGGATGTATACTTCCAGAGCTGCCAACATGTGCAGCTTGCAGTCGGGGAGACTTTGGCAACAATCAGGGAGATATTTAGAATTACATTCAACATGTTAGGGACAAAGTTTTCATAATCAGGGAAATTTTCATATTTGTTCATCAGAACATGGATGGATGGGTTTATTTTCAAGGAACTTTCTGTAAAATCGAGGAGAGTTGGCAGCTCTGTACTCCAGTGCATGATGAAGCGGAAATCTAGCTGTAGCCGTAGCTGTAGCCATAGCTGTAGCCGCCATATACACGGTCTGACTTTAAATGCATCTGGTGATGCAGACTATGGTGATGTGGACAACAGTGACTAGGGATGGGATAAGGGATGAACATAAAAGCTTCCACTGCCACCATCATCTAAATATACCTTGCACATCACACCTGTTACAGTTTCACATAATTGCTTGTTGAACAGGATAACAATTAGGAATATTAGAAATGTATTTTGCAGTTTATGCCTTTCAAGGACCCAAAAGGAAAACACATTTTGTTGTGTCTTTCAACAGTAAGTAACAAGGCCGAAGATTCAGTCTTGTATGATGCAATTGGATCAATCCAAAACAGTTACTGGTACTTTTTATGGAATAATTGCAAACTTGTAACATATCTTGATATCAAAATTTAAACTAAATTACCAAGGTATTATCTGTGCGTAATGCTGATGCTTAGTAACAACTATTCAAAAGCAATACTTTCTGTGATTCAGTTTCAGTTATTAAAACAAATAAGGAATTCAGTTTCTTGAAAAAGGGGAAACAAAGTATTTTCTTTGTAATTAGAAACAAAGTTAGTGACAAAATAAGGAGACAGCCAGCATAAGGCCTAGATAGCTCAGTTGGTGGAGCACCAGCATGTTAATCCGAAGGTTGCAGGTTCATGTCCCGTTCTTGTAAATTGTTCTTTGCTCAACCCTGTCAGTTTCCCTTGTGGTTTATTACTTAAAAGCAAAAAAGTAAAAAACTTTTACAATTTCCCCCTTTTTTTAAGTAATGGCAGGATCCATTATTTAACAGAGGTCTCTCTCACTCAAACCCTTTTTTCACAGTACAACAATTTAAACTGTTAAGTGGTAATTTCAAAATTGAAACATAACTCTCCACATTTGAAGGTTTATTTTTATAAACCACAGACTGAGCATCCTGGGCTTTAGCCCCTAGACCACACTGGGGGCGATCCTTCAGAATCATCCCCAACCCCCACAAACCCATAAACCTGATGGACCTACATCATGATTTGAACTCCTTGGATTAGTGTCCAACAAAATTTGTCTTTTAGATTATGGCCATGTTTGAAATAAGCGACTTTGGCTACGGCTATTTCATTGGCTGTAGCGACCACATTGGAGAATAGGCATTTTCAATAATCTGGCCAAAGCCGCTACCGAAGCCATCAATGGGAGACTTTGGAATGCTTGGTGGCAGCAGACTTACCAGGTAAATTTCCATTGTTTACGTAGTTCTCAGCATGCGCACATTACCGAGAACAATGGATTTACCTGGTAAGTCTGCTGTCATCTACCGTCCCAAAAGTCCCCCATTCAGACATGGCATAGAACTTTGTCTATGGCTGTTGTATTTTCCCAAACCAATATCAAGTCCTCCAAATAAAACTACTTTATGGTCAGATATTCTGTTGAATATTTAAGTGTGCTCATCATAAAAGTTACACAAGGAAGACAGCCTAATCATATTGACTATCATTTTTAATGATTAGCAAATTAACATCTTTAACACTGTACACTGTAGCTGACATAATTATTTATTTATACGAGACAATCGCCAAGGCCATGGCTGATGCACTAGTGTACAATAGAAATTTATTCAACAATGTATATTTTTAAAGCAAAAAAAGCCTGGTAGAATTACCCATCATTAATAATTTATTCATCTTCAGCAATTTGCATAAATACACAATTTATATCCAAGATAGCCTTGCCCTCTGTTGAATTAATGTGGACAATATTCCTATAAAGCTGTTTAGAGTAGTAGCTTGTTCACTTTCTAATCAAATTTCTCTCATTAACCTTGGAAGTAAAGCCCATTACATCGGCCTATTGTGTTTTTATTTCTATGGTTATCATTCTCTCTTTTTTTTTTTCTTTTTTTTTATTGCGTTGTTTTTGATACGATCGTGGTTGTTTTATTCCTGTAATTTGGAGCACTGGTGCTATTTGTCATCAAGCTTTAGGACCAATAAACTAATGGGGTGAGATGGTATGACATTGGTTGTTGAAGAGTACATTCATCTACTTAACAAATATCATGAAATGAACACTTGTCAAGTGATGGTGCATTTGTGTATACAGATTTATGCCTGCTGGCCTTGGATAGAGCTGGCTTTCATAAACATGTAATGTCATGAAAGTGAGTCTTTTCATTCCAGATATAAAAAGACAACCATGAATTGGCTTCAGTTTCCAACACAGAAACTACAAAGTGAAATCAAGTTAGTCATTACAAAAATGAGGAAACTGCATTTCACATTAAAAGTATCATACAGGATTGGTAGAGCTGACAAAAAGAGTCGCAGAAATTAACCTCAATATGATCAGAGGCAATTAATTCTTCTGGTCCGCAATGTCCCGACCCTAATTCTAGCACCCTCCAACATTGCCTCCCCCTCCCATCTACCAGAGAGGATGGTGTGTTAATTTATTATCATGGCTTCAACTAATCGCAGGCCAAATTCACGCAGCTCCTTATGACGCATGTGATAAGCATTGCCAAGCAATATCATTTAGTCCGACAAAAATACCACGAGTTTTTTAATTCCTTGTTCCTTAACGCTTTCCTTACCAGCTTTGAAGCTTATAAAATTGAGCCCTACCTGATGTTCATGTGTTGTGTGATAAACCATATACATAAAATGACAAACCTGTGGAAATTTGGGCTTACTACATTGTGTGAGTCAGGAGAGAGTGGCTAAAAACCATGCACAATTTTAAGCATGTAAACACATTGTCCTTAATTTTGGTTGCAACAACTCAGATCAGCTGTTGTGTATTTTTAGGTTTTCAGATACAGTTTTCTCGAACATGACTTCAGGGGGAAATATTTCACAGAAAAAAATGGTTCTAGTATGAACTTCATATTCAGTAAGCTTTCAGACTAAAATAAAAAAATTATGTTTTTTATCCTTACCAATCCTGTATAATACCACTAATGTTGTTAGTTATACCATCATAGTTTTCACGAAGAGACAATTGAGCCACTGTTGTCAAACTTTCATGTTTTGAGAAAACCGGGCTTGGAAAATATTTCACAGAAAAAATGGTTCTAGTATGAACTTCATAATCAGTAAGCTTTCAGCCTAAAATTAAACTATGATGTGTTGTATCCTTACCAATCCTGTATAATACCTACGCCTATAGTTTGTTTTTTAATGTTATTATGGCACTAAAAAGGGTGAAAAGCGGGGAATGTTTGATCAGCTGAAGAAGACCAATTGAAGAGTCTGAGCTTAAACTGAAGAAAATGTTCATCTCTAATCACAAAATCATGTACAAATCAGGGTTACAGATTAAAATGTATGTCAGGCCTCCATCCCTTTTGATTCTAGAATTCCACTGGCTCTAAGCGTTTTCATCAAAGACTTCACTCACGGATCAACACACACTTAACTGCACTGTTTTCCAAAAAAGAAGAAGTACCAATGCCGACAAATATTGGCAATTATTTTTGGCTTTTGTGTGTGTGTCACACTCCCTAATGTTGAGTAGCGATCGACGCCTATGGTTGCAGTTAATTAGTTTGGCACGTGGAGATCCTCTTGCACTTTTGATTATGGTGTTTACTCGTTGGAATATCAGTCTGCAATTCAGCGTGCTGATAGTTTGTGAATAATCACATTCTGCATGGGGCATTCTATAGGCTCAGAAGACAACAGATAAATCTCTACAGGTACATCTTGGATAATGAATTTCAACTGTAGAGACTTGTCCAGTGGACTTGGCCTACTTCAAATGTAAATAAAGTCACAGTTGAGCTAATTGAAAGCCTTTGTACTCTTCACTTGTTATTAACCAAACTAGTCTTCTTCTTGATTTCATTGGCAGCCCGTCTGTCATTCACCCATTGACTCATTATACCTTCCAGTGTTTTCACACACAATGCCAAAGGCCCCAAGGCTGACGTGGATTGTCGATTTCGCGTTATTCTACCCCAACACCAGAAATGATTACGGCAAGTACAGCATATGAGACCACAGTGCGGTCCTACTCCCAGCGAGCCCAAAACCGAGTAGCGCAGATGCCCCTTGTGGGGGTGGGTCGTGCGTGCCTTTCGCTTTCACGCAGCAATGCTCCGAAACTGATCTGCCCTCCCCTGATCGCGCATTTGATCAGAATTGTATTAACTCTGTTCTATTTTCAGAGGTGTGCAATATCAGTCGTTCCCTCTTTCACGGATAGTTTTCACAAATTTATGAAATTAACCTCAATATGATCAGACTCGACGAATTCTTCTCATCAGTTGTCCGCTATGCCCCGACCCCAATTCTAGCACCCGCCAACGTTGCCATTCCCCCCCCCCCCCCCATCTACCAGAGAGGATAGTGTGTTAATTTATTATCATTGCTTGGACTAATCGCTGGCCAATCTCACGCAGCTACTTAATGACACATGTGATAAGCATTGCTAAAGCAATATCATGTAGTTTGACAAAATACCATGTGTTTTTTATTCCTCGTTCCGATCCTTTACGCCTTCCTGACCAGCTTTTAAATTTATGAAATTGAGCCCTACCTGATGTTAAAACCAGGCTGGTCTTAAGCCAGGCAGGGCTTAAAATGAGACAGGTGTGGACAATGGCTTCCTTGATGCGGAGCTCGGACTCAACATCAACCTCTTACTGCTTAGACAGGTCAAGTCAGGTCATTCTAACTCTAAAAGTTCAAACGGGATCATCTTTATTAAAGTGTCCTTTCTTGTTTTCATCTCACAAAAAAAGGCAAGTCTAGAAAGAAAACAAATCTCATGGCCTGCAGTTGCCTCATGAGAAAGTAAAAAAAAAAAAATCTTAGAAATCAATTCTCTTTGTAAAATGATAGTGAAAGTCCCAAACGGAAAGTGTAATTTCTGTACTTTGAGAACCCCTCCATTTACCTCTTATGCTAAGTACACAAAATCGTTGTCGCTCATTCCCACCCACCCCTTTCCTATACAAAATATCCATGATATCAAAACCGGGTAAACAGGTCACTCCTTGTGGGAAAACAACACCGAAACTGGATAATTTTCTATGAGTCTTCCTATAGAGGAACTGCTTTCTGTTGAGATTTATCTCAAAACTGTGGTTTGCATTTCAAGTCACGGTTAGAGTTGCCCACCGGGTAGTAAAACTGAAAAGGAAATATTGATAAGTTTCTATAGGCCTCACTGTTCTGTTGTTGTATGTTTCTTTCATCTCATTTGGGAAAGTTCATGGAAATTTATCTTCAGGTGATGACATCTCGCATCTGAAGAAAATGTTAAACTGTTCATGTTTCTATTTTAATGTTTTAGACTTTTCTTGGGTTTGATTTGAAAAGTTTGTCTCTTTTAAAGATGATCCAATTTTAAAGTATTGAAACAAATGTTGACAAAGTAAAGAATCTTAAATTATCTTTCCAAATAGCTTTATGGAGTATTTACGTATTTGATTTCATTGGTTAATGCACTTTTTGCTAACAAAGGCAAATACGTCCTGATTTGAAACTGTATGGTTTTTACTCTCTTTTTTTCAGTTAAACCATTTTTCAAGTAAAAAAACATTTCATGACAACCAGCCCCATCTTCAAGAAGAGGAACTGTTACATCAAACCACACAGTTGCTCTAGAAGTATGTATTTATGCTACAATATTTTCAAATTTGTTCCCAGTAAGAAATCTTGACATTACTTGAGTTTTTGCCACAATATGTTAGAAGCTAAGAAAGAAAACCCAGGATTTGCACTTTAAATGTTTCCCAAAATATTATCTTTCTATTAAAGCTGACTACAAATGAGTTCAACACCCACTTGGGGATGCTCAGGATAGAAGAGACCGAAATCAGATTACACAAAATGTGTGTTGGCCAGTCTATCCACAAACAATTCACATTTCAGGCTCTACGTTGTTGTACATCGTATTCTTTTGAAATTTAATTTGAATGGGTGCTTTGCTACACGACTTCTCTCTTTTTGTCACGTCGGATATAATAGCATGCGCGCTGCACAGGGGCTGTGTAACACACACCCCCACAAGTCTGGGTGTTAGATGCCGTGCTGTCAGGTTCAGGTTTCTTCCCAGTAATTGACATGCCCGCTCCAACACACTCCTTCTTTTCTTGGGAAGGCGGCAAAATCTACACTGGCCTCTGCCACTGTTCGATGGAAGGAAAATTAGCTTTGAGCAGGCCAAAATTGGGATTGTGTGTTCTCGTTGGTATCCGTAACACGTCATGATTATTTATGTCTTGTCAGGGGAACAAGGAAAATACCGGGGTTATTTTTGTACGCACTTAATATGTATTTTATCAAAATACACACAGGGTATGTTATATTATTGTTTAATCTTCACTGTGTGGATTTTTCTCACAATGTCAAGCATAAAAACTACAATTTTGACCATGAACAACATTCGATTACAAAATAATGACCCGGCCTGTTATTATATTCAGTTCAATGTGGAATTCAGAGTTGAATTTATTTCATGCATGTTTAAGTTTGAATATTTGACTATCAAGGCATATGAGTGTAGATTAAAACACTGCATGAAATGAAATTCACTGTCCAACAACCCTGATCAAGGGTGTTGACAAGCAAACAATTGTTATTTCTTCTCACACACTACATACTTTGATTATCAGGACCCTTCTCCAACAGACAGCAATATAATTCCTTTAGAAAAATATTATCATTAATTTGTGAAAGACTATATCATCAGTTTGACTCTGTTATCAGACAAATAGTGTTCAGAGAGAAATTGTTTGAGATTATAGGAACAAGGGAAATCTTTCAAGAGATCATTAAGTTCACTTAATTTGGATTTGTATTAAAATAGTCATTGTAAACATATTTTCCTTAATCTTATATTATTTTTGTATACATTTTCAGCTCTAGTTTTTTTTCTAGCGGGCATTGACATTTTCCTTCAATTTTATTTTATTCACACTCTACAAAACTGAAATAACATTACTCTATGGATTATGTTTTGTGTTGTGCATAGAGGCTCCTGCATTATACCTTATATAAATATCTTGTAGTATTATTACTATTAATATTATTAGTAGTAGTAGTATTGAACCTATTCCTGACACCCCAGAGAGTGTAATGAAAATAGTTCAACTGTATTCAGTGTTTATGCACAATGTGGGATTCGACAAAGAAAACACCTGTATTGAATTGGACAGATTGTTTCACCTTCTCCAAAATAACACAACATCCTCTTTAATCAAAAGCAGTTTCTTCTATATTTTAGAACTATATACTATCAACAGCTTTGTTGTGATATTTGCTACCTTAAGGAGACCGAGGACAAAACAGAAAAGGGGAAAACAAAAGGTCTCCATAGGGGGATTCTAAAGACTGGGGTGCTCCAGGATGTGAAGTACCTGGACAAAGGAAGGGACAAAAGATTTCTTCACAGGGATGTAACAAATAGATTGTGTGTACTGAGTGACTTTAACATGAAATTATTATTTTTATGATTTTTACATTGTATAAACAAATATGGTTTTCATGTACAGTATTCAGTCAATCTTACAGACAAGGCACACCATAGTTTACCATGTATGTTTTCATTTTTACTTATAAATAAACACAATTTAGGGCTGTTATTTAGGTACCACAATAAAGTTAATTATCTGTGAAATTCCATACCACAGAAATAATTGCAAAAGAATACTGAACATTTGTTTAATAATGATATGCATTTTTTCTGAATTAGTGAATGTTCCTCCTGTTATTTGTTGTGACTATTATTCATTTCATTGCTACAGCGGAGATTTGGCAGGCTTTCAGGCCACAACATTGCATCTACAAGTGTTTTCCGCAACAAACTAGCAGCAGCCAAGCTTGGCTGTGTTACAGGCTTAGACGCATTATACCAATCAAGTTTGCAAATTTAGAATTTAAGATTTAATTAAAGCTACCACTCAATAGAGACCAGTTGGCATTCATTGGGGGGGGGGGAACTCCCCTTGTTCTCACTGTAAACATATCGGCATGGTCTAGCAAAGCTGAATAAATGAAGTGTAACTTAATAATTGCAGTTTGATCCGAGCTTGTATATAGACTGTGTTATTTTTCATCGCAGCTGCCGATGATTTTGTTTTTCTGCACAATTTCCGTCTCCGATTTTATTATTTCTAAAGTTAGACTTTGGCTGGATTTTTACCCGGAGGGTTTATCTTTAAACAAGATGGCGGTCAGGCATTTCCAGGTTCAGAGCGGTGCTGATAAAAGCAGCCCTTTTCCAATTTTAGGAAATCTTTAGACAAACATTGGATATTCTTTATGCTTCGAGACTATCTAAGCGCTTCAAGACTATCTGTGTGAAGCGCTATATAAAAGCAGTGTATTATTATTATTTATTTACCAGATCACCTTTTTATCTGAACCTTTAACCCCTTGGCATGCATTTCCTCAAGGTAGCATGGTCAGTTCGGTTGGTCTTAACTAAATTCATTAGACTTTGGGGAAAATGTGTGGGGGGTTTTCCACACAAAAAGTAAGGGTTTGGGGGTTTATTTTGCCCCCAATTTTCTTAGAGTTTTTATTTGCTGTGATTTGAGAAACACGAACGGAATGAAAATACGAAGTAACTGGTTACATACCAACTGGTCCCTTCAAAACACTACTACTACTAGCTGTTCTTGCTCGATGTTCAAAGAATGTTGGAAGAAATTGTGACATAGTTGCCAAAGATCTATACTCAGATCTTCCCCTAACTCAATTCTTCTGAGACTGATAGATTGCAAGATAGTTAATTATGTTTATAAACAAAATTGCCAATATCACCACAGAGGTTTCTAACAAGGCTGGCCGAAATTGCCAACAAATGAATTGATCGCTCCACACAATTTTGAATAATGGTTCATCTCTTCGATGACTCACTTGTATTTTAACTTGGCTTGGAGCCAATAATTTTCGCAGACGCGGCACAGAAGTGTTTCATACAATTATAGAGCAGGCAACAGTCAAAATGTCGGGGGAGTAGAAGCCAGGGTTCGGTCTGAGAGACTATCATCTCAGAGTGAGACGGAGATTCAGTGTTAAAACCGCAAACCAAGTGTACCGGTACTTGTACGTTTCGACCCTGCACAGTACAACACTTCCTGTTTGCTATCGGGTCATGTCAAATTGACACATAAAGAAGTAAGCTTGGAATACAAGGAAATAGTGCAGTATTGAAACCAAGTAGTGAAAGTTTTGACATAAGATTTTCTTTGAAATGAAAGAAACCGGATAAACTAAACCTTTCCCCCAAATCACTGCAGTCTGTGGTTTCGTTTTTACTTTTCACTGAAACCCCCAAATTGATCGATTATTTGATAATCAGCATTTTGAGCTGCTACTTTATTATTTACTTCAGTAAAATCTTAAAAAGTAAACGTGTAATTTGAATTCGGGAATGAGTAATGATGAGATTGTTCTGGTTTATAAAATCATGTTTATATTTTTAAAAAATTAATGGAAATTAATCCTTTACATGCTTTTTAACCAGTGAGGTTTAGTGTCAAATAATTGAAGTATTTTCACACCATAGATGAATATATTTTTTGGAAAAGGAAATAATTGTATTTAGTTTTAATATAACCTCCATCAGTGCTTTTTAAAAAATCTTCTGGATGTTAAAGTTTTAATGTACATGTACATGCATTGTAAATGTTTGTTTTACTTCAGTATTGATCTTGTATGTATTTTTTAGATACTTAATATTTTTGCACAGTGCAAGATGAAGAATTTCATGTTGCTTAATCAGTTTGACCAATAAATGGAACAAATGAATGAAATAAATGCATGAAGTATTTTTTCGACAATAACTTTGTTTACACATATCACTACAAAGATGGATGTATGTATACACTTGTTTATAATATATGAAACTTTTTAATATATAAATCTAAAATCATCCGTACATGACTTTTGCGAGATTACGAAAAGTCAAACTGTTGACTAAGGCTCGGGACAGCCCCATCCCTAAATAAATGACATTTTCACTCCAAAAAGGTCATTAGAAGTTCATGATTTGTACAACGTACTAAATTGTGGATTGATCTCCCACAGGTGCAGAAAAGAACAACGAGCAAATCCACTAATTTGTCCAAGTACCAGTATTACAATCACCTGTCTCTAATCTTCAGTATCCTCCTTAAAGGCACTGCATCATTGGCTTTGGGAAGACTATTTTTTACTCAAACATCTTGTTTTCGGGAACCCTTGGCATTGTTTCAATTATAAACGTTCACATTTTCAAGAAAGAATTTTTTTTTAAATAAGTTGCATTTTTTTGTACACCTAACAGACTAGTGATATTGCATGTCATGGCTGAGTGGTAAAGTGCACTGGACTCAAACTCTGGTGTTTCTGATTAGCAGAGTGTGGGTTCGAGTCCTGGTCTCGACACTTGTGTCCTTAAGCAAAACACTTAACCATTGTTGCTTTGTCCTTCAGATGGGAAGCCAAGCCGTAGGTTCTGTGTGTTGTGCAATGCATGTAAAAGAACTCAGTAACACTTATTGCGAAGAGAAGGGGTTTGCCCCGGTGTTTCTGACAGTGGCTGCTGAATGCACCGTAGCACCTTGTAAACCATTAGAAGGTGCTACATAAATGGATCTCAGAACTCATAACATAGCTCTGCTTATCCTGACAACGAATAATGGATATGTTGATACAGTCCTATAGGGGTGTGACAAAGCGCTAACCCAGTATTTTTCTGTTGGCTTGCATAACAATATAAGTCACAGGCCTTGAACTTCACTCTTGAGGGGGCACGGCAATTTCCCTCTGGTAAGGGGCACTGCTATGAGGAAAATGTAAATTTGTTCTGGAACTTTGCAAAGGACACCGCAGCAAAAGCACAGGGCACCACAGCAAAAGCACAGGGCACCACAGCAAAAGCACAGGGCACCATGGCAATTGCTGTGGGTGTCTTGGGTTATTTCGAGGCCTGAAATCAGATTCAAAGACAATCTTGAAAATGTCGGGAGTTCAGATAAAAAATATTATCAGGGAAGAAACACTAAGTTTATGGCGACTTAGGCTTCCACATTAAACATTCAGAGGCCCAAGCTATATCAAAATTTTGGGTTATAAAGAGAGAAATTGATTTGAAATAAATGATGGAAATCTCCTGATTTGACAGCTTTTCTGTTGAAAATGCTGTTTATTAAACTTATATGTCACTGTGTTATCATCATTTTTTTCCTGATTTGATTTCCATTGTTCTTACTTCTTCTTACACACCATGGAAAAAGTTGATATTTGAAAAAAGAAAAAAAAGAAAGAAAGGGAAGTGATTGGCGATGCCAACCTTTGTTTCTATTTACCTGGCGTTAACGGTAGACCATTTGTTTATCTTAAATCTTAATTACAATTACTAAATCCCTCATTGACTTCCTCTACCATTCCAATCTCCCTTCTGGACCACTATTTTACATCTTAATACTTAGAAAAAGTTTAAGAAAGGGGGGGGGTGGTCGTGTTAGGTCTACGCATTTCCTGTTGACAGGCTTCTTTGCCTCCTATGGTATGATTTGATTTGGTATTCAGCCTATCAGCGATGGGGCACACAGGAAATGTCTGGACTAGATTCCCTATGAACAGGACATAGCTGATTAGAGTCTGAGCCAGTCATCCACTACTTACAATATCTACTTGAAGTAAGAACCAAATCAGGTTGGCTCAGTGTGGTTTTTCCCCCTGCCTTTCACCTCTCTGTGGACGCCGGTTCGAATCCCACCTCAGACCCGGAGCCTTGGATTGGGTTTTCAGTCCCTACCTGGTGGCGTGGGTTTTCCCTGTGGGGCTTTTCCTCTAAAACTGAACCGTTCTTCTCATTTACGAATCATCCTGTTATTGGCCCTAATTGTGCTGTTGTGTTTTTGATATCATTGATTCTCATGATCTTTTCATAACAGTGCCAGGAGCCAGCCTTACACTGCATACTTGCTTTTGGAATCAAGAACCCAAGACCGGTCTCTTTAATGATGGCTGTGCATCGCTGCTTCTCAATCCCATGAGAAATGAGAGTCAAAACAACAAGTAAATTGTCATCTTAATGACATTGAAGTCACATCAGCAACAGATCCAATTAATAATCTTCACACTTTTGCATCCAGTCATACATCTAGATTCACCCACAAGGAAAAAATGAATTATCTGAATAGACAGTGAGTAAGTGAGTTGATCATTAATCTCTCAACCAAATCTGTAAAAGCTGGATTGTCAGCAAATCTGCTTAGCATAAAAATGTTGCTAAGCTAATATCAGCAGAGAACCAGTCAAAACCAATGTACTACAATATAGTTTGGCTGGTAACTTAAATCTGGTCAGACAAGTGACTATTGGGAAATTAGGCCAAGAATTTAAAAAATAACGTTCTTGTTCTATTGAGAATTTGTTGGTCAAATAACAGACACATGAGTTGTTATTATGTGAAACACCACCAGGTTTTTGAGTTTCATTGAGTTGGCATTTTGCAATTACTGCAGATGGCATACATATTGTTTTGGAAGCATGACCTTGACTTAAAGAGACAACTTGGTAACAACATAATCAAAATAGTTTCCTTGTTTACATCTAAACTCTTGTTTGTTTGTAAAGCTTGTTCACCAAATATTTAAATGAGATCCTGTTTTAGCCAGGAACACATCAAGGAAACACTTCATCAAAAGTTTCCCAAATTCTGGTCAATTTTGTGCATCAACCTAAAATCAAATGTGTGCATCATCACGTAAACAATGTGCAAACCTGTTGTCAAAAAAAAAAAATAAAATTGGAACACCCCTTAATGAAAATCTTCTGGGTTAGTGTTATTATTCATTACTTGAGCAGTATCGAGAGCTGCAATTGTTTTCCACGCACTAAGTATAGTACCCTATCTCTAACTAGGTCATATACTGTCACTTTTTATTTTCTAGCCAGCTGATCATCTGCTGTTTGCTTTGACATTATGTCCCCGAGCAGTTGCCATGGATTTAAAGACGTACTTCAATGTTTGGAATTTGGGGGTGGCAATGGACAAACACAAATACATAATAGTGTGTGCGATTAAAGAATAAGCGTATGAGATATAGAGGGAAAGGGCTGTCCTAAATATTGATCTCCACCCCCTCAACCCACCTCTCCATTCTAGTTTTATAGCGTTTTAGCTCGATTCCAAGAATGCTCTGGTATTGTAGGCCTAGATAGTATTGATATTTTCTTTTTAGTTGATTACAAATGACAGGAAAGTGTTGATTTTTTTTCTTGTCGAGTGGTGTTTTCGAACTGAAAGGTCTGCTCAGGTTTAAGAATCGATAAGTCAAATGATGAAAAGCCTAACTGTTGATCTACATCACTGACCATTCTCTGTCTTGTGTAAGGCTACAATGCTTCGCCTAGGACCAATAGGTTTGAGTTGTCTCATGAATAAATATGTCTAACTCTACACCTCAACTAAGAAGAAGAAGAAAAACCAGTTTCCTTTTTGCTGCCATTTTTCATTATTCTATCACACAAGTTTATGCCAAAGCATATGAGTAACCTGTTAATAAATTGAGGAATAATTTCAAAAATTAAATGACAGCAAATAACTTCTATGACCTTTTAAATTTGTTCATTCCATCCACTCCATTTAGTCTCCTATTATTTCATCTTCTCTCAACACAAACATGATTACAGTATTGTTGAATCTAACAGTTGAGATTATGTAATCACACATTTAACTTGTAATTATTTCAGAGTCTTTCGGATAAAGTGCCATCCCTTGTGACTCATGGGAAGTGTTTGTCCTCCATGTTTGTTCAGATTTGTATTATGTCATTATCGATGTCATTTGTTTGTCCATGCAGACGGCACAAAAGCATCGCAACCATTTCACACAACGCATCTAATTAATTTACAGATTTACAGCGATGTTGCTTTTATTCAAATGTGTTAATACTGCTAGAGCAACTGCATGGTAGGTTCTCGATGGGAAACAAATAATTCAGACTGTAAAATGAAAACAGCAGCATTTGCCTTCTGCCTTGTCAGGCTGTATTAGCACAATGTGTGTTTTGGCACTTGGAACCATATTGCAACATGATTAAAATTGTCCTAAAAATACATTTCCTGGACAGGCCCCCGGGCTTCTGTAATTTAAAGAGATAGACACCTAGAAAACAGAAATCACACTCTTCATTGCCAAATTTAAATGAAGAAACAGTTGAACATCGTTAACTGGACAGCTCTGGGCAGACTAAATTGTGCAACATAATCGATTGTTTGAGCTGGACTCAAGATCTCATTAAGCTTCTTTGCATTGAGAATTTGCTCTAGCTTAGAAGAAACAGGTTACCAACCAAATGTATTGTCATTCACATTGCTCGTGACTGGTGCCCTGCCATTTCTGATTAGCAAGTAAATTATTCAAGCGATTGTCTTCCTTTTTCATCTTTCTCAACAGATGGATGTATTGCACCATTTTGTTTTAAAATAAACAGGAACAAGATTATTTGTAACTGTCACATTAATGTTAGTCTCATCTTATTTTTGAAGCAATTTACTACCAAATTGAGAAATACTAATTTTGGGGGTATATTTTCTTATGAGTTCATGATTTGCTGAAATTCATCTTTCTGAAGTAAATGTTCACTCCTGCAGGAAAAACACTGTATGCTCTTAATGCATGAATGAGTTTTTGTCTCTTTAGATTATGATTAAACAAGATAGCGATATGATATTCAAAATATTGAGTTCCACTCTTAACCATTGGTGTGCATCAGAAACATTACTTGTGTTTCTAGCCAACTGTTCAGGTAAGAATAATATTACAACTTTAGGGATCTATTCTAAAATATTCAGAGCATTGACTGACTTTTCATTTCAGATAGACTCTAAGAGCAGCCAACATTTGCATCTTGCAAACCAGGTCGTTTTAGTACAACAATCAGGGAGATATTTAGAATTACATGTATATTCAACATAATAAGGACAAAGTTTCCACAATCAGGGAGATTTCCATATTCGCTCATCAGAACATGGAAAGATTTTTTTTCAGGGACCTGTCTGCAGAATCAGGGAGAGTTGGCAGCTTTTGATAGACTGTTGCAGAATTGAGATAAGAATCATTCCAAAATTGTCTTTCTTCTCGTTACTACTCCCATCTTTTCAACTCCCAACATGATCTTTTCTTTGATTAAACAATTTTACATATAGTTTTAAAAGATTAGAATCAGCCGAGGATGGATGAAGTCACATTTTTAGTAAAGGCTTTCACACTTCCGTTGTATAATGTCAGCTGTGAAGGCTGCATTAACAAATGTCCAGCGGTGAGAGTCACTGCTGACAACAAAGTCTGAATCTGCAATCCAAATTTTAGGAGGTAATGTAAGAAAATGATGGCATTCTACCTTTTGGTAAAGCCCTAGGGTTGTAGATTCCAAGAAACGTATGAGAATAGTTTGCTTAGCGATATAGAAGTGATCAAAGAGCACGACTTTACATCTTCAGGGAAACAAATTTGCTTTTCTTCACCAGGCAGAGAGAAAAAAAAGTCTTGATTCAGATAAAAGTCTAAAATTTGTCATCCCTGTATTTCATCTTTTTTGGTTGTTAAACAGTTTAAACATGTAAAGCTACTTCAAAGGAATTCAAATATTTGGAATTGACTGAGATCCAAGTAAGTCCCAAAATGTGGTTGTCAGTACTGCAGCTAACGCATGGCTTAAAGGCAGGGTGTACTTTGGTAATTACTCCACAAGTTAATGACCATAAAAACTTACTTTGTAAAGAGCACTGTTGATATTATAAAACATTGTTAGAAACACCCCCCCCCCTTTGAAGTAATGTAGTTTTAGAGAAAGAGGTAATTTTTCATCCCAATATTTGAATCTGAGAAAGGCTTCATGCATGAAGTCTTTCTCGGGCATCTGAAAGCACACATGCTGTGCAACAAGGGTGTTTTTCTTTATTTTCTTGCAACTTCAATGACCAGCGGAGCCCAACTTTTCACATGTTTGTTATTTGATGCATATGTTAGGAAACACCAAGTGAGGATACTGGTCGTTGACAAATTACCAATAGTATACCCTGCCTTTTGGTTCATTTTCTTATGTTCAGGTTCCAGTTGGTGAATTAGAACGATAGTTTATGATAACCGGATTTCTATCTGAATTGAATAATAGAATCCTGACAGCTTATTTCATAAGGGAAGTTTAAAGATCAGGTCAGTTTAACATGCATGAAGTAGGTTAACAAGGCAATCACATTGCAGATATTAGATTGAATTCTCTCCCCTGAAAAAAAAAACTCCTCCAGAATCCGAGTAATGTATAATTAAGGTTCTGGGTGTCTTACTAGGCTCCATGAGGTGAAGCTTATATGAACTGACGGATTGGACAAAGAGCATTACGGTACACTTTGGAATCATACAAAACTTTTGTTTGTTTTTTTCTGTCTCTACTTCCCAAGCTAATTTATGGATTTTCTTAGAGAAAAATGTGAAGCTGCACATGTATTGTTTTTTTTTATTTTAACCCACATTTGTTTAATCAATTTTACATGTTCTTATATGGGCTTTTTAATTGAAAAGAAATAACTTGAAGGTTTGGGTAACAACCATGTACTTGAAATTACTTCCAGGAAACAAAATCAGTATGAAAAGAACTAAAGTCACAATTTTCCCCGAATAAACCTTATGTTCACAAAATAAATTGGTAGCTGAGTGAAAAGTTCACTTGTGGTACAAGTAGATTAATAAAAAAAAATTAAAATAAATGGTTCATCTCATCTAAGCAAACACTGGCACCACCAACGCATGATAAAAATAAACCGGCCAACTGTCCTGTGAATAACCTCATCCAAGAAAATAACAGATAAAACAAAAAAGTCGTTTGATCATTGGTCACAAATCATATTAGCGAAACAGACTTTGGAACTTTCAGGAAAAACCACTTTATTAAGTGTGTGTTTAATTTCCGCTTTTAGTGAATGTAATGTATGGCTAAATGAAATATTATATGTTACCTCATCTGGGTTTTTTCAGTCAGGCAAGAGCTCCTGTTCTCTGGTGTTTGTCGGCTTTAATCAATTATTATGTTAAATTTTTCTTGAGATGCATGGCTGGCTTAGGAAAGTAAATGATATTAATTAAGTACAACACCAGGTCAAAAGTATTCATTACTAAAGGTTGCGTGCATTTTTGTTGATATCAAATAATAAACCACAAGGTTTAGAAAATATTATTTTGTTCGAGTATTATTATCACGTGAAAGCTGATTTTGATGTTTGATAGCAATAGTTGAAATATTAGAAATATTCTACCATGTGTTGTATATCAAGCTAGATATATGGATACCTCGCTATTGAGAAAGAAAGGGCATCAACTGTGACTTGAATATTGTAAATTTACCTTAAATGGTGGCGACATACTTTGAGTTAAAGAAAAGTACATTCACTTTAACTTGATAGTTTACAAAACATGTCCACAAATAAAGCCCTGGAAAGTTTACTGGAATAAATGTTTAAGCTTGTAAGAAAATTGCATATTATAAAATATTGTGATAAATGTAGCTAAAGGTCAGTAAAAAACATGCTTTGCTATATTCAAGAGTCGATGTTTGCGAACAAATAACAGCTTGCAAAATCCAACTATTGTAGTTTTCTAAAATTAAGTCCTCATGGCTGAATTTGTGAATCAAGTATTTTGACAAGTCTGGTAGATAAACAACTTTTTGATAAGAAGAGTATAAACTGAAGGCACACTTCACATATACTTTCTGTTAAATATCCAACCTAGTCAAATATTCAGCTTGCTAAACCAACTAGGTTTTAAGGATAAGTAAGGCTAAGTAAGGTTAGATGTAGGTCAAGTATGGCTAGTCTACTTGAAGCGAGTACAGGAGGCAGTACAGTCCTTTATGTTCAATCAATGCCTCTGAATATCTTTGTTTTCACGCTAGGAATGGGACAATACAGAAGGTATCCGAACACTGTAATCTGATGAGCGTCTAGGAAATCAAGAGAATCTGAGAATTGTGTCCATCAAGACACTCAAATGTCAGGCACGGACTGGACATTCACTCCGGCCACTTTCTCCTGAAATGAATTCAGACTAATGAGGACATTGCCATTTTCAGCAAACTTCAAGGAGTGAAGAAAAACAATTAGCGTTACAGATTTGAAGTATTTGTAGAGATAGAACTGGGATGTTTTTCTGTTTTTTGTGTCAGTGACCTGCAGTGTACCTTTGTTCCTGATAAACCGACAGTTTTAATTATCAATATATTCATTTCCTTCCAAGAAATGGTTTATACAGCTTGATATTTAGTCCTTGGAAAAATAAAGGGACATTTCATCCAGTACAAAGCCTGACCTAGGGCGCCTAAAAAAAAGCACACACAAAAAAAAAACCGGAAATCAGACTTAAGTAGGAAAAATATCATGCCTGTTTATAATTAATGATAACCTAGATTTATATCCTCAATACAGTCATTAAATGCTATAACTGAGCTTCTAAGGCGTGTATAACATCCATCTTTGAAGCCTACAGGCTTCTTTATTTGATGTAAATCATTGAGCTGACAGCACCACCACAATAAAAAACATCGGAATGGATGGCTTCGGTAGTGACTGTGGTTGGATTGCCATCAAAGGCCTATTATACAATGTTGTCAGCAGCCATAGCTGTAGCCATAGTCACTTCAATCAAAAATAATTGTTGTAGTGTTACGATATTTTTCCCATTTTCTTGAAATCGACTCGTTAATAGGCTGCCTTAAAAGTCAACGGTGTGTTCTTTGGAGCAAAACATTGGTGGAAGGGGTGTGGTCAGGGGGTGTGGTCAGGGGGTGTGGTCAGGGGTGTGGCACTGGGTCTTTGTGTATGTCTATCTGTCTGGATACAAGTGGTTTTATATTGATGTGATACATGAACATGTTTCATTTCCATGATATATTTCACAAGACCGAGATATATCACTTCACCCACTCTCCCCCCAAATACAGAAAAAGAAAAGAACAAAAATAGAAATTAAAGAACACAACAAAGCAAAACTAAATTCAAAACAAAGTTCCTACACATCAGAAGGAGAAATCATGCCAAAAAAAAATTAATAAACTTGACAAAACTGAAAATCAAAACAAAACAAAAAAGTAAAAATGTCATTGTTTTACAAAATAACACTAAAGGCACAGTTATTGGTTGTAATACATTTTGCTTGACACATGCCCAGCAAATTCTAACAGAAAGCTAACATATGCTGATATGTGAAAACAGGCACAACCATGAAAAACCATTTCGTCACCTGGGAACAAATCGGATTCATTCCAACATTCTGCGTAAAGATAATCATAAAGCCTCAATATTCATAGATTGTCACAATGAAATCATCATTTGAAACACAATTCAGGTAGAACAAAACAGGTAGCCGCAAAAGATTAGAAACAAAAAAAATATATTGGTGTGCTGACTGAAAACAACACTTCATGCAGTTTATAACAAGTTCACAAATGACACAGGACTACTTGAAGAAAACCAACTGTTAAAGACTCGATCACTGTTTTTTTCTTCTTTTTTTTGCATTTTTATTTCAACAACATGTAAAAAGTACAAATTTATAGCAATAACAATTACAATGTTAAGCAAAGAGCAAAAATCTTTGTTTCCTCCACAGCCAACATGTTCTGCTTTATCACACAGATTTTTCTCTCACATTTTTTTTTTAAACAGGGTAAATTTTCTCCCTTTCTTGTCCCAAAAAATGCCAGTTTTTCTTTAAAATGCAACAGTGCTTTATTTGCTGCTATTCTTGGCTCATTACAAGCTCGTTTACACTGCTGACATGGGGAATTTTGCAAGCTGTTGATTTTTTTTAGTATAAAAAATCAACCCTGCATAACTCCAGTTAAAACATGCGATGGTTTTATCCGAGTATACAGGATTGCAGAGGTTGATACGTTGTCAGTAATTGTGTCCACATATCAACAACATCACAATGTCAAAGAAGGCTCAGTGTTTAGATTTTACAAACAGCCAAAGAAATTAGTCTTTGATTTTTCTCTTAATCTTAAAAATTGGAATACAAGTTTGATTGAGTTTCCTTACAAGAGAAACCCAGAAGAAGACAGAAAAAGGCTTTTATTTTTTCAATTTGTTTTTGTTGCTGGAAGAAAACCCGTTTCAGTTTTAGGTCTGTACCGATTCTAGAACGAGGACACAACAAAGACAAGGTATCTAGGATCTAGTCATTCTTAAAGTCTGGCTTGGCCAGTACTCTAAGAATCTTAGCACAAGCAAAGCACACTACATGGGATCTACATTTTGGAAGGCTGCAGCTCCATCTGAATCTCAGATTTTTGAGCTTTAAGTTTATGGCTGCTGGCTATAAAGCGGACTATATTAGTACATGAGATGAGCTTGCATAGACGACTCGTCTTCCATTTTTAGAAAGCAGCAAGAATTGTTGGTCTTTCTCCTTTTTTTTTATAGTTTTTGTTTTTGTTGATTGCACATTGTTTCAGTTTATCCTCGACTTTGGACAAGAAAAAAATTCTTTCTAATTTGTTTTTGCTATTGGAAGGCAGACTTTTCATTAACCCATTCGTGCATTCATTCCATCACAAGAATTAATTCTTTGCCCAAGTCTAGACGAGTCTTAACTGATTTTATATTTTTGGTATGAAAATCGTTTTATTCCAAGTTCAACCCGTTCCTCTTTCCTAAACAGGACACACCCAGCAAGCTGGTTGTCCCTTTATTTATCTATCTACGTTTTTGAACCCTTCTCTCTTTTTGTACAGTACAAATCCATACTCTGTTATGTACATAATCTGTACAAAATACTTGTGCATGTTTTAGACCTGCTGTCTAAATGCTCAAGAAAGCTGCATTTATATATGGACTTAGTTCAGTTATAAGTACCATTTATTCCTACCCTTGATAAGAAAGAAAGGTTTATAGAAAACTAGTTTACATTCTACAATATCTGGGCACTTTGGATCCAAAATAGTTTCTTATTCACATCTTGATACAGAGTCAGTAACTGCAAGCACAAAATAGAGCCCACATATCCTAGAATCAGTCTTTGAAAGGGTCTAGTGAGTTGAGGAAATGATCTCTTCGATTCTTAATTACACACGTTTACATAATTCAATAACAATGATTTCTTATATATGGCTAGGCCCTTTGTTTTTTTTTAACAGGTTCATTACAAAGAGTTATAGAAATTTTGTTTTAAATCTTTTTTCTGGAAGATATTAGCACACATTTTACAAGATCGGACCCACAGGAAAAGGTCAAGAATGGTGTTAGACACTGGCATTCAAATATTAGTCAGTGACTGTTTCAAGTACTCTATAATGTAAAAACGTTATCTCAATTATACCTGAAGTAGTAGAATAAGACCTTGCTGCAGCAATGTTAACACCAAATTTAACCTTTCCCAATGTTCACAGACTTCTCTAGTATTTTATTTTTTTTAATTATCCTCTTTTTGTGACATTTGATGCCAACATTACTAGTTTGCTGAACCATTTAATGAGTTATTCTCATCGACATACATCAGAGGTTTTCAGGAGAACCCAGCAGGCACAAGGCTTTGTCATAACTCCCACCTCTTGCAGTATTTAAGTTACTAGTCTTTGGTCTTAAATCTGTGCACGGTATACATGGAGCACTCCCCAACTGATAAATACAACGGAACAACCACCAGTCAAAATGCCAACCAAAAAGCTTCAAATCATCAGAAAAATCACCCAGCTACAGTGACCCATGCCTTTTCGCAAAAAACAACAAAAGCAGATTCAAAAAAATTCATAATCATAATAATTTCAAATCAATCATGTTACGCTTCAACTGGAATAACCGCAAAGGATCCCATGAAAAAAACTTGGAGGAATTAAGCTATATGCACCAAAGCTTTGAAACATACGATTTATAGCTATTGGGAGAAAAATCAACCCCAAATTAATCACAAGTTGTACAGAAACTACCAACATGAATCCATAAAATTCATAACTTGCAGCTACTACAGGAAATTCTCCTTTTATATATAGAGCAAAAAGCATTAAAATAGAAGCAACGATAAGAATTCATGCAAAAAGGTTATAATTGATTAAATAGTTTCCGTACCACCAATCACTTGTCACCAAACACATTTTTTTTTAAAGCAAAGAATCGTAATTAGAAGTTGAACAGTCTATAATACGTTTTGAATATGTAGCACCTTTCTGCCACAGAGAATTGCTGCAAATTTTACTGGTAATTATGTCACTCACTAGAAGCCCATTTACAACTAACACTTAATAATATGCAAAAACGCAGTTAGCCAAAGAAACCCATATTGGAGGCTTATTTACCCAACAGCTCAACTAAAATCACAAAACTATCCAATGAAACAAACCAAAGCACATGCCGAAGCGAGCATGCTGAACCAGTCCAAAAATAAAGCCCCTGTTTACTTGGCTGCCACAAAGTTTAGTTCATTTATCTCATTTTTTAAAACAGTTTTTTTTTTTTTTTTCTTCTTTTTTGGTTTAAACTTTGGCAGCCACATATAGGGAGGAATATACAACTGATTTAGTTTTTTCTTGTTTTTTTTTCTTCTTGTTTTTAAACAGGAACCCTGCTTTTTGACAAACTGCTGACGCTTATTCACACAACACCTACTGTTATTTACACTTTTGTGACCAGAAATATACATATACGGTACATGCATAAATGGGAGCAGCTTAATGGCAAAATGGTCTATTTAAAACCCAAGACATTCAAGCTGGGCAACATCACATAAGCCGCAATAAATAATTCCCATTGAATTTCAAATGTTTACTGATGTGATGAATTTTGGCTCTTTATTTAGTAATATTTGTCTTCTTCTTTTCACCAAATGTTAAATTCTTGGTTTGTTTGGAATACATCCGCTTGGTATGCAATTAAAACGCTTCTCCTTTGTCCACAGGACCCCGTATTCATCTTGGACTTGTCATCTTTTGTACCCTTGGCTGCATGGAAAGACATCCACGTTAGCTCAGTGTAAGCTTCTAGCATGCCTTGCTTAATTTATCCACCACTAGATTAAATCAATCATTTCACACATCGAAACGTCATACTTACACATGCTATAAAAATAGACGGCATGATAAGCCTCCACTGAGCTAATTAAAATCGTTAACATAAAAAACAAATCAACTTATTAAGCAGCACAACATTGTGATGCAAAGTCAACGTTTTAGAAATATCTTTATGTGCACTTACTACATCATATAACCCAGAAGCACAGTAAATTGCAGCACTTTTCATCAATCTTCTGCCCTATGGTTTTTCTTAAGAAGGGGGAGGGGGTGTGTTTTCCCCAGTTGTTTTGTTTACGGACTCAAGTCATTAAATGAGGATCCAAACTTAAAAATGAAACAAAGAGTTAATCTGTTTGGTCATGCCAATAACCATTAATGAACAAACTCCCCACGAGGCTATCACTGCCTAATCTGGTTTGGAGCAGCCTTTGGGGGAATTGGATATGTTTTCTTGGTCACTTTAAAGTTAAAAACTACTTGATATTAACTACAACAAAAACACAAACACGAAAGCAAAAAGTTCATAATACTTAAAATCATCTCAGTCAATATCTAATAAATTGATAGAACTCACTTTTTAATATAGTTTTTTTTTTCTATATTATTTTTTTTCTTCAATTAAAGTCCATACAGTTTCAACACAATTTTAATACGAAGAGCTAAAATTAATAATCGTATGCATGCATACATTATAACTACTTTATTGGCATGAACATAAAACTTAACGAATTTAATACTTGATTCAATCAAAAAAAAAGTCAGGCTTTAAACATTTTCAGAAATTAGTCTTTTCCACAGAATTGAAAACTTTTCAAAAACAATTTTTTTAAATAGTTATCTTCTTTTTTTTTTCAGTCAAAAAATTTGGGTATTAACCAATTAAGATTTCACCATTTTTAAAACAAAGTTCAAAACCTATGGCCCACAACAAAATAACAATGGGGCTAATAAAAAATCCTCATTAAAATCTCTTACCACTTCTTAAAACTTTCTTAGACAAAACCTGATTGCAATTTGTCAACTCCACTCAAAATCCTTCAGACAGAATGACTTTTTTTCTGATTTCTCATACTTTTTTTTTTTTGATTAAATTTTTGCTCTTTTTTATACCCCTAATCGTCAGTGTGATTCATTAGACATTCTTACATTGATCCACAGACGGGTCTGCCTTAGTTTCAGACCTTACTCGTTTTTTGCCTTTTTGAAAGACACCTGCAAAGTGCGCGCACCGAGGCAATATCCATTGAGGGCTTCAATGGCGCGGTGTGCATCCTCATACTTGGGCATGGTGACAAAGCCGAACCCCTTGCACTTGTTGGTGTTGAAATCTCTGACTACCTTGACGTTATTGACGGCCCCGAATGGACCGAAGAGCTGCCACAAGAGGGATTCTTCACTCTCAGCGGGCAGATTGTAGACAAATAGACACCAGCCGTTGCCATTGTTAGTCATGGCTTGGAGGTTCATGGAGTTGAGCATATCGTTACATGATGTGTGTGGCAGTGTCATGGGTGAATACCTGTAGAAAGAGAAAGCCAACGGCCACACATATCAACACCTGCTTGTTGGCATTGTAGCACAGTAGTGCTACATGACAATCTGCCTGTAGTGCAGCACCTATCAGTTGAGAATCGGCAAAGCATTTTGTGAGAAGTTTACGTGGAGCCTGCAAGTTGACCTCAAGAGCAAACGACCCTTATGACTTCTAGGTTTTTTTTATATTATAATAGCTACAAAATGGCCAGTGTTCATAAAAAAAAAAAACTAACAAGACTCATAGTAATTCAACAACCTTCATAATAATAAAAAATTTAAATAATTAAGTTAGTATTTTAAATATAACTTAATCAATTGGTAGTACAAATACCGATTACTTTTTTTTTAAGTTCATCAATGAAGAAATAAATTATGATAAACATAATGACCCTACAAGGTGCTGACTAAGAATGTTGATATAAATAAAAAAACAATAAAAAAACAATAAAAAACAAATGTACTTTTTGTTCTAATCATCAAACTTCTTAACAAGTCAAGGGACAGTAAAACCTACGGAAAATGCACAAAAGTAATTTGGTAAAAAAAAAGGGGGGTCTAGGAAACTCTTAACACAATGTGTAGACAAATAAGT
Source organism: Pisaster brevispinus (assembly GCA_023634235.1). Lineage (NCBI taxonomy): Eukaryota > Metazoa > Echinodermata > Asteroidea > Forcipulatida > Asteriidae > Pisaster > Pisaster brevispinus. Next base: position 16,700,926 of record JAMKCF010000013.1, read on the forward strand.
ATCAAAATAACTACAGGTATAAACTCTAAGTTATATAAGCATTTGAAATTCTCAGACACTTATAAAAGTTGTTGTAGTTAAAGTAAAGACTATAAAAACTATAAATTGATAATATATGATTGGTTCTTGGAGATCCAAGCAAATGTGAAGTCAGAAGTCTTGCCTACTCTAGTCCACTTCTCTCTCAAAACAAAATCACTGCAAATTCTCAACTTCAAGGCAAACATAACTTAATGTTAATCATACAGTAAATTCTTTCTAACAGTAATTGTTAATGTAATCAAGTCGTTCTCAATCCAAATTTTTTTTCTGGTCAATTTCAGAGTTTTGGGGAAAATAATCATTTTCAAATGCATCGCTTTATAAACTTCCACCAAATAAACAAAAGTGATTGTCAACACAGTTTGAAATGAAACTTTAAACAGACTTGTTGCCATAGGAACAAGATGTCATCACAAACAATCATAATGAGGCTGTACATTTTGTAGAGTGGATATCAACAAAAATCAACAGAAACTAAAAAGTTAAGCAAACCACCACCTTTTAATCAGAGAGGAAACAAACAAGATGAGTCATTCAATAATAATGCACACAAGTAAAAAATAAATAAAGAAAGAATCTAAAAACAACAACTTCAGAACAGAACTGCAAAATGGAAATAAAAACCTTTTTGTGAGTATCAACAGAAATGAAAGAAAGACAAATCGAAATCAACAGGATGTTGATATCCACCAACATATGAAAATTGACCAGGGGGGAGGGACTTGGAAAAAATAATTATAACTCAAATAAAAAACCACAGTCCACATATCCTTTCACCTACAATTAAAGTAAAAATAACTGGTGCAAGTCTTAACATATCAAACAGATGCATGAATATTAAAATGACAAACTGGTCAGGGTGTCCAATTCAGAAGAATGCACCAGGTTTTATTTGGTTTAAAGTTTTTTTTTTTATAACTCGTCAAAAAATCATAATAAAATATGCACTGTCATACAGTTAGTAACACAAAATGTGATGATCTCCTTTGATGAAACTGGCTTGTGGTGATAGTACATGTACATTTTAGAGTTTAAGCACAAAATCTTGGCTTCTCAGTCCCTGCTGGTGTGTGAAAATACATCTTTTCGTTTATTTTTCTTTTCTTCTTTCACATGTGCATCAAAGGAAAATATTGGAAAACTTTTCTTGTCTGAAACTGTTCACTTCCACCAAAGAAATCATCACTTTTGCAAAGGATTGTCATCCCAACACTGGATGAGTTAGAGTAAAAAAAAAAAATAGGTAACAATAGCCCTGAAAACCAACTCAAAAAAAAAAAAAAAAAAAAAAAAAAAAAAAAAAGCGCCACGAACTATCAAACAAATGTCTTGTGAATAACAAACGTGTTACGGAAGCTTTAGAAATCGACATGCAGTATTGAACACCTATTAATATGTGGCTATAAACTGGTGTTTGGTTTGGTTTTTGGTTTGGGGTACTCACATGCTGTTTTTGGGCAATATCTTGCCAAGAAGTCCTTGCATCTTGTCGCTTAAGTGTTGCCACCTACACAGAACATTCACATGGGGAGATTTTCAGATACGGTACTTCATTCATGTCCAATTGATCGATTCAATCAATCAATCAACCAATCAAGCAAGCAGCTCACTATATCATGTGTCATGTGATCAATCAGCCGGGTAGGTGAAAGGATACAGCAAACTGGGCTCTTGGAAATAGACTTCAAGGATTATCCTCAAGACCCCAAACCCCCTTCCCCCATTTCCTTTTTTTTTTTTTTTTCCCCTTCTTTTAATTTTTTTTTTTGGTATTGCTGGTTGAGCAACAGGTTCACCCATTTGAATTTAGAAACTAAATCATGCAATAACTATTTCCATTTCTTTTGGAGTGGAACTTTGTTACATTTTTATATTCTATTAAATCCAATGAAATTCTCAGCTACTTTGATCTCTTCAAAAGAGACAAATCTTGTTGAAAAAAAGGGTTACGCTTCAATTGAAAAATCCCTGACTTTCCAAAATTTGAAGTCTTGGATTTACATCACAATTGTAAAAATGAACAGAGTTCCTCTCTTATAAGATTATAAGGTGGGCCGGCCTGTGTATTGCTGAGAAAAACAACATTTACAAATTATTGCAGAACGTCCTGTAAAAGAAATATTATATTTGAACATCGTAGCTGCAGCAAGGTAGATCAGTTGACCTTTCAACTCCTAGCCAGAGATGCACATGACATCTACTTTCAATAAAGCATCAGCCAGCACAAAATTGAAACAAAATTACCGGTAAACTCAGTATTTTCTGTGAATCTTGGCGAGTCAGATTTCTCAAATTTCTATCTTTGTTGCAAAGGAAAAGGTTTCATGACAGTTAACATCAAATTTCTTTGAGTTAAAAACAATTGTGAAATAAGGCTCCACCACAGTTCCCATAGTAATACTGATTATACTGAAGGTAGAAACCTGTAAAATATGATACAGAGATCACAATCTTCATCGTTTAATTTTACTCAGACCACAAGATAACAACAAACAAAGTACTAGAGCTGGGTTTCTCTGAAGAAGGTAAATCAGCTGGTGGTACATGTAGAGTAAAAAGAATTGGTTTTGGAAATTCAGAAAGCCACTTTTTTTTCTTCAATTCAAACCGCAAAGAGTGGATATTGGAATGCAATTAGCCTGAACATGATTTCCTTTCATCTTTGTGTTATTGAAACCTCAAAAAAAATTATTCATGATTTTTATTTATTTATTTATTTATTTATTAGTTTTTTCGGGGGGGGGGGGGGGGCGGAAGGGAAAGAGGAAGGGTTGAGGTTGTGGTATGTAAGAAACCCAGCTCAGTCACAGTAAGCCTAAATACACAAATCTTAAATTTTCAGTCATTTGATTTATCTTTTCAAATTCATTGTTTGTGACAATCTATGAATATAGTACATTTAATTTGAAGTTTTATTTTAACTCAAATATACATGTATTTTGTTCAAAAATGGTAAGACCTGCTTGTTTTCACACGATCATCCAAGTCTTTGAAATGGTACCTTTTTGTTTTAAATTGCAACAATGCTCTGCTGTTAGACTAAAATTATTCTTACATTCTAAATCCCCCCCCCCAAGCCTTTGTTACAAATTGACTTTTACTTCACTGCAAAGTCAATTATTAACGGGTGAAGCCATCAAACACGGTAAAAGAGTAAGGTTTTAAAAACCAATGTTCAAGACACAGGACACACTATACACAAACCATTACATAAACAATATGCAGGTGGCACATAAATAAATGAAGCATCTTATGTAGACCTACAGGGATTTAATTCATCTGCCATTTCTACCGGCTAGCCGGTCGCTATTTGAGAGCTCGCCATAACCATGGAGTGGACACAAGCTGTAATGTTTACTGCTTGCAAAGCTGCCATTCTTAAATCCTGACCCAGTCATTTTGCATAATAATAGCCTACATGAGCCTGTTTGACTATCTGCCCAGAACAAAATAAAATAGATCACTGTTAAGTGCTCAATTAAGACACCATTATGCAGGTCAGACACTCTACTCTACGCATAATGCATATTATGAATATGTACATATCAAGAACATATACGTGACCCAGTTCAAAAACATTACGGCACAAACAGCCACACTAGCACATCGTAATGTCTGTGGACATTTAAGATGTTTGTTTTTTATGAGGGAATTAAATAGGGTTGTAAATCAATTCAAATATTCAATTTGAAAAGAGCAATCACAGAGATACATGTAGCACAAAATGTAAACAAAATATATAAGACACAATATAAGACAGACGTCTCTGAAATACTGTAGCCAGGAGATGCCATGTTGTCCTCTATAAGCGACTTCATCGTCAAAATGAATAAAATGTAGAAAAGACGAATCTTGTAAATCACTCTCTCCTCTCACCCATAAACATCCATTCACTAAGAGTTCATGCTGTAATCAACCACACTCCCACATAAACACACACACATTATGGGCTTACCTGAAGCATGGTGGCATATGACGCATTGGTCCTACTGATCCGATTGGCACGACACGGCGCTGCGGCGACATACACGTCATGTAGGCCTGCTGCAGGACCTTGTGGAAGTTCTGGCTGGGGTTGTTGGCGAATTTGACAATCAAGGGGTCCGTGCCGGCTTCTGGAATCTTATCATGAAGGGCTTCGATGGCTCTTTCTGCTTCCACACGTTTATCATAACGAACAAATCCAACGCCACGTGAACGACCAGCTACGAAAACAAACAAATGTTTCAGAATTAGTCAAATTGGGGGATATTAAGAAATCAATTCAAATTAACAAAAAGTACTTATGTATGATTTCTCCAAAAAAAAAAAATAATTATCAATTTAGTAACTGCAAGGGATGTTTTGAACCTGTATATCAATATATGAAGCATTTTTATTGAAAATCTAAGGTCTCTTTTTATGAGTCAGGGTGTATTATTGCACAAAAACAAGATATCCTAAAAACTCGGTTGTTGTCTCCTGTTGGTTCAGAGATGAAATCTGAACCTCCAGGGTGTTAAATAAGAGGATTTAAGAGACTTTGTATATCATCACAATACAAAGTCTACAAAGTATGTCTTTCTTCCCTTTAGGGACCATAGTGAACGGAAGCGGCTTGTTCTAAAATGGGCGTAGCAGCCACAAATAGCCGCAAGTATTAGTCAACAAAAATCATGTCCTGAATTTACACTTTCCACTGTTTTTCATATTGTCTAGATATAAAAAACAAATTTGTACTTTTTCCAGATATTTTCCTAGAAAAAATAATTGTGTCAAAGAATCCACAATATTAGCCATATCTGGGCATGTGGTGTATATAGAAATGATTTTTTGGAGGCAAAGATAGATTGGAGAAATAGAGAGAAGGAAAAACCCATCTTGAAATCTGTAAAAAATCATTACAAACCACATTGTACTTCTAGAAGTATTTTCCACCACTTAGCAAAACATGATTTGATGAGCTTACATGTATTCGAATCCTGATCATATAGAAGTCTGGAAGTGATGATGTGGCCGTAGGGACTGAAGAGTTTATCAAGATCCTCTTGTTTGTAACTCTTAGGGATTCCACTGATGTAAAGGTTAGCATCTTTAATGGCTTGACTGCTTGGTCTGGCATATGACACCTTGAAAATGACACAAAGAGAAATTAGAATTAACTTTTGCTGGAAGAGCTTTGTCAGATGAAGAGATGGCTAGTGCTCTCAATGAGTGAACTGACAAAGAGTCGCTAGCAGACCAGGGCTCGATTTCAAAAAGCACTAAGCTGAGTTGTCAATATTGCAACAGTGATTTGTATTGTGACATCACACTTTGCTCAGAAATTAAGATTTATGCACAGTTAAGATCATTCTCAGCACTTTGTGAAATCGCCCCTGGAATTCTAATAAAAAGTTTTTACCGATAAACTTTCATAAAACTATTAAGCATAAAAAAAAGCTCAACACAGAAAGAAACTTGCTTAGCAGAAGCAGGTTACAAAATTGCCAAAAGACAGGTTCCCTGTTAAATGTGGCTGATCAGTTTCATGAAATTGGGCCATGTAAACATGTATTATGTCACCAGCATATTCCCCGTGTTCACTAGCAATCATGAATACTAATAATCATTAAACACAGGGACCAGACTATTTCACCTCCCATCCTCACTTTGGTTATTGATTTGATTGAGAAAAACAAGCTGATTGTATCATGATGAAGGTCTAGTGACCTTTTCTTGTCAATTTTCTTTACATGGTTTTTTTTTATATGTAAAGGTCATATTGTGACAAAACAAAATCTTCAAGATGGGGGGGGGGGCGGGGTGCTGTCAGATTTAAATTTAGGTTTGCTGATAAAAAAAGTCAAAGATGAAAAAGACTTAACTTTGTAAAAGAAAACTTGTTTTGAATTTTTTTTATTACAGAATTGTTTCAATTGAGTGAAAACCATGGTAATGTGATAGAACAAAATAAACAACTATGAGGTAGGATGGGGGAGGCGAATTACAAGCCTTTACTCTATCTACAGACAAATGAAGTGAAACATCACAAAAAAGCATTGACCTGCTCCTACATGTAGCCTATATAATAAAAAAATAAAATTAGTAGGGGAGATGGCCTTAGCTTTCGATCCAGACCGGACCTTCGTCAGAGGCATAAACAAGAACAAACACAAACATATCCATTTATAGCAAAAAGAGGAGCAAAGGATTAAGGAAGTCCCTTCAAAAAATAAATATATTTTTTTTTTAAATGACCTTTATTATGCTACCACAAGTGTCTTGTTCCCTGTATCGAATATCAACTATCAACACTGATTGTTGACAAACAAAAAATACAGACTATCTTGTTTCTTAGTTTAGCCTCAACTTGGTTGCAGAGCTGCCAGCAGTTTGCATCTTGCAATCAGGGAGATATTTAGAAAATTACATCTAACATATGGGAAAAACATGTCCAAAATCAGGGAGATTTTCAAATTTGTTTATCAAAACTTGGAAAGATTTTCAGAAAACTTTCCGCAAAATCAGGGAGAGTTGGCAGCTCTGCATTATGAAGAGAAAAACATGTCTCCATCGAGATAACAGTAAGTAAAATCTTTCCAACTATTTGGTGGACAAACGGCGCTAAAATATACTATTTGGAAAAGCGCAGTATAAATACCTTTTTATTTTTATTTTTATTTTTTTATTTAGCTAGAGACAGTTTCACATTCCATTATGTGCCTGACATGATGACTTTCTGACGGCGCGTCTGTAGCATCTGGCGGCTTTACTCTTTTTTTTTCCCCAGTATTTTGGAGACCATCTCACATTGACACACTAACAAACATGACAAGCCTCCTCTCAAGGGTGCAGTTACAGTAACATTTTCCACATTATTTCAAGAACTTAATTAACAATAATGAAACCGATCTGGAGCCGTCTGCATGTGAGGCTTTCAGTAATTTTGATAGTGCCCAGAGTAGATTTTCTTCACATCACTTCCTCATGTTTCCCATGGGCAGATAACCGTGAAATCTTTCCATTAGAACCTATCAAGTTAACGCAATAACATACACTCTCCCTGTAATCACCAAGACCTGATATGACAGAACTATCATGAAGCATTTCATGAAACCTGACCTGTGTGGGCAGCGGGTTGGCTCACTTCCCTTGCTCTATTTTGGTCCCGCTTTGATAACCTCTAAAGCGGGACCCACATACACAAGAATCGGAAACGACCCCTTCAACAAATTAGAGAAAGATCACCAGCGTGTTATCAGTCATAATACTTGCACCAGAAGCCACCGAATCCTAGTGCCAATAACACAACGACCAACTCAGTACAAAAAACAACAACAGCACTGTTGAGTGAACCCCTACAGGGATTTAGCTAATGCACATAGGATGCGCCAACTCGCTGTAAAGATGAACCCTAGATCTGGACATAGCTCCCTTTTTTGGTAAGGCTCTCTCTGTAGCTGGAAGACACTGCCACTGTGGCCCCTGCACATGGCTTATACTATCAAGAGTCTGTCTGCACTAGTCTTAAGCCAGCTTTCACTCTTAACACCAAGGTTGTGGAATCTCTGGATTTTAAGGGTACATTTTCTCCATACCAGACTTGCTTTCTGCACAGGCTGGTACCAGATCGTAATAAAGGTTGACAGAGGGTGTGACACATCCATCAACAGAATGTGCCAAGGTATAGCAGTAGTAGCTACAGAATACAAATAATATCTACTTTTTCAAAACAGTTCTATACCTATGTAAGCTTCCTTAAAAGTATAGATTTCTTTTAATAAATCCACACCAGGAAAACAAAACAAGGGAAAACTAAAATGTTTGGGGTATTTTGTTTGTTTGTTGCTGCTTTTTCCCCAATAAAAACTTAATGTGCAAAAAATTCTAGAGAATTTTCAAAGTATTTGATGCAATTTTTCAAGTAGTTTCCCCAAATTACAAACAAAGATGACTGTTGAAAATTATACCTTAAAAAAACGATAGAAAACTAAAATAAACATTTACGTTTTTGTGGTCGAGCTATACTATATAAAATGTAAGGAAAACAAAAATTGGGAAAACAGAAGGGAAAATTAAGGGAATGAACTAAAATTAAAAATAAAAATGTGAGGTACCTTGATCATCTTGGAGGACAAACGGAGGCCATTCAGCATGGTGAGGGCCTTAGCTGCATCCGCTGGCTTCATGTAGTTTACGAAACCATAGCCCAAACTTTGACCTGTGCATTAACCACATTAAACCAAACTTAAAAATCTAGATCTAGTCAAAGTAAAATAAGTAAGAATAAGAAACAGAAAAGAGGAAACAAAACAGTACATTACAAAGTGGTTTTGCAGGCATGTCACATACAAATTGTATATGCAGTTTGGCTAATATGAACATAGTTTTAACATTGTCATTTAATTGGCATGAGTAATCCATTTGCATTAACAATAATAACAAATTGCTGATGAAAATAAAATAAAGGCATTCTTCATTGGTCCTATAAGTAAAATATTTAAAAAGCTGCACTTTAAAAAGATTAAATTTGACAATTTCTGTAAACGTTGAGAACAGAAGTTGGCACAAACGAGTTTGTCCACAATTAAACTGTGTACAATCTTTGGTGCCAGCTTGAGTTATAACTGAAGCTAAGGATCGTAATAAGCTGAATGAGTAAGCGTAATCTATATAAAAATACAACACATCAGCGAAGGTGTGCAGTATTGTATTGCAACAACAACAAAACAGCATCAGTTAATTGCTGCGGGTTCATTGTACCACCAGCATTACATGTAATAAGCTCATTAACCCTGGATGGATTGGAACTCGGAGCTTCGCCAACAACATTGTCTCCTCGCTGAGAGGTAGATAAACAATATCCACAGAAATTGATGAGGATGAGGGTGGAAATTCAAGCTGTTATAATTAAACCGTGATTTTTGTATCCCTCCTCTTTTGTATCCCACCTTTTCCTTTGGGAACCATGTATTCACAGAGACATATTTTGAAACACATCTTTCAAATTTAAAATTCATTCAAAGTCCAATAGCTTTGCAGGTCAGTGACCTGAGACGACCCAGGGAGGCCACACCAACAACTGACCAGACACCCTGGTGTCATCCAAGTGACACATCTCAAGACTCCTGCTATGTCCATCACGTCCATCACGTCCAGCAGTTTTTTCAAAATGGTAAATTCACAAGGTTACAAGTCTCATCCATTAACATGGGAGGCACCATGCTGGCCTCATTACAAACCAGAAGACATTTCAGACAAGTGTCTTAGGCGAGCAAGAAGAGAAGATTCTTATTCCCCGCTGACTGAACCGATGGAAGGTAATTCTACACATTATATTTTTATATGATGACAAGAGACGACATACATTGACATCATACATTGCACATAATTTGCTCACCCATCCCTCAACAATTATTTATGAATTTTATTCTTCATCTTTTAGTCTCATAATTTCCTCATAAAACACTTCCAGCCAGCATGTATAAAAAAAAAGCTTTTTAATATTAACAAAATAGCTATAACTTTCTCATTCTAATCTGTAATATGGGCTTTTTCGTAATTTAACTTTTGAAACACAATTGTACAACTCCGAATTTCCCGAATGAACTCGTTACATTTTTTTCTTCAAAGCTTGGACCTTAGGAAATGAAGCGTGAATTGAGTTTTGAGATTCCCTTGTAAGGTAATATAGCTAAGACAAGGAATGTCAGATATGTGTGTATCTTGTTATCATTAAGAACATTTTGATTAAATCTTTAATTGTCTAAATATTGATGCAAGAATGTGATGTCAAACAGATTTATCACATTAGACACCTCAAAAAACTCATTACGGTTTAATTATTATCTTATGCAATCAATCTTCCTTAAAAAATAGTTTGGTGAAAGGTGTTGAAATTAAATTTAATTGTTTTTCAGTTACACTTTTCTTCATACAGGTAGAGTCATTGCTGACAAAAAGGTCCGAAAATTTGATTACGTTCGTTGAAATGATGCCATTTTAACCTTTTGGTAACCCCTGGAGTTATAGATTGAAAGGACCTTCTGAGAACGGCATCCTGAGTACTGGAAAAGTAGATCAAAGAGCAGGATTTCTTTATACCTGAAGAAAACTATATTTACTTTTTTTGACCAGGCAGATTAAAGATCTGAATTCAGGATAAGTCTGAAACTTCTCATTCCTGTTCATAAAACTTTGTTTCACATTAAAACTACAGTTAGAAGGTGACAGGCTTAATACTTTGTTCTTGTTAGGGGCGAGGATATGTTTATCCTTAGTAAATGGCACCTCTATGAGATGAATGAAACAATCTGTCATGGGGCACCAAGGCAACAACTAAGGGGCTAAACTGCCTTCTTGAAGTATCAAGCTTGATTGGGTGCTTGAATAATTTTTTTTCTTGAGAACACTGGACAGAGTACACTAACTGCAACATTGGAGAAGAAACAAATGTGAACACACAGAAGAGACAGTCCTTGCAAGGATAGTTCGTTATGCAGCAATTAGAAGAATGCTCAAGAAAAAAGTCAGATTTTCTGAATGAAACAGTTTGAGCCACAGCGTCAGTGTGTACTTAAGTTTATCCATGGTCTATCTGTCCGAGGAAACCAACACAATCCAGTTGTAAAATGAGTTGTAGTCCAAGTTCTCAAAAACATAAAAAGCTCAGGGCATTCGAAGTGTCTGGTAACAGGTCATAACAGCACAGCCTCAAATTAAACCAGTTTTCATCGATCAAATCATCTTGTTTTCTAAACCAAATCTTGATTTCCAAAATGAGTTTGGTATAGTCTGGTACTTTTGATGTGCTGACCTACATTATAGTGATCTTAACTGTACCCCAGGGGATATAACACTAATGGCGGCTGCATGATAGAGGACTATCAAATGATCTTTCATACATTTCACCCTCATCATATTAGTCGCTCAACTCTAACTGGTTGAATAACAAAATAATTATGTCTGCACAGCAGGCCACGAGCAGATAATGCATAGCCGAGACACCTCTTCCTTTCAAAGATGTGATTTACGTTTTCATTTTTTATTATTTTTTTGTTATTCGTTTAAATTGCTCGAATCTATTTTTGTTTAAAGTTGGTTCTGGTGCAAATTGTGTTCAGAAAAATAAAAATCTTTCATTTTCATTATTATTTAAAAAAAATAAAAACATTAAAAAAAAATAAAGAGGACTGACAATAATTGTTTTACCCCTTTAGAATAAAGAGGAAAATAAGCCATTTAAAACGGCCAAGCATTTTGATTTAGGGAGAAAATAAAAAAGTCCCTTGATCATTTTTAGAAACTGGTTGATGAGAAACTTAAAATTAATTTTCATTGGCCTCACCTAATGAAACATTACACAGTAAACATCAACTCAGTAATAGCATAGAATTTAGGGCCACATTGTGCACACGATCATTGTCTACTTAATTACTGTGTACTTTTATATGCAAACATAGGCACTAGATATTTATCAATCTAAATGGAAATCGGGCTATTTGCACAGGTTATGCAAATGAGCAAATGTTTAATTTTTTTTATAATTAGACAACCTGGTCTTATGAAACTCATTATAAACTATAAACTGTCAGGCTATTTTTTATTTATTCTTTTAGACATTTTTTATGCAATGAATGTTGTTAAAATCACATACTCGCTTGATACTAAGACATCTAATGTGAATATTATCAAAGGGGTGGGGGTCATTTAATAAATTCATTGTCCCCCAATTGCAGTGAGTTAATGCACTTGAATGCAGATCAAAGATAATTCTAGCCTTCTTCCGTGTCAAGACACTTCATGAATAATACAGTAGACTCCGAGTATTATACGTGATCCACAATGCCAATGGGACAGGGCCAGACAGACTTGAGTAGAAATTCACACCCCAGCCCAGCCATCAGCTAATGGACGTCGCACTGGTTTTATATTAAGAGGCAGATGGTGGGAGGGAGACAAAGACCACAATCTTGATCCATTGTCTTGCTCTCGCTTCCTGTTTCCTGCCATTATTGAAGCGGGCCAAGGAGTTGCTTGAGTTCATACCCTAGGCTTCTCAACAATAACCCCACTCCCTGAACCCGTAAGCATCTCAACTAAATTGCCTCTCACGAGTAGCACTAAGGCTATAATTTTTCCTCGTTGCGAGCGTGACAAAGTAATAAGTCGGCCATAGAGGTAGATCTGGTCCATTTTACAGGGATTTAGTTTGAGCAAGACGCCGCCATATGCATGTGTGGTTCCAATCCCTGGCTCTATGTAAACACTAAGGCATCAACGCTGGGTGGTGTTAAAAGCAAAAAGCCTTTTGTCAATATTGGGAAGAAGTCATTATTGATGAAGTGGGTATTGTCTAACCACTAATGGGTTTATCAATGGGGCAACATTTCAATCCGACTGCAGGATTTCAAGCATCAATTTCTATTGTATGTTCTGTTAACCAATATAATATGTTAATGTGGTCAGCTATATTTATTTAAAGAGAATTAGCAAACCTCTGTGCAATTTAAATTAAGCTGTGATACAAAAGTAATTGTGCAAGGCAAATTTAATTTACTCTTTCTTAAAAGTGAACCTGCCACAATCAAAATTAACCAAAGTGAAGCCACCCATTCTCAAGTCATTAAGTTTCAGCATAATTTTGACATTGCCTCCTCAGTCAAACCATACGCTAATATTTAATTTTAGAATATCCATGCACAAACTCACTGACAGTGACAGGTGAAAAGTGCACCACCCCCCAACCTTCAAGAGTTCCCGTAGGATTGAGTGAGTCTTAGCAAGCCAGCTTGTGTGCAATAGACCACGAGCCATGAAAATTACAATGATTGTTGCTCATCTGTGAGCGTTTTCCATGCATTAGTTGGCTCTGCATCGTCAAGGTATCTTGTCTCCGGATCGCCAGCGACAAGATAATGAGGACCGGTGAGATGTGAAGGCACGGAGCAACATAAGCTGTAGCCGTGCAACGATGAGCACTCTGTTAAATATTGTTAATATTGTCCTGTGGCCATGTGACATTCATAACTTGAAGTAGATGAACATTAACGAAGTCTATCACATGTCGTACCTGTTTATATTAAACTAAAATGTTTGTCTTTTTTTTCCTTCTCAATCTTCCTTCCTTCAAAAGTGAACATAATCTCTTGCTCAGAGTCTTCAACACTGTTCATTTTAAATGCAGACATTCCATTAACCGGTGAGTATTTTCTGGTGCCTCATATAAAGGTTTCCCTTTGTTAGACTGTCTGTTGAAATGATTGCTTAACAAAGATTAATGATCAAACATCAGTTGGATGTCTAACCTCCGCTTATAATGAGCTTGTCTACATCTGTTAGACACTAAATTGACATGTTACCATAATCCTCATAATCGGACTGCTAACTGTTTGTATAACTGTAGAAATCAATACTAACAATCAAACCACAAAGTTAGTTGTGAATAAACCAGAACAACTGTACACATATATGACCAGGTGGTCAATCAATTTGAGCCACTGCAGTTTTCTTTGTGGTGGCAGAAAGAGACCAGGGTCTGCAGTACTTTCTTAAGTCAAGAAATAACATTTCACCAAACAAAGGAAATCAATAATTCTGAGTCTTTTTTTTTAACTGGTGGGAGGTCGACAATTAATTTTTAAAATGACAAGGGCCGTTCTTTGTTGGATGAGTTACTTTTTAAAGGGAGAGCAATTACTCTAAACATCTTGGACTCTTTCATTTGATGTTTGACATCAAGTGTTTCAGACCAAAGTCCTGTAGACTTTAGTGACTGGAAAGCAAAAACCAAAGTCCAGTTATATTAAATGCAGGTAGAAATTTGTATAACGTACAGTAGTCAGAGATATCAGGAAATGTACCCTAATAAGCAGTGTCTGTGAAAGCAAAGAAAGCAAACAGTAACAATTTGCATAGGAAATTGTTTCCCTTCTAATTTACATTAGCATTTGGTTCTTCAAGTAAAAAAAAAAGAACCCAAGAAAATCATAGGCCTACTTATATTTTTAAGCATTGATAATGTAATCATGGAGATATATTCTAGCCCTACACTTAGATGGAGTTGCAGTGGAACCCAAAACATTTAACATAAATAAGTGCAGTTACTCATTTTCTATTCCAACAATTTAGATAATCAGAAAGTGAATTCGTCCCACTGCCTATTTTGTTACACCAGGAAGCAGCCTTGAATTGTAACAATTTATCCACTCTCTACTCATTTATACCACTTCGTGACCTGGCCCAGATCTGTAAAAATCATTATATTTTTATTTGATACATGCTCAGTTGATGTACTCCTGTCGCCATCTATCAGTTTGTAATTTGTAAATGTCTGATGCCACCAAGGAAGTACAATTTCTCTTGAGTCACATGAAAAATGTTTGAGGAAGTCATTTTGGTAGGCCTACATTTCTTTGTTTGTCAATTATTGTAAGAATTTAAATCTCTTTTGGAGAATAATTAATGACCAAGTCATATTTAGTACTTTGCTTGGATCAGTATTGCCTTAATTGCAAACCAAGTCTAAACGTTCTAAGGTAACTAGATACAAGTTTTATTAATTTTTTCTTATTTTTCTTCAAAACTTGATCAAAAAGAATGCACTCTATTTTTTCTGATTGATTGTTAATTTCAGGCCTGATAACGGAGGCAACAGACTGGAGGCAATTGCCTCCGTTGCCCCTGGTCATTGCCTTGGTGCCCCTTAAATGTTCCAATAGAAGTTTACAATTTCCTCATAAAGGGGCCCTTTACCAATGCGAAAACACGTTGGTACCCTTGCCCTTCCAAAACAAATTACAGGCCTGACACCTTCCAAAACAAAGCATCAGGCCTGCAATTTACATGAACAGTTTATTCCATTTCCAGAAAGATATGAGGAAACCTTTTGGCTCACACTCGCACAAGGAAAAAAAAAAACCTTCCTGAAGAAACTGAAACCGAGGTTCCATGGTAAGCAATATTGTCACAAAGATAGCAGGAAAAGCTTTGTTATCAGGATGGCAGCAAGATCAACAGTAATTCCACCATGAGCAGATGCATTTAGTGGTGCTGGTTGTGGTATTATGGTACACAGGATATCCTGTGTGTGGAACCCAGGCTGTGCCCAGTTTGACTGTAATACCAAAACTAGAAGGTCAACTTTATCCATGGTGCAGGGCCACTAACAGCTGCTTGACTAGTGGTACAACACACTTCATGCACAGTTCAGTAAGTGATTGAGTGTACTCATTTTACACACAAACTGACTATACTGTAGGACAATTCAACCTCCACAAATCAGAAGGCATGGTGCCCATCAATGTTAATTTTTCTATCAATCAGTCTATTGCTTTACATGTAACTCCAGCGTGATTTGTTCTGATAAACACATCCCAGTCAACCCTAAAAACAAAAGTTAAAAGACCACTTCAGCCTAATCATTTATTGGATATTTTTTAGACTCTGTATCATGTGGGTCAGCTTTCAGCAAGCACCACTTTCCAATGGAATAATGTATATTAATTGTGTAGATAATGCCACTTTGTTAATTGCTAATGCAACAGCTTTAGACTTTTCTAAAATATTAAGTGGAGGTTTAAATTAAGTGAAAACAAAATCTTCTTTTTTTCCCCAAAAAATTCTACTTCATGAATTTGAAATTTGGGCAGAAGCTTATCAAAAGTACTCCTAACAAACAACTCCTAATAAATTGTGTACCAGCAGAGCTGAGATTACTTCATACAGACCCTAGACTCAACAGTTACAGTATTACCTTTTTTTTCATAGCATTCTTTCCCCCTGCAACTTCCAGGGTCTTGTCACAACGAAATGAAATGGAATTCTAGAGAGTAGCAAGGTTTTACCCCAAGCCACTAAATCCCGATTTGTTTTCTTGGTCCCCACAAGCAACCTTAACTCTAGTAATCTGCATGTTTTGACAACTGTAACAATATTTCAAATCTCTTGTGGGCTTTAATTGTTCAGGTTAGTTGTTCGACAATTTAAACTACATTTATGTGCAAGCTACAACCTGCACACAAATTAATATTGATTGTGTCCCAGAGCATATGGGAACACAACTTTAACAGTGAATGCTAACCATGTCTTGGGGATGTTTATTGCAATTTCCGAAGAAAATTTCTAATTTCTTTCTCCCCCCTGTCCATTTTTTTCTCGGTAATTTTTTTCCCCTCTCCTTTGCATACATGTTTCTAGCCAGAAGGTAAAACAGCAGGTGTATACGCCTAGGATCCAAAATGTGTCGGAGATGAAAAACAAGAGATGTTTTCCATTTATGGCTTACTTTGAATGACATCCTGGCTGGCATGGGGGAAACGTGATCTAAAACACATAACATCCACTCTATTATTTGAAAAGCCAATAGCTATTATTCCATCAATGCATAATTCATTGTGTCATAACAACGATAGCTTTGAATGGCATTAGAGGCTTCTTGGATGCAAATTAACCAAAGTCCACGAATTTACCTTCAAATTTTTTTGGCAACTTGATGCAACAACAAGTTGCTGAATTTACCATTGACAAACTTCAAAACTTTTACGAAAACAACTCTGTAGTTCAACCACGTCAAAGACTTAGTATCAACTATTATCCAAAATGTTTGTTTCGATAAAACATAATCTTAAAACTAAAGATTTAGAGGAATGAGAAGTGAAATTTAGCCAAGCCTGAGCACTGCTGTAAAATTATAAATGAATCATTTTTCAGGGATAGAAATATATTTTTTCTTTCCCATAACAGTTAAGCCATCAGTCTGTTTCTAATTTGCATTTATTTTTCTGGGCCAAAAGGTCAAAGCTGCCAAACTGAGCAAACGGGGTTGAATGGTAGACATCCGCCAGGCTCCTGGATGTTATTTGATGAATACAGTAAAAATGAGTCCAGAAAGAAACGAGTATTGATTAGTGCAATATCTTTCACAGGAGTTTTCTACGCTGTAGCATTACCTACGGCTCACATAAATCAATTGTGATACAATGAGAGCAACCAAAGCACAACAGTACATGTGCTACACTGTCTTCCCACAGTGTCACATTTCATAATTAGTGGATGCAAGTGTCTCCAAATACTATGAAAATCAAAACAACTGTATCTTTGGATCCCCCTAGGCTACCAGAATGCCCTTCCAATGTTGCGATTTATCATATACCTGAAATCAGGTGATCTAAATGTTAATCTTATGTTTAAGGTAGATTAACATCAGAAATAATACATGTAAATGAACATGTACTTAATACAATTGATAAGTTTAAAGAAATAATTTGTCTCAGTTTCACCCCCAAAAAGAAAAGAAAATCTACTATTGATTAAAATATTCTTATAAACATTTATGTCTGAGATGAAAGATCATTTCATTGAAAGCAATTAAGCCTGGCTTTGTACAATACATTTTCAAAGGATTTGACAATTCACCTCAACTTATCAAAATATTTGATTGAGTTAGAATAATTTGCCTGACAAAATTCTGGTTTGAATACACAACACAGTGCGCCCTCTACAGTTTACCCCAGAGATGCCATTTTCTCCAAAAGCAGTTGACTTAAAACAAAAAAAAGCACAGTCACAACCCAGCAGCGCTTGAACGGTTTTGGGCCTTAAAACATGAATGTCAAAAAACTATTCACTGGCCTCACACAAAATTCACATCATACGCCGTTAGAGAAAGACATCCTTGCTGCTTTGCAGACCACAAACCACTTTAATAAATTGGGGTCATGCAAAAGGCACTGCGATGATGACCGAACACTTGTTAATGTTTTCCCCAATGATGCACTGCGAAAATGGCCACTCCTTGGCAAACTGTAGAGGGCGCATTGTTTCAGTGTTTTACAAGCTGCAGTGGCACCCCACTGAGAACCCTTGCCTCCCTCTGGTTACGCCACTGACAAGCTGAATTCACATACTTTTTAGCTGAGGTTCATAGCCCTCAAAAAGTTTCCTTTTTTTTCTCTTTCTTTTTTCTTATCATTAAACTTGGCTATGAGTTTTGTGTAGCTTACAATAAACGGAAATGATTCGCCTGCATGTATACTCAGAGCATCACCGGATGTCCAAACAGGAAGAACTCTGAGAAAAAGCATCAAGCATGCCACTATACAACTTTCCAGTCTATTAAAACATCAATATCATCATGGACTATCAACAGTAAACTGAACACTGCACTACAGTGAACAATTTCTCATGTAGAATAGCATTGCAAAAGGCTACACAAAATGTATCAGTTGCTACTCAACAATCATCGTTTTGCTACTCATTGTCAGCATTCTGTTTGTACAAAAACCTAATATCAGTCCACATATTTTGCTATGTAAAATTGCTTGAGGAAACTGTTCCCTGCTTTATAAAACTGAGTCTTGCATAAAGTGGATAACACTATACATATAGACTCACTGCCATCACTGTTTTATTCTAGAGACCCACTGAGATATGACCAAACAATTGCAAGTGTTTCTATCTGGAACCAGCCTTCTCACTTCGTAAACAAGCCTTGAATGTAATCATCACCATTTACAAGTAACAAGGAAACAGCGCAGAAAAATTTGCATCTGAAGTATCCTATTTTTGTCATACAAATACCGATTTGTTAAGCGCAAACTATAAAGCAAGCCTAAGTCTTCTAATTTGAAAGGGCAAGGGCACCAAGGTGTTTTCTCCTTGGTAAAGGGCACCTCTATGAGGAAATTCTAGTTCTAGTAGAACATTTCAAGGGGCACAAAGGCAATTGCCTCTGTGCAGTATCAGGCCTGATAAAAAAAAACAGATTGGCTACTCTGATTTTGACTTTAAAAGACAATAAGGTTGCATCATCTCAAAGATCTCTCTCGTGGCATTTGGTTTCAATAAAATGGTTGTTATTTTTCTCCCACATGACAAATATAACTCATGCAACATCTTTGAAAAAAATATATAACCGTGACAAAAGCACCAGCATATTTAGAAAAGTGACCTTGCATTTATCCCATCGTATCCCTTCCATGTACAAAATTAATATCACAATCAACTAAGTCTAGGCAATCAGCAAAATCCATCCATTGAAATATATTTTGAGTCTACATGTGAACTGAATGTATGCAGGAATCCTCAGGAACTCACTATTTTGTGGATATTTGTCATTGTCAAGAACAGTTTTTTATTCCCTGACAAAAAGAAAAAAGAAGAAGAAAAAAAACACAAACAATTTGTAAAAGAGAAACTGTGTTGATATCTTTAATATTTTGGTGTTTCCATTTTTTAAATAACATCCTGATCATTTGGATTTATTTTCCCTGTTTTTGTCCATGTAGTACGATACACCAGTAGACAATACTGCTTTAACTTCCACCAGAACATGTTAGCTTTACAAATTATATTGCTTTATCACTCACTAACAAAAGCATAATCTTTTGTGATGCCTGCCTAGCAGTTGCCATAGCAGTGGATGATGTCATAACGCCAGCAGTTTTATGTTTAAGCTGAGACTGCTGCGACAGGCTATATTGATGCCAAAACTAAAGCCCAAATAAAATGACTCTTTGCGATATTTCTCCACCATCTGTAGGAAACACGTACATCCTCAGATGTTGAAAACATATGGGGAATGCATCGCAACTTGCCCTGGGTGATCAAAACCTACACACAGAGCCTCCAATCCAGACAGTCATTTATTTTATGAGGTAATCCTCCATACACTCTATGTGATAAACATGACATCTGCCTAACTTCTTCATCCTGGGATTTTCAAGAGGGACCCAATTTACTGTGAAATTATTTATCCATTACGCGCCTGGAATAATGTTCTGTAATTATTCTAAAATGATAAACATGACCCCGTGGTTGCACCATGGGAAAACTGAGGGATGACGAACTTTGAAGACAATATGACAGACTTTCCAAACCCTTTTTGTTTTCTATTATTCCAAAAACTTGATAATGATGGATTTAACAACGGAAGAGCATAGACATTGACTGTCCATCTGCAGAGGCCGTTTGGCTATCTTTTATTTTTTATCTTTTTAACATTTTTGTTTTCTGTCATGTTCATTGAAAACTGGATTTCAGTTTTCAGCTCTTTCTATTGACCAATCCACCCCATAATAATAAAAAATATTCTGAATAGCCTGTTACATTGACACTAGTTAGAATTTCCTTTACACTGATGATAATGGTTTTAATTACCTGTGATCTTGTCCCGGATGAGTTTACAGGACTCAATGTCTCCAAACTTCCCGAAGAGTGAACGCATTTCATCCTGTGACATATGCTGTGGCAGATAGTTGACAATAAGATTTGTCTTACTGTCTTCGTTATTGTTGTTATTGTTGGGTTTATTGGCCATTACACCGTTCTGCATCACTTGCTGACTAGGTCCATCCATCATTGTGCCTGGTGGTAGTCTGATATCAAAAATAAAATAACAACGACAATGGTTAAGAATCAACAAACATTAAAACTGTGAAAGATACCATTTCTGTCCTCCACACCACAAACATGTAAACCATACCAACAGAGCCCAATTTCATAGAGCTACTTAATAGCAGAAAACAAATACGATCCCAGTTACAGATTGTATGCGACATGGTATTTCGGCTGGTCACCTTATTTAAATAAGTATACTTTGTTGTGTTTAGCTTTTTTGTGTGCTTAAATAGCTCTATGAAATTTGGCCCAGGCTTGTAGGCTTCCCAAGTCACTTAAACAGATTCTAGTCCAACCTGTCAAAATACAAGTCTGCATGAGTGAGGTTATTGTAACCCGCATGAGTACGACTTGTACAAATTGAACACTTTTGTAATCTTCCCGACAGTTTCTCTCAAACCCTCCCCAAATCTCCTTTTCAACTTGAAACAGCAATGTACATAATTTCAAAGAATTCCTTTTGCTAATGCAAAATCACTGCCTCGAGCCTACTAACTTGTTATACCATGCCCAATATGTGACAGAGGGAGTAAAAAGAATAACAAACACAATGGAACGGAAGGGGGGAGGATATACCAAGCCACATTTCCAGCACCAAATGTAACTTCAACAGTAAACAACTGAGCTAGTCAATCTAGTTAGCCAGTCAATCCAGTCAGACACAGCCACTAAGTTAGTCATTCATTCCTTAAATATAGTTATTCAATTACTGTCTTCAATGTCTTTGTACAAATCTAATAGGGACCCATCTGGTCATCTATTTTTAAGCATTACTGAAGAACAATATATTATAATTAAAACAAGGACAACAACCAAAGAGGAATCGAGGCCGTTCGTGATTCTACATCTATTATTAAGCGACGTTTACAGAAATATCAGCTCTTAATCAATCAGGGAGAAAAACAAAACAAACAACTTGTATTTTAAATGTATTACTTTTTACGGATTATTTCCCCCCTGAAATAGTAATAGATTCCAACCTACGACCCTATTTTGAAATGGCATGTAATCGAAAACAGAACTCTTTTTTTTTAGGGGGGGGGGGGGCCTTACTATTTTTAAACAAGCTTTATTCTTGTAGCTCCAAGTTTTTCTACCAATTTTGAATTTATTCATTACCAATTTTGTGTTCTTTAAATGTTTATTGTGAGCAAGGTACACACTTCTCTAGACTAGTTTTCCATGTCAATCTTGTATCCAATATATCCATTACTATGGCAACTAAAACTATGATGGGATTAATGGTTTGTGGTTAACCCTACGAGGCGCATGATGAACTATAACATACATCATTTACAAGCTCTAAAGACAAACAGTCACTGAAACATTACTTCATCAGTGAGATCAAAAACGAGGCCTCTTGCAATGCAATTTCTGTTTGTGTAATTTGCCGCATTCTTCAATGAATACAAAATAATCTAATTGAGTAGCAATTCATTGGCCACTATCATAGAAGGTTCATAATAACATTGAGTGTACTGTAGACATCTAAGAAAAACCGATCACTCGCAAGAAGCAAAACCTTGAGATGTTTCTTATTGTGAGATTTTTCATAACAATACTATCCATCTTTACAATACATCTTGGAATGGAAATTGCCAGACCTTGAATTATCTTAAACCCAGTTCTGAAGTAATATCTAACGAGGATTGGATTTGCATTTGAACTATCTTTTTTCCTTTTTTTCTTTCTTTTCTGATAGGGACGACCTTTATGTAGTGGTACATTACCTGGAAATCATTTAATCATGGTGTTTCCCTTTACATAATCAGGGGTAAGAGTTATTGCTGACAGGTCTTACACTAGGATCCAAATGGTTAGGAGGAGGTATGTTGAAAAGGAACATGCTTTAAAGGAACAGTATCCTCAGGAACAGCACTAGAAAAATAGGTCAAAGAGCAAGATTTCTTTAATCTTTAAGAAAATAACTTTTTTGACCAGGACATACAAAAAGTATAAACTCCAATAAAAGACTTTAATTTCTCATCCCTGTATAATGTATTGATTATGATAACAGTTTTACCTAGAACTGGTATTGGGTTCGGCTTAAATGTTAAGTCCCACTCCAGTAAATTTGTCTTTGTTCAAAACCTAAATTATTTAAAATTTACCCAGCCAGTTTCCCTTGTGGTTTGTTACTTGATACAAAAATAAAAGGGTAAGCTTTTCTAGATAAACATAAACAAATTAAAATGGTTGTTTAAGAACAGTTTCTATAAAAGAAATAATTTCCCAAATCAAGAACCAATCTGACAGGGACTGCTTTTAGCTCACAATATTGCTTAACGAAATGTGTTTAAGGTAGAGGATCCAAAAAATAAAATAGGCCTACTATAGAACCTCATCAACAGGAAGACGATGCTAAAATAACATAATTTCATTTACCACACTGTATCACCGCTAAGTCTTTCTTAGAATATGTTTAGCTAAGAAATTAAATATGTTCAGCAATACTTTCATGCTCAGCAGAGCAACTAAAGGCAATCGGCTTTAGTCTGCACTTCTATTTGAAAGTAATAACAGTTATAATCTCCCCTAGTGTGCAGTCAAGGGCTCTTTATAGCAGAGTACTCTTAATAGTACAACATGTACCACGGTGAATATCAACCCCCTCAATATGCCGAGTTCGTTTTCAATGATTTACCTGCCACAATCGGCAACTTTCATGACATCAAGTACCATGTATTACACAAGATAATGATCCTCTGATTCTATGAATGACGTGGATAGATGAGGAGGCTGTTTTTAATCACAGATCATGAAATAAATGAGATGAGAATCAGTCATTTTTGTGTAACTCGTTTACTTTTTTGAGCCGGATTGGGGAAAGAGGTTGGGATGAAAGATTGTTAATCATGTAACTATTGATCAAGGTTTGGCAATCTAGTAGTACATGCATTACATCAGATTGCAAATATTCAACAGAGATTGAATTTTCAAAGTGGT
The DNA here is from genome assembly GCA_023634235.1 of Pisaster brevispinus. NCBI lineage: Eukaryota > Metazoa > Echinodermata > Asteroidea > Forcipulatida > Asteriidae > Pisaster > Pisaster brevispinus. The sequence goes on from JAMKCF010000013.1 coordinate 16,724,272, forward strand.
TGTTTATTCTGGTCCCTTCTTTATGAAGAATATATCAAATTCTCCCTTTCATTTTTTAAATTATTTTTTATTGAATAAAACCATTAAAGTTGCATGGCCCGATTTTCATTGATAGTAAATGTATTTCAGATTTTTAATCTCTTAACTAATTATGCTGTTTCAAAATGAAAAACATACAACTTTTGCATGTATGCATCTGACAACGCATCAAATACAAGGAACACGCAAAATTGTTTGTACAATGGCTGACGGACGTGAGATAAAGTCAGCATCATAACAATAATTTAGTTTTAGTTCTTAATTAACAACCACTAATCATTGAATCTGACCTAGTATCTTTAAAATGTGAGACATATTTAAAAGAACAGAGACAGAGGGCTGAGGGGAAAAACAAACAAATCAGACTACACTGGTTCGGCGCCCCTGAGCCTAATTTTAATTGCCACAAATTGCACTTTTTATAGCAGAAACATCCATGAAAGGTCCTTGACAGTGATATGTACCAAAACTTGTCAGTAAAAATACAAAGGTTGGCCATCGGGCTCGAAATTTACAGTGGATTGTAGGCCCGATGCCAGTGATTTTACTGTCGGCTAGTAAACTCAGGACCAGACAAGTCTGGGGGTCAAATTACGTTAATTGTTTTTGTTTTTTGTTTGTTTTTCTTGGTTTTTTTAAATGAGTTGAAAAATATTTTTGCTCTTAATAGTAAGAAGAAGGGACCAATCACAGGCCCTAATGTTTACATCATATAATTATTTAGCTCGTATTGTTACAAGCAAGGTCTCCTGTGCTTAGCAAAATTACATACATGGCCCTGATTTAACTGCATGCTTTCACCCAGTAGTTAAATTGGTCCAAATTCTTCCGAGATAGGCCTTGCATACTATCCTTATAATTGGCAATTTTCCCTGATGTAATGGAAGGATTATCGGGTAAGTAGGCTTTATCAACAATGATTGCAGGTATCTGATACACCGGCACTGTATAATTTTTGTTTGACTTGCTGGTATTGAAACTAAAGCAGATTTGATAACGATGAATCTGTTCGCTTCTGATTAAACATCATAAAAAGTTATTGCACATATAAAATAGTCACTGGACTTTTCATGTCTTGTGTGCTCCTTCCAAATTTGTATTTTGTTTAGTTAAATTTTAAATAATACACTTTATGGTGAGAAAAAAAATCTCTTTCATGAAGCTAACCTCATCACCTAACAAACAGCGCATAATGTTGCGAATGATATTCGTCAGTATTTGGGTATATTTTTAGAACCTTTGACTTACAGCAGTGAGTGCCATCTTACACTTTGCTAGCTCCCCCCTTTTTTTTAATTCAAAGCTGAACTAGGTTAACCTGATTTACAAAAAAAAAAAAGCACTGTAAGTCTCAGAGGTTAGGCTGGTAAATAAAGACCGGATGTTATTCCTAAGGAGTCACTGTGAGTGATCTTAGCAGAAATGATCCTGGTCTATAAGCCTGCTTATTTATGCGCTGCGATTACAGACTAAATCTATTTTTACTTAGTATGTAGTCCTTCATCACACTAAGCATGAATCATCATGTTCACTGACACAGTTTAATTGTCAACAGACCCTAAGGATTCATTCAAAACAGGTCAGCATATTGAGCCGGGTCGTGTTGGCAGGAAACACAAAGCGTATTCCTCTGCACGTCTTGCGTATAGGGCTTCCTACAGTGCAGACTGTGCAGTGTACACCCAGTGTCTGCTCAGATTACGCCGTTAAACAACTCAAACAAGCACTGCTAGGCATTTGAAAAAATTAACATTTCTCCTCCATGTCAGGATGAAATGCTTCTCAAATTAACTTTAATTTAATCGTAGAAATTTACTTGCGTAGGAAATTATGGGAAAAGTATGTTGATGAAAAAATAACAACTGTTACAAATATAAAGAAAAGCTTTAGGAAACACAAAGAATTCATCTAAAATTCATAACAATCTTAAACTGCACTGCAAAATTTAGTTAGCAAAAGAATTATTTAAAAACCAAAACTTGTATACTAAAAAGGGTTAGCTGGTAGTTATTGTATCAATGATAATAAATTCTGGAGTTCCTTGCAATTACAAGAGCCAATCTTTAATTTATGGAACTAATTTTACAATATAAACAACTATTGACATTTTACTCATTTATTTTGCATGTAAAGTAGAGGAAATTATTTGTATTTCACTAGACAATGTCCGCAAGTTCTCATCAAATATTACTGTCGTGAAAACAGATGGCTAGATTCTTAAGGTCAACTATTTTGTTTCCAGATGTAAATTCACTTAAATAAGAGGGTCAATGTCGGATATTGAATTGGTAACCAGAACCATCAAAACAATCTATGGTTTCTTAGAAATTATGATTATTACAGAGCTGTTTTACCAATAAGAAGACACTTTCTTCACTCATTCATTTCTTCATCCATTGAAAACAAAATATCCAGTTGCTAAAAACAAAATTATTTTCAAGTTGCCCATTTCAATCTCAAGAATTAATTCACCTTTTAAATTGTTTTCTCTCTATAAATCGACATCTACAAAGTTTAGTATTCACCAAGATCGAGACATACCCTCGTCTTCAAGATTACAAGAAATCTTCAGGGATTCTAAATATGGCATTCAATGTGTTTCCCTTACGAACATAGTTCACTGCCTATAGCACACAGACATGTGTTAAATGAAGCATGTCCATATATGACCTGGTTTGCCGCCAGCTTGCTTGTACATGACCCTGTAGTCATGCCATTGAACACTGAGATGTCTTGGAAATGATGGTCTGAGATGGATAAATTGAACCCTCACACAGCCTAGAAATTGTTTATTGTGTCTCCCATGGATAGCCATGAAATATTGTGGCTTGCAAATATCAGAGTGCAGCAAAATAATTTTAATTCTACCTTGTCATAATTTGTTTTCTTCAAATTTTAAACCCAGGGACGAATAGTATAATCAAAAAATGTATTTATTTAATTCTACAAGAATTAAATCACCAACATATTTTCTTAAAACACAATCAACACACAAACAGTTAATTTTAAAAAATGCAAATTTCTTTAATGAAAGATTGATGATAGTTCTCAAAAAATTAATAAACTATTTTATCTGATCTGAAATCAAAAGAACGTTGGAAACCTCATTCTTCCTCAAGTGAAATCCATCTTGTACATGTACAATGCTTAAGACTCTACAGCCCTTTAGTAGCTGTACCAAACTGTGACAATCATAGCGAGATTATGAGACGAAAAAACACCACATACATTAAATGCCCAACAGCCATGGTTGCCCCAGAACACAGCCAAAATTAGGCCACGCTCGGTAAATGCACTCAATTTCTTCCTAAAATAACTGCCGATTGCTCCATCAATGGCAGACGTTCGCCAATATTATTGAATTTGCCTTGGTTATTGGCTCAGTGCAGGCTGGACAATGCCAGTACAGCCAGCAATCACAAAGGAACCCTCTGCTTTCTTTGTTTACCAGTCTGGCCTCCCTGGGCTGGTCATGGTATTAAGTCGGGTTCTTGTAGTGTGCTCTTATAATGATGTTGAGGGAAAATTATAATTAGAAAAAACATACAGTGGGTACTGGGATGTTTATGGAATGAAATAAGCATGAGAATCTGGTACAGAACGGTCCTTTAAAAGCCACGGTGAATGTTTGGATTAAATTAAAACGGGGACAATTTCTGTGCATGCAATGAACCAAAATACTTCAGCGATTTATAGTGCAGGTCTACTTCCATCAACCTTTGATGTGCATGCAAGTCAAGGATTTTAATAAACAAGAAAGAGAACATTAATGGCATTTTGCTTGTGGTTTGACAATAATTTTTTCTCAAGAAACAGTGTTAGTTGCATGGTGTTAAATCAATTTCCACTAAGAATTGCTTTGTAAGAATTCTGGGTTCCACTAAATTTACACCCATAGAACTGCTAGCAATATCATGCATCATTGTAAACAAAATGCATCCAAATTTTAAAATGGTTGCCACTTTAAAATAACAATTTGTCTGATGTCTTCTCAATACATGTAATTCATCTTGATTAGGAAACCAAATGTTGCTTTATGAGACTTCAATTTTGCAATATCGCAATGGCGCCCAATACAATATCTGCACAGCTTGTGTAGGCCTAGCTGACATTGTGTCACAAACATGCCAGGGCTCTAATTTCGGGGGAAAATCCACAAGACCGCAGGGCATTTAAGCTCACAATTTTTACCAAATGGGTAAAAAAAGTCTACAGTTTTAAACTGTTTTTATTTGAACATAAGAGAAGATTATATATCATTCGTTTTATGTATTCTTTGATACTCAACAGATTTGAGAGATATCTATTAGATTCATCATGTTTTTGTAGATCAAAATTATTAAACAGTGAGGTATTAATATTTGGTTGTAAAATACCACACTGCCAAACTTGTCTCTGTCAGTTTTGGCCCCATGGTAAAATCACCGGTGTTGGACTTTCAAGCCCATACGTCAAAGTAAATAAATTTAAATTCCACTAAGCACAAAGGCAGCAGGAAACCATTTGCAAACACCATTAATCACATGGTATTTTTTAGCTGGTTACCAGCTAAGCATCGTATACACCCTGTACATAATACTTGCAATGAATAAGTCAGTGTAACACAGAGAAACAACTAATTTGCATACTTGCAAGGGCATGTATAAGGTACTATCAAATATTAATGTAAAATAACAACCCCACACACGCTACACGGATGATGCAGTAATTTATTACTGGAGCGATATAACAATTAATTATGCATGCCATATATTTTTTTATCAAGAGAGGGAGTCAGTTCAGTACTCAAAACTAACAAACAATGATGATATTATTACATGCTTCCTTGCATACTTTATATTTTCCTTCAAATGGATTTAGTTCACAACATTTGTCTTTAATAAACTTAGAACTAAGACAGTGGAGTCATGTGCACACACCCTACTGACTGATGACAAATTCTTGAGATAGAATAACAGAGTTTTACTGATTGGTGGAATTGAAATCTTAAAAACTGCAGATCTCTGGAAATTTGAAGCTTAAAAACATCAAATCAATGAACAGGTTTGTGAATATTTGTTTGGCAAGTTACAAAAGCATTTTCTAATTTCATCACATGTTAGGTAAGCTCATGAATCGGTTCAATATATATCATTTTTGTAATGCACAGATGAGCTAAGAGACAAACCAAGCATACACCAATAACTTATATTTCAACATGACTTTCAAACCCAAAAGCTTGTTATTGGATTAGTTGAATTCAAGTCCATGGCATTCAAGTTAAAGTGGCAAAAGAATATCTGTTTTGTCCGACTTTTGTGGTTTTCCAAACAGTTTTCAAGAAATTCCACATGATTTTCCCCCTTAAAAGGCTTGCATGTGTTCAGTACATCTGGGCTCCAAATTAAAACTGGATAGAGACCTGAAGCCAGTGATTTTATCCTCAGGGCAGTAAACTCAGGACCAAACAAGTCTGTTGGTTTTGTGTTTTTCAATTTACTAAAAGTACCTCACTGTGTAATAAAAAAGAACATAAGGTTCAAATGTTGACTTTTGAGTCTGGTAAATATCTTTCAATTGTATCGTCAGTGCTGAGAATCCTATTTAATACCACAAGACAGATGAGATATTCTCTTAGTGGTTTTGTCAACAACAACAAAAGTTTTTGTTTGTCAAACTGTGTAGAAAGTTCTTCCTCGTTGACTCTGGGCCCAATTTCAAAGAGCTGCTTCAACACAAAAAGTAGCTAAGCACAGCAAAATGACGCTACCAGAATAAGGTTACCAGCTAAATACAATGTCCCATGTACTATAATTTGTGAAATAAATTTTGGTCCAGTCAAAATGTTAAGCTACAAGCCCTGTGGTATTGTGATTTTTTTCCTCCTAAATTCGCAGCTCTGTACATGTACACCAAGCTACAGTGTAGATTGCAGCAGGATATAAGGAAAACCAGTACAGGATGCTCTTACCTTATAAGGCAACAAGGAAGAGGTCATGGCAACAGGATTCGTGTAAACACAGGAAGAGAAGGGACATTGCCACTGAATACCAGGGGGGGGGGGTGTTTGGATCACACAGATACAGGGACCTGTATCTAGGGAAAGGTGTTGACAACTGATTAGAGCTGGTAGGTGTTTATGGTCTTCAAGATGGAGATAGGACATCAAACAAACACTTTGTAAAAGAAACTTGGAATCTGGAGTTGTACTGTATGGCCCTCCTTTATGCTCTCACCCTAACCCCCAAGGTCTTTGGCTAAAACCTTGCCATATCGTCCACTAAATGGTAACTCAACACCTAAATGTTTGAACTTTGATGAGAGCTGTAAGTCTGTTCCAATGATAAGCAATAGTTCTTTTGGGTATGCAGTCTTAATGCCTACAAAGTCAGACAACTTACTACATAGGAGTTTGGAGGATTTGGGACCAGTGGGGTTAATTGAGAAATAAAGAAAAAAGAAATAGCTGTTGCAACTTATTTACCGACAAAAATGACCTATGGTATAAATTGGTATTGGTCTCAGGAAGGAGCCCCAGCAGGGACTTTCTGAAAGGCTAGAAAAAGGGCACAGCTAAGGTTGCATGATGTAATTAGTTTTAAAGTACTTTTTGTTGAATTTACAAAGACATGTAAAATAAACATCAACCAACAACAGTTTATTGAATTCTGGCGCAGTTTATTTTGCAGAGCACAAACATTAGTAGGCCCTATCATTGTGACCACAAAACATTTTAATGTGTAAAACTGTTGAAATATTAGAAGAGAAATAAATACTTTTTATTTTAAGTTATAAACTTCTTTCTTTTCTCCCCAAGCACCATACTATATGGACAACCAAAATTTAAGATGCAAAACCACAAGCCCATTTTTCTTAAATCAATACCCCACAAGAACAAATTGTATGAATAAATATAGAACCATATTAAATAAAGTACAAACCTGATTTCATCGATCATGCAATACGTAACAAAACGTATTTGCAGTAGTTAAAATGCTTTTTGGTTTTACAACAAGGTAATAAAACCATTCAAATTAAACTTTGATTGCCCACTTCGCTGCACTACAATGTACATTAAAATCATTTTAACGCCAGCCATCCAATAAATGACAGCTATTAAAAGACACTCTTTCTTGAGCGTTGTCCTCTTTACTCAAATTTATGGTTCTTGAGTGGTGAGCAATTGAACAGAACATTGTTCTATGATGACACATGAATTCATTTTAAATTGGTCTTTATGTCATGTTTTGTATACATGTATTACACATTTTTGAGAATTGGTCGTTGTGTGTAAGAACCCCACAACAAATATTTGAAAATGTTTATAACATGAGATGTGTCTACAGCCGACTATGTTTTCTATTATACGAACATTACTTCTTGACGATGTTACTTAATTCTTGAGTTTCCACCCCCTTTTTTGTTTGTTTAATTAAATAACTAAACAAAAGTAAATTAAAAAATGCTAGTATCATGCACGTAATGCAATTCAACATCTTATGCTCCAATACAACAATGACTAAACGTAACATATGGGGACAATTTCATTCGACAACTCTGCACAGCAAATGTCGGCAGTTAATAAAACCATTTTTGTGTTTAAAATCTACCATTTACTCCAAAATAACAGCAACTCTTGGATCAGTGGTATAAGGTCACAATGGGTTTTTTGTGAAGTATTTGTCTACAGAAACTGCTCACTGCGACAAATGAAAAGGTTATCCTCAGTAATGCGTGCATGATTGAGTGCATCATAGTACATTCCTCATCGCTATACCACTAGACTGCTTGAGGTTCATATGTAATGCTGGTGCAATGTCATCCTAGGTTGCCCAAATAAGCACACATGCCACAATTCATAGACAACAATGGGGTCTCCTACAACATGGCCTTGTGTGTCTAGCCCGTCGGCTTCTTGATCTAGTTCATGATGAAACTAATAAGATGAAGTTGGCAAGAGCTCATCTTCATCTAGGCAACTGCCATGATGTAATTGACTCCCACGGCCAATATGGCTACTTCTTCTGGAGATTCAACCTGGGCTAGAATACTCAGTTTACAGTGACATGAGAAACCATTGCTTGTTTGTGTCAACGGAATTCCAGCAAGTGTAATCATTCTAGACAGAAGTATTTGTTTCTAATCGAAGACAATGACAGTGTAAATGATGCTACGGATAAAATGTCCATGATTGTGTCCTACATAATATACCATGTGTGATCGTCACAATTGGTTTAGCTTACATGTATATTGTTGCGGCTGTTAATTATCTCAAACTTCATTGCGTAACATTTTCAATATATAGGGAAACAGTGTCCTTGCAAAAAAACCAACAATGTCCCTTACATGGGATTTTAAAAGAGTATTGTCTGTTTTATTATGTATGAATCAATGGGTCCTATACAAACTGAATAAATTCACATAAATTATGAATAGATGCAAAAATTATACAAAACATAATAAATTGAGCAATTTAGCCTTTCAAAACCTGCCACAATCCATCCATTTGTATGAATTCCAATTCTTCAAAGAAAATGGAAACCATGAATGTAATAGCTGAATAACTCCGATAATGGGGGGGGGGGAGTCTAGAGCCTTGGCAACTGAAGCCAAGAAAATGCACAGGTGCAATGTGTGATTAAAGATCGTTTTATGGGGGGTTCAAGTAAGTAATTGCCATGCCTGTCCTACTAATTGCAACACTTAACTCAGAGCTCCATGGTATTAGTTTCCTTTCAGGATATTTGGATAGTGGGAGAAACAGTAGAACCATTTCATAGCTACAAGCTAAGTGCATTATTACCTTTGTATTAAGGTTGTTTTATAACTTGCAATTAAAAGGCATTCTGTCTGAGGTACATTTAGGTTAATTGTTTTAGAAGTGGCGATTATAAAAGTATGGATTTGTCTTTTTACAGGCTACTTGACAAAAGAACAGATGTTTTCAAAGATCAGACGAAATGGGAAATTTCAGATGCAGTAACTTGGGAGTCATTCGTATACTGTTGGGACAACCTCCACATTTTGACCTTTACTAGATAGATATTTTGAGTCTGATAAAATCTGCATGCACTGGTTATGTTTTTGCCTCACTACCTAGCCTCAAATGGTAAAGAATTCTGAGAATAAATCCCGATGTAAAAATAGGGTGGCATCCAATACAGTATGTCAATAACATGTACATGTACATCAAGTTGTTAATCAACAAATTATGATAATCACTCATGTGTTCCTATATTTTCACGCTAGTATTGAAAATAAAAGCTTAAAATTATGTGACGAGAAGAATCTAGCATTAAGCCAACATGATGACCATAAACTTGATGGTAAACCAATATTTGTTAAGTACTCCACAAGCCAAGGCCGTAGTTCAATTTAGTGGCTTATTTCCTCAATGGGATTGCAGTACACAGTGTACTGTGTTACAAAATGGCCGCACACAGCAGCACACACATTATTTATCAACAAGAACTAGCTATACTACTACAGTACAGGCCATGCAGTCTAGTGTAGAGAAGGGGCCTATGCCAGCACACAGTATTACTGACTGTAATGGATGGCGTTGATAAACCAAACAGAAATGCCGCACCATCTAAGAAATAAATCAAGGTTTGCTTGGAACTGCAGGCATATGGAGGCTAGTCAATCAGATTCAGAGTCTGAAAGGTTTTGTGCCCTCCATATTTATTGTTGCAGGGACTTAATTTGGTCGGGTATATAGCCTTGAGTTGACTGTAGTAATAGTGGGAACTAATTGAAATGCAATTTCAAAACCAACATGCATCGCCTATGGTGTCAAATAGACTGGGGAAAAAATACTGAACAAATTTTGGCAGAAAGAGAGAACAATACCATTCAAAAACTCTCAACAAGATTTATATAAAAACAATTGATCCATGTGCCTTCAGTTGAATAAATATAGTTTACTGAGACTAATTATTACTAGCAATCTACCACCGGTATGTGCCTAAACAATAACTGCCACCAAAATTGCTCCATTGGACAAACTACATACATTTTCCTTTGTGTACAGCACACACTCGGCACTATGTTTTGTTGGCCCACCAAACCCACCCATTGTGTCATCAGCTGGAGTACCCCAGTTGTCCATATTGAGGGGCCATTGGACATAATGGGCGCTGAGCCAAGGATTAATGTGGCGCGTGCCGACCACGTGCGGTATTGAGAGGCCAGACTTCTAATGCACTTAGCATGGGTCCAACTTGGGTTACTGCAGTACGGTTACTGATTGACGTTTGAAGCGTGCATGGCCAGGCTACGGAGGGGTCGTACGTGGGAAGTAAGCCCGAAAATATCACCCCCGGCACGCGACCCTTTGCGGGTCGTGTGGCACGTCAATGCATACTGAGAACTTTGTCAAGGACAAGTCTCAACTAGCAAATCAGCTGCTTCCTCAAGAAATAGCACCAAAGGGAAATTGGTGTGGTTTGACTTAAGCTTTCAAGACACTCCAAGCACAGTTTACTTTTGGAGAAAGGAAGAAAGAGCCTACAAAGTACAATGTTGGATTCAAAACAAGCTAAACGTCGGGGAAATGTTTTTCAAAGTTGAGTACAACACTAAAACTAAAAGGTTCAAAACATACCGTGTCAAAAACAAACTAAGTATAAAAAGGAACAGTGCCCGTTTTTAGCAAATTATGAAAGTTAAACTTTTGTCTTTCAGAACCCGTGGATTAGATGCAGGAAAATTATTTGTTTGTACTTTTGTTCTTTTCCTTGTTTTGACTCAACGGTTTCAAGCATTGCAAAGAAAGACTAAGACTAAAAAGAGGTTATTTCTTTATAGGCATTGGACCCATATTTATCAGATTTGCAGGCCTACCTGAAAATATACTGTCATGACTGTTCATCAAGTTGGACATTTTACTGTGACATTTTGGGTGAGCTTACAATAACACTACAGTTTAAATCCAGAAGTGCCACTGGGTTTTTTCCAAAAATACAACACTCGAGAGAAGGTTGGTCCTCCCAAGGGAAAGGATCTTTATCGAGCTGTCGAGCCTATAATAAAAAACTGAGTTGTTTTATGTGTTCAGACATTTGCGGCAGAACTTCCTTCCAAATTTGATAGTGGCCAACTTCTAGAATCTAAGCTATTATTCATAAGTCAGGGTTTGAAAATAGAAATTTGTGGGTTTTAAGCAATAACTTTTTGAACTCTACTGTAAGGACAACTAAATCAAGCTGGAAATTACGTTGTTACAGGGCCTAGGCCCTATTCATCATGTTCATTAAATCTTGTAAGTTTTGTTATTTGAATCACATGACCATAAATTGTAAGTTGTTCTAGGGCCGGTTGCACTAAAAAATACAAAGTTACAAAGCCTATTTTTAGTATATCAACAACAATACAAAACAGGAATGAAAAATTGAAGAAAGTGTTTTCGGCTGGTGGACAAGGACAACTATTTCTATTCAACCCTCAGCCAAACAGCGGTAGGCCGTTAGGCTAAATGTTATTCCGTGAAAATACTAATAATTTAGCTTGTTAACAGAGGGCTAAGGCTTGATAAACTACAAACGGTGAAATACCGAATTTTGAGTCCGGGAACACGCTGTTTGTTGTGCTTGTTGTGGTGGGCCGATGTTATAGAAAGAAACACGTGCTTACCTTGCCGACGTTGGATCAGATCCAGAAAAGTCGTCCGAAGACCTACTAAACTCCGTGGACTGGTACACACAATTCATGCAAGCAGCGGGTCAACTCTGACCAAGATTCAGTTTTATGTGCTAATCCGGAAAATGTCGCCGTGGGTTTTTTATAGTAGCGAAGAATTCGGCTCGCGAAAATGGACCGACTTGAACTGGAAATGTTGTGAGTCACTGTGACTGTACTACTGCAAGAAGACGTCTGATGTTAAGATGACGAGGTGAGCTGAGGCTGTAACGGGATGACCTCAGACTAAATAATGCTGAAAATACAAAAAATGTCCCTTTTATTCGAGCCCCCAAAACACTGCTGGATAAGCTCTAAAACTGCTCTAGACGGCTGACGTAAAAATACCAGTTGCAAACGAATGGATAACTGCTTAAAAAGAGGAAAATTTTAGTACAACGAAATGACTTGTCAACTCCTACTGATGAACACAACACGTACGGTCTGAGTACCGAACAAAAATACAGACAACGTGCTACGAAGCCTTTATATCGTGTGGACCTGATCACCAGCTGTCAGTCGGTGAATATCACTACGCTGCATATCTTAATTACCTGTGATGTTGCGGTTTTGTCTTGTACGCTGGAGCGTGTGTCGGTGATGTCTGGTGTTTACGTCGGGAAATTTATGAATAATTCTTAAATCCAAATTTTAATTAGAGATTTCGGTGGTCTGCTTCGCAGACAAAGCTTACAGTTAAATCTTGTCACTGTTTTTAACTCGTGGTTAGCAATTCGAATTTAAATTATTTTGATTAAACCCGGTCGTTGTGAGATGAGGTAACATGTTAGAGCAGGGGAGGGGGAAAGTAACTTTAAAAATACGCTAAAAAATCTTACACATTATGTTGCTGACATTTTTATTTAAAAAAAGAAAAAACTTAAAAACGTGATAACGGCCCTAAACATGCCACGACGTTCTTCTTCTTCTTCCCGTTTTATTGTGTGTGTTTTTTTTTTTTGCATTTGATTTATCAATTTTTTAAGTAAGAAAATACATTCATTCCTTTGTTTTTATTTAATGGGTATTTTTAATTTGAAAATAATCGAAAATTGAGACACTTGTTGGCATTCATCAGTTGTTTTGTTTAAATTGATTTTGCTCAAAACCTCTTTTTTTTACCAAATATTTTTGTCACTACAAACATAACAACATTGTTTAACTGGCCCATATGCTTTGTTTGAGATGTATTTCTTATCAATCCCTTTCACAATTTGTTCAACACCATATCAGGAACTTATTTCTTTATCGTGGTTGTTTAGTCCAAAGTTTACTGAACAACAACAACAACAGTATTTTATGATGAAGGAATCTCATTTTTATTCAAAGGTTCAAACAAGTGGGTGGCTCATCGTCTGCATAAAATTTGCTACCTCAGACGGACATAAGATGAAGACCTTTATCTTTGTAAAACCATCTTTTTTCCTTGTACGGTACAAGGCATTGCTACCAACCGAGGCTGGGTGTTAATCAAATTGCTGTACTCTTCGAATAATGTTAACAATAATCTATTATTATATTGAATACAGAGATTTGGCAAAAACTGACCACAGTGTGTGTGCATGTTGAACAGTGGACCACTGTCGATTAGTCACGTTTTGTTTTTACGATGAATGAGGGCGCACGTCATAAATAGCGGTAGAACACAACCATCTATTTTTCATTTCTTCTTTTTCTTTTTCTCCCAGAGTACCGTAGTCAAACAGCATTGTGGTCCAATTTTTTCATTCTAATTCCATGTTATTTATACAAGTAATCATGTTGTTATATTATGTTTACGTTTTAATGTAATTCCTTTATTACGAGCTACATGTAGTTGTTGCACTGTATGGGCTTAGAGAGTAAAGTTAGTGAACCAAAAGTAGAAACTAGAGAAAATAATCAACATTGAAAAGGGGCAGACATTTAGATTACAGGTAATGTTCGCTTTACACTCTGGTCAAATATTTTTGTTTTAAATCAGAAAAATATAAATTTTCCCTCTTTCGTCATAGGTGAAAAAATACTCACAAACTTTCAAAGCCTATGGACCGCCCATTAAATTGGGGATTCTTATCCATTGGCAGGGGCCACTTTACCCGTGATTTCGCCTCATTGCGTTGTGTGTGCGGACTTTTCAATACAATCAAGCTTGCAGTTACTTTCATTGTTGCAATAATTGTTCTTTTAATGTAATACACTGTTGCGAATTTTTGCGTTGAATGTAAATAGTGTAATGCTAATCACAATGTGTTAGCCTAGCCTAACATGCAAATCGCAACTCTACGCGCGCGCTATACTAGCTTGAAAGGCCGTATAGTTAACAAAAAGGCCACATTTCAGATTAGATGTTACGCAAATGTGTAAGATACGAAGAAAGACCAAGATATAGTGGGTTATAACGAGGTCACTGTAAAAAGGACAGTTGAATTTATTCATCCGTTCCCTTGGATTTGTTACTTTCGGAGCTAGCAAGGCTAAATTTTCAAAGAATGATCTTGGTAAAGTAAATACAATGAGAAATATGCCCCAACAAAAAGCTAGAAGGGGAAAACTGTTTGTGTCACGGAAAGTGATACAGCAGCGAACAGGATGGATAAATTTCCCATCCATTTTTATGCCTACCTACGAATCTAGGATAAATAAATAAATAGATAAATCAGCAGTTTTAGCACGTACTCGTATGTATACCTAAGCCTGCGTGATTATTTTGCCTTTGTGAATCTGCACATAACCGAGTACGGGTTAGGCTATGTCTTGGTTGGGTTTACTAGGGTGATTCTGTCACACATTATAATAGTCTACACGCAAATATTCCTCAATATACTTCAAACTGGTAGTGGTATCAAGATCATAAAAAGTAAAATTTCAGAATAAAATCGATAATTTATCTGCTGTTCTTTCCCAAAATTTATGTCTTTATGTTAGTGTCACTGTGCCTCTTCAAAGAAGTTTTAAAATATATTCTAAAGGTTAGTGTTTTAATAATGCCATATGATCAGTAGTAGCCCACTCATCTGAATCCCACTCATACCCCAACAAACGCAGACTTTCTCCTATTCGTTGTACGTACTCAATTTACCCAATTTTTATGAATCGTGAAATCCTGTATGACATGGGGAAACATGTCTTCTAACACTCGACTTTTGCAGATCGTTAAAAATAGTGAAAGGTTTGGCACTATTTTTATTTATTTAATTGTTGTTGTTGCAAGTATTTGTAGATTTCAAAAATGTTAAATTGTACTTGATTCTTTCTCACAATTACAAGTGCAAATTAAAGCAATGAAATCATAATATTAATATCCACCACAAAAAAATGAGCAAACGGACGATCACTGAATAAAAGCTAAAACCTAATCAACAGTGAAACTCCGTATCCTTTTCGTCGTTACAATTTCGTTAGCACGTATTTATTTTATAATATTTTATAGTTTACTTCTAGCTAGCATTCCATAATATTTCAATGTTTTTATCCTCGGAATAATTTGCACGCAGTCATTCAAAATAAGGACTGAGATGAATGTGTTTATATGATTGCATTGTTAACGAAAAACACACATTGCGCGGTTGCACCGGACATGAAAAGTCTATCACCATATGCGGGCATCAGTAGTGGTTCGTCCGAAGAGTCACTTGCTGAAGCTAGCTAGGCAGTGCCGGCGCTGCACCGTTGTCGTGACCGTGTTTCCACATCAAATACCGCGGGGAAACCCTGCGCGGTTCCGGTAGCTACACAGCTCGTCTGCCCGGTGCGCTGAACAGCGACACCGCTGGGCCGCACACCTAAACGTGTATGAAACCTAGTGCCTAAACCGGATATTTTCAACAATGAAGAAAACCCCATGATTCCACAATGGATGAAAATAGTTTGCTTTGTTTTTCTTCAGCAGAGTTTTACCTAATAATTGAGGGAACATTCTACGTTTTGTAGACGCACTGTCTAAGTTGAAAATTATACGTGTATGGCTCCACTTTTGATGACATAAAAATATAAACAAACCTTTTGTCTTGACCTGGACAAATCTAAATGTAGATATTGTATAGTGTACTGTCCAAATATTAAAATAATAAAATTCAAGGAAACTGTTTATTGTTGCTTCATTTGACCAGCATGTGCTTAGTTTCAGACTGACTAAACCGCTTTAAAAAGGATTGAAGTGGTTTATGAAAGATACCTTTGTTCTACTCTAATTACTTGAACTATGGGAAAATGTTGGGTTTAAATTGTATTAATGTAAAAACTAAAATGTACGAACTAAATAAATAAACAAAGTCATCCAAAAAAATCTCACCTTTTTGCTGAGACTATAAAGTGCAGACAACACAACTTGTCAAAGAATTCGGTAGGAATGTGGTGAATTGGTGCTTTGCCAAAAGCTTTGTTATGCAAAAAGATGCATTGAACAAGGTGATTGGTTGTTTGCCAAACCGCAACAGGTGTGAGGTCTTGGCACGCGAATTGGAGTGAAAAACAGTTCCGGACTTCAGGCTTGGATTAGCCTTCATCACCAAAACAGCAAAGAAAATCAAAAGAATCCATCAAAAGTACAACGCGATCATGAATGGAATCGTGTAGTGTATACACTTTTTGGTTACCTTTTCAGGTGCAAACAACCTTCAGCATTCTGTGTAATTGTATTTTTTTTTAGAAAACTGATTTTGACGTAAAGTTAAAATGAGACAACAATCCAGTCTTTGTATAAATTATTTAATTACTGTTTTACCAAGCATTACGCAATGTATAATTAATTGAAATAACGAATACGCTCGTATAACCTTACTTTGTCCCCCAAAAGATTGAACTAACTTGTGGAAACTTCTCTTTAAAAATATTTTCTGTTTTTGTCATCAAAAGAGAAGCCTTGATACTACAGAAATTATATCAAACATTTCTGTATTTCATCTGATATGGCAATTGCAATTAATAACGGGCAAAGTCCACTATAGTTTATGCTTAGCGCCCGCTGACTTTCGCAGCCAATACGTCTAGTGGTTAATGTATTCATTTGTTTACACTCGTAAGCTATTGTACTTTGTAAATGTTAAGCTCTGATAACAACTCCAAACTTTTCCAGCTTTCAAAAATAGGGGCCGTCAAATCATGGAGCTCCATGGTCAAATTAACTGCTGTTGGCCATCAAGTCCATTAGTCTATGGAATGGAGTCCTGTCTTGTAAATTATTTCTTTCCCTAGATAGGGGAAAAATGCACAAAAGGAAAACTATCCCAGGAGGTGGATACCGTCATTTTGGTATTTGTTTATAATCTCCTTAATTATAAACAAATAGCATCTTTTATGTACAAGGCTGAACAGCAAGTTGGCGAAAATCAACTAATACCGTTATTCAAATCTGGACGTTCGCAGCGCTGTTTACACAATTTCAAACACAACGGCTGTTGCATGAAACATACACGGCTACACAATTAACAGCCGTGACTACTGCGGACTATCCAAGATGGCGGATAAACAACCAGACTCAGGTAAGAATGACTCTTCCCGAAATTATACATTTTTTCTATGCTACATATTTTACTGATTGTTAAAGTTTGAACAGATCCATGTTCGTTATAGACTCATGATCACTTATATGCTAAATACGTGAGATGAACAGGTACATTTTTATCGATCGGTTTGGAAAAAGGTTTCCGTTGTGGAGATTTTTGGATCAGCTGATTGACGGTTTCTCGGCAAAACGTTGTCATTAGCAACAGGTTAGCAACTGCAATGATATGAATAAATTACAATGAATTCATTTCCTTCATCTTGACCAAACCGATGTTATACATTTTGTGTAATGAAACGCGCAAATTTACATGGTTTTTAATTATTGTGTCAGTCATAAATCAGTGAAGCCAAGCAAGGCAGATAAAATATAAATGGTAAACAAATCTTAACACATACAAAAATGATATTTAAAAGTCAATAAGTGACTAAAGTAAGATTCATGCCCGTATCACTATCAGTGTCAGTACCCAATACCATTATCATAGAAGCACAAAATGTAGCTAAGCACAGCAAATTTATGTTTACCAGAAGAAGGTTTAATACCAGCTAAACTGCCATGTCACATGTAAGATTTGTGACTGAATCCTGCTCATTTATGCTAAGCAGAAAATTGTTAAGCAGCATTTTCTGCTTAAGCAGCTCTGTGAGATTGGGCCCTGGTTCTAGGCATATCCATCACCATTTGTAGCAAATCCTAGTGCATGTATTAGTTTTAGGACTAATCAGCAACTGCAATGAACATGATGAACGATGATAAGATTAAGAATAAATTGTAAGGAATTAATTTACTTCATCTTGTTTAAATATGTTTTCATTCATTTCACGTTTTGTCTAATTAAGACACCAATTAACATGGATGTTAGTTATTTTGTCATTCAGAATTCACTGAAGACAAGACAGATTAAAACGCTGATCTAATTGTTCATATATCTTTGAGTAGCGTAAAATATAGCCAGGTGATAATCGAAGTGGCAATAATCGTAAGACTCGATCCTCCTCAAAGTTGTGGACAGGAGAGTTATGACCAACCATAGCTTAAAGTTGGGCAAACTTGTTTGACCTTTTTATTTCAACATTTTGGGCTACATTGAAAATGTTGGGGGAAAAAGTTTCAAACTTGCTAAATTTGTTACGCATTGTCCATTGTAGTTCTCAGGTTTAAGGGATGTGACCTAGAGCTACATACAATTATCGCAGAGCAGCGATAATTGTAAAACAAGTACATACTTTTCTCAATTTTTTTCCACTTTAATTAAAATGTTTTGCTAGTTAAATTGTGCTTCGATTGCAAAGTAAGTACGAAAGATCACTTGGGTGACAATGATGGTGCAATTAGGTACTAAACCATTATTGCTTCGTCCTCTGGATGGGACGTGTGTTGTGTAACACACGTAAAAGAACCCAGTACACTTATCGTTAAGAGAAGGGGTTCGCCCAGGTGTGTTTCTGGTTTGATTGGCTGCATATTACACCACAGCACCTTGTAAACCATTACATGGTGCTATGTAAAGGAATAGGTCTCATAACTTCAGAAACGTAATGTAGTCCCACATACCTTGCAGGTAAATACTGAATGTTGAAGCGCCTTGAGCATTAACTGAGTGATGGATATGAGCGCTATATAAGAAGCCACTATTATTATTAAATGTAAAGACCTTGAGTTTGGAGATTGGGACCTTAAATCCCAAGTCTCAACATCAGACCTGAACGTCTAGGAGAATAAAAAAATTATTTTGGGGTTGAATAAAGAAAAATTGACTAGAGCGGCCTTTAACTTGCGACCTCCGGATTAACATGCCGGCGCTCTACCAACTGAGCTATCTAGCCCTTATGTTGGCTTTCTCCTTATTTTGTCAATATCTTTGTTCGGTGGTGTCAGTCGGATGCCATTCAACCTATAACTGCTGTATGCATGTAGCCAGGGATCACACCCAAGTTAACGATACAACCTCAGAAGCTGCAGCAGAGGTATTACCTAAATACCAAGTCAGTTTCCTTTGTGGTTTATCACTTGATAGAATAAACAAACAATGATAATGAGATGTGTTTTTCTGTTGCTGGGTTGACATTATAACAAAATGTAACAACAAAAACCTTAAACATATTCAATTCAATGTTGTTTTGTTTGTTTTTTTCTTCAAAATACTTGATGAAATTATTGCATGAGATATAAATAATCTTATTTTTTTGTTTAACCCTTACACAGACGTGTGTGGTCCACAGCCCCAAAAATCTGTTTTTGGAGAAAGTTGCGGTTTAAGTTCCGCTCTTTTTCAAACTGCTGTTTCAGATTCTGTTTACTATTTTTTTAAAGACACAAATAAAAATGACTTCTTCACTCATCCAGAACTGTCACTTAAATGTTTTCATTCTTGCAACTATTTTACTGAGTAATTAATTCCTAAACTGTAGAACATACGTCACTTTGTGAAGTTTTGCCCAAAGAACTCTGTGTACAAACAAATGCATACTGAGAGTCTTGAGGCACAAAGGTCACTGTGTGAAAATACTACACTTCATTTGTACAAAAGTAATAGTAGGCAAGTTTGGAACCATACTATAGCACTTTATAATGGGTAAAGTGGTTTATCATGGTTGGTCACTTTGTGGAATCACAAAATTCCAAATCTAGTGATACATCGTTCATACTAATTAGTATAATTATGAAACTATTAGGTATTAGGTCCTAAAACTTACTGAAAATTAACAGTAAAGTGTATTTTAATAATTGGTATAAAAATTGATTGGCAAAATGTTTTGATTTTTGACAGATAGGTTGCAATAGCAGCGACGAACTAAACATGCTCTTAAATCCTGAATGTTCAGCTTCTCCATTCGGTTGGCCTACTTTCATTAAAAATGTCCCCCTGCCGCTTGATTTAGCAGACCCTGTTTCTTGTATTTATCACCTGGACCCATGGAAGTGTTAACACACTTCTGATGGTACACACAAAAAAGTGTAAGTTAATAGACATCTGGCAGTACACAGAAATAAGAGACCACATTATTGGTTCTTGTCTGTCCAAATCAATTTTATTCATCCCAATGTCAGTTCTCGGCAAAGTAAACTAGCTGCAAATTTAATTCACAATGACTCTTGGATCAATGTGCACAGGAATCCCTTCAGGGGCAATTGGGACTAACGTGTACATCAACTTCCAATGAATGGGGTGAAAGGTAGGGGGATGCTAAAAAACAAAATCTTCCAGAATCTCTGAGACAGAATTAAAGGACGGGTACAAGATTGGTTTCCGAGAAAATCGCTAGAAAACTACTGTGTGGGAAATTTCGTTGGCAACGCACAAGTTTGTCACTGTACACAAGGGAGCGTATGGGACTAATGGTGTAAATTGGGTCCAATTTTACCCGAACACATCCTGCAAAAAGAAAGGGGAACAAAGTACAGCAATCACGGTTCTACCCATGCACAAGCCAGCGTATCGGGCTGGTGCATGCAAATTGTGTACCAATATGCACGAATTGCGGCTGATACGCACACAAAATAATGTTTTCATTATTATTATTTTTTTAAACTTTAAAATCAAATTCACAAAAATCATAAAGATAAAACCATTTAGATGCCCCAGATGGCACAGTAGGGCTTAACCAAGTAGAAAACATTTGTTTTAATATAGTGTTCTGTGACCAAACGTCAAAAATTTGGGTCCAGAATGCCTCACAATTCTGAAAAATCCTGGGGAGAACTCTGACATACAACTATGATTTCTATTTCAAGAAACAGATTCTCTCGATTTATAAGATTTGTAGGTTTCTTTGATCATCGACAAACATGACCCAACTCATAAACCCGACTAGTTTAAAATGATAGTGGAACATATTGTAAATATACACTTGTTGCTTGTTTGTCACATGTGACTGATTTTAATCATCCGACAAAGTAGCCTTGAAATTCGTCCTTGGAAATGGGGCTGACATAAAAAAGAGTTACCTTTGGGCTGACAGTGGTCTTATAAAGTCGCACCTTGTTAGCAGTGTCGCTTCCTCCATGCCAGTAAATAATGTCAATTGTCGCTCTGGTGGCTGGTGGAAATGAGCACTGGCGCCGGCGAAGATGGGTTCGCGCCAACATCTGCCTGTATGAAGTGTGAATGCCGCCACTAACTTGAGAAATCATTTGTACTGTTTGTTGGTTCATGGTTGGAGACAAGGTGATTGATAAATAAAATCTGAGCCAAACCACAGGGAGGGTCCGAGTGATTTGCAGTTTCATTTCCAAGGAATGTTACATCGGCTTTGTGCATTAAGTGGGAGAAAAATAGTGCCGCTATCATTTTTGTCGATGGTGTACTTTTATTGTGATGTTGTGTGTCTGTGGTAGCGTATAATCAGTGAACGATTTCCTTTGTAAATCAGAGCAAAATGTGAGACAAAATTGATCATCTGCTACTCACTATTAACGCTTAGTATGCGCAAAATATCTTCAGTCTAAATACAATTGCTGGACCATATTGCTCCATGTAATATTCATATAGCAAGGACCAGGGCCCAACTTCATAAAGCTATTTAGCTGAACACACTTCTTGACAAATTTCTTTGCTAAGCAAAAGTTGAGTGGGGCACCAGTTACAACAATGCAAATTTCATGTAATTTTGGCTGGTAACCTGTTTCTGCTAAGCAATAATTTGTTGTGCTGAGCAAGTGTTTGTGCTTACAGGCTTTATGAAGTTGGGCCCTGAATGTACATCGTAGGGTTTGATTTAGTCACTCCTTCCTATCAGTCTTTGCCAAAACACACTAGTTGAGCTTGATTGAATCTGCTGACCAGCATGGACACAGAAATTACTGCTTACCTTTGCGAAACAGAAAAATATATATATATATTTGGGCCCCTCAATTTGTTTTGATTGAAATGTTATGACACAATCACACGCCTGGAATTCCATCTTTGAGAGGGCAAGGCCATTTTCATTTTGCAAAAGGCACTTCCATTGAAACTTTAAAAAGTCTACAGGGAATTTTTGAAGGGGCATTAAGGCCAAGAACAGGGCAACAGAGGCAATTGCCTCCGTGGCCTCTGTGTAAGGCCTCTGTGTAATTTTAGGCCTGCAATCATAAAAAGAAAAGTGAAACAGACAGGGCATGATGCAGGCCGGGAATTGCACAGAGGCCATGGTCCTCAGTTGCCCCGGTCTTTGGTACCCCTTCAGAAGTCTCCCATGGACTTTAAGATTGTCAAATGGAAGTGCACTTTGCAAAAAATGGCCTTGCCCTCTCAAGGACGGTACATTTTCTGAAATTGTTAAACCCCAAATACCACCGACAAGATTTGCATCTTGTGAAATTACAGGCCACTTCAGTTAAGAAGTACACGCACACATATATTGTACACTAAGGGAGAAGGTGTCGGCAAGGTGTGAGCTTACCACACATCAATTTACCATCACCATTTCCTCCCCCTTTCTTCATAGCTGTCCAACTCCATCATCACATCGCACGTCAAAACACCGCGGCTCCTTCCAAAACGAACCGTAATTACAGTATAGTACGGGGAAGGGGCGTGTGACGCAAATGTACAGTGTTTGGTCTGGCGAGACCAAAATCAAATATCATTGTGTAAATTGTTAGCTGAGATGATGCAGACGTGCGTTGTGGATAGCTTGTATGAGCGCTGACCAATGAGAACACGCTCCGTTGATCAATTCACTTTACTCACTACGACTTCCTGTGTGCTTTGTCCGTAGCGTTATTACATTGATATAAATCAATCTGGATAGTTAGCCCTGGCAACAAAACGC
The DNA here is from genome assembly GCA_023634235.1 of Pisaster brevispinus. NCBI lineage: Eukaryota > Metazoa > Echinodermata > Asteroidea > Forcipulatida > Asteriidae > Pisaster > Pisaster brevispinus. The sequence goes on from JAMKCF010000013.1 coordinate 16,747,213, forward strand.
AATATCAAGGGAAAGGAATGCTCAATTCCCAGTCAGTTTTGCATTGAAATTGTCAGGTAGCACAGGTTTTTTGAGTTTATTTGCGGGGGATTTTTTTTTCTTTTCAATTTTGAGTTAATCTTGCTTTTCATTACAGGGGAAGTTTTTCTTGCGCTCGGATTATTGTTGTCGTAAATCGAATGAGTGGTTTGTTATGAATTTGACAACATTTATGTTCCTTAGAAACAATATCAAAGTAGCTGTTGGTTTGTAATTAATTTAGAAATGTTCCTGTTAGTGCAAGGATTGAATTTCATAGCCGGTAGAGCGTCCACATATTTTAGGAGGGAGTATTTCAAAGGTTTGGACCAGCCTTCATGCATTTTTTTTGCTTTGTCAGGGAGAAAGCCGGGTGGAATAAATGGACACTTCATGCCAATTAACAGCAGGCCTTATATTTCATAAAAGGCAATGGAGGCAAACTGCTTCCGTTGCCCCCTGGTCATTGCCTTGGTGCCCCTTAAATGTTCCGAAATTTACAATTTCCTCATAGAGGTGCCGTTTACCAAAGAGAAAACGCCTTGGTGCCCTTGCCCTTTCAGGCGGCGGCCTGTAACAGTGTCAAATGGGGAAAACAAGCTCTACAATTCAAACTAGAAAAGCAGTAAAAAGAAAATGTAAACAAATATATAAAATTCTAAACAAGGTATGTGCATCACCAGAAATGAGAGGTATAGAGAGAGTGAAAAAAAAAACACCCAAAACCCCCCATTGTCAAATGAATGAAAAGTAGTTTTGTTAATGCTCTCATTTTAGCAAAAAATGGTAACTAAACATACGCAAAAATAACCAAAACATGACAGAACATGTTTTGCTAAAATAAAACACAAGTTTGCACCCTCTACAGTACTGGTTTTGAGGTCTTGGGAATTGGAATATTGTGTTTTTAATTCGAGCAACTTACATTTTACATGTATGTACAAGTTATTATCATTAATTTGTTACATAAGTGATATTCAAAGCTTGAGAAAAACTATACTAGTAAACTTGTGGGTACAACCATGTATAAAACTCTTTTGTGAGAAGTGTTAGCTCTGAGAAAAACAAGTGTGGTCTCAACATTTTTAAAAGTATACTCTGCATTTCTCCTGAAGACGAGTATACTGTTTGAAACGTCGAGACCACACAAGAGGTTTTACCCGCAAATTTACTACAATAGTTTTTTTTTAATTTGCTACATGTTTCAGGCTGTGACATCATCATTTCCTGTAATCTGAATTCATGGCAAATCCTAAGCTGTGTCCAAATGATGAAATGTTTTCCCTTTTGTTGTTGTTTACTTGTTTACAGGTAGTGATGATGGCAGCGATGACGCAGTGGTCGGAAACCTCAATAAATTTGCGGTTGTACCCCCTGGATACACTGGCATGCCAAAGAAGGGACACCTGATATTTGATGCATGTTTTGAATGTGGTAAGGCACTTCAAGATATAGGCCTACATGAGCAGACTCAGAAAGTGGGGGTGGGGAATTTGTCTTTCATGTATTTAACTTTTTTGGGGTCCATATTTATCATTGAATGTTATTACAGCTTAAATTTGAATCTCCAAAACTTACCTTGAGGTGAGTTTTTGAGATTCAATTTTTTCAACATACTTTTATTTATTTTCATCAGGTACATTTCAAATAAAATAATTTTGCAGGATGCTTACCACCATTGGTCTTTATATCAAGTAGGCTTTCAGACAAAAATTACACAGATTTTTGCAGGGGGTCATACCAAAGTATGACCCTACCTTTTATATTAAGTTTGTTAAACATTATTTTCTAGCTTTTTTAAATTGGGTCAGTAGTGAATTATTGTTTGTGCTTCTTTTTTCTTTCTCACATTCAGGAAATCTTGGTAGGGTAGATTGCATCACAGAGTTTGAGTATGATCTCTTCATCAGACCAGACACCTGCAATCCTCGTTTCAGAGTCTGGTTTAACTTCACCGTTGAGAATGTCAAAGCCGATCAGGTCAGCTTGCAGCCCTCATATCTATAGCTCCCCTTACATCGATTTTGTTTTTCTTTCACTTTCTTTTTTGTGGTTTTTTTAATGTCATTTTTGTAATTCTTTCTTGACACTCTGTCTTTGCGTGATACTTAGCTCTTCCGTGCTCAATCTTTGAATCAGTATCGTATGATTCTGTTCCTCACCCAACTTTTCTTAATCTTATTTTTAAAGCCAATAAGAGTCTCATTTTGGTACAACTATACTCCAAGTAAAAGCTTTTACACTTTAGAAAAAAGCAAACCTTCACTTCTGTGCAATACAAGAATATCTAAGGTTTACTTTCCCTAACAAACATAAATTATTTTGTGTTCTTTGCTTGCATAGCTTCCTCTGACAATCTAAATACTGCACTACATCAGTGTTTTTATTTAAATGTTTTTTAAATTTTTATTATTTGAATGTTTTCATCACAGCCACTGTAACCTAGATGTTATAACTTTTCGGGTTGAACTAAAAAAAAATTGACTAGAGTGGGACTTCAACCTGTGACCTCCGGGTTACCATGCCATCGCTCTACCAACTGAGCTAACTGAATTTTTGTTTAGTTTATGCCGATGGTTTTGTCATCAAAAATAGACTGAGGTCACTCATAGTAACTGTCACTTGAAGCAGCAAACATTAACAACAACAAAATGATCACATTATTTATTGCATTGGTTTAGTTTACTTGCGCACGTAGCAGCTAACAATGTTTTTGGTTGTCTTGGCCAAACCACTTTTGGTGTAGGTTTATGATTGACTTTCTGACTAAACTAATTATAGCCGACTGCCTAGACCCAAAGCTCATTGTCCTTTAGACCACAAGAAGTCATCTTGAAAAGAGCATACGCTTTTTTTTTAAATCAGAAAATCCCTGGCTATTAGTATGTTACATAAATTGGACACTAGTACGCTTTGCTCTTTGATTGTAGCCCTCCAGTGCCAGAAATAACTAGAATACCGTTGACGTCAAGTGCTGCTTTTGACGTCAGCGTAGATATCCATCAACAGAATCTGTAAAAAAAACCACTAAGTTTTGAACAAATTTAAGAAAAATTGTAGAGGCTGACAGTATATGAATAATAATGTTCTTTAAAGATCCGTGTGATTGCATATTTTGAATTTGATCGGCATGCACAAACATGACAATATACCTTACAACTAATGATATGAATTGATATTGGGTACAATATTAAGTATCAGATGAGTTTGCATGCCTGGGCACATCTGCAAAGCTGTTAAAATTCACACCGTACCAGCCATTACCAACGCTCTGACCTAATAAAATGCATCCTCAGTCTGCTCATGCCTGGGGTGTATTCTTCCCTCTGCCTTCTTTTCCATCATCCCCTACGATCCACTTTACTTCTATTGTCTCCAGATGGTCTCCTCCCATCTTGAGATAAGAATTCTTTACCCTATTCTTCTCTTTGTCAAACTTGAGATGACCAGATTGATGAATGAAATCCCTTCCCGACACCCTTCTTCGAGGCTTATAACCAGTGTAGGCCAGACTTCCGTTTTCCCAAAGTACGCCGATCCCAGAAACTAAGATATGGTTCTGTCCACGAACAGTACATTGTGTGCCCCTGGGGGCGATGTGCAGTAGTAACATGTTATGGAGATGTTTAACCAGCTTTGTGTGATCTGTTATCGCTACATGGTTTCCAGCTTGATACGTGCGCATGTACGTACACAGTGAATTGGGTCGTCTGTTATTCCTTGGGCACTCACTGAAAACCTCGAATGACCTCCCGGCAAGTTTGCTTACACTGTGTTTCATTTACACTGTTCAACTGATATGCTTAGCACTAGTATTTGCTAGAAAGTTGAATTTCTGAGATAGTTTCTCTACGCTTCAGTAATTTCAATTCAATTTAATTCATTTATTTATTGTCCACTTATTAATTTAAAAGAGAAACAATTAAAAATTTACATATCTAAAACTTATTTAAGCTCCAGAACACAACAGAAGTTTTCTATTCAATTAAATTCAATTCAATTGAAAAAACTATAATTATTTATCCTAGATTAGGCAATTACAAAAGATTGGACAGCTCCGTAAAAAAAAAAAGCTAACAAATTCACAAAATTCTTCCTATGGAAGAATTGTTTTGTAGAGAAAAACCCAGGTGTTTTAACTGAAATAATGAAATCATATCCACGGGCAGAAAATATTCACATGCTAAACACCTATTTGTTTGAGAGGAAAGAAGCACAAGAATAGACCTTGATCATGGTACGGTCAGGATTGGTAGTGCACGTAAAAGAACCCAGAACACTTTTTGTGGAAGAGTAGGGGTTAACCCCGGTGTTTCTGGTTCACATAGCAAGCACCCTTGTTTACAGGTTTCCTCAGGCTTGTGAGCTACAGTAAAGTTCAGTTATGTGGCATCCTTGGTTTCATTACCAAAATATGTTATAAGAGCACTCGGAGAGTAGAAATTTACCTTTCTTGTATTGGAGGTACTTTTTACCAAGGAAAAAGTGCCTTGCCCATACCAGGAAAAACACACCAAAAAAAAAAAAAAAAAAACTATTCATGGTCTGGCATTGCCAGTATTAGGTTCACCTATTCGGGTCCCAATTTCATGTACCATGTACATTGCCCTTGACTGGTACTCCAACTAAATTGGCTTGGAGAAAGTAGCTAAGCATGAAGCTATTATGCTTTACCGGATTAAGATTACCAGCCGAAAAATCGAGAACTGGTGTGACATTTCAAAGGGGGCGCAAAAAGACCAAGTCATAACCTCAGAGGTTCTGTAAGTATCTGTGAGTAAAAGCAATCATTTTGTAAAATTTGCTTTGCTGAACTTTGACCCGCAGCCCAATGCTATCGTCAAACTCAAATTTGGAGCGTTGTTTTTTCTTCAGTTTCTTCTTTTTGATTCTATCAACAGAGAGTCATCTTTAATATCGTCAATTTCAGCAAGACCAAGAGTTTATATCGTGAGGGAATGTCACCGTTAGTTAAATCATCTAGTCGACCAAAATGGTAAGATTTCAATAACACTCTAACCTCTTTGCAAATTCAACTGTAGTGTTTAGTAAGCATTTACATGTAGGTTTTTACTTGGTGCATACTTCCTTTCATTGAAGTATTATTGTTTACTGATGTAGTGCACAAGATTGTTTGTCCCAGAATATCTAGAAACACTTTTTCATCTGATTTGTTGTCATCTTGGAGAAAAATTATGTTTGAGTCTGACCGTATTTCTCTTTGGGCCTGCCCAGTGCATCAAAACACAACAAAACATGTCAAATTATACGTTGTTTTTTTTTTTGGGGGGGGGAATTTAATGCACAGTTTCATGGAAATTTTTCACCTATTACTTTTACAATATTTATCATGAAAAATGTGGAGTCTAAATGTAATTTACTTTTCCAGAAACTAATTTTGTAATATCTCGTATTCTTTGTAACGCGACCAGACACCAAATTGAATCAAATGGAGTATTATTATCTCGAACTCCCCCACAGTGGATTCCCTAAATGTGAACCGAGCTTCTTTGTCATTTGCTTTGCAATGTGTTCCAATTTGAAAATCGATACAAACTTCTATTGATGAGAATGAAAGGATGTGGAAATGGCCTGGTCTTTAGCAGGCAATAGTGACTGATGTGCTTGGCTACTAATGACTTTTTTAATGGACTTCACGGTTGGTAATGGACCTTCCATGTTTCAACTGGCTCAACTCTAGCAGTGAGAACAAAACAACTATTTAAAAACTGCTGGGAAAAACAGGAAATTGTTCTGTTCGTGGAGAAAAATAAATGATCAACTACAAACAAAAATATGCTCATTTAAAACATTTTTAACAAAAACTTAAACAACAAGTAATAAAATGTAATATTATTTTTGTTCATCATTTTTTTTTTTAAATGGCGGGGAACTTATTTCAGTAAAATCCACACTCTTTTTTCATAGCTTTCTTACTGGTATGAGCTATTCTTGCCAACATTAGCGTATCGTTTTTTATACAGGGTTGGTAGAGCTTAAAAATTAGTCGCAGACATTGTTCATGTTTTGTGTCATCAACCATATACATGAAATAACAATCCTGTGGAAATTTTGGCTCCGTTGTGTGAGTCAAGAGAAATAAGAAAAAACCATGCACAATGTTCAGCGTGTAAACACAATGTCTTTAATTTTGGTTGTAACAACGGAAATCAGCTGTTGCATATTTTAGGTTTTCAGATGCAGTTTTCTCGATTATGACATCATTTCAGAGGGAAATATTTCACAGAAAAAAATGATTCTAGTATAAACTTCATAATCAGTAAGCTTTTAGACCAAAATTAAGCAAAGATGTTTTTTATCCTTACCAATCCTGTATAATATCTGTAAGTGTTTTGATTACTATATTTCCTCTTAAAGTGCACTCACTACTAAAAGTAGTAATTACTGAATATTCATTATAAACCCACACACAAAGCAAAGTGCGAATTAATCCTCATTTGTTGAACTGAAGTGAAAGAAGTCACATGGTGGATTTAATTAATTCCAGATCATCAAGTGATAATTGCAGAGATTAATTAATTCTAAACAGCAGCAGGATTCAGACTTAACTCCATCTCCGGCCACTTAGCACAGCACCTTAATCACCGCTGTTGTATGAGGTGTAAATAATTAAATTCAGCCCAGTGCCCTGTGTGCCACCTCATACATTCATTTGTTATCAAACAATGTACCAGTATTGAATTTTCTTAATGCTTTTAAAATGAGTTTACCATCGGTGATTTCTTTCTCACAAAAGAACAAGCTCAGGCTGAGTAGAATCAGGCAGACATGGTATTGATCCATGGCTCATTGTCATCTGAAACTTTCATTGATGACATTTCTTTTGTTACCAGCACATGGATGTGGGTGTTGATGTGTTACTGTACTATACAGTGTAAAACACCCCAGGCGGTTTCTCCCCAGTTGCATTAAGTTACGAATTAATAAACTTGTCAATTTTGTTATCGGAAGGCAAGTAAATGCAAGTCAACATAAGTCAAAATGTAAGTCTCCAATTCAAGAACAAAAAAGGCAATAAAAAGTCAGTTTAAAGAGTTTGTAGTCTTGTCCAACAAATGGTGTAGACAAAAATGTATGGATATGGCCTTCTAGACTTGCATGCTAGGTTGGGGCACGGGATAAAATCCCATTGTTACATTGTTCTGACTGTGTGCACAATTCCAACAACAATATATTTATCTGCTGCCACCTACCCTACACTTAGTTGGATCGTTATTGTTATATAGTTATGATAATGAAACCAAGGATACCTCATACATATAAGTGTACTTAATCACTGTAGCTCGCAAGCCTAAGGAAACCCTAAGTGTGCTTGGTATGTGAACCAGAAACACCAGGGTTAGCCCCTACTCTTCCTTGAGAAGTGATCTAGATTTTTTTACATGCTCTACCAATCCTAGTACATCGGACCTACAGTTTCATATCTTATCCAAAGGACAAAGCAATCATGGCAAAGTATCTTGCTCTAGGACACAAGTGTAACCACCGGAGACTCAAACCCACACTCTGCTGATGAGAAACACCAGAGCTTGAGTTTGGCGCTCCTAACTGCTTGACCACAACTTGCCGGATAGTTATTTTTTGTAGTTAAATTCGGGTTTTGTGAATCTCTCCTTTCTTAGCAGCCTTTAAAATGTCCAAAGGAAAATTATTGTTCACTTGGCTTTCAGTTTGTAAGAGCTCTCATCTGAAGCAGGCCTGAGACTTCACTGAGACAATGACCAGGGGCAATCGCCTTCATTGGCCTCATTCATTGCCTTGGTGCCCCTTTACATGTTCCACTAGAAAAAGTTATATTTTCCTCAGAGAGGTGCCCTTCAACCAAGGAGAAAACGTCTTGGTTCCCTTGCCCTTGAAATTTTCCACTAGAGAAATTTACATTTTCCTCATAGAGGTGCCATTTTCTCTAAAAATGTTCCACTACAGAAATTTTTTATTTCCCCATAGAGGTGCCCTTCACTATGTAAGGAGAAAACAAAAATAATAAGAATGTACTCTAATTTATGCTTAGCTGGATAAAATACAATAAGTGGACTTTGGAATCCCATCCAACGCATCTGCTGCTGAGATAGATACAAATTATTCCCCTCAACTATTCCTTTATTGTTTCCTGATTCAAAAATGCAAATTGATCAGTTCGCAGGAACTTGTCGTTATCTGCCCAAAGAACCCCTCCCCCGTAGATTGACTTTAGAATGTAAACTACTGTATATTTATGCATTCCATTTTCCTCTACCCTGGTGAAATCATCATCGATGTCCATCTACTCGATCAGAATCAATTTGCATTCTCCAGTAATGAGTGAATCTTAATCTAAGTGAGGTACAATGTAAATCAATATATTGTGCAAGACTTGTAAGGGGCTGGTCGAGTAGATGGTGTAACATTAGAACACCAGGGCGGTTTCATAAAGCCTGTAAGCCTAGACACTTGAATGAAAAGCCCAGAAGAATCTTGCTCAGCAGAAACAGATTACCAGCCAATATTCCATAAAGTTAACATTGGGACTGGTGCCCCACTATTTTTCTGCTAAGCAGAAATGTGCTAAGCAGCAGCTTTATGAAATTGGACCCTGGATCAAACATCACGGCACTACTTACCACAGAATTCTGTGCTTACAATGCCCTGTAAATTGTGTGAGTCTACGGGCCCGCTTGTGTGTATTTCTTGTGAGGAGATGACCAGCAAAACGATAGCGTTGCAAGAAAATTGGTGACTTCTGGCCCTTTTCGAAATACGGCTTGGGCTTTGGCTCTGGCTTATTAGTGACAGTTATTTTGAACAAGTTGATGGAGCCCAAGCTGGAGTCTGAGCTGAAGCCCATAAGCGGAACCCATGGTTTTGAAAAGGCCCTGTGACACAGTTGCATAAAGTCTAAACACATAAAATAAGTTTCACATTTAATTTTAAGTTTCACATCTAAACAAATTTGACATGTTCTTTTCATTCCAAGTCACCAATCTTTACCATATTTTAAGATCCACCCCATTACTCCCATACAACTCAAAGACAGAGGGAGAAATCAGTAATTAATATGGCTCCGTAGTTCTCAAATTGCCCTACCTAACCAGACTCTAACCTTTCATTATCAATGGAAGGAACGTCGGTAATAAATAACGCCATTATCAATGAAGCTCAAGTTCATGGCATAATGGTCAGAGAACTACATTCAACTAGGCTAGGAGGAGATTTACGATCATACTTCATCTTTGTTAAGAGATGGCAGAATAAATAAGATAATTTCCTTGCTCCCTGCAATCTCGGTTTGCTTGTTGTTTTAGATGTGAATAAAGAGTGATTGTGGAGGCAACCACAATCTTCGCTGGCTCGGAAGTGCTGGGGTAATTCATAAACCACAGCAACCAAACTCAAGATGGAGTCCAATAATTGTTAGAAGCCCAAATTAACAAGGGTGCTTGCTACGTGAACCAGAAACACCGGGATCAACCCCTACTCTTCCACAAAAAGAGTTCTGTGTTCTGGGTATGGTTTAACAACAGAATTGCCTATTTTTATGAGGTCCTACATTTTTGTTTTATTAAGTACAGCCATAAATTTGGATTTGCTTTAGCCCAGTCTCAATCTTCAAGGTCTCATCTTCACTTAATGCTAATATCTAATCTAGTCATTTAATACCACATATCTCATGAGATTATGAATAGATAGAATTTAAACCATCATTTCCACATTGTCCCTGTGATCATCCACTCCAATTTTTTTTGACATCCTCAACTCTCATATCCTGGTGTAAAGTTGGATTTCAGTGACTTGGGAATAGACGGTCTATTAATTTTCATCCGCCCCCCCATCATTGGAGTTAATTTGATCTGTTGCCATAGTCATTATAACATCGAGACGGTCGCTCAACTCACTTCAAGAGCTGTCATTACTCTTAATGCATTGCAAATTTTAATGGGATGGCTGGAACTTGGCTTTCAGTAAAACCTCTTACAAACTTTCTCTTGAATATGGTTAACGACTCATTGCTGATTGTATACATGTGTGTACATGTACAGAACTATAACATGCTGCTACCATCTTTGTGGTGTTCCCTGTGTTCATAAACAGTAATGAATGCTGGTTCTCATCGTACCTAAAGGGAGCCAGACTTATTTTCCCTATCAGCCTCAGTTTGGTTACACTGTTTTAAATGGAAAAAAAGGGGGGGGGAAAGATGGCGGCACCATGATGAAGGCGTATAAACCTTTTTATTGTTGATAATAGAACCGCCCTGGTCGGCATAGACAGTCGAATGTCAGCAAAACATTCAATCGGGTTAACGGATAATGTGACCAAATTCAACACTTCTACAAACTTTCATTTAAAAAAAATACATCCCATGATTGGTTGCTTTGTTTCCAACAAATTCAACACTAATTTTTGATTTTTTTTTACAAAAGGTGGCAATTTGTTTTAGTTTCCTAACTTTGGTTGGTAATAATTCCGGCTGTGATGCTGCAATGGAAAGGTGTATAGAAATGTTGGTATGACAGCGTTGTGTATATTACATTGTATTTGCTGTAGCCTTTTGCAAGTGTTTTGTTTGAGATAAAGCTGAGACCAAAGTGTCAAATCTTATAACCAGGGCACTGAGAACATGAACACAGTGTTCTCCCTTAACTGTGGTCCGCTTGCCAAATGCCAGTTAAAACATCGAAGGACCAGAGTTAAAATTCTGTCCAACTCGTCCGGCCGGCTAGTTTACTGAGCTCACACTGCTACCTGCACAATATAAATCACTGATTGTTCATATTGCTTCAGATAACAGTGTTGAAAGGAACCTTAAAACATGGACAAGTGAAAACGCTGACAGACTAGAGAAATGATAAGCTAACTGGTCCCCCGGCTAGTCACTGACAAAAAGTTAAGGGCAAACCCTGTTGAAGACTAGCTACAATACATTGGTTTACACTTGGAGGTTCATCTTAAGAAGTAGAGTATAGTCTTGGAGATGTACAATACTGAATCTTACTTACAGGGGTGAGAATATAAATACCAGACCATCTAGTAATTGAGACCACACTGGTACTACTTGAACACTGCAGACTCTGTTGAAGAAGTCACCTGATTTACAAGCTCTGTAAATCAATTACTCTTAGAAATAGTTCATCTTGAAAAGCTCTGAAAAAATGATGGCATATAGGGAAGAGGGCAAGACTTTCTTCCTTCCAGCCTTAGTTTTGGTGAGACTTTTTCTTGTGTGAATGAAAGATAAGCTGGTTCTAGTAAAGATAGATAAATGATCAAAAACCCCACTCCAAAAGTCCTCCTCCCAAAAAGAAAAAGAAGAAAGAAAAAAAAGAAGAAAACCCCCAAACAAACACCCTAAAAAAACAAAGTCGGAAAACATAATGTTTTCAGAACCATCTTATAATTTCATTCTCAGGGTTTTGGATCTTTAAGTGAAAACCAAATGACAATTTACAATCTGAGATCATCAGGACATTATAAGCAGAGCTGCCAACTCTCCCTGCTTCTGCAGAAATTTCCCTGAAAATTAATCAATCTTTCCATGTCCTGATGAACGAATGTGAAAATCTCCCTGATTGCAAGATGCAAGTGTTGGCAGCTCTGCATTAAGCCATTTAGGAATTGGTGACTACGGCTATGGCTGGATCACCGCATCATCATGCGGTGAAGTAAAGAATGTCCTTAGCAACACCCTTAGCAACAGTCATAGCCTTAGCCGTAGCTGCCAATTTGGATATTGGCCTTCAGCGTTAATGCTCAGATGAGACCGCTCTGTCAGTTCTGGAATGCCCTATTTGTCTGTCAATGAAAGATGGTCAGTGGTCTTGAATGATAAATCAGTATGATATATCTTCGGATGATTATTGGTTTTTGGGGGTATAATGTTTTTTTTCTTCACAATTCTGTTACTATGGTATTTAGAATGATTGAATTGGTATTAAGATGTTACATCCAATTTGGGAGAAGTGGAGCTCAAGGGCTGTACTTGTTAAGTTTGGTTCATCTTCAGGTTGTTTTTCAAGCCTAAAAGTATCGGCCAGATGAAGGCAATGCTGAAACTAGGGTAACATTTTTGGGGTGCACAAGTGGTGGGGGGGATGCACAATTTTTTTCTAAGGGGGGGGGCACATATGGACAGTTAAAATTGCAGTTTCCATTTGCATTTTTTCTTTAAGAAGCCTCTTTTCAGTGCTCTTGTTATGCCATTTACTATTTTTATAAGATCATCTGACGTAAATGTAAAAAAAAATCATTGTCTGTGAACAAAAGGAAAAATAATTTTAAGTTATCACACTAAAGCTTGTAAAATTTTACTCTGGTAATTTTTGATCTCCAAAGTCCAGATTTCAAATGTGGGGCACCCAGGGGGCAAGAACATCATTGGGGGGGGGGGGGGAGGGGAGGGGAGGGGAGGGGTTTGGGTTACAATGTTGGATTGTTGGATGAATGGTGTTGTAAGCCCTACTGGTTCTGTTGCTTTCAAAATATAGGTTTTAGTCCTGGCCTATCCTGGCTTAATACTTGTGTGCTTGAACACTGAATTCTTTGTCCTTTGGATATGGTGGATGAAGTAGGTCCTTCGAATACAGAAACACAAGATTCCTCCCTGGTGTTTCTGGCCCAGTAGATAGCAAGCATCAGTCAAACTATCACAACCTGGGCCCAATTTCATACAGCTGCTTAAGCAGAAATTATTGCTGAACATTTTTCTGCTGAGCAAAGCTAAGCAGGATAACAGTTACATTTTGTACATGTATTTTAGCTGTTAACCTTATTCTGGTAAACATAATTTTGTGCTTAGCAACTTTTAATGCTTAAGCAGCTCTATGAAATGGGCCCAATTTTATAGCTGCTTGAGCATAACAATTTACTAAGCACAACAAAATTATACTTGCCAGAATTAGGTAACTAGCGCCTAAATATCATGTGAAATGTGCCACCATGAGTGGTATCCTGCTCATTTTTGCTAAGCAGAAAATTGTGAAGCAGTACTTGCTGCTTAAGCAGCATTATGAAATCGGGTTAAGGACATCTTGAGTGCTGTGATCAGTCGGATGAACACAATAGCTTTGACAAAATGGAAGCCGTTGTGACACATTTGAGGGGTCAGTTGTTGTTGTGTTGGTTAAACTCGTTTACTTTTGTCTTATACTTCCTCATATTCCATTTAAGATCAGCCCCTGAGACATACTCTGCCTAATTGCTTCCATCCCAACCAAGTTTACTACCATACTGGTCAAGACTCCCAGGTTCCCTGGTCCCCTGGCAGCTAATCCCACAGTCCCCCATCTGACACACTTCATTACTTTCTTATTATAAAAGCAATCAGCGTAGCCGGCCATACCACATCCTCTTCCTACACTGTGGCTGATGCATTCCTAATAATATAACGTCCAAGTGAGGTGTGGACAGACACTTGATAATAGAGCATACCGCCAGATATGAATAAATAATGGTCGTTGTGATAATGCCAGGTGACATAGGCAATTACTGGTCAGGCAGGCCACTCTAAGACTATATTAGTACTACTTTTGTTGGATATCGCATTTCACAAAAAAACACTTTACTATGTATGTATCTTTAATGGAAATTGCTACAGCATTGGTGTGGATGAGAAATGCTATTCTTCCAATGTAAAACACAACATTTTCGTTTTCGAGATTTGATCAAATTTTGGTCCATTTTTGTAACAATAAGATTCCTTAACTTGCCACAAGATTTGACTGCATGTTATAATTTTAAAAATGCATACACTTTTTGAGAGTGTTTGCATCTGCACAATTTTACTAAATTGTTTAAGTTTCCTGCTTATATGTCATTGCATCCTACCCATGTGAATAACATGTACACAAGCTGAAATCTTTTTTAAAACTCCATTCAAAAAAGCTCAGATGATTCAACTGAGATTATGAAGATGTATTTTCGTCATACTAAGCTCTGGGCCCAATTTCATAAAGCTTTCATGTAGAAACGGTGACTGGTTTTGCTTAGCAGGAAATGTATAAGTAATATATTCCGCTTAAGCAGAGCTGAAATTGAGCCCTGATAACAATAATTTAAAACTGAAAAATAATGTTATCAGACACCACTGTTACATTGAATACACAGAAACTGAGTTGGTTTTTTAGTGCTGTCACTTGTTGATGGGTGTATTTTTTGAATGTGCCTGACTGAAGCCTTGTTTGTTCAAAGTATTATTTGTTCAAATACAAGTGAATTGTACTAAACCCTGTATGTTTGTACATTTGTAACCCAAATTTCATGAAATTGACTGTCATGGCAATCGATCAAGTTGTCAGCATGCATTCATCTGAAGCCAGTATTTCATCTCAACTGCAATCCACTAGGGCCTCAAAAACACGGCCCAAAAAGCCTGGCCTGTGAAATGGCAGGCAACTCAGGCAATTCCTCCCCCTCCCCCCCCCCCCCTTTCTACCAGATTTATCAGTCGGTAATCTTTCACAATTTGACAGTTTCTCGATTCTGGGGCATCACTTCCATCATCCTAGAACCAAATCTTGAGTGAGTAAAAAAGGACAAAGCAAATGGTGCTGAGTGAATCGGGAATCCGTCATCGGTCTTCTCCAACATGTTGAATTCAGACTGATGGTAATTTCTGTACCCCAGCATCTTTTACACTGATTCATTAATGCGTCACGGTGTACTAACTTGGTTTTGTTAGTGGCCGAGTTAAAGTGAATAGTCTGTAACAAAGATTGTATGTAAATGAATAAGGGAACTAGACCCATAATTGCCACGTTGAATCATCAGTGGAAAGGATTGCTTTCAACGGTTTCCATTGTTCCACTTCTTCCCTAATCCATTTGAGTGAGTGTATAGTAGGACTGGTTGTACTTCTAGTGTTATTTTGGAAGTTGGGGGGGGGGGGTGACATCTCACATTGCTCTTGCTTCGAAACCCCCCCCCCACTCTTTGCATAATTCAATTGAGTTTAAAGTGTATCTTGACTACTAGTAATGCTAGTTTCATGAGGAAGTGGGGCCTGTGTTCCAAAGACTCTCCTCCTGTATTGGTCTTGTGCATAATCCAATAGTGAGTGCGTGTAGGGGGTGAAGGTCAAGGGTCAAGGGTCAAGGGTCAAGACTTTGCGCACTGCATGCATGGTTGAGTCACTTCAGATACTCCATGATGGGAAATGGGTTCAACATTTCCCTTCAAAAAGGACACAATAAGAGTACATGTGTTTTTTGTATTTGTGGAAATGTAGTTATTTTGATAGTCTGGACATCATAATTGTCATTTATTTGTGATTTTTGTTCCTTTATAGTAACAATAAAAATAAACATCAACTTGGCTTAGACAAGAACAGGATGTTGAGAAGAACATTACGGTTCTTGGAAGAACTAAGAACCATATCTGATGATAGTTCCTGTAAAGAACCACACTCAGGGAGAGTGGGTATACGCACACTGAACACGAAGCATTGCAAACCCAAACCACTAATATACATTCAACTTAATACATGTATCTTTTGATCTCCACATTTGCAGGGACACTGTTTTTCCCGAAGGAACGCTTTTTCTTTCAGTAAAACAATATGCAATCGTTCTTGAAATAAGGACATCTTGAGATTGACCGGGGGCATAGTAATAGAATTCCGTTGCCACCATCCTGGATCTAGCATTAGGTTCAAGGCCTTATATGAAGTAGGAGTGCCACTGGCCCGCCTACACAGTAGATCACTCCCTGAACCTACATCACAAATCAAATCAAAGTATCATGCTCAAAACTAGTAAATCCACATCAAAATGATACAGGGACAATAACGATACATCAAGAGATATGGAAAAAACGTGCCCGGCTAATCTATCAGAATAATCCAGGGACTTCCTGACTGATTTTTAAAACATTTGATATTATTCGTTGCCTTCCCCCTCAACTGAAAGTCTCCTCTCATCTCAGCCTCCTCGTTGAGGCTTGCTGATTAATGTTAACAGAGAGATCCAACACAGCTAATTGATCCGTGGCGGTTTGTGCTGATAATGTAAACAAAGTACAAGTGTAGTCTTCCAGAATAGAGGTCTGTCTGGATTGCCAGAAGACGGAGGGTAATTATCTTATTAAACATGAACAAAATTAACAAGAAAAATGTTCCTTTTTGAGATACCGCTGGCATTGAGGATATTACGGTGATTGATATGCTCTTTGAGTTGATTGAAACAAGTCTACAAAGACTTGACTGATATGTATTAAAGAAACCATTCAGGACATCATTTTAAATTCTCGATGCTTCTTAAAGGGAGTTTATACCTTTGGTAATTACGCCAAAAATGTATGACCATAAAAACTTACTTGGTATATCACTGGAGAGCTAATGATACTATAAAACATTGTTAGAAACGACCCCCTTTGAAGTAATGTAGTTTTAGACAAAGAGGTAATTTTTCACCAAAAATTTATGACCATAAAAACTTACTTGGTATATCACTGGAGAGCTATTGATACTATAAAACATAGTTAGAAACGACCCCCTTTGAAGTAATGTAGTTTTAGACAAAGAGGTAACTTTTCACCAAAAGAATTTGAATCTGAGAAAGGCTTCAGGCATGGAGCCTTTCTCAGGCATCCGAAAGCACACACTTCTATGCAACAAGGGTGGTTTCTGTCATTATTTTCTTGCAGCTTTGATGTCCAATTGAGCCCAAATTTTCAAAAGTTTGTTATTTTAAGCATGTGCTGGGATACACCAAAGGAGGATACTGGTCTTCGACAATTACCAAAAGTATACCCTGCCTTGTATAGTAGGGTCATAGATTCGCAAATACTCAAAAAAATAATGACATAAAAAACAAACTTGGTGAGAAGCACTGCTGCTTTTGATAGTACAAACTATTTTGAGAAAGGATTTCCTTTGAAGTAATATGGTTTGGAAAAATTTTCACCCCAAAACATAAGTATATAAGAAACGATTCATGCATAAATTTTTTCTCAGATTTCTGAGGGTTGGTGTCTGTTTGCAAATGTTAAGGCCAGAGTTGCATGCGGTTGGTTCCAGCTGTCACCTCGCTAAACGCGGATGGATTCAATGCTCTTGTGAAAATGACAGGTTTTTGCTGTTTTCTCAACAAGTAGACACTGTATTCAGCTGAAACGTTCACAGTGACTTTTATTGTATGATCTTTCTTGATAATTTTGCCTGTAAATCAGCATTATGTTGACAAAAACCAATCTATGACCTATCTTTAAAAGGAATATTTTGGTTGAGATTTGTGAGAAAAGATTATTTATTTTGTAATGGTATTTGTTATGAATGAAAACTAATCTTAGTCATTGATTAGTAGTTAGTTTATGTTGGGGAGGGGGAATAAAAAAAACAACAGAAAAACGTAACTCATGGTGGTATATTGTGGGGGGGAGAGGAAGAAGAAATAATGTAATAAATTAAAATGAAATTGGTTCTCTATTACAAATCAATGGTCAGTTATTCATGGTATTTTTGTTTTTGAGAAAATTGTGATAATGCACTTTTTAATACTTAAACCTTGGCAAGTTTAAGTAGCATGATGATATGCCCATCTATGGTTTAATTAATATGAAAATAATTGAACGAGTTTGCTCTTACAAACAACCAAGTATGATTCCCTTTAATGACATGCAATATAACTGGAAGATATTCCATTACACAACTACCCCTCATCTGACTAATTTGGATCATTATCACCGTTTTTAGAAAAATGTCTGTAATTAACTAAGCAAAATTAATTATACTAAAGGCTGTATTCAGTAAGCTGCTATCCGATCCAACATGCCAAACTCAAATTTTGCCTTTCAACAATTTATAATGGACCGTTCTTAATTCACAGTCGCACACAAAAAAACCCAAATGGGCAAATGAGTCCGTGCCCCGAACACAACAGCACTTAATTGTGGTTTTGATTTTAGGAAACTACACCACCGACACGGGTTGGTTTATGTCCACCACCACAGCCATTGTACCCGGGCACTTAAGCCACAGTGAACCAATCCGCCAATTGATACCACAAATAAATTTTATTTGACAGAATTTATGCAAGCTTGTTTGGGGTCTGGGCTTTATTACTGTTGGCAGATAACGTTGAGGGGATTTTAATTTCCTGATCTGAAGCTCTCGTAGTGTGCTGCTGTAATAAATATTCAACCTGCATGACTCTCGGGCCCTACATTTGCTTTAATTGTACAGCGGACTCCCCCCATCTAAATCTCACTTAATGCGGAAACAAAAGATCTGCATCTGTTTGAGTTTAATTTTGACGAGGTGGCTTTGTGTTGTTGTAAGGATATATGCTGGCTGACAGAAGCAAGCCAAAGATCTTTCAATCATTTCAGATTGCTAAATGGAATGACTACGAAAGAAAACAAAGATGAGGAGGAAAAAAAGGCAGTTGTGTTTTTGAAATGGTATAACGATGTGATTAAAAACCAGTACTTCTTAGAAGGCTAAAGTAACATGTCACACTACACTGTTTATAATAAACATGTTTGGTTAAATGTTTGTTTGACTTATTGTACAGTTTGACCAAAAAGTAAGGCAATAAGAAAATACATATACAGCAACGAAAGAAAAAAATAGAAGAAAACAAAATCCTTTCATGCATATGTGTATATTCAAATAATGCAATGTCAAAAGCAGGTTGAGATCGGTTAAGCATAGAGTGAGTTTGAGTTTTAAGACGTGCGATCATTAAAACCAAGATGCCCATTTTAGTGTCAGACCTCTGTTCCGCAGGTTTCAACGGTAACCGAAGCAGACAGTCCCTTAGCTAAGTGTAGCATTTCCACACCATCACACCTCCCACCATGCCCCGGTACCGCATCCCTTTATCTCCCCCAACACCATCCAATAGGGACTTCATCTTGAAATATTGATGCAACAGGGAGAGGCGGGGGTGTGAATTGTAAGACCCTATGGGGAGAAAGGCTTCCTCCTTTAGCGCAGTCTGGGTCGAGACTTATCACCATCTTGGTTTGAGGGATTTTAGGGTATTTAACTACATCTGTGGCAAAGAATAAGAATTCAGAGTTCTTTCAGACCCTAATTATTATGAGTCTGCCATCTTGGTTTACTTGTTACTTACAGTGGAAACATCTGGTATAGATGTGGATAAATTGCATCGGGATAAATAATAACAATTATAACATTTTTACAAGAAACGAAGGATTGCTTAGATTGAAAACGGCAACATTAAATATTTAGCTGATTTTATTGTTACCCTTGCCAATAAAATAATGAAATGCCTGCTGTTTTTAAGTTTTTTTAAAAAGATTTTGTTATTCTGATATGATATTTAATTCATTGTCGATGAACCAAGGATTACAAATAGCGATTGTGCTGGAAACAACAAGTAACTGTAACAGCTTAAATTGATTGTTTTTGACAACAAGAAATAGTAGCCTAGCTGTAAAGAACTGCATTGATTCAAGTGTTTGATCCTTTTTTAGTTAATTAAAAAAAAACCCATTATACCATGAACAAGAATAACCTTGCTCTTAGATTGTAGCAGTACTTTGCATGGCATTGAGTGAACTTTGACCTGCGATTCATACAGATAGCAAAAAGAAACTCTTGGAAATGTCTCAGATTATCTCAAATTTAATTTGGCTTCAAAAAAACAGCTGCTTGCATTTTTTTCTGTCGTGTTTGGTTATTTATAGCGTTCTCTTGTAAGTGTCAATCTTGTTGTTGCCTGTGAAGTAAACCATTACTTTACCTCTATGTTATTTTATTGTGTCATCTGCTGCCTGCAGTGTGAAATGATTTAATTGTGAGTGGGAAGTTGGGGCGGGGGAGCCTCACAGTTATTGCTGTTTTTCCCCTTGGATTGAATTACCTGTAAAATGATAACGAACAGCACAGACCAACACTGACTGGTCACTGATCCCAAACTCCAACCCTGGCTGCCCTTTCCTGACATTGCTTCATCAGGATGCGACCGTCTTTGTCATGTTTCCTGTAGTCTCAATAGCAGTCATGAATACTGATTCCCCAGTTTTACCAAAATGGGACCAGACTGTTTGCTGTTGTGAACATTGGGACAATGCTGACCGTGATAAAGTACAAAAGAAGATATTCTGTTTGTTTCCACTTAAAGTCAAGCTTCACTTTACCGTCAAACACTTTATTGAGGCACTTTCCCATATTTTCTAAAACCTAAACTCATTACCTATGTATAGTTTGGCTGTGAAGTAGTGTACCAATCAGACTTAGGCAAAACCATGTCAAGAGTACTTTGTATTCAGGTGGATAAACATTTTTCTTGGAGGACTTTTCCTTAAAGACCAGCTTGAATGAAAACGACAACAAGTGATCTTTGCTGATATGCATTTAAAAATGTTTTCATTAAACAGATTTTAAATGTAAAAAAACCCCACATCATTATTTTGATAATCCCTTCTGCGGCTTTTCAGAAAGATTTGTGAAAAGCTCTGCTACGTCATCACCAATGTTGCGCTTGTGGGAACTCCCCATTTATAGTCGCTTAGTTGCAAGATGGAGGCATGACAAATCAACATCCCACAGTCTGCCGCCAACGGCGGAAGTGTAGCTATTTTTTTCAAAACCTTGAGGTTGGGACGTAATTTTTGTATCTATAATTACGAAAAAATTCAGAAGTGTACACATATCTATTTAACTATTTAATGATAAACAAACACATTATAATGAGGTTTAAATAGCATTCCCATAAAAAAAATCTCCTTCAAGTTGCTTGTTTCTGCATTTGATCATTATATTGTGACTTCATTCCTATCATTTTCAAGATGTGAGTGTTAGTGCAACACCTCAGGAGCTTGGTGCCTTTCATAAGAAACAGCCATCAACATAAATAAACAGCTGTTGTGTTGAATCTTTTTGTAATATTCTGATATACTTTTTAAATATCACAGCAGTTCAAG
Source organism: Pisaster brevispinus (assembly GCA_023634235.1). Classification (NCBI taxonomy): domain Eukaryota; kingdom Metazoa; phylum Echinodermata; class Asteroidea; order Forcipulatida; family Asteriidae; genus Pisaster; species Pisaster brevispinus. The sequence goes on from JAMKCF010000013.1 coordinate 16,768,114, forward strand.
CTCAAACTCCAACCCTTTAACTCCAAATCAGTCTACATTTCAAAATCAGTGTAGACGATTTAATTCCATTTTGCTCTGAACAAATTATTCCCTACTTTTCCAATTGTTCCCTTTTTCTTCTTCTTTTTTTTCAAAGTATTTCTGATGTACATGACAAATGGTGAATTGGAGTTGCTTTAGACAATTTAATGGCTGTGCCTGTGAATTATCACCTTGTCTGTCTACATCAATGCCTTATGGTTGCCCTCTCATCTTACCATTAACACCTCTGTGCCCACACCTGTTAAAAGCTGATCTCAGGTGGCATTTATCTTCAAGGCATACAGGGACATTTTATGGAGCCATTTTTCATGTTCCTCTCTTCTCTACTCTAAAGCCAGGTTCATAATAATGTCGGAGAAGATTAGGAGCATTTGTCTATTGATGGAATGCATTACTCTGTGATGGCTGAGGAGTTCAACACAGTATTTCCATGGCTAACCTTGTCCGGTACAATTTATTACAAACACATGTCAGCCATTGTGTTGTTGGTGTTATCTTGTTTTATTCTCGAAGTTCTGACTCTTGATAAATTAGCCAAAAATAGGGATAGAATTTGGAGGAATTTTGGTATAAAAAAACGTCATTACATAAGTCCGTATGTTTGCAAATGCTGCGGCCAGAGATTGGTACCTGCAGTCACTTTGCGGTTTGATGCTCTTGATGAAAATACTTTTTTTTTTTGCTGTTTTCTCAACAAGTAGACACTGTATTCAGCTGAAACTTTCACAGGTGACTTTTATTGTATCTTTCTTGATAATTTTGCCTGTAAATCAGCATTACGTTGACAAAACCCAATCTATAACCCTACCTTTAAACATAAAGCCATGTATCACAGCATAGCTGTCAGATTTAATTCTGATATCCATCATGTATGTTGATTCCATTGTCAACCCAAAAGTGTAACTCCCCATTTTGTTGTCTTTCATTCTCGAGATGGAATGGCCTTGAATCTAATGTTTCGTCAGTAGTAAGATTAATGGATCAAACTCCACACAGTGCTTTCCCATTATCAGGTAATGTTCCCAGCACATGCAGGATTGAATTAAACCGTAATTGCTGGTGTACCAGGAATGCCTTGTTTCCAGTAAAATGATTTTCATTTTAACAAATCTGGATTTCAGTTTTTAATTCCTAAATTAAAAAAACCTGTACAATTCAGGTTAGAGTTTGGACTATTTCTACTTACTTTATGGACACTGGGATGTCTGAATGGTATACACACCTCTGCCACTTAAAATCAACCTGTACTCTTCATCACTGGGATTGTATCCCGGCATTTTTGTTGACATTTAGTGGTTCTTATTTTTTAGTTTAGCGCCAGCGGTGTCCTTACATGTAATTAGTCGGTCCAATTTTTGGACTGTGTATTGGCAGGGCTAATTAACCGGCCTAATTTTCTACGCACTTTCATTGGCTACAACACAACATGTGACCTTGTGAAAGTTTAGCGTGTGATCAAAAATAAAGCATGGGCATTTAAATTTGAACTTGTATATTGCCTTGACTGAAGTCATTGTTTCTACAATTTTTATTTGAGTTTTCTGAAAATTCTTGGGTGTGATCCCTGGCTACATGGCATGCAGCTTATAATCGTTGCATGGCTTCTGACTGTTACCCCGAACTAAGGCATTGACAAAATAGGGAGACTGCCAACATAGGGCTAGATAGCTCAGTTGGTAGAGCACCAGCAGGTCAATCCGGAGGCTGTTGGTTCAAATCACGCTCAAGTAAATTTGTCTTTGTTGAACCCCAAATTATTTAAAACTTACTTAGTCAGTTTCCCTTGTGGTTTATTACTTGGTACAATTTAAATAGTACTGCATGTATGTAATACAGGGCACGGCTACAGTTAAAGCTTGATTTTTCTATTGACAGATGTACTAGTCTTTAGAAGTTAGACACTCTGTCACTTTCTAAAGTTGAAATCTTCTTACTGCAATTTATTTTGGGTAAAATTAATAAATGTCCTGAATGGAAATGTGGGCAAACAGAGGCAAATCAAAGCCCCCGCCCCCCCCCCCCCCCGATGCAGACAAAACCTGAAGGCATTGTCACACTGGGCGATTATTATTGGCAACTTAGAGGCAATCATCTGCACTGCATGCAAAAGGAACACTTTTTTAAAAATTATTTTAAAAATTGAAATGTGAACACCCTTTCTTCATGGAGATTGCCTGGACCAGGTTGCCTGTAAAGTGGCCTTTACATGTAGATGCAAGCATGGTTACTTGCTGTGTGTCAAAAGAACACCTCAGCTCATTAAATAGAATGATGAGGATTGCCAACTGATGATGACAACTTTCACCAAGGAAATTGAGTAACAGGCTGCATTTACATAGCAGGAACAATAAAATACATTGGTGTGGAATCTTCGACCTATACAGAGGAAACAGCAGCAAAAATAACACACGGGTAACCGAGGAGAAAATAAACTAACCATGGCGGCATGACATTGTTCATACAACCCCCTCAGCTGGCAAAGGCTCCAGGGGTGTGCATCGGTGGAGGAACCCAACTAAATTGATCAGTCTGGTCAACGACGCAATGTTGCTCAACACGTCAGTGTTCAGCGTGGCTGCTATGCTTTATTCAGCCCCCCTACGGCAATTCATGTGATAAAGACATACATTCACTCCTACCTTTACACAAAATAAAACATGTTTGCAGGGGTGTATGGTGGCCGTTTTTTCACCTTCCATTAGCCACTTATTTTTCACTTTTTGAAATATTCCCCAGAGGGCCTGTGTATTGTTTTTAAAGTATTCATGCACTCCTTTTACCAAATATCTGTCAGTGTATCCATATGCTAAGGTTCATTTGTTACATTATTGGTTTTTGAGAGAGAATCCACTTCAAGATTTGTTTGATTAAATATCTTATTGTAACTGAGAATTTAATTTAAACGTTGGATAGTTTTTTTAAAGGTAAACATCTACAATGTTCACACAGATTTTGTAGGTACAATGTTGAAAATTGTTTTATCTGCCAGCAGACAGTCAGGAATGAGATTATATTCATTGCAACCTGACAATTACCTCTCAGTGGACAGCATTCACTGAATGGTTACTAGCAGTACAAGATGGTGACTGCCAGTGGCTTGATTTCACAAAGAGCTAAAATTGTTCTTATCTGTGAATCAATCTTAATTGGTAAACAAAGTGTGAATTTGCATTACAAATCACGATGGTAATTTTGACCCCTCATTTGAAAGAAGAATCTCTGTGCTCAGTGAAATGGAGTCCAGGATGATTTCTAGCAGTACAGTATGGTTACTACCACACAGGATGGTTACTAGACATGACACAGAGGTGAAAAGAAACATGAACAGATGATACTCCAGGCTTGTTCATAGATACCAAACTTTACTCCTACAGCGTTTTTAGAAAAAAACCATCTGATTCCATCAGCCATTTTAAACTGAACATCTAAACCGCGTGTTCACGGAGCGGCATATGCGTTAATTTGTACACAGCGCTCTGCGTGCACATCTTGATTTGTTTGCGTTTTCACAAAGTGACATATGTCATTTATGTGATTAGAATTAAAAGCTCATCAAAGCAGTTGCAAGATTGAAAACACATTGGCAGTTCTGTACTAATGAAGAAGTCAGCTTTATGTTGGTATTAAATTTATTTTTTTGAAAAAATAGTAAGCAATCTCAGAAACAGCAGTTTGAAAAGTAGTTCAACTTAAACTGTGATTTTCTCCAAACACAGAGTTTTGGCTGTGGTGAATCATACGTCAGTTCGTCGCACGACCATCGATATAATCACAAACTGTTTGGACTCCAGTGTTTTTATCACACCTCCTATATCGGAGAGTAGAAGCCAAAATCATTCAACGCCATGAATGACTGATCTTTCCTCGACTAAAACTTGACAGAGATCTAATTTCCTAAATACCCATCATTTGGAGAGTAGGCAGTTGTGAAATATTGGCAAGGAGGCAGAGTAGCGACTATGCCATCATCTGATGTTAAACATATCCATTTTTTTAAACTGAAATATATTGCCTGATCGGTTATTGAGGCCAGTACTTTTGCCTGATTGGTCATTGATCAAAAGATTTGATCAATGAGTGTCTGTCAATGCATATTAGATACAATGGGAATAATAAACTATGTTGTGGTAGTTTTTTTTACCCTTCCTTTTTTGTCAGTTTGTTTTCAGCTTCCCCTTCCTACTATTCCCCGATTTTTACAGAACCGGGAGAAAGGGCCTACCGATAGCACTTAAAAATCCTCTCGGAAACACACATTTATTTCTCTGTGGAGGGGAGGAATATTGGGTGTCTCCCCAAAGGCTGTTATCGTAGCTTAGATTGTTAGCTCTGTTGTGATATCAAATTTAGAGGCAGTTATATCTTGAGCTTGGGTCCCCGCGGCAAAGTCGATGTACTGCGCTCGTTTCTTCCTTTTGTCCATGGCTTCATATTAATGATTACTGCACAGGACAGGTGAACCAGAGGTCTGAACACACTCTCTCTCCCTCTCTCCGTCTCTCGCCCTCCGTCTCTCTCTCTCTCTCTCTCTCAATGCATCCATTCCCCCTTTATATATTTTGGAAAATCAGGTAGAATTTTTTTTGAATTTCTTGCTATAAAATTATAAATAACTAATAAAAGAACCGTGCATAAATTGGTTGCAACTGGAATGGTTAAATAGCTGGAGATGAAAACTGCACAGTTCGGTTTCTTGAAACACAGACAGTCAAATTGGCTATCCTCTTACAATAAACAATCCGGATCTTACCAAGAATGTTTTTTGTTTTTTCATCACAACCATTTTTTATTTATTTATTTTCCAGATTCAAAATTTCTTTTGATACTAGTCAGACGCTGTGTCTGTTTAAAGACATGGTTGAATGATAATTTCACAGAAACTAAATTTTTCATTTGGATTTTGACAGTTTTGTTTAAAAAAAGGATATCTTTGAGGCTCTAGGCCGTTCTTCCAGGCACACAAAGTATGTTTTTCCAGTAGCAGAAGACCGCAAGCAATAAAATGGCTCCTGACCCAAAAACAAATAAATAGATATACGGCTGTACAGTGATACATTTTGTGTTGCTAGAAATACCCCCAAAACACATGTTTTCCTATTCCCAGCTAGAGTTTAATCTTCATGTAATGATATATAAATGTCAGAAAACTGATCAAACACATTTTTTTGCACATTCAGGGCTCAAAAATAACACTTGGCTGCAGGCCTGAGGCCAGTGATTTTTAGCCTCGGGCCAGTAAACTCAGGAGCAGACAAGGCCTGTGGTTTTGTGTTTTTCAATGTACTATAAAAGTACCTCACTGTGTAATTAAAAAAGGAAATGACATTGAGTACGAAGCATACTTAATACCGGAAGACAGATGAGGTATTCACGCACATGTACATGCTAAACGTAGAAAGTTTTTTCTCATAAGATTCAGGTCTTGGAAAATAAATTCTGGTGTAGTAAAAATTTAAGCTACAGGCTCCAAGGTTGTAATTTCGGTTCAGTATAACAAGCGTTCGTTCTTGTCGTTGTTCCCATTTAGACTGTCAAACCAAACAGCTTATTGGTTTACAGTTTCAAACTTCACCCCAGGTTAGTTTGATTACATATCGATCTACAAAGATTTTCTGAGAATGACAAGTGGAAAAGTTTTTTCAGCGTTATATACCTTGTCTCGAAGTCAAAATGTTCATCTTGTAATAATAATACGAACTGTTTGTAGCCCAGAATCGCCGAAGGATATAAAGCGCTGTTTTCACAAACAGGTGAAGATTGTACAGAAGGATTTACGGATGGAATTGCGTTCTGCAAAATGGCAAAAGGCCTGTTGGACTGGTGCATTTGAGAATTTACGCATAATCTGCCCGAAAGGCTACAGTGTGGAGAAGACAAAAAGTCAAGGTCCCGTATAAGGTTTATAGCATGTATGGGCGTACGGCGAACGTGTAAATGTCATGAATATTGCTTAGGGTACTAAAAAAGACAGATTGAAGCTTGTCAAATCAACATCAATACACACGGCTGCATTTCATCCTAAAATAAGCATTGCATGAAATGAAGCAAACCAAGAAATTTAAATGAGATTAAATTCCTCAAAGTGTTTATTGAAGAGATGTACAAATTCACACATTGGTGGGGGGGGGGGGTGGTGGGGTATGCAAAATGATAAAAGTAAGAAAGTAAATTTGAATGTGGGAAGTTTATTACCCCCTCGTAGTACGTAGATTGGCAAACAACCGATCTATAATTCTTACTGAATTTAAGCCGTGCAGTCAGGGAAAGTCAAGGCAATGTTACGCATTGCTCGGGGCATCTGCGGGTTAGTTTACGCCGGTTGCTATCTCTCGTGGTGGCGTTTGCCTGAGGCTCAGGATGCATATTGTGAATAATGTGGGAATCATCTACCCTCCCTCATTGCCTCTACACAACCCTTAAAGGGCTGGTTTACCATCATCAAAGAATATTTCATCAGGGAAAACTATAACTGCAAAATCTATGATTTGGTTTGGTTTTACTACTTATTTTAACAGATTGACCCGAGTGATAGTGGTGAATTCTCCTTTAAAAACAATCGTTTTGGGTTAGTGTTAGGGTAAAGTCGGTATTTATACAGCAGCACAGGGGTCAAATGCAAGGGTTGCTTCTTGGGATAATTCTCCTCTAAACAAGCGTTCAGGGTTATGTTTTAGGGTAAAGTCAGTACAACAGCCTACTTGCTTATGATGTTTAGCCCTGCCAGGGAGTCTTCCCATATGTGCGCGGATGTTTGCTGACAATAATATTGCGCCGTGCATTCAAACTAGATTTAGTATCTCTAGACTGAAATGTAACACATGTAAACTCTTAATTAGTATCCATCATAATGCTAAGCCCGAATCCTACAAGTAGACATATTTTGAAACAACTAATAAAATAACTAATGTAATCAAATTAAAGAAGTTTACAGAGTTTTTTGGGGTGGCAAAATTTCACAGATGACATTGCGCAACAACCACTGGCATAACATGCAGCGCATACCTGTGCCAACTGTCATTGGGAATAACAATGAACCATTACTTTGATGGATGCTGCACAAAGATATTTATGATTTAGATTTAAACACGCATACCGGATGCATGTATCGATCAAAAGTATGTGCTGGCCGACTTGCCAATTGCTCAATTTACATGTAAGGTCTCTTTCTGTGGCACATTTTCCTCCCTGAGGCTGACATTGACAACATGCATCAGAATATAGTACAGCAGGCCGATACTCCAAGGAGGCAATAGAGGCAATTGCCTCCATGCCCCTGGCCATTGCCTTGCTGCCCTTTGAAATGTTCCAGTACAAGTTTCTCTCTTACTAAGGAAAAACTCTCTTACAAATGAAATTGCATGCCTGGTACAGCCAGGCCTGCAATTTCATTTGAATTGGTAACTATTGAGAAAAATATTGACTAGTTCTATACTCACTGGGAGGCAATAAAGGAAATTGCGTCCATGCCCCTGGTCATTGCCTTGCTGCCCTTTGAAATGTTCCAGTACAAGTTCACATTTCTCTCATGGAGGTGCCCTTTGCTAAGGGAAAACTGCCCTGCCCTTAAACAAAATTGCAGGCCCTTGAAGTACAGGATTAGTAACTATTGAAAAAAATAATTGACTAGTTGGAAACTCAATGATTATAAGTTAAAATTGGCGTCAATTCTCCACAGAAATATTTCTGTCTGAAGTACTGACACAGTTGAGAAAATGGTTCTTGAAGACTACAAAAACAACTTGTTTGATTGCTGCAATGCGAGATAAGTCTGATATTAACCCAGGCTAAATCCCTGACAAAATAGCATCTGTTTTTTGTTGTATCACTGAAATGCAACTACCAAAATTATGACATGTTCACAGGTTCTGTTGTGTGTTAATTGGAAACTCAAGGATAGGAATGAGTTTACAATTTGGTAAATTGACCGCTCGACGTGTCTTGGCCAAGCGATAAAGCGCACCGGATTCAAGCTCTGGTGTTTCTGGTTAGAGTGTAGGTTCGAGTCCCGGTCTTAACACTTGTGTCCTTAATCAAGGCCCTTAACCATTACTTGTCCTTTAGGTAAAGCCTCTGATTCTGTGTGTTGTGTAATTCACATAAAATAATCCAGTACACTTATTGCAAAGACAAGGAGTTTGCCCAATGTTTCTGAAACTTTCTGGCATGGTCTGGAAGTAATATGTGCCACCTCACTTTGTATACCTTTAAGGTGTTGTTTTATTTTAGCTTCGGCTGGTAAAATCATTCTTCACAAGCTCCATCAAATTTGTTATTTCTTGCCAGGAGTGTCATTGAAGCACATTATAAATGTACAGCATCATTATTTTTTTTCTTCCTAAAAAGCAATGGTGTACTTAACCTTTAAAGTGAAAGTTAGAAAGAGATTTGATGAAGCCGTTTTTCTAAAGGTTGCACAACTGTCTCACTTCATCCAGTGGTAAATCTAACTACACTCAACAGCTGTTTGGTATAAGTCCTCTCTCATCTTAATTGTCAATGCATAGCTAGTAGGATAGGAGCCTTGTCATCACACCATCAAGTGTACATCGTAGTAACATGATCAGGCGAGAAATATAATATTGAGGAAACATCAGGGAGTAATGATCATTGAGATCCTATCATGAATAGACCTTATGCACATGACGTCATTTGAGTAGGGCGCCCTCGCCTAGAGGTCAAAACGAAGATGTTCATTGGCCAATCGTGTGTGCCGCGCATACAGATCTGTGCATTTCCTTTATTTCATCATTGGTGTAGCTCAAAGATGGCAGCTTGATGATTTCAATGGATAAGGTCTGTAGACCGTGCAAGTCTTTTGGACACCCTGTTTTATCTGTCATTTACATATGTAAATGTATTGCAACTGAACAATTTGGACAACCAGTTTTTAAATTTCCAGCAAATTTGGAAACCCTTTTACCAAATCCTGGCAAATGCCTTGTTTCTTAAAGGTATTATACAGGATTGATAGAGCTGACAAAGTAATCACAGACAGTGTTCATGTTTTGTGTGATCAACCATCTAAATGAAATAACATTGACAATTTTGGCTGAATCCGTTGTGAGAGTCAGGAGAAAATAGTGAAAAACCATGCACAGTTTTCAGCATGTAGACACTTTGCCCTTACTTTTGGTTGTAGCAACCGGAATCAGCTGTTGTGTTTTTTTAAAGGTTTTCAGATGCAGTTTTCTTGAATATGACTTCATTTCAGAGGGAAAAATTTCACAGAAAAAATGGTTCTAGTATGAACTTCATCATCAGTAAGCTTTCAGACTAAAATTAATCAATGATATTTGAACATAAGTTCATACAATAATGACAATTAAATAAATAAACAGAAATACAAAGATAAAACAATTCTTACCAGAAACATTTCCATAGCTTACTTTTCGCACAAATTCTTATAGCATGTACTTTATCTTTATTCATAGACATAAACATTATTGAAGCAGCAAAGTCTATAAACATATCGTAAATCTCAAGGCAGTTCCATTACATTGAATGCTTACATTGTGGAATGAGGAAGGGGGAAAAGTCTCCATTTCTCCAAAGAAAAATAAAAGCTATTAATTTGTGACAGCTTTGCCTACCGCTAAACTTCATCTCATCCAGAGTTCCTTCAATAAACCTTTCAGTGGTACTAATGAATGCTTATTAGCATGTAAACACTTGTAAGCCCTGTACATGCAATTGAAATTTAGTCTGCCTGTCTGAACCAGGAAACAATAACCTTTCTTTGACAATTTTCTTTGATTACATGAAAGAGAGAAAGATGGGGAGAGAGAAGAAAAAAGTTCACCTGAAGGATTTCCCTTAGACTTATTGAATCAATCTCGATTCACCACATCCATCACAAAACATTTGAGGGACTAATTTCATTAGCTTGGGCGAAATTGCATATAATTTCAAAATATGGCTCATGTTTTTATGCCATTGGCTAACTGCCCCCCTACCTAGAACAACGTAACCATGCACGATAATTTGTGGGGTCCTGTCGTAAGTGATGGTGTGCCATGGGGGAAGTTGGGAGTTGGGACCTCACATCTGAAGCTTTGTGTTTCGCTACGAATGATCGTGTCTTAATTTTACGCATAGCTAATGTACGTGTATGTGCGTGTGTATTGGGTGTTCATTCTTTGGCCAGTATTAGTTACATATAAATTCAATTCAAAATCCACATTTGTTTATTGGTTTCATTTCATTCTTCACTTTAACAGTATACTGGCAAACTTACGTCTCAAAGTTGATTTAAGCTCAAAAGCAAAAATCTAAATGGTGCATGTAGGTTAAAAACGGCATTTGAACAATTAATTTACTACCCAAAATGGCTGGCAATATAACAAATTCTTTTATAAAAAGGAAAAAAAAATACAAAAGAAGAAACAATTTATAAAAAACAACTCCTTTTCGTAATTCAATAATGTTTTGAAAAATAGACGGCCCAAATGAATCTACATTAAACATACATTTCTCTACATTTCTCTTATTTGTTTTTCCTTTATCAACATGTCTAAATGTAAATTATAAAATGTTCTTTCTCTTTATATTTTCATTTAGGCAAAGAATACCCTCTAAGAGTGTTTATTACTATCGATGTCCCGACCACCGTAAGAACTATGTCATGTCCTTCCCATTTGCGTTTGACAAAGAGGGCGACACATACCAGTTTGCGTACTGTTACCCGTATTCCTACACCAGGATGCAGACGTATCTTGCAGCAGTTGAGAAAAGGAAGCTGGACTATTTCAATCGAGAGCTGTTGTGTCTCAGTGTGGTAGGTAGTTTGTTGTCAAATTTCATTTCAACCACCTGGCTTTACCTGAGGGCAATTCACCAGTGTTGGTTTACTAGCCAGCAACATCAAATTCACGAACATTAGCTGAACAAATCTATGAAGGTTTTATTTTAAAGGTGAGACAGGTAAATTCCAGAAAGTCCTTGGATGGTGGTCGTTCAGACATAGTGCAATAGACCTTATGCATTGACGTCATCCAGCTGACAGTTTAGAGGTTAACCGATGATGAAACAATGGAAACGCACAGACTTGTACGTGTGGTGCAATGATAACCTTTTGACCCCTAAGCGAGGGCGCCTTACTCAAATGTTGTCAAAGGTCCATTACAGGATGCGACATCAGGCAACAGATCTTGATCATGATGCCCCCATTGGTCATATTCCTTGTGTGCAACATTGGTTATGGATATGTAATTTCACAACACCAAAAAGGAACCACACTAGTTTTCCTTCCACTCTTATGGCCTTTTCAAAACCTCTGTTGGGCTCCGGCTTAGACTTCGGAATGCTTTAAATTTGTTCCATATTTATTTCTGCGCTCGAATGAGCTGGAGCCATATGGTGGACCAAAGCTGAAGTCAGTCAAAAAGCCCTAAATTAACTTCCATTGGTTTGATTGAGATGGCAATATGATGGTTTTCTGTTGAATGATGAGAAGTGTATTAAGAAAGGAGTTATGCACTTGTCTGCGTATAAACTGAGCATGTGTATGAACTATCAAGTCATGGTTACAACTTGAAAGATGCAAACAAATATAGTTAGTGGCCTGACGTTTCGACCCTAGCAGAGTCTTTCTCGAAAGCTAGGTCATTTAGCCTTCGGAAAAAACTCTGCTACGGTCGAAGTGTCAGGCCACTAACTATATTTTTTTGCATTTATACCATAGATCCTTTTGGTTGGTAAGCAGTTTGCAACAGTTAATACTATTTTTCATGTAGAAAGATGTTAACATTCTTCACATAAAAATACCTATGTGGTCATCTGTTGCTGAGCACAAAGAAGTTTTATCAGCTATGTCATGTTGTATACATTATAGACACTGGTCCCTCTAGTCTTTACAGAATGAACTTGCCAAGCAGAGTGGTTTTTATAAAAAGCTTTATTAAATTTGGGGGTGAGAGTGCATGTATATCTGTGAAGGTTTAATTGCTCATTCTAACCTTCAAACTACATTATCACCAGAAGAGTTTTTCCCTTTAAATAATTTCAAGCATAATCATCCAGTAATCCAATATTTTTCCCCCTCCCTCCCAAGCGATCCCATTTGCAAACCAGAACCTGACGTTTTTGATTTATTTTATGATATACTTTTTAAATTCTCCCTGTTCCCGAATCGGGGAAAGAAAATCTTTGCATCTTGATTGACATCTCAAAGTCAGTATTGACATACTGCTCAGGTATATCTGTCCCTTGACTGTTTTTGGCCCAGGCCCAAGGCCGAGTTATAGGATTACTGTCAAGATGGTTCATCCATCTTGAGAATACCTCACAAAATAATGACAATTGTCTTCAACCCTCCTGTGTATTCTTTTTCAGGGACATTCGAGTTGGCATCCGTTGGGAATCCTGAACTTGAAATAAACTATTTGATTATAAATGCAAAGTGGTTTGGATAAAAGTGTTACAGGTTCTTGCAGCAACACACTTTTGTTGAATGGCAAAAACTTAAGAAAGCTTTGACTTGATTCAATTACTGGAAAAGCAATGCACTCTTGTATATTTTTTTATCAGTTTAAAGTCAAAATAGAGTTGATTGATTATTGGGGGGGAAAGGGAAACTTTGAGTATATGGTTGGTACTTTGCCAATCCTACAAAAACATATTTTGTAATAAACCACAAGGGAAACTGACTGGGTAAATTTGAACAAAGAAAAATTGACTAGAGCGGGACTTGAACCTGCGTCCTCCGGAGTAATGTGCTGGTGCTCTACCAACTGAGCTATCTAGCCCTATGTTGTCGGTCTCCCTATTTCAGTGATAAAATATTTTTGTAAAAATATTTCGGTAAGAAAATATTTATCTTTAGAAAAATGAAAACGTTACTACCCTTACCTTTGTTGCAAAGTGGGCAGTAAAAAAAATAAGACATGTTACTGTAGTTCATAAAAATATAAAGATTACCTCACATCTAATTCAGGGACATTCATGTTTTTATCCCAAATATTTTTTTTAGCTCTTGTAAGTTTTAAGAATGGCGATGTCTGGCAAACTAAATGAAGAGCTGCCAATTCTTCCTGATTCTACAAAAAAATCCCTGAAAATAAACCAATCTTTCCATGTTCTGATGAATAAATTTGACAATCTCCCTGACTGTGGAAACTTTTTTCCTATTATGTTGAAGGTAATTCTAAATATCTCCCTTATTGTTGTACAAAATCTACCCGATGGTAAGATACAAATGTTGGCAGCTCTGTAAATGGTTCAAAATAGCAGGCAATAAAAAAAACCCAAGATATGTAACTTTGTAAAATTACAAAGATATATCTCACATCTAGATCAAGGACATAGGCCTGAAGCTACTACAAATGTGTTTTTATCCTATTTAAAAAAATACTATATGACTGTATTATTTAGCTCATGTAATTTTTAAAGAGTGTCGATGTCTGGCAAACTGAATGGTTAAAAATAGACGGCAAAATACACAAATGACCAGGTGTAGAGACAGAGATAAAACCCTGTAGTCATTAGCAACATTTCTCATTCTCGATATGGGAACAATGGCAAAACAACCTTGGTTCCAAACAAATTATCGGATATCAGTCATAAACTGTGAGGGGAACAGGGGAAAATGGCATCTCACATTGCAGATACCGTAATGAGGAAAATGAGTGGCCTTGACTTTCATTGTCACTGTTGATTAGCTGAAATGATCTCCGCTGCTGATGATTCAAGCTTAACTTAAAAAAAAAAAAAAAACTGAAAAAAACCTCAAACAAAAACAAACACCTGGGGGTTATAGAGAAGAGATAAGGGAATTAGCCGAATGGAAAATATTCTTTGGGTGGTTGATAGATCCAGTGTTTGGAGTGTCACCTGTTTAGTTTGAAGAAAGGAAACATCACAAAGAGATGACCGGGAAAGGGTGGGAGGAAAGAGATGGGAAGTTTGTGAGGATAGCTGAAGAGGTGACGCAGTATTCCTTGAGCCGGATGAGAAGAGAAAAGTATGGTTGTTATGCTCCATCAGTTTTAATTCTATTCTTATCAGTTGGAAGTTATGCTTTTTGTCGAATATATTGAAGAAGGGGCGGGGGAAGTTGCACATCGTTCACAAATAAGCATGGTCACTGTGGACTTGAATACAAGCCGTATGTATAGACCTGGCCCTGCTTGTACTCTAGAGGGCGCTGATAGGGAATACATATTGAATGGTATCAAGCTGGTATGAAATAATATACTATGACATTACTGGAGTGAAAAGAATGAAGATAAAAAAACATCCCAAAAGAAAGAAAAATAAATCCCACAAAAAAACAAAAACAAAACAATGTAGGGATGTCAAAACTATGGATGTCAGTAAAATCATGATTTCCCAGACCACATAGAATTTCATCCTTTCCAGAATAACATTTAATAAAGTTATTATTTATGTCATTCAATGAGGGGAAAATAATTTATAAAATATAGCTGTGCATTTATTTCCAATTCTCTAAGTGTAGATATGGTCCTTATAGGTCTTGGGTTAATTGTATGGCAGTGGTATAGAAACCGCAAAATTTATGTTTGCAAACTGAGAAATCCATTCTTGAAACTGAACAACATGTTCCTAAACATAACATTATCAAGTAATTCTGGATTGATACTTATTCCTATGCATTATGTACCCACACTAGATCCACTTGAGCTTTATAGTCAGATTGAGTTGTCAGCATTAACACTCTGAAGCCATAACAACCAGCACTTGCTTTCGTCAGTCGTAGCTTCTTCATGCATGCGTGCTCATTTCCACTGCCAAGGTTATTGGAAAAGGGGGGGGTGGGGAAGAAGAGGGGGGTTGTAGAAGGGAGTGTAGGTGTGCCCTTCAACAGAGTTGCGGTGTAGACGTAAATTCAACGGAGCGGATAACCCAAGTACGCATTATCTCTCCCTTGGCTGTCTGCCCGGTACCCATCAAGATTTACTAGTAGATGCAAGGACATATGACAACAATTCGAGAGGCTAATGCTTGCTCCATTCTGATCTTGGAATGGAACTCACAAAACGCAAGGGCTGACATCTCGCGTGTGTGTGTTTATTTCTCTCTTTTTTGTTTACCTTGGGAGTGTTACTTATTATTGCAGTGGGCCGGGTTAATATGGCTAAATGAATAAATGCATTCCTCCCGTGCAGCTCAACTGGTTGGGGTTTTACCTCTATTGTGGTGTATACTTTATTGTGCATGGGGATTAAATTAAGGATAATTTAATTAGAAGGGTAAGAGAGGTTTGCCGTTGTGTGTATACACAGGCATTGGCTTTCTGGAGACGCATTATTAAGAAGGAAATAAAACCGGTGATTGGGACTGGCATCCCTTCCTTTGAGACCCTGTTTATAATCCTAGACAAATTAATAGCCAAGGTCAGGGACATGGCCAGGTCTAGGCTTCATTACAGGGTTAGCCAGTTTAATTTGGGCTGTTTTAATTTATGCGCTCAGATTGTGGTTTGTGGATGAAAAGGCTTACAGAGCTTGTAGAACAAGTCATAAAATATAGTCCTGTTACCTTGTTAGAATGATGTTGTTGCTCGCCCTGCAAGTGGTTTGCATCTATGTTGAATGTTTGAAAAAAGAGTTGAATGTTGTGATCAAATATAGCTTCTTTTTTGTTATGTTTGAAAAAAAAATTGAATGTTGTGATCAAATAGAGCTTTTTTATGTTTCAAAAAAGAGTTGAATATTGTGATCAATATAGAGCTCTTTTTTATATATACAGTATTGTTATTATTTGTGTGCACATTGTTGCTGGTATTTCTGGTAACAATGAGCAACACTTTGAAATGTAGTATTTTAAAAATGAATTGAAAATATTTCATAAAAATGGTTCAGAAAAGTCAAATAAGATTTGTGCTCAATTTGAAGAAGCAGAAGAAATATATCAGAAATTGTGTGGAGTTTGGCAAAACTACAACAGGATACAGGAAAGACTGGTTGTGTTGGGAGCAGTGCCAGTGATTTTAGTGGTGTACAATTTGAGGAGAAGACCACCGGCAAATAATTGGCTAATAATGGATACAGATGTAAAGGGAGATTTTCAATCCTGTATACTGTATTCATTTTAGTCATTTGTATTACAATGTTATAACTGGGAGCAATAAATCCATGCCATCAGTTCCTTATCAACAAGCAATGAAATGAGGAAATGCACTTTCCTCGGCCCACACTGGATTCCAATTAACCAAATCTGTTGATCAGTCCCTTGTTCCCTAACCTACTTAAAAAATAATGATAGGGAAACTGGATTAAGTTGATAAAGATATATATCTAAAGCAAAATTACACTACAACAAGATTAGAGACAACAAATTGTGCATGTTAAAACGGTTTTAAGCATGAGTTTTACTGGTTTGCCTTTTCCATGGCAACCGTTGAAGCATGATGTCTGAACAGATAAGGAAAATTGTACATGTGTTTGATTTTAGTTATTTTAAAGTCATGGTGTAGCTCCAGTAAGAATTTAAATTCTGTATAACTCAGTTCAATCACCAAGATTTCATTTTTCGTAAAAAGATCAACGGAACATGACGAGTGTTGCCTGCAAAGCAAAATTTATAAGCATAACAACTTGTATGCCCATTATTTACTGCTTTCTCAAAGGCGTGATCATCCGCTGAAGTGAAATATTCACTGATAATTCTCAAGATGGTGTTTGGATTGAACACTGAGAATATTTCTGTCTTAAATCAAACCTTACACAGTTCTGTTGAAGAGACCAGGGTTTCAGATGAATAATTTCAGAGGATCCTTTGTCATAACCATAAGGAGAAGAATAACAATAACTAGTTTTATATAGCTTTATCAACGGGGCGTCGCAAAGCACTTCCAGACAGGTTTTACAAATATTTCTAGACAGGTTAACTGGGTTCTTTTACAAGCATTACACAATACATGTACATGGGACCAACGGCTATACGTCTCATCTGAAGGACGAAGCAATAATGGTCAAGTGTCTTGCTTAAGAAGTGTCAAGACCTGGACTCGAACCCACATTCTGCTGACCAGAACTTGGGTCCAGTGCACTTGACCACTCGGCCATGACACACACCCAATAGTGCAATAAAGGGCCTTTAATACATATACTCCACCCCAAAGCACTGAACAAAAGTTAAAGCCTAATTAAAACTAACACAAAAATTGTGGCAGAAAACAGCAAAGAAAAACCGCTCTTACCAGAAACTGCACAAAATATTACCAATTAAAGTAAACTCCAAAACCTCTTTTAAAGACGTAAACTACTGCCATCTGAGAATAAGCCAACCATTGTTTATTTTATATTTCTGCTGAGAGCCCTATCTGTATGACCGTCTTAAAGCAAGCCTACAGTCATAGAAACAACAAACTGTCTGAATATTTTTGCCGCCTTTGGCTGACTGAATGGATGAACTGGGAGTACAGATTGCCTTGAGGGACGCGCTCGTTGGCGCAAACCAACACCTTCTGCTTTGTCACGCGACAAAGTTTGTTAACCTTGACAAGGGGAAGGCAGCCTTCTAGATTAATGGCTTTTGTTATTTTTTAATAGAATTTTTAAAGGCAGTGCTTAACTTTTGTGTAGTGTTTGTAGATCTAATACTACACAAAAACTAACTGAAAGGCACATAAATAAATGAGTGAAACATTGGTGTACATGCAAACCACTGATATTGAATTCTTGCAGTAAAGTTGAGTTTATAATTTGTCATAATTTGAATAATATTTGTAACCATAGTGCAAAGAAGATTAATGTAAACAAAAATGTAGTGATAAAGAAGGCACATGTAGTAAATTAATTTTTCATATTTATGGTGTGTGATATTAAATGTGTGCTTTAGGGAGTTATTGAGGAATTTCAAAAAGGTGTATTTTGAGGTATTTCATAAGCGGTGTTTTGATGGATTTCATGAGGTGTGTTTTGAGGGATTTTATTAGTTGTTGATGGATTTTATGAGATGTGTTCTAATGGATTTTATGAGCAGTGTTTTGATGGATTCCATGAGGTGTGTTTTGATGGATTCCATGAGGTGTGTTTTGAGGGGGGTTTTATGCAGTGTTTATTTCATGAGGTTTGTTTTTAGAAATTTAATTAATATTACTTTGAGAACTTGCTGACGATTGTTGGAGTATTCATGTTGTTTTTGTTAAAGTATTTCATGTTTTTTGGAAATTTCATCACAATTTTGTACAATTCTAGCTTGAACCTAAATTCATGAGTTTTTAAGATAATAATAACAAGTATGATGCAAATGATATTCATTTAGTGCTCTTTTGAATGGCATCAACACTCATGTTAAATAGCTCAAAGAACTTCAAGCAGACAAATATTGGCAATTAACTAATTTTGCAAAGCACAGAACACTTGCATGAAAATCACCCCCCCCCCCAACAGCGCATGATGCTGTCCACAATATAAAAGGTGTGAAGTGGAGTAAGAGTGAGCTCTAACAGTACCATGGGAAAGTCCATTCTTGAACCCTTGCTTAAGAGAAATACCAACACAGATTTCTCAGCGGACAGAAAACAATATCCAACCTATATTAGAAAAATTCTTGCTTCCATCCCAGTGGATTTGGCATTCTCTTTATCCTGTCAAACGCCCAGCGGCTCATGCAAATTCCACATGAATATTTTATTGCTGCAATGCAAAGTGCGCTGACACTGTGGTAACTTCGCTGGTCTGATCAGTACAAAGGCTGACACAAGCATTGGCTGTTCCGCTGAGTCCGTCACATGCAATCATGTCTACTGTTCACAGTGCGAGGAAGATGAGGAAAGGGGGGGGGGGGTGGGATAAAGACAAAAGCTGCCTACCATCACTGGTGTCGTTGTGAATCCAACAAAAGAAGCCATCCGTAGCTATTAATGTAGGCATGGCATTGGGAACGGCCTCCGATTGTGGCATGATAACAAGAGTGCATTGCCATTGAGGAGTGGTTGTGCTACTGGGGTTGGTGGGGGGGGGGGGGGCAGTGGAGGTAGGTAGTGTTATTGGGGGAAAGAAAAGATGAGCTGATGTGGTGAAATGAATTTCTCGTGGGAGTGACCTTGGATGTTACTCTAGGCTGATTAGGTTAATCTATTTTGGTATTAGTCAGGTGTTTAGAGTTATTTTGTGTTTATTGGTTTTTTTTTCTTCAGACGTGTATCTGAACTATTTGTCGATGTTGAACTACATAGTTTTATTTGTGTGCTTGTAGTTTATTTCAGTATTAAATTTGTGATTGTTTTTTGAGTAAGAAATGAAAATTTATCAGCGTCATGTAATTGATGACTTTTCCTTTTGTTTGTGTGTTTATACAATGGTACAAACAAAACAGCATCAAGAACATTAGATGTAGGCCTATGTGTTCAACCTACCTTATTATTTCAATATAAATAAAACAAAGATATACAGAATAATCAAAAACATTTAAACATTTCATTAGATAGAAAAAACATCTTTTACATGATACAGAACAGTAAATTCCTAGTTGAGAACAAAATAACATTTTTGATTGGTTGATTGGAATTGTTTGCTTGGTTTGTTGATTGATTGATTCTGATTGATCCGCTTGATATTGGTTGGTTTGAATTATGTGGGTTTTGAGGCATTGCATAGTGAGGTATCAATGTATATTCAGTATGTTGTAACACCATGTGTATATAATAACTGCTTTGCTGCGTAGATTTTGTTCTCAGTTTTCTTGGCCTGCTTGGTTGGTTGGTTGGTTGGTTGATTGATTGATTGACTTTTTTGACTTTTCAAAACAATACTTTATTCAAACACAGAATATACACAATTTACAAACAACAAAGAAACATAAAAAAGAGATACTTTTACAAGACAAGTCTGTTACAAAGAACAGCTGGGGACGAAATTACATCCAAATTACTACATTATTAAGCAATTACATTAGAAGAACTGCATGGTAGAAAGAAAAATCTGCAAGATTACAGAATCCATTCAATTTCATTATCAGTGATTTGGAATATGTTGCAGAGATCCCATTTCTTGATGAAAAAGGGGAACATTGTTCTGTAGCTGGTAGTAGCGGTGTTCTACTAAGATTTTACTCTTAATGCGATATTTCCATGTCTCTAAACAGTCTTTAAAGTTCGAGTGCACATGTAGCCAATACACGCTTGCTTTAAAACTGACAATTAAATAGTTAGCTAGATCTACTTTTTCTCTCTGTCGGCCCCTGCTATGGTGGATCAGGCACCAGTATGTTTCAAAAGTTAGTTGATTGATTGATTGATTGATTGATTGATTTGAACTTATATGCTTATTTAATTGAGGGATTCATTAATTTATGATTAATTTATTTATTTGAATTGGTTGCTTGCGAATTTTTTGGATTTGTTTTAATTGGTTTGCTTGGCTGGTTGATTGATTAAATTGATTGATTGATTGATTGATTGATTCTATGATTGATTGATCGATGTTTGATCAGTGATCAGTATTCTTATTGACGTATCAATTGATTGGTTACTTTTGATACTGCTTATTTATAGTTTGATTGTTTTTGCTGAAATGACACAGTTTAAATCATTCACATCTACTCAAACACTTCTTCAAAATAATGATCGGTTGATCTAAATTAATTTGATTGAATAAATAATCAATGTCTTCTGTTTACTTCCCTAGCAACAACGGAAGCTTGACCTTCTGACTATCTCATCTACTGGTAAGTTTAATTCTACATTCCTCCCTGAGCTTTAAACAGCTACTTTAGCTAAAGAGAATATACGGGAATGCTATTTAAACTTCATTTATAGTGTGTTTGTTTATGAATAAATGTAATTTAGATATACGTACACTTCTGAAGCTTTCAGAATTATCGATCAAAATGTTAGGCTCAACCTCGAGGTTTTGAAAAACTAGAAACACTTCTGCCATTGATGTCTGCGTCAAAATGACAATACTTTGACGTCTTGTGTGGGAGTTTGCTTTGTTACACCTTCATGCTACAAATTTGCTATACAAAATGGAGCCCCACGTATGACAAAACATGAGTGATGAAGGAAAACGGCATTTCATTAATCTTTCTGAAAAACACAGGGAAAGGGTTTTCAAACTGATTATTTTTTACACAAGTTAAATTGGGTTAATCGCAATTTCCTTATGACTGAAAACATTTTTAATGAATTTCAGCAAAGATCACTTGTTTTCATTTTCGTTCAAGTAGGTCTTTAAGGACAAGGGTTATGTTTTAAGAAGAGTATAGTCAAGTTCTCAGGAGATGCAAGTTCTCAGGAGACATAAAACAAGCCTTGAAAAACTCATAACAACACTCAGGTTTTGAAATCAATTTGCATTGTTGCTTTGGAAAAAATGCGATGCAGTCTCCTTTTGTTGATCGTTCAATTGAATCAATATTTTGTCCAAAATGAGATCGTAATTAAATAATCAAATAATAAATCATCAAAGTCACTGGTTTGCTACATTAAAAAAAAACTTTGTTTGTGGCAAACGGTGTTTAATTGAACAAAATAAAAAATACAAATGTCTCTGCTGGATTGTCTCCATGTCAACAATGGAATTATCGATTACAATTTTTTTCCAGTCTTCAGGTTTATAAAGTCTCCCACCACTTATCAGTGGAAGACTTTGGGATGCTAGGGGCAGCTAGACCTCAGGCGTGGAATTACACGGAGGCCATAGCCTCTATTGCCCCTGGTCTTGGCCTTGGTGCCCCGTCAAAAGTTTCCCATAGACTTTAAATGATTTCCCAATAGAAGTGCCCTTTGCAAAATGAAAATGCCTTGCCCTCTCAAAGATGAAATTCCAGGCCTGATACTAGGTAATTTTCAACTGTTTATTTAGTTCTGAGCATGCGCACATTATTGCGAACAATTAATTTGCCTTGAGACCAAGTGTCCCCAAAGTCTTACATTATCCGAAGGAAGTGAATGAATTTGGTCAGTGAGTGAAATAGGTTGAAGCCGTGCACCATTGCGATTTCTATTTCTTGATGTCAGTGTCCTGTCAACATCGTTTCCTGCTCAGTTTATTCTATTCAGCTGTGAATTTTGATTAGTAACACTTCGCGAAAACCACCAAAAAAAAAACGGTTTCAAAAGAAAATTGTTTGTTTTAATGATTGATAAAGCTGTCACTTAAATGTCATCTGTAGCCTAGTTAAGCCCATTGGGAGTAAAGCCAATTAATGGAATGTCGGTGGCTTGTTTAAGTGTTGGCACAATGTGTTTGTAAGGTTGCTACATGTAGGGAGATAGGCTGTTGCATGAGTGTTCCTTCCTCCATGGTCATATCCCATAGGGTCTTACTAGGACAGTGGGCACAAGCTAGGGGTAAGAGGAAAATGGAGGTGTATAAAGCAAATGTTAAACAATATCGTTTGGAAAAGAAAATTCATTAAAACCATCTACTTGAAAAATACTGAAAACAAAAATTCACAGAAATTAGAATTGCAGAGATGCCAACTCTCCCTGATTCTACAGAAAGTTCCCTGATAAATAAACCATGTTCTGATGAACAAATTTGAAAATCTCCCTGATTATGGAAAGTTTTTGCCTGTTGTATTGAATGTAATTCTAAATATCTCTCTGTGTTGTACAAAATATCTGTGAATGCAAGATTCAAATGTTGGCAGCTCTGTGGGGTACAAGTGTTACAGTCTTTTTGCTGTTTGTAGAGAAAGATGAGATTGAATTTAAACCTACTTTTAACAAAGATGGCATAATCTCGGAAGGAAAGATTTACCGAGAGGATTGTTACTAAAAGCTACTTTTAAAGATGCAAGCTTACTAATATTTGGTACATTTTACAGAAGTATAGCTCCCTATAAAGTGTAAACTTTGTTGGTTAACTACTGTCAAATACCAATTAATTTAGAAAAAATATTTGCAACAAGAAGATAAGTTCATTTTGTGTGTATGATGATGTTTGGAGGAAACAGCATTTTAAAACACATTTTTAATTACTGGATATAAAGATGCTAGCATCTTGCAATATTCATTTGTTACATTGTGCGGTGTATAAGATGGCATGCATTGAAGGATAAATACTGCCCTCTTGTGTTAGAATTGCTGCTAGTTTTCTAATCATTCAAGTTGACTCCAGCAGGTGATGCTGAATTGTTTAATCAAATTTTCACTTGTTTTCCACTGTTGGGTTTTCATTGGTTTAAAATGCTCTCCGGCATTATTGTCGAAAGTGGGCTTTTAAGGAAATTTCTTACAGAACAACATTCGACTGTGCCTTGTCTCCAAGTGAAGACTTCATGTAAATGCATTTTTGTTTTTCCCCAAGTTTCTGTTTGGGACAGTCTGCACAAGGAATTTTATCGACAAAGCCATCATTTAATAACGTGCCACATCCAGATTGTCCCGAATCAAAACATTTCACAAATTTTCCCTTACTCTTAAAATCGATAGTAGACCCGCCGCCTAGCCCACATAATTTACCGGAATTAAACCGGCTCTGCCACCATGGATAGTGGCGCTAGGGTGAGGCTCATGCATGTCTAACAAGCCAGCCACCACCTGTGACAGCCAGTTCATGCCTGATTGAACCGGTTTGAACCGGTCTTATTTGTTTGAAGGTCAAGGTGTCTGTATGTATTAACTCTCCAATCACATACGGGGGAGGGTTACATTAGTAATACCTGCTGGACCAATCAGAAGATGTTCCCTTGTTTGTTATGGGACAGTCTCTTTTCCTTGTCTTTGTTTATCATAGAGTCCCACTTCATTCACTTTGTGCAAATACCGTGTTGATTGGAAAGTCTGCTTCCGTCGGGGGGCTTAAAGATACATATCCTAACTGGGAATTTTACCCCCAAGAAAATTTTAAGGTGTTTTTATTGTGGATATTCTTTTTAGTAAGAAGTAAATCTCTCTCCAAGATGCTATTTCTGTAAATACTGAAACAAAGCTTGAAGGGAAGCTTTTAAAATGAACAAATAAATTCTGGTCAAATAACCGTATGAATCCAAAGATGTTTTTTGTTGTTGAAATTTTGGGTTGAATGAAGAAAAATTTACTAGAAGGGTATTTGCACCTGTGACCTCCTGATTAGCAAACTGGTGCTCGACCAACTTTTTTGGGGGAAAGTAACAATATTACAATAGATTGTATGAAGATCACCACCGGCAGTGTTCAGACAAACGTTCTAATAAGGAACTGACTACTATGTTCTCATGCTGTCATCTCTTCACAACTAGTGTGTATCAGCCTGGCTATGAGGGGGTAGTTTGAGCTCCATATATAGACAAGACTTTATTACCTATTTACGTGTACCTATCTACAGTATTAAATAACAATATTGGAGTCTTGTATAACGCACGTATCCACCAATAAGGTGCTCAAGGCACTGAAACAAAGAGAAACACTTTTTAAGACAGGTTTTGAAGTTTTTATGATATATGAGACTCATTTATGTAGCACCTTAAAAGGGTTTACAAGGTGCTGCGGCGCCACTTGGCAGCCACTGCCAGATACACCAGGGCAAACCCCCTTCTCTTGGCAACTAATAAGTGTAACTGGTTCTTTTACGAGCATTACACAACACGGGACCTACGGCTTTATATTCTATCCGAAGGATGGAGCAATAATGGTTAGTGTTTTGCTCGAGGACACAAGTGTCAAGACCAGGACTCGAACCCACACTCTACTGATCAGAAACATATCTATCTACAGTATATGCCTTGTGTTTGGAAGATGCTGCAATGACTGAAAAACACTATGGAGACAAACGCAGTCCCTACCCTCCCTCCTTTTCTTTCACGTTCTGAATCCCTACAATACCGTGCTAGCAAAGGCGATGTTGCTCAGGGGTCCTAAATAAGCCTGACCTGCAAACAATAGCTGTTACAGCGCCTGCAAAACAGGTCATGTACAAAGCTTTGACTGCCATAACGTAATAGACAACAAGTTTTGTCATTTAAAAACAACTGGTTTAAATTGATGTTAAGATTGATTAGGTTTCTGTTTGAAAGAGGTGTAATCCTTTAAACAAAACAAAACATTTTTTAGATGCATTTTCTATCGTCTTTTAATCGTGTATACTCTTAGAAGATTATCAAATAATAACTTAATTACTACAATTTACGTAGCCTTCAAATTTATGACAATTTGTAAAGCTGGGATTAATAAGAAAGTAAACAGAAACTCCCTTGCAGCCCATGCATCAAAAAGCCATTAAATTCATGTTCACCACTTTAAAAACACAAGCCCAATTCCAATCAAACTTGCTTTGTTTATGCTTGGAAGTTTGAAGGTCTGACAAGAAAAGTCTGGATGCTTTCAGTGTCAAGGCTTCCGTGGCTGTGAATCAGGCAATTGACAGTCCCAATAAACGTCCCAGCGAAAGGATACCTGAGTTTTGTCCATCACCCAAGCGTATTGTCCAATTTCCCTGGCGCCGGGAGTCTTCTGCCGTCGATCCATAAATAGATTTGAATCCCTCACCCGAATCGCAGAAATCACGTAATCTTGATGCATACGGCCTACGTGTGTAAAACCCTGAGTACCCCACGACCATTAACGTTCCCCTTTTTTGTTTATACCTCCCTCCCTCTTTTTTTTTTTTAAAGCTACTTATGCAAACGTGATTACAAGCGTATGGTAATTCCCTGGCAGAATTACATCAATTCCTGCGAGCTAAACATGCTGAGGGCAGTATGTGAACCGGCCGAGCGTGAGCGCAGACACTACCATGCAACACCTCCCCTTCCCCCCCACCCCCCCTTGGTTGAAGATGGGGAGTTGCCGGGCCTTGCGTGGCCGTTGAGTACTACTGCCAGACACTGATTACATCAGCTACAAGTGTGAGCAGCGAGGTGAGAACATTAGAGCGACTCGTTGCTCACGCTTGGCTGTCTCTTCCACACAAATCAGATCAATCAAAGAAGCACCCGGGCCTACCACAAGGTGGTAAGGAAGCGAGTTAAAAAAAAAAGACGACAAGGGGAAACACAACAAACGAAACAAGCGGGCAGCATGTAATAAGCCTCTTAAATCTTCCTTGCTCACTCCGATGCGGCGCCGCGGCACGTAGCCAGATTCCGGGGCTTCGCACATTTTCATTTGCCGCAGCGCTTGAAATCAAATTTGAGGCCCACTCGCCATGGCAGTCTAATTCATTTTATAGCTGCCGGGGTGACCTTGACTTTACAGCCGGCCTCCCTGGTGCACATCGCGTGCACCGGTGTGTTTTTATACTCCCGCCGTTGTATTGTGCTAAGCCGGCCTTGCACAATACCATTGTGTTCTTTTCATTTCTCGTTGGCTGAACAAAATGAATCATGAAGATTATCAGATATATCCATCTTTCTTTCTCCATCTTCCTGGAGTGTGTCTACACTCTCTGGAATCTACTTTGATCCCAGGGAATGCATTGGAATCTGTCAACCACAGCCGTCTTATGTAACTGATCAAATACACTAAGGTCAGAAGAAACGATCGACCAACTCCAGGTAATTGGGTGAGAGTACATTACGTGACAACATTGGACAACACAGGATACACGTGTAAATTCCTTTAAGTTGTCAAAACAAATGCTGGCGCCGTCTGTCAAAACTCGACTCAATCTCATACTATAGAAAGATGTTTAAAGAACTGTATGCTATTGAATATCAAGAAGTTTCTCCGTAATACTTATTACAATAATTGTCACTTTTCATCAGGCAGAACGTACCTTTAAAGCTGTGTATGTTCCAAGGGTGCCATGGGACACATTGTACTGTTTTTGTCCAAACATTAAATTAATAATAAACAATAATAATAATTCAGATTTAAATTACGCCCCTAACATAGAAATTACCAAAAGCGCATGACACATTTTAAACTGCACAGATTGGAAGAAAAAGATAAAGAAACAAGACTGGTCACCAGGCCAGTGCCCAAACCACGGTATAAGGATGCATCGATCTGTCCGGCCAACAGAGAACTAGTAGTTACTTATTACATAAGCCTAACCCTTCTGGCATCGGTAGTGTTTCGATCCTTTTAGGAGATGCATCTAACCTTACCTTTGTAAAGAATCTAAACTAACCGGTCAAGGCATCTTTGTATTTGTATCGTAACCTGCTCTTTGACGATTTTCTTACAACTTTTTATTTCATTTCATTTCGTTTTGTTTTATTCACCCTAAAAGGATCTACAAGAACACACACAAAAAAAGTTTTAAGAAGAATACAAACATGTAAAAAATAGTTAGCAAAGTACTAAGCAACCCGGCTGGGTGGGTGGGTGAATACTATAGGAAAAACCTCAAGTGGGGGTGGTGCACTCAAACAATAAGAAACAAAATAAAACACAAAAGAACCCTGGCAGGGAAAGATAATAGTGACAAAAAGCCACTTTCAAAGTGGCTGACCATTCGTTTCTCAAAGCCACTCGGACAATAAAAGACCCCCCCTCCCCCCCCCCCAAGGAGGGGTGTGCATTACCCACCATCAAGCCAAGTCGGGCAACTCAGGAAAAAGTACAATGAATACTATTACAATCAATGTTCAAAATTCATGTTAAAAACAAAAACAAACTAGTTTAATCTGGACCTGCCGAAGATTTCCTCAAAATGATTTTTGATTAATAAATTACAGAGCATCCATCATTGTTGCCATTTAAGAATTAGGTCTCCAAAAAATGTGTCAATCAAAAATGAAAAAGGGTCTCTAAAAAACCCACTGGTGGAAGCGTCAAATGAAACAATTGGCAATCCAAATACTGGAAGCATTTTTTACAACATGTTTCTTTCCAATAGGTGTAACAGTCTGTGAATAATAACAATAATTCATCTTATCTTGAAGACAATATTAGGTGAAACAAAAGGGTTGAATTTAACCAAACATGAAGTAAAATACTTGTGTAATTTGATTACTTGAAACCAAGGGTGCTCTTGATTCTGGAGTGTAATAATTTTAATGATTTAGTTGTCCTTAAAAAAGGGTGTTTTTTTTTAATGCAAGTCTGACCCAAGCAAGGCTAAAAGCCACTCTTGGTAAGGGGCTACAAGAAGAAAACAAAGATGAAAATAACTCAGGGGAGCTGAAGGTAGGAATTGATATTCCTCTTAAAACAGTCTAGATTGTAGGATGGAGGGAAACATGCACCAGGGAAGGAGTTCCAAAGAGATGCAGTACGTGGAAAAAAGCTGTTGGAATGACTCTTTGTTCTACATCTCAGCAAAGCAAGAGTGCATGGGTGAGAACAAGCAGAAAGTCTTGTTTCACGCTCAAACATCCTGATAGGAGGAACCAGGTCAGACACACTGAAAATGTCTGTAGAAAAGACAGAGGCTGGCTACAGACATAATGGTGGGAAAGATGTTGAAATTTAGATGATGATTCTGGCATTGGGAATAAATAAAGAACAATATTAGTTGTGCTCTTCAGATAAATAGGCTGAAGCTCTATATTATATTCTAGCGTTCCAAGACTTGAAGTTTTACCTTCTCTTTAAACAAAGTTGCCGGTATGACACAAAACTTTAGTTTCTATTGGGAAAACTTGAAAGAATGACTCACTGTCTCAATGACTCAACATGCGTTTTTTTAAGCCTCCGAACATTCCTTGTGATGTCATTGGAATGTTCCCCTTTAAGTGTTTCTAGAACAGGAGGAGGTGTTGGGATGAAGCTAGGGAATAGCACTTTACACTGTATCCGTTATAGGGGAGGTCTTATCCCGATCTGGGGACACCGTGTGATTTAAATGTCGGCTGACTCAGGTACTGCACAAATTACTCTGTTTGGAAAACTAGGTTTCTTATTTTAACCATTTCAGGATTTTTTTATATACATCAAGTGTTTTTTTACTATTCTTTGTTCAACCCAACATTATAAAAAATTTACCCAGCCATTTTCCTTTGTGGCTTATTATTTGATATTTGAAATAAAAGAAGTTGCATCTCCTTAAGGTGATCCCTCTGCTGCTGCTTCCTAGGTTGTATTGTAAACTTGGGTGTGTTCCCTGGCTACACGGCAGTTACAGGTTGAATGGCTTCTCACTGAGACCCCCAAACAAAGATACAAAATAGGGAGACCGCCAGTATTAGGGCTAAATATACTGTGACAGTTTTTTTTGGTGCTGTTTTCTCAACAAGTATAGACACTGTATTCAGCTGAAACTTTTACAGATAACTTTGTTGTATCTTTATTGTAAATTTGGCCTATATTAATCAGCATTGTGTGGACAAAAAAACCAGTGTAAGACCCTACCTTTAAGAATAATTGTGAAGAGAAAGCATTAAACAAAATATTGTTCAGCCTCAGATATCGTAGAAAACACCTACAATTTGAGGGGAAAAAAAAGAAGAAAAAAACCCCACACAAATGGAAACCGCATACCAGAATGGGGACTGAAACTTGCCAGCCTATTGGGTCCACTCTGGTTCAAGGTGGGATTTGAACCAGTGCCCACAGAGAAATCAGGATGAATGGAACTGATTCTTGGTTTTTGGCTTTCTTGTGTTTTATTCTTTTACTGTGTAAAAATGTTATGTTTTTTACGTATAAATTCAGCGCAGTTAATCAATCATTCAATCAGTCGATTCATCAATCAATCAATCAATCAATCAATCAATCAATTGATCGGTCATTTTAATAAAGTTTAGGTTGTTTTTATACAAATAGGTTAAGATCAGTACAACCTCCTTCCCTCATCATCATGAGGCAGCGTCCATCAATATATGGAAGCTCCTCTCATGTTTCTAACATGACTTCCTGCGCCATGCTCTACAACCTGTATCAACATCAGATCTGACTTGGAAATCTCATCTAGTATACTTGCAACATGTGCCTTAAAATGTTTCAATTAGTGCTTTTGTCTCAGTGAAAATAAGTTACACAAATTGAAAAACTCAGCAAGTTTTGCTCATTTTAGAAGAGAAACTTGCAAATATTATTTGGACTCGGTTTTTCTCTTAAGTACCTGTAAGACCAAGCTACATCATATCTTTACCATGTACCTCTTCAAAAACTACATTCAAAATACTACATTCTCCACTTCCATAGTCATTTCAATGATATTTCTGAACTTTTTCTACTCAAACAGTTTAATCAAACACAATGATCCATTAATGAGGATCCAGTTTGATTTTTTGTAAGTGAACAGTTCCATTAATAAGATAAATAAATAAATAAATAAATAGAATAGTCATTCTTCAGATGTAAGTTTTATTTAACTTGAACCTGATTGTCATTATATAGCAATACTTAGAATCATTGCATTTTTATGATTTATATATAGTTGGGAACAAAAATTAAGGTGAGCACTTAAAAAAAGTTTGAACAAAACTCACTTATTCTTTCTGTAATCGAAAACAGCTATTAACAATTGCCCTAATGCTATAGTCCAAATGCGGACATCCCACTCTGTATGCACATTAATGCAGCTGAACTAAGAATTAGAAAGTCGGAAATGAGCGGCATTTGACGAAGGCGGGCCCCTCCAAGGGAAAAACAAAATTGCCGGTAGCATTTTAAGAGCGATTATCATGTCGTGATTACATGTGTTTCTTGATTCTGAACGTATACTTGAAGACTTGATGTATGCATCCTGCATGATCGGAATTTAGCAGGAGGTGATGAGTGTACCCTTGGGCTTTACATTTTCTCTCCCTTCTTCTTTCAAATCAAACTGCGGTATTAATTAAACTCGGAGGGTCCGTAGTGCCCGATTACAGCTTTATTGATGCATGGTGGGTACCGGTGCTAGTGCATTAACATGCTATTAACCTTTTGTGTAGCGGTGATTACCGGTGTGTAACCTTGGAGAATTGGTAGCGGAGGGAAATTTGTCTGTAAATGGCCTCTTTGAAGAGAAAGTACGCAGTGTGGTAGTGTTTGATACGAACTGTATACCGATCATAACACTTACTGAAAAGATCTTCCCAACAAACAAAGTGATTTGCATTCTATTAATGACAACTCTCCGACTCCAAAGAATATTTGAGGATAACGTAATGATTTCATAATTATCAATTAAGTATCCATAAATTTGCTCATACTCACACAGTATGGAGACAGCAAGTTTGGATGAGTTCTAACAAACAAGGCAATTTTTAGTTTTACTCTTATTGAATTTATTCCCTAATTGTGAATATTTGCTAAAGTTGACCTTGTGGTTTCAACATGTCATAAACTCACTTAGTTCTAAGTTAGCAAAGTGTCTATGCACTTGGAACATTGCTTATAAGTGCCAACATCTTCAAGAAAATTAAACGAATTTGTTGAGTTATTTGAAATTACATTATTACATAAAGATTTAGAAATAAGAAGTTAAAACTTTCAGAAAGTCAAGGTAAAGTGAAAAGTGGTTCCTAAAAAATGGAATGTTTTGGAGATAAAACATTGACAGCAAGTTTTAAAATATTTATGACGTGGCTTTTTACTCTTTTAGCACATACATGTATCTTTGGATCGAGTAGTACATGAATATGTACGAGTCGTTCAAATACTTTTAATTATAGTTTCATGTGCTATCCGCCCATCAGTTCTATGGAGAACTCTTTCGGCCTCAGATGTAAATTAAGTTTCCTTATTCAATGTTATTGTAACAACAAAATCACCTTATCTTTTAACATGTCCTTTCACCACAGACAGAATGATCTCCGTCTGACGAATGATAAATTCTCCACCCCGAAGGTCCTCTCCCCAAAATATGTTAAAAAACAGAGTAGTTCTCTTCACTTCAACTAGTGAAGTTTCCCTGCCGTCCTGGTCCGTTTGTGGAAAAAAAAAACTCTCACACTCCGTTTTTTTTCCTCCACTTGTTTATGAAGTCAAGAGGTATGATTTGAATTTTATGGACTGGTAGAAGAGACTGCCATGAATTTTCATGTAGGCATGTGAAGTACTGTCTAAGGTTTGGGTGTCACTGCCCGCAGCATTATGCGACATTTACTTTCATCCATGATCGAAGCAGCTTCGCCGAGCTCCTAAGTTTTACTGTGAGGTTCATATTTTGGAGGGTTAAACAGGAAATTCAGCTGAGAACATGTACAAAGCGTGTCGCAAAACCACAGGCTGTTTTTGTTTTGGGGGTTTAAGGAAGAGACTGTGCTGTGGCTGGGAAGGATGAACTGTAGTGTTCAGAGGATGTAAGGCACTGATATGTGTGTTGCTTTACCTAACAAGAAGATATTGGGTAGAGAAGATAAGTTCTGTTTAGAATCAGAGGTGGTTTTAATTACATTGGAAATGCAAATTTAGCAGATTTTTATTTTAGGAATAAACTAATCCCATACTTGGCAGGTATTTAAACCAACTGTACAATTACATTGTAAATAGGTATTTCATCACCTGAGAACTTAGCTGGATTTAAACCAACTGTACAATGGAATAAGTAGTTCATCAACTAGGAAATTGGCTGGTTTTAAACCAACTTTATAATGGTGTATATAGTTAGACAGTTTTGAAGTGTACTTAAAACAAAGTTTTTCCAATCTGATGCATTATAGAGTATCGTATATAAAAAAGTGTCCACTTCCCAAAGTGTCAAACAAATAATGTATTTGCACAAGATAATGCAGTTGAAAGACAGCTATTAAAAAGCACTCAAGTAAAACTTTTTGGAGTAAATATAGGTTTGTCTTAGACTTTTACTTGAGATAATATTCAACATGGTAAATGCATTGCAATTCAACTGCCTGAAGGGCTCTCAGATGCCTAGTAGCTTCTTACAGGCATTTTCCCCAATAATCAGAAGGCAAGTCGAAGAAATGTATGCAGGATAATGAACTTGGAAGACCTTAACCCCCCCCCCCAATAAAAAAAAACCCAAACAAAACAATTAAAACACGTTTATAAAGCTCGCAACCGTTCAACAAGTTATCGTAGTAATCTAAGTGATGTTTGTGTACACAAGCACCTCAAAGATGAATCTGGAGAATATTTTGTCCGTCTCCATTCACAAATAAATATTCTAAGCAAACTGTCATATTGTGATCACTTAAAGAGAGTGTATTGGAATGACACATAGAATCAACATCAGTCGAGAGTACATTTTTGGTTGCCAAATTGCTCCTTTCAAGTGTTTTTCCAAGGCTCCAGGGGATGGAAGTTGAAAAGCGTCAGAGCGAGTCAAAAACGTTTCCCCGGGAACGTTGCCCACATCATCAATTTCAAAACTATGGATATTTATAACCTAGGGGGGAGTTACACCAACCCCCTTTGACTGTAGGTCATTCAACCTCTGATCTGAGTTGTTCTTTTATTTGTTGTAGATCACCCCGAATCAGAATGAAGTCTTGTCTTGTTATCAGAAGAAATTAATGACTTGTCTAAAACTTGCTTCCAATAATGATTGACCTTAGACTTCTATCCAAGAAACAAGAAAGATGAAACTAATAAGGACATGGTCATCCAGTTGAATAAAATTGTCGCTGATTAATTTGATCGTTTACTCCTTGAAACCTAAATATTTGGATAAACGTTCTCTTAGAGACCAGCTTGAATGAAAAAGGCAACAGGTGATCTTTGCTGAAATTCATTTAAAATCTTTTCAGTCAATAAGGAAATTGAGTTCACATGAGAGGAATAGATAATAATATTATTTAAAAAAAAAAATAAAATAAAAAACACGGAAAAACACGATGATTTTGGATAATCTTCTTCAGTGCTTTTCAGACAGATTCGCGCAAAGCCCCTTGATGTCATCACTCATATTACGGCATTTGTGGGAGCCACTTGGTGCTATAACAAAGCCACATCCCCACAATAATGTCAAAGTATTGTCATTTGACGCACGCCGTCAACAGCAGAAGTGTAGCTAGTTTTTCAAAACCTTGAGGTTGGGGGCTAATTTTTTTAATCAATAATTATGAAAAATTCAGAAGTGTAAGTATCAACATTACAATTAAATGATAAGCAAACACATTACAAACAAGTAAATTGCATTCCCATTAACATTTTTTTCGCACAAGTAGTTTTTCCAAACATTCAGCATTTATCAGCTAATTTTATTAGAGGTTTAGCGAGCAAGATTTTCTGGTTTAACAAATTTAGCCCATACTGTTATTTTTTCCTGTTGCAGAGAACCTAGAGCCCGATGTTAAGCAACGAGTTGTGTTTGTAACAGCGCGGGTACATCCAGGAGAAACGCCTGCTTCCTATGTCTGCCAAGGTATGAGGGTTAATGTTGGCTAGGAGATCAGGTTGGCTCAGTGTTTTCTTTCCCTACCTTTCACCTCTGTGAACCCCAGTTCGAATCCCACCTCACACATGTTGCTTTGCATGTGGATTCGGTTTTCAGTCCCTACCTCCTTTATCTCTAAGTGAGGACAAAGTGCACAAGCAATCTTTTAGTCAGTGTAAAACCAACCATGAAAAGGATGTTTGGAAGAAAGTTGTTTAAGGCCTGCAGAAAAAAAAATTGCATTTTCATCTTATTTTCTGGTTTGTCATTTTGTTATGTTCCAAACAGAATTTCTCACTCTGTATTTCATAAGTTTGTAAACTCTGAGCCTTGCACTCTTTGATGGTCAGCTTTACAGCTTTTCTTCTATTGATGTCTGTTCTTCTTGCCTCCCTCACTGTTTCTTACAAGATGTTCTTGTCTTTCCTCACTCTCTGTTTTTTACAAGACTGTATCTGTCAGCTTGAATGAGCCTCAGACATGACCCTCACAACAACTTGTTAGGATGTTAACAATCTCACATCATCAAGGGCAAGGATAGACTGTTTTTCGTTTATTACTTATGCAGGGCTTATAGATTTTCTACTGAGTCAACATCCCATAGCAAGAGTGTTACGTGACCATGTAGTCTTCAAGATTGTACCTATGTTAAACCCAGATGGGGTATATCTGGGCAATTACAGGTAAGACTAAACCCAAATCATGCTGTAAGTGTGTAAAGGTTGAACCCATGTTAAACCCAGATGGGGTATATCTGGGCAACTACTGGTGAGACTAAACCCAAATCATGCTGTGTGTAGAGGTTGTACCCATATTAAACCCAGATGGGGTATATCTGGGCAACTACAGGTAAGACTAAACCCAAATCATGCTGTAAGTGTGTAAAGGTTGAACCCACATTAAACCCAGATGGGGTATATCTGGGCAACTACAGGTAAGACTAAACCCAAATCATGCTGTAAGTGTGTAAAGGTTGAACCCACGTTAAACCCAGATGGGGTATATCTGGGCAACTACTGGTGAGACTAAACCCAAATCATGCTGTGTGTAGAGGTTGTACCCAAATGTACTCCTAACGGCAGTAAATAAAAGAACAACCTATGCAGGAAAGTAGAATTGGCTGTGACCAATATCTGTTTTGGGTTATTGACCAGTGATTAACCGATGGAGAAAAAAAAACAGAAACAAAAAACGCAACCAAGATGTTACTGCAAAACTGAATACATTTAGATATGTCCACCATGCGGTGCCTCATATCATATCTAAACTACATTAGATCCTTCTTAACTTGTACACCATGTAAAGTTGTTTAATGTTAATTAGTTTATTTATATACACCGTTTTTACACATACACACTCCCACAAACATTCTAATTTTTACATCCCCGTGGAGACATCTTTTATTCTTTCCTTTGTCCCTGTACTTAACAACCTCCCATAGACTTTGTACACAAAATTCCTTGTGGCGCAACCCAGTCTTTAAAATTCCCCTATGGAGACCTTTTGTGTAACCCTTTCTGTTTGTCCTCGGTCTCCATAAGGTAGCAAACATTAAAACAAAGTGTTACACTGTACCTCAGTAAACGAGGGTCCATTTCCAGCAAGTCTGCAAATACTTCCCATTTGAAGAAGATATCGTTTTGATAAGTTGTTGTTTTTTATTCCAATTGAGCTATTAAATCACCCAGTCCGAGGTTGATGTTGTCATTATGGGTATGTATCGTGTACTCTAATTTATTTATGATATCATCTTCAGATGTTCTTTAATGGGATTTGATCTGAACCGACATTGGCATGAACCATCCCCCTGGGCTCATCCTACACTGCATGCCAACAAGCATCTCCTCATGGATATGAACGACAGCAATGTAAGTTCATTGTCTCATAAGCTATACTTGGTGTACTGATTTTTGTTCATGGTTGCGTCACAAAGAAGAAACAATTGACGCCAATACTAATCAGGGCTCAAATTTTACACCAGACCGTAGGCCTGAGGCCAGTGATTTTCGTGTCGGGGCCAGTAAATTCATGACCTGACAAGTCCAACAGTTTGTATTTTTCAATTGAATAACAAAAATAAATTATGTTCAAATGTTGACTTTGGGTCTGATATAGTTACCGTTCAATTCTGTAATCAATTATACTTAATACCATTAAGATAATTGAGATTAACCTTCTTTTACTTATCTTTTAGTTTGTTTTCATTTAAAAGCAGTCAAATGCACGTTAAACTGTGTCAGTTTTTTTTCCTTCTCTTTTTAAATCGGGGCCCAATGTCATAGAGCTGCTTAAATCACAAAAAATAACCGAGCACAACAAAAATTCGCTTACCAGATTTGGTTTACCAGCCAAAACACCATGTCACATGCACCACTTGTGACTGGTATCTTGCTCATTTCTGCTCAGCAGAAAATCATTAAGCAATATTTTCTGCTTAAGCAGCTCTATGAAATTGGGCCCTGGTGTTGTAGAAAAAAGTCTGGTCCAGTAAATATTAAGAGTTACAAATCCCTGCGGCCTGTGGATTTTCTCCCCATTGATACCTGCTATTGAACCAAAATACAAACCAATCTTTCCATGTTCTGATAAGCAAATTTGAAAATCTCCTCGATTATTGAAACTTATTCCCTATTATGCTGAATGTAATTCTAAACAACCATATTCTCGTGCAAAACCTCTCTGAGTGCAAGATGCAAATGTTGGCAGCTCTGACAATGCAAGCAGCCAAACTAAACCATGGTTTTTAATCTCTCTGATATTTTAATGCAGAAAATGGATGTTGATTTCTACGTTGATATTCACGCCCATTCGACACTTATGAACGGCTTTATGTATGGCAATGTTTATGATGATCCAGTCAGGTACGAGAAACAAGCCGTGTTCCCGAGACTAATGTGCGCAAATGCCGAGGACTTCTCCATGGTAAAAACGACATCTCTCTCTCTCTCTTACATTATGCATAATTTCTATCAATAGTTCTAAAGACCTCACTTTTGCTCAAAATACCCAGCTCAAAATACTCATGCAATCACCATATCATGATCGTACCAGACCAAAGTAGTACTAGTACAGTCAGTACATGCCAGTAATCATAAAGCTTGGACATCTACGCAGGCGTATGTTGGTGAAATTTAACACGTTGTCTGAGATGTGGCTAATGAGCTTCTATTTTTAGCATTAGTGCGGAGTGCTATTGTTTTGGAACATTAAACAATGCACTTGATTGTTCTTTCCTTGCATTTGTCTTGCTCCAAAAGCCAGACTTATATAGTCTGTAGCAAGCTTTGTAAACCAATCCTACTCATCCACTTTGGAGGCTCGCAAACCTTCTTGCCAGCAGCTGTAATATTTTATATCTCAAACCCAATCAAAAGGCAGCCTTTCTATGTTGGGGGTGGGGGAGAGAGGGGTTCTGAGTGGGTGGCCCCAGCCCCCCCTTCTAGTTACACCACTGGTATACTCCTGACCACAAACCAATCAAAAGCCAGACTTGTACAGTATATCCTACCCATCCATTTCTGAGGTCCACATACCTTCTTGCCAGCAGCCGTAACATTTTTATCACAAACCCATAATCCCCCCCCCCCGATTTGATGCTTTGAATTACTGTAGCAGCATTGCAACAACATGCAAGCCTTCACCCCACCCTCCAACCCTGCCCCATCCACCCCTTCCCTTCACAGATTCAGTTTCAACTTTATAATTGTTTTAAAGTTCCAAAAAGAAAGAAATCAAAACAATAACACATGCAGCAGCAAGACTAGTACAATTACTTTATCCCAAAGAAGATCAGAGCATACTAATCGAAAAGTTTTTTAAACCACCAGTTCTTTACAGAACCACCACAACTGAAAGACAGAGAATATTGTGTGGTGTTACTGTAAAACTCACTAGATTACAATTGCTTTTCCTCCCATCAATAGATAAAAGTAGCACCATTATTTTTTTCCGCTGTCCTTTACCCACACCCAGTTGATAAACATTCAAAGAACAATCCAGATATACTGGGATCATTGAAGAAAACCAAGAAGAGATGAAAAAGACATTACTGCAGTCATTAAAACAAAATTAGCAAAACTTTTTATCAGGAAAAAAAATCTGTGTAAGTTGATTGTGACACATATTTTGTAGAATAAAGAATTCACTTGTTGGATTCTAGACTTACATGTGAGCGCTTGGGGATACGCTTTGGGTGGTAAAAGTGCTATATAAGAACTGCGTGTTTCTATTATTGTTATTATTATTATTGTTAATATTGTTATATCAGTTTTAAGTTGAAATCTATGGAGTCATTGCGGTATCCTCCTTCGCAGTTTTTGTTTCTGATCTCTAGAGTCAATGTGTTGTCAACCTTTGTGATTTTCGTTTTGTGGTTATTCATTCTGACTCACTACAGTGAAGCTAGTCACTTTCTTTATAGTGCCCATTGGGAAGGCTATGTAGTAAGGATCATACTTGCAGATTGTGTATATAAACACATCGTCGCCGTTCTCAAAAGAAAACCTGAAAATCTCTGATGGGGAAAGTACGTCAATCGTGTTTTGTTCACTCAATAATACTAAAGCTCTGTTGATCCTGGAGTGG
Organism: Pisaster brevispinus; assembly: GCA_023634235.1. NCBI lineage: Eukaryota > Metazoa > Echinodermata > Asteroidea > Forcipulatida > Asteriidae > Pisaster > Pisaster brevispinus. The sequence continues at coordinate 16,806,786 of JAMKCF010000013.1, forward strand.
GAATTTTCTTTTATTCACGGAGTTGTTAAAATGATTTACAGATGAAATAGAATTTCAATAAATGATGAGCCCAAGATTTGATTTAGGTTCACTCAAAAGTGCTTCTTCATGAATTTCTCATCTGAGATTATTTCCCCTCTTTTTTTATTCAAAAGGAACGTAAGCCAATTCAAAGTGAGTATTTGAAGCTTCCCATCAACAAATACTTTCAAAACATGAAAAATAAACCACAAGCCTGAAACCATTCATATAAATCAGCAAATTTATTGGTGTTTTTACCTCTAGAGTCTTCTAAAATGTTTCTCAAATTTATCAGGACATGGTTTCAAGTAACTAGGGCACAAATATTATATGAGTGTGTTTCATTGGCTAATATAATATACTTTTTGAGTAGCATACGTGAATGGTTCTGATTGGCTAGCAATCTTGATTCATTTGTAATAATTATAAAACTCTTTTTGGCGTATCGCATACGTGAGACACTCCGTGCAAAAACTTTGCATTTATGAGTGTACTTTCAGAATATTTTGAGTGAGACAAGAATACTTCGGCGTTTTCAAACACATCTTTACTGCTTTTGGTAATATCAAGTAATAAACGACAATTGAAACTGACTGTACATTTTTAGTAATTTTGGATTGAACAAAGAAAGATTTACTAGAGCATGACTGGAACTTTCAACTGCAAGATTATGTGCCGGCGCTCTACTAACTGAAGTATCTAGCCCTTTATAATGTTTGTCTCTATTTTGTCAATATCATTGTGGCTTCTGACTGGCACCCCTGAACACGTTAATCCAAAGGGTGCATGTTCAAATTCCGATCTAGTCAATTTTCAACCCAAAATGGTTTATATAATATTATTTCAAGGTTTAACCTTAATCCAAGCTTTTAAACTACCATTATGGGATATGAAGATGAATTGAATTTAATTAAATTTATAATAACTGAAGTTGGTATCGCCCAAAATGTTTGTCTCTATTTTGTCAATATCATTGTGGCTTCTGACTGGCACCCCTGAACACGTTAATCCAAAGGGTGCACGTTCACATTCCCATCAAGTCAATTTTCAACCCAAAATGGTTTATATATTTATTTCAAGGTTTAACCTTAATCCAAGCTTTTAAACTACCATTATGGGATATAAAGATGAATTGAATTTAATTAAATTTATAATAACTGAAGTTGGTATCGCCCCAAAAGTTCTATATTATCACCCCAGAGCTAAACCTTAACATCGTATTTCGATGTTGTACGTCACAAGAGAGACACTTCGTGCAAAAACTGCACCTTTAGATTTGATATGTCATTTTAGAATATTTTAAGTGAGAGACAACATTTTGACACTTTCAAACCCACATGTAACGCAAATGTAATTGTAGGAGATACAACATTGTTGCACTGACACAATCATGCTGAGTTTGTACGTTCTTTCTTAATATTGGACCACCTACAGGAAAAATAAACAATAGACCTAATGCATTGACGTCATCCAGCCGCCAATCTTAGAGGTAAAATGATGATGAAACAATGGAAATGCGCAGATTTGTACGCGTGGCACACAGCATTGACCAATGAACAACCTCCTTTTGACCTCTAGACGAGGGCGCCCTTCCCAAATGACGTCATGTGCAGGTCTATAAGGAAATAGGCTGAGGAAGCTAGAGTTCTTTATTTTTTACTCTGCATGAGTTTTGTTAATACTTGTAGTCTTGTAAAAGAATTAATTATTTATTAAAGCTATGCAGGGGGAGGGGGGTTTTATATTTATTACATTTTACAGGCTGATAAAAAGTACAATAATGCACATCAGTAAAACAAAATTAAAGGATTCCACTAAAGCAACTAAAATACAGAGGAAGGAAAGAGAACCAACTGGAGCCCGAAAGGATTGCCCAAAAGAAACAAAGTTCCTGTCTAGAGGCTCCCCTCTCCAGCTTGTCTTTAAAAAGAACAGCAGCCTATTTAGACGTTGAGAAAGACTCTGCAAGGTTCGAAACGTTAGGGCCATTAACCATTTTTGCATTTACTTGACTGTAAGATTTGTGTGTCGAGTTGTACAAGAAAGGATTATGAAAGTTTCAAAGTTCCGCTTTCGCATTTGCTGATTAAATCCTACGCCAATGCGAGTGAGTCATAATACATAAGGGAATGTAGACGCTTAAAGACAAAAAAAAAGAAAAGAAAAAAAAGCGGGTGATAAAAATCAACAAATATTTTCTGCTTTGCACAGTTTAGAAGGTAAGAAATTGTTCACGTCAGGTGTGAAATTTGTCGAGAATTAGTCACAAGGTTGGTAGTCATTTTCAGTCCGTTCAGTGATATTTTGCCGCCAAAACCCACGAACAAGCTGTAACCTTGACGATGATGGATCCACTGTTTTTAAGCATGAATTAACTGATGAGTCACAGGGGATGAAGTAAATTCCGATACCCAGTAACGCTGGAGGCCCCCCATCACACTCTCAAACAGCTTTCATAACATTCAACGGTAGACACAGACGGGAGTAACGGAGGGATTTGATACACTCATGTAAATTACAGAAACCTGACTGCGTATAGAAATAAATATAGTTCCGTCCCATACCGTGTGTATGTCAGGTCCTAATATACATAGATACGATGACTGTACATGATCAATGGAATGTAAAGAGTACGAGTTTAACGACAGACAAACGAGGGCCATATCAGATGTGATTCATTCTTGTCCCTAAAGCTACAGACTTTCACCTGTTGAGTCAATGTAGCGTCATCCACTCTCAAGTTGGGCAATGTCGTAAGGGGCCGAAACTTTTTAGTGACTCACGGTCTCCAAATAAGAGAGCGGAGTTTGTAACAGGGGTTTGCCACCTTTAGCTTGGGAAGACTACAGGTTTATTCTCCCAGGTACTCTCTGCTTAATAATCTTACCCTCAATTACATAAATTAAAACAGTCTGCTGGAATTTCCTGGCAATGCTTTGTGAAAGGTTTTTATTTAAGTAAGTGAAGTCTTTGCTTTTTAAGAGTTTCGTTCAGGTTTTGTTACTTTGGTTACTCGCTCATTCATTTTACTGATCGTCACAAGTTGATTATTGGACTACTTCTGTTACATCAAGCGAGCCAATTACTGAATTTATTCAAGAATTTGTTAATTGCTTTGTCTTTCTAGGAATGGGGTTACCTTTTTTTTTATAAAGGCATCTCTTCAAAGACACACTTGTCATGGAAACTGTACTGAAAAGGTTTTTAACTTTCCCATTTGGCTAAGAAGTTTGTTGCTTTGCCTACATGGAGATCATTTTGACCAAGGTTGCTGTGTGTCGCCAGGAGCAGTGAGCTTGGGCAAGAATTGGCACAATTCATTTCCTGTGTAAACAATTTCTACGGAAACCTAGAAGTTGCACTGCTTCTTCTAGCATATGTATCCAAGGGCAGTGAATGTAAATGGGCATGGAGATATTCCTGTCCCCAACCGGAGCATTTTTAGTTGCCTGTAAGACTTTTGTACGATCGGCTATGTTTCCCATGGCTGTGCACAATACAGAGATTTCTAAAGAGTGAGGGCGCTATATCAGTTTTACAGTAGGACTACATACAAAAAAGGGTCTTGTTCTGGGTTGTTAGTGTTTGAATATAGACGCATTTTTCTAATCACTATACACTCAGTGGTAAAGTTGTAGTTGTCAAGTTTGTACCATCCCTTGTGTCAAAATCTTCAGGTTTGAGGTCTTCCTGTAGTGTTGTTGATACAAGAAAGTGTCCCATGTCCATTAGCTGTCCTTACAAAATGAATGAAAGAATTTTCTCAAGAACTTTAACATTTACAATCATGCTGGAATACCCTGGAAATATCTCAATTTCAATAAGTGCCATTTTGATATATTTTTTTTCCTGATGTGAACGATACTATACACAGGGAAATCTCAATATTTTTGTGATATATTTTTTTACCCCATAGGAAATTTAATACAGCCATGTGGTGGGATGCATTAACCAATTAGACCTAAAAGCTCTGTATATTACTGTACTTAGGCCTGTTATGTCAAAAGGAATTCCTTAATCAGCGTCCAGGTTCTTGCCTTCTGACAAGGAGTGTCCACAAGGGCAACTCGCTCCTAAAGATTTTTTGTGTGTGGTTTTCTTAGTGAACCTGTTCAAGATGCCCCACAGCAGTCCCTTTTTGGTTGTCATGTTTCTATGGCAACTAACATTTTTGTGTTTTTTTACTGGTTCAATCACCTTGGATCTGTTGGCAGAAATTGAAGATAAATTACAGACTCGCTTTATAAAACATTCCTTCCCAGAGTTGTAACCAAGTCAATTTAAGTCAAGTCAAAGAATAACCTTCTTTTTTTTTCTTTCTTCTTTTTCTTGATTTAACTCACAAGTCCAGCAGTCACATTTGATCCTTTTAATTTCACGCTGTGCTTTTCACTAAGGGAACATTCAACGTTTCTAAAATTCACTGCCTACTAAGATAGAGTTGCCAAGTTGAGTAAACTTATTTGCTAAACGTAGATAAAAAGATCTTAGGTTGAAGAAAGAAAAATTGACTAGAGCTGGACTTAAACCTGCGACCTACAGATGTGCTGGTGCTCTACCAACCAAGATTTCTAGTCCTTATGTTTATGGAGAATGCCAATGATCAGGGGTTTTTTTTTCAAGCTGTCTACTCTAGCCTTCCTCCAGCATTACAATTAAAATTTATCATTACAACTTTTCAATGATATTTATTTTTCTGGTTTGGACCTACAGATGAACACGTCCTTCAACCGTGACGCTGTGAAAGCTGGAACTGGTCGGCGTTTCCTAGGCGGGATTCTAGATGAGAATTCATTGTGTTATACGTTAGAAGTTTCATTCTTCTGTTACACTACGACTGGAGGCAGCACACTAGTACCATATGACGAAGAAGGATGTATCCTTTACTTGTGTGTACTGTCTAATTTGCTTATCACAAAACACAGAAATAATCGGAGAAAGTAATGGAAATATTACTGGGTTCTTATATAGCAAGGGGCATATCAATGCGCAATTTGTTCTCTCTCAACAGGACAAGCAGGGCTATGTTTTGGCGTATGAGATCCATTTATGTAGCACAATGGTTTACAAGGTGCTGCAGTACATTCAGCAGCCAGTGCCAGAAACAGTGGGGCAAACCCCAGTTTTGGCAACAAATGTAGTGTTGTCCTTTTAGAATGCAGTCTAGTTGTAATAATAATTATAATAATTTATTCCATTTCTTGTGCGCCCTCTCCATCCGAGGATGTTCAAAGGCAAAATATTACAATAAAATTCAAAAATTTCATCAAAAAACATACAAAACAGAAAAAAACAAACTGAAAGCTCAAAAAAATTACACAAAGATCATTAAAGCTGACACCCTCACCCCATATAAGGGGAACAAACCACTATAAAAGTGTAATCAAAACATCAATGTCCAAGTTGGGTCTAATCTTACCAATTTGCAAACACTTTTTTTATCTTTTGTCTTGCAAGGAAGGAAGCATAAGTTCTAAATCCAGCAAGACTTTCTCAAAAAGAGGAATATTTCAGATGGAAATAATTTGGACAATTTGCAGCAACACTTTCTCTGTTCTACATCTAAGGAAACCATCTTCATTCCAATTTAGTGTGTGTTAATTCTGCTAATAAAACATGAAGATTTTCAAGATGATTGGAAGAGCTGCAAACTAGATGGTTGTTCTTCTAATCTTCTTGAAACTCTTGCAAGAAGAGAGAAGGGAGGGTTGCAACACTCCCTGATTCTGCAGAAAGTTCCCTGAAAGTAAACCAATCTTCCCATGTTCTGATGAACGATTTTGAAAATCTCCCGGATTATGGAAACTTCCCTATTATGTTGAATGCAACTCTAAATACTTCCTTGATTGTTGTACAAAATCAGCCCAAATCAGTTAAGTGTAGCCCTCGCCTTGAAGTGGCCGTCCATGGCCTTGTGATTTTAGGCGATCTTTCATAAAAAATATATATATAAAAAAAAAAACCCAGTAACAACATACCAAGAGAATGACCTCTAATGCAGAGTGTGATACTGGTCAACCCATTATACATGTTACAGTAATTTACATGTAATGATTACTGAAACACAAATCCAAATCAATGCAAAATAAGTTTGTCTTAACTTAAGTTATGCTAACAGACATGAGGCTTGGACGTAACCTCGCCAAGACGTTCATGGACTATTATAAGTTGACATCTCTTATTCAACCCAAGCCTACTGTACTACCGTTGAACCACACCTCACAGGTAAGAACAAAGGGACCATTTTAAAGAAGTACTTAGCGAAGATTATAGAGGGCCAAAGGTGCAGGATGGGGAACTGGAGCTCTATCTATTGAAATACCCTTGGGCACCAAGCAAATGTTAATTGTTATCATTGATACACAAATCAATAAATTGTGATGCAGTGCTAGACAACAATACTTATTCTAGTCATTGTGAAATTAGCTTGGCCGGATTCGAACCTACATCCTTATGATTGCAAGTCCTGGAGTCTAACCACTTGGGAACGATGACAGTTGGTACCAACTAAAGGGACATAGAACTGTTATGCAAATTCGACAAGCATCTGCTTATTAGAAACCAGTTACCAACTAAAAAAGTGACATGTGAAAACAATGTAGAGAAATGTTGGGATTTTTTTGCTGTCAAATCTTTAAAATATTCAGCTTAAAGTCAATGTTCTTGGTAAAAGGTTGGTAAAGAGACAGGAAAATGGCTGCTTTTGGATTGCAGTACAAAGATTTTTTTAAATATCTGAACCTGTTGCTCCTGCCTTCGTAGAGAAGATATTTTAATAATTTATCAACATTTTGTTTTTCTTTGGAGATTGAGCCAATCATGAACTTTTCCCACAAGATTTTCACCTGAAAGTTTTATGACATTTCTTGAAAATTTGACTGTCGGGATACATTTATCTTTCCATGAACCAACACTATGGTTTCCATCATGCCTCATGTTAGATTTATAAGGAAAAAGCCTAGTGGTAGATTGAAAAGATAGCCTGATTATTCATCGATGGCTTGTAGCCTTTTTCTAGGAAAATTGAAGTAAAAAGAAGGTGATCTGAATGGTTTGCCCTCGTTCCCAAACTCCAGTAAGAATGTAGAATCCAACATAAAAAGCCACTTGCTCTGAGTGGTAATTCCTTAGCTTTTAGAAGTACACCGCACCAATCAAAAATTGATGCTTGCAACTTGCGTCTCCCTTGTCGGTTTGCCGAATAGAATTACCCACAAATCTTTTGTGATATTGAAACATCCTGACCATGAGCTTAGCGATGGTGGCTACCGTAAAACCGTCTTGGGGAAACGGGAACAACTTGATGTTTCTCTGCTTCTTGGGTTAGCAACTGTAGAGTCATTCAACTTGGAGTGCCCAGAATATTCTTTGTTTGTGTCACATTTTAAAAATTGGATTTAAAATTTGGTTTCTGAAAAATTTGGAATTGAAAATCCGCATTTTTTTTCTTTTCAGTCAAAGTTTGTGATTAAACCATCTACACAGCTTTAAAGTTTTCTTTAATTAAATAACCATAGGAATTTTGTTTAAGTACCCCAAAAACCCAATTTACCAAAGTTTGAGGGTGCTTTTTAAGGCAAATTTCCTTGCATGACAATTCTAGTTTTATCATGTTGACTCCCTGTATCGTTTTCTTGTATCAATGGCCAATTAAGTAATAAAAATATTGACAATTGAAAAACTAGCTCTTACTTGTTTTAAACCACCAAAATTTGATTCACACAGACCCCCAAGCTGTCAAAATACTGATAATTGTTGCGCTTTTTTTCTTAAAAAAGGGTAAAGAATTTAATGAGCAGTGTTTTCAGTAAAAAAAAATTGTTACAGACACCACCAGAGTTCTTAAATAAATTACACCAAATTAATAAAATCACACTTCCTTCGAAGTTGCTGAATATTGAGTTTTTGTTTCCTGTAAATGTTATTTAAAAAAAGCTATATTCAGAATTTTATGCAAAGTATTGTGATGATTAACTTTTCTTGTTGAATGCCTGCTTCAGATCATTCAAAAGAAAACAAACTTCTTGATAGAGCCCACATTTACTCCAAGGAGCTAAACCCAAATGACATATCGTGAATGATATGATTTAGCAATTATCCTTCATGTCAATGGATTAAGTTGCCGCTGATGTACAAAAGCCTGGCGTCGGCAGATGGGATGGGGGAGGGGGGGAGAAGACAATTTAGCCTCGGGCTCAATTATTATTTTTTGTTCCTGTACAGTTGCCGCCAATCATGGTTTGAAGAATAGGGATACTATCCTGATATCTTCTCCAGGGAGAGTTTGGCATTTTCTTTTATTTTGTTGAAAAGCTTGTCAAACTCTGCCATCCTTTGTACCAAGCACATTTGAAAAACAATTTCCATGATAATTGGTTCTGGTTGCAGCTTAATATCCAATAATCTGCCCGATTAAAAATCATCAAGTTGTTTTCTTGATAATCTGTGCAAAGTCTTTGAAGCAAAATCGCAAATGGATTGTTGTTAACTTGGTAATTTGTAGCGGCATTGCATTTTAAGTTGAAGTTCATTGCTTGAGAAATAAATGGCCTACTTTGTAATGTTTAAACACTCTAGTAAAGTGTTTGATTACAACATTTCAATATTTTAAAATCATATTGTTTGCCAATATCCATGATGAATCTAAAGTAACTAGGAACAGACTGGGAATCAGTTAGGAAAATAACCAGTGAGTTGACTGACCGCTCTAAACATAAAGCACCGCCCCAGGGCCCCAAATTCTACAGAAATGAAGAAAAAAACAAACGGATAGTGTGATTTTTTTTGTGGCTATCCCTGGACTCACTGCAGCTGATAAATAACATGTCCCATCTATTTCCATGTCCAAATGCCTCCTTGATGCTTTTAGCATTACGACAATTAGGCAGTCCGTGTATTTAGGGGAATGGCTGAAGGGTGTTTGGGACGTGGGACAGTGGAAAAAAAATGCTATAGTGTTATTTGGCCTAATGGAACATTGATGGGTGGATCTAGAAATACAACCATCAAGGCTTGGGGCATGATACGTGTTGCATTTTTAACTGAAAGATACATTTGAACTCTCCAACACACAACTGCAATTCTGCCAGTATGGTGTAAATGTGGCATACTTTACCAGAAATTGGGTCTGTGTAATCCAGATCCACTCACTCCAGTTAGGCTTGAAAAAAAAGAACTTATGGAATATCAAAGAGTATTTCGTTTTGGTTTATGAAACCCTGGCATATTGCAGAGTGAGACAAAACAGACAGTGAAGCAAATTAAGTGATGCAAATAAACTGCAAGGTACAACGTGCAAACAATCGGGTACGTCCTGTTTTCAAAATGTGGCGCAATAACATTTTCACTTTCACAATTAGTGTGGAGCATAAACCAGGTTTAAAGATGGTTTTTCCAGAACAGAAAAGCCAATAACTGCATATATTTTGTTTTTGACAGCAGTCTCGGGTGCTTCTACCACAGAAGGCCAGTCCATCTCAGGATGACACCCCCATTCATACTGTTATCATTATATATTTGTATTGTGTTTCATAACCATGTATTGATTAGTTTGCATGAAAGTATGAATGGAAATAAAATAAACAAACAAACAATTTTGTTTATACTATTTTATAGTTATTATTATTATTATATATTTCTGGTAATGAAACCAAGGGTGCCTCATAAGTGAACTTAATTACTGTAGCTCACAAGCCTGAGGAAACCTGTAAACAAGGGTGCTTGCTATGTAAACCAGTTCACCCCTACTCTTCCACGATAAGTGTTCTTTGTTTTTTTGATATGCACTACCAATCCTAGTACACGGGACCTACTGCTTAATATCCCATCAGAAGGACTAAGCAGTTGTGGCAAAGTATCTTGCTCAAGGACACAAGTGCCACGACTGGGACTCGAACCCACACTCTGCTGATCAGAAACACCGGAGCTTGAGTCCGGTGCTCTTATAACTGCTTGGCCACAACACGCATTTGTTTAATTATAAATGATACATACATCTTACTCAGCTCCTCATTGGATTGATGGCATTTAATGTTCAGATTTGATAGGTGTGTTTGGTGACTCTAACTAAAATTGTATTTGTTTCTATTCTGACAGCGGAGAGAGAGGTCATCCAAGAGTCAAAGGGCAGAGGTCAGGCCGCAGTCAGAGACCAGGCAATACCACCAGTCAAACAGAGCAGATGTTGTCTTTGAAAACCACAGTCTGAGTGCGCAGAGTATGAATAACATGGCAGTGCAGTTCAGATTACAGCATAGAGATATACATAGGAGGTAGACTGGGGACTAGACAACTAAGGTCTATTGGGCTAGAGCTGGGTACAAGACCTCAGGGCAGTATTTTGAACTAAAGGCAACAGTCAGGACTGCAGTTACTAGCATAGGGAACTAGACCTCCGGGGCAATAGTTACGACTGGAGGCAAGAGTTGGAGGACGTATGATATCCATGAGCATTAGATTATAGTCTAGAGGCAATTGTCGAGGACTTCAGACCCTCTAGGCCTATTTGACTGGGAGGCAACAGTCAGGTAACAACACCTCCAAGGCAGACTGAAGGCAATAGCACTGGTGACTAGACCAACTTGGGAGACAATATAGACCGTTATCAGCTACAATTAAAATAGGGAAATATGAAAAATAAATCACAGGCAAAGTTTGTTCACAGAGTGAGTGACATGATTTCGAACTGCAAAGCACATCACTCAACAGTAATAGTTGTTTATGCATAGCTTATAGAAAAGAAAAAAATATATACCATTTTGTAGTGACAACAATCATTAGTTGTTTTATCACAAACTATGGGCTTGTGTTTACCTTGACTTAAATGACTGATATTTCTTGTCAATCTGTGTGCTTTATATTTTTGCAGTGCTTTTATTATAAGAAGTTACATACTTCTGTGCATTTTGAAGACACACACCAAATATTTTAAATTCCGTCCAAAGATTATTTATTGCACCATGATATATTCCTCTTGCACTGGGAAATGTAACTTAAAGACAGAAAACAGAGGGAAGCTCTTAATTATTCTGTTGTGGTGATTGGGTGATTAAAGAAAAGGTTTATTGATTGCTAAAGTTTTTTTCAGGTTTCTGATCAAGGTTAGGGCTTAGAACATGGGTGGAACGTGTATGCCAAATGTTTTTTATACTAATTTTGAAAACCCCCAAAAAGGAATTCCTGTAGGAACGAGGGTTGGTTTTCTTTGAGAAAGCAGTCTTCTGATGACAGATTAGGAATCCTTGGCAAAAGGCAACAAGATACACACCACAATAATGCCATGGAACTCTGTTGTAATTCCAGGGTCCAATTTCATAGAGCTGCTTAAGCACAAAAAGCATCTAAGTACAAAAAAATCATGCTTACCAGAACAAGTTTACCAGCCCAAATACAATTCAATATGTACCATTTGTAGCTGGTATCCTACTCATTTTTGCTAAGCAGAAACTTTCTAAGCAATATAAGCTGCTTAAGCAGCTCTATGAAATTTGGCCCTGGTCTGCTGAATGTACTTACTATATTAATACTGAATACATTGACATCACTTTTTAAAAATAGTTTAAATAAAAAAATGCCCAATACAAGGTCAAAGGTCACTCAAGGTGAGGGCTACAAGGGGAAACAAATTTAAGTGGGAGAAAATATCTGTTCACATTCCTCTTGAACTAAAGCCAGATTGAGTTGAAGGTAGTATACAGGTATGGTAGAGCTGACTAAATAATCACAGACGGTGTCCATGTTTTGTGTGCTCAACCATATCATACATAAAATAAGAAAACAAACCTGTGAAAAATTGGGCAAACTCCATTGTGTGAGTCAGGAGAAAATAGTTAAACCACGCACAATTTTCAGCATGTAAACACATTGTTTTTCAATTTGGTTGTAACAGCCGAAATCAGCTGTTGCAATTTTTAGGTTTTCAGATACAATTTTCTTGAATATGACTTCATTTTAGACGGAAATATTTCACAGAAAAAACGCCGGTTCTAGTATGAACTTCATAATCAGTACGCTTTCAGACTAAAATTAAACAATGTTTTAAATCCTTGCCAATGCTGTCAAATACCTTTAAAAGGAAAGCAAAATGGAGTTCCTTTTGGCAGTGCATTCACCTTTTCCTTTAAAGGACAATGATTTACTCTACAATGCATTAACGTAGTGGCCACATGGAACCCACAAGACTGTATGAAGGCTCTAACCCAAACAAGACTATGTTTACTCTCAAACAGACTTAACGTTTGCTTAAAAACAGGTGTCTGCTCATTGGCTTGGACATCCGTCTCACTGTCGGGTCATCAGTTATCTCAATCGGGTCGCTCTTTCAAATCCGTCTCTTTAGGGCTTGTAGCTGCTAATCACACACAAATTATCATAGATAATTGAGCAGAGACGTGTAACCAGTGAAAACAACTTTGTAATGGACTTTGATTGTCACTATAGTTCCCTGCTGTTGAGCAACAATTCAATGCTTATATTATCAACTTGGTGAAATTAAGCCAAGATGATTTAGTGTTAATAATTATGTGAAGAATTGTCCTTTTCTTTAAATTAATGTTTCAAATTACTGAAGATGTGACATACTGAACAAGGAGTTATTTATCCATAGATTTTCTGACAGCAGAGCTGAAGAATTAAAAGAAATGGGAGGGAAGTTGTGCCACTTTAAGATCTCAATTTCTGAAAGTTCTGGTTGGTTTGTGAAATTTTGACTAGTTTCCACCAATCATCGTCGAGAGACTGAGATTATGTCTACTCTTGTTACATCCCAATTAGGTCATTTTGGCCAATTAGGTAATTGTTTTTCTTATAAGCTGTCACTATTCCTTTCTATTGATAGGACTCTGTATAACTCACTACTTGAAATATTGACTAATCAGTAATGGTTACAAAAAGGGTATTTTCGGAGGCACAGGTATCAACTGGAAAATAAAACCCAGTTGTCCCTTAATCGCAAGTCAAGAATCTTGACTCGAGTCTTTATCAGAAGAGCATTTTTTATTTTTTTTACATCCCTCTTTTTGTTTCATGTATTGAATTGTTTTGAAACTTTATGTCATCCTCGAGAACCTAGGTTCCTCCAACTATGATTGAAAGTGTTGCCTCCTGACCAAAGCCCAAGTATTAAGTAAACCCTATTGATGCAGTGTTCATATTCCCAAAGCATCCAAGGAGGGATAGACTTGGCACAGGTCAGCTGAACACACGCTGGTGTGTTGACGCTTCAAGACGGATGTGCAATTAGGCTCCTCTGGTAAACTCAATAACCTCCGATCTTTATTTACGCTGCAAGAAGAAAGGTAAAATGACACATCTCTAGTAAACTTGATTACACCCCCCAAATGAGGGATCATACACACCAGGGGTTGGACGTTAATGCAGTGGTCGTACTCTGGTAGCTATGGCCACATGTGGATGTGATGAAAGGACGGCTGCAGGAAAATTGAGGAGATTGTTTGAACCATTGAGTAATGAACATCGGACACCTATTAGCTTTTTATCCATTACCCCAAGCCTTAAAAGGTTCAAAACAAGGATCTAGTTTAAACATTAAAAGTACCACCAGACTTTTAGTACAAGAAAAGTACTCCCATTGAAAGAGATTGTCGTGAAAGACTTCAGGAATCAAATCATTTGGGAAGCCTCCTCAAACGTCCAATAAGAAAACAGCAGACCTTCACTTGTAACTCATTTAAGTACAAAGAGAACAATATACAACAGGAATAAGATTTGACTAGTATAAATATTCCTGAAAATGGTTTGTGGGCCTAGGTTCCCCCTTAACTATCAATCACTAGAAATACAAAACAATACTACAGGTTTGGACAATGTGGACAATGTATTTCTCCCTTTGGCGACTATTTCACTTTTTTCAAGAAAATTGAAAGGCCCAAGGAGAAACAGGAGATTCTGAGAAAATCCTGAAATAAAAAAATAAAAAAATTGAGAAGTCAACTACCTGATACAAGTACAAATAGAAACACAACTCATAAAATTGGAACAAAGGAACAGCAAAGATTTCTGTTTTTCATGCATTGATGGAATACACAAACACCCAACCTCCCTCTAACCCGCCCAAAAGAAAACATCCGATCTCATGAGACATTTCTTCCTCTTGTATAGCTCAAAATATTTATTGTTTTGTATTTATCACTTTGTGTGTTAAACGTTTATTTTCTATAATTTATACAATATTTGTTAAAAAATTATAAATTTATGTTTCATTTTGTTTAAGTTGGATTGCTGGATGTACAGGTTTTACAATAATTTTGCAGCTTTGTTATTTTGATTTTACCCTTAACCTGACGTGCGATACACACTGAAAAAAAAAACCTCCAAGGGTGTACTACTTGAATGGGATTCTAACCCACAACCCCCGCCAATCTAGAGCAGGTGTCTTACCACTAAACAACAAAGTATTCCCGAGACAAGAGGCCGGTTCAAATCCTGTTTATTAACAAATAACTCAATAATTTACAAGGTTGTTTTTTTTCAAACCTTGGCTTAAGCTCGGTCTCCAGGCTCCGTTTGATGTTGGAAACACCATGCAAAATGTACACTGCTCCAAAATTGATGATGAAGCTGGAGCTGGTAAAAGGCCGAGATTTAATATTTGCATCGCTATAACCCCGATGCAAGACTCTAGGTGGCGGCAGACTTACTAGGTACATTGATTGTTCTTGGAAATAAGAGCATGCTCAGAAAGAATGTAAACAATGGAAATTGATCTGGTAAGCCTGCTGCCACCAAGCATTCAAAAGTCTCCCATTATTACATCTATTAACGATGTAGTTTTTCAAATACATTTTTTTCTTAGAAACAAAACGAAGACACAATGTTTATATGGTTTTTTTTTACAGTTACTTTAAACTCCCATCTCCCCAACAAGGTTTAGACTGAAACAAACAAGGGTTTCAAATGTGCTTTGGCACATGACTAACCTCAGTTAGAAATTAACTTACTTGGTTATGTTTTTTCAACCGTGCTGTGCTCTACTGTTTGGGATGACCACCAACGCTTTCTCAAATCCAAAATTCATAAAACTTTCAGTAAGAGAATACCATAACTTTAACTGGTCTAATCCGACTGAATTTCATGTAATAAAATAATTTAAAAATTCTTTGAATGATTCTTAATTTATTTTCATGAGAAAAGAACTTTCTTGAACACCGATGGACGGGTTCAACTGATAAACTGAAAAATTATGGGCAACTCCTAAGAGGTTTTAAAAAATGTATTAAAGAACTTGTCACATTCCAAATTTGCACATGCTGTCTGAGTTTGTAAATAAAAGCTTTATCAACATCAATTATGTTCTATTGTAATTCTTTTGATCAGTTCATTTAAATTTGTTGTTTCCTTTTTGTGCAATTGAGCAGCGCCCCCTAGAGTATGATTTAGAATGATTATTGCTTTTAATCTTACTTTGACTTGGCATTGCATTTTGAACTGTACATACAATATTATGATTAATTCCCCAAAAAGAAGTTTTATTTTAAGTATTAAACCTCAGAATATTATTGAAACAAAACATATCTTCAAACCAACCACCGATAATCTGTCTTCACTTTTTGATCATAACCTCTTACACGAGAGGTTGTATGAGATCGAAGCAGCCTGTTCCACCGGTAACAACTCGACCGACTACCAGGCGGGCAGATGGCGACTGAAGAGTATCACAAACACCTACAATAAGAAAGAATACATTGATAAATTAACCAAACCATTTACTGATCAAATGCCAATATTATTCAGGTTTCAGGTTTATTTATTCCAAAGTGTTAAACCAAATCAAGTAAATCACAAAAAGTTACATTTGTCGTTCAAACCAACCTTGCGTAGTTGCCTGCTTCAAGAAATGCATGGTGCTTTCAAAGCTCATCTTCTGTAGTGGTGAGGAGTTGGACTCAAGACCAATGCGGTTAAATGGTTTGTAAACGCCCTCTAGAGTCATGTAGTCTGCTATGAGAGATAGATGTCTTGGATCGACGTAAATTCCATACACTTTAAAGACATCTTGGATTTCCTGTACAATGAAAAAAAAAATGTTGACACACCATCTTTTATTTGAAAGGATCCTGATTCTATTTCACATAGCTATAAGATTCATCTTAAAATGTAGCATTCCGACTATTAAGTTATAATGATGTGAGAAGCCGGTCTTCACTGTGTGGTAATGTTAATGGACCAAGCCAGAGCAGGGGTCCATTAACAGTGGCCAGCCACCCACCAGCCACCAACCAATTGGGTCTGTGTGGTATGCACGTAAACGCCACGTGTCCTTGTCCTTGCCGAAAAACACAAAAACAATGTGCACAAAGAAAACAGTTGATTTGATAGTTCCCCTACAACCACGTTGTGCATACAGAACCTTTACACAGCAGTATGCTTGTTTAGGGGCCATTTATTCGCTAGTTCACAGAGCCGGTGTGGCAGAAGATTCTGTCCCCCCCATATGGCAAACTGTGTACAAACTTCTTCTGATAGCGCCCTCTTTTGAATCATCCTCCTCCAGCCCATGTAATTTTCCCATATGGGGGACAGTATCTCCGGCGGACAGATTTCCCTAGGACACCGGTCTTAATATCACAAGTGACCAGTCTTCGACCAATCAGAGTGCATAAACTCTCCAAGGTATTTATTAAAATGTAAACACCATAAATTGCCATTACACAACAGCAATGTGAAAATTCAATTTATGATGTTTACATTTAAAATCTTGACAGAAGTTTTAAGTGCCACACTTTCCTTACACAATGGAATTTCAAAGTGGGCTACAAAGTCCTTTCTGCTCTGACCTCTGACCTGCTAAGACCAACTTTTCCTCTTTCTTGAAATTCCAATTTTGTTCTTACCTTGATGATGACCCTACAAGCTGCTTCTATCCCATACATGTTGGCCATGGCGTGAATATCGTTGGTGTATAATCGTTGAATATCAATTATCTTGTCATACTGACAGAGTTCCTATACAGGAAAATTAAAAGCAAAATTATAATGTTTGCTTATTTCTTGTTTATTTCTTGTAAAAATCGAATTAATGCTGCCCAGTCGTAATTGCAATAGATTTAACATTAAGAATTATTGGTATCTAAAATATTTATGAAAAATTATGATTATTTACTAAAAAACATACAAGAGAAAAACGAAATATAAATGTAATATAAAATTAAACAGACAGTAATACAAAACAAATAAAACATACACACACACAAGGCAATAATTTAAATAGCATTATGCAAATGAATTTCGTGGCAAGAAACTTTAATTAAAGGACTGTGAAAGAGACAAATACTGCATAAATATCAACAATCAAATACAAGAATGGCAATGTGAGAGTTGTTAACAAGTCTGTTGAGGTAAGGTGCCAGGCTAGTGTTGAAACCAAATTTGCGGCTACAGCTACGGCCTCAGGCCGTGTCCAAACTGAACGGCTTTGGCTATGGCCTTTGGCTGCAACAAATAGGACTTTTCTGTGATCCAGCCACAGCTCAGCCGAATCCATCACTTTGGACATTGCCTTATAGATTTCACTTCATTTCTTTTATTGTATACATTTCAAAGGAAAGGATACAAAAGTACAATAATAAATACAATTAGGAAGACACAAATAGACCATCAGCTTTAAAAAAAAGGGTAGCACCCATGAAGGATTTCAAAAAGAGTGAACTTTCTGATTATCAGGTTGATCTCCTGATGCTACAATTTAAGAAACAGACAAACATTAAGGGCATTTTAATACATATATAGAACATGGCTTTGAGAAAAATATACACGATTGCACAGTGTAAAAACATCAAATTACATTTATAAAAAGCACACATTTCACATACATGACAATTGAGTTCATTCAGGTCTAAGATTCATTATAATGAGAGCTGTTTGAGTTGAGGAACCACTTAAATCTCGTTAAATCTTTGAGCTGCATGATGTCATTGCAAAGGTGGTACAGAGGGAGGTCCTTCTGATGTACAAAGTCACCAGACCCAGAGTTGTGATATCTTGCTCGTTTTGAGCACACTTTGCGGCCCCATAGGATGCATGATACTCATTCATCAATAATTTGGGGTTGAACAAAGAAAAACTGACTAGAGCGGAACTTGAACCTACCTGTAACTGCCGTGTAGCCAGGGATCACATCCAAGTTTACAATACAACCTGGGAGGCGGCAGCAGAGGGAGCACCTTAAGAAGATGCAACTTTTTTATTTCATACTCTTGTTTTGAGTAGATTATGTTCATTCAGAAAGTGTGGAGGTAAACCTGAATGCATATTCTATAATGGGTCTGATGTAACCTTTGTACACAGAAACAAGTACAGTGCGAATATCGAGTTATCATTTAGATGGAGGGAATTATCGATAATCTTATCATGCGCACACAGCTTCTGTACAATGAATAGAAAAGGTTGTTTATTGAGATCTTCCGTTCTTCATCATGGGGGAGTGAGATATTGATAACCTTATCATGCTTACACAGCTTCTTATTGACCCCTGGCACAACGCACTTACACGGGCCTATCCTGTCCGCCATTTTGTGAGTCAGAAATGTACAAAAAGGAATTGACTCCCAAAATGGTGGGAATGGTAGGCATGCATTGTGCGGAGGTGCATTCCTCGTTGTGTAAGGGGTCAATACAATGAATACACCGACAGTTGGAAGAGAACAAAATCCTTACAAGACAAATCAGTTCACTCCGTCTTCGAATCTCCCCCATAACAAGATGTTTTGGTGAAGGCTTGTTTGGTGTATACCAACCTGTAAGTTGACTCCGCTTGTCTGAAGAAGTTTCAGGCCATCTTTTTCTCCATCAGTGATAATACAACGCATGATGCCCGGCGCTTCATGTACCACTGCACGCTTAGCTTCTGTGTGGACTAAGGACATCATATCCAAGTGACTGCGACTTAAATGCAGCTGAAAAAGAGAGAGACAAAACAGAAATCGTTTAACATCATCTCTTCCCTATATCATGACACTGCTTAGATGCTTACAGCGTTCTCTCTTAACAGTGGTCCTCCAGCCAAATGCTGGTTAAAACACCAGAGGACCAGTCAAAATGCTCTCCGAGTGGTCTGGCCGGCTAGTTCAGTGTTGAAAACCATCCCTATTTCATTTAAAATATGGACTATTGAACAAGGTGACGGACAAGTGAAATGACAAGCTGACTGGTCCTGCTGGCCAGTCACTAAAGAAGTTAAGGACAAACCCTGCAGAAGGTTTTGTGGCGCGCCTTGGCCGAGCGGTTAGGAGCACCGGACTCAAGCTCTTGTGTTTCTGATCAGCAGAGTGTGGGTTCGAGTCCCGGCCGTGGCACTTGTGTCCTTGAGCGACATACTTCATACCATTATTGCTCTATCCTTCGAATGGGACATAGGTCCTGTGTGTTGTGTAATGCATGTAAAAGAACCCAGTTACATTGATCGCCAAGAGAAGGGGTTTGCCCCAGTGTATCTGGCAGTAGCTTCTGAATGCGTCGCAGCACCTTGTAAACCCTTTTAAAAGGTGCTACAAAAATTTGTCTCATAATTCAAAAGATAACTCTACTTATCCTGTTGAAACACAAATAATGGGTGCTTTGATACACCCTCCGGGGTGTGATAAAACGCTATCTAAGAACGTAGTATTATTATTATTATTTTTTATAGAGTACTGGTTCATAACGATATCAATTTGACAGGTCAATTTACCAAATAAAAAGTACTTATAATTCTACACCTTTATGAGAAAAATAGAACAATAAATCTTTTGGAATTTGAAGCTGGAGAGAATTGGCAAGGCTTACCCTGATGACAAACTCACACCATTCTTGCTTCTCAACATCAAAATCGTATGAGATGAAGTAGTCACTGAGCTCAAGAACATCCTGAAATATTAATTTGAAGAAGAAAAAAAAAGCAAAATGAACATATATGGTAATGTTGCTATGGGGTTTTCTGGCCGAGCGGTCTAGGGCAGAGTGGTCTTGGGCCTGGTCAGTCGTGACAATTGTGTCCTTGAACAACCTGTGTCCTTGAACACCTTATCATAATTGCTTCTCTCCATCCAGGAGTACAAATGCCAATACAAAGAAAGGTCACCCAACTAAGAGCTGACCACAGTCAATGGTGCTCAATGCAACACTTATGCCACTGACTTTAAAATTGAGTAAACTGTCAGGGACAACCTCTATCAGTTTTGACTGTCAATATAAGACAGGCACAGAGCTTGAAAAAAGTAACTTCTAGTAACAAAGTTGACTTTATAGGAGGGTATGCCTGGACTCACATTGATTCTAAGTTTCTTGTCACTTTCTGTATTTTTCTGCCCCTTCTTTCTGGTTATTTTTGGCTCATCTTGGGTACTTTCTTCCACCATGTCATCCTCATCATGACTAGCAGTGCTCTCTCCTTCTTCTTCATCTAAAAGATGCAAGAATATCAATTACCATTCGATCAATCGAACGACTGAACAAACGATCGAATCAATCAATGAATCAAACAATTCACCAATACATCAATCAATCAATTCACTAATATATTAATTAATCCATCAATCAATACCTCAATACATCAGTACAACAATACCTCAATACATCAGTACAACAATACATTAATACATCAATATATCAATACATCAATATATCAATACATCAATACATCAATAAATACACCAAACAGTACATCAATTAATGCACCAATCAATACATCAATCAATACATCAACCAATCAAATAAATAAATACACAAATAAATACACAAATAAATAAATAAATAAATCAATTGATCAATCGATCAATCAATAAATCAATAAATCAATCAACGAGCAATCAATCAATCAATTAAAAGTAATTTATAACCAAAATCAACCCAAACCGATAAAAAAATTGTTTTCAGGTTCTACTTGATTTGATGAATTGATAATGCTCAATCCGAGTCTACATACCTAGCATAGGACCAGGTGTAATGCTCGGCATTATAAAATGCCAAAAATCAAATCAAGGTTTGATCTTTGATACTCATGTATACTTAGGACATGCAAAAGAACTGTCTACTAAACAGCAGTAGAATAAATTGTGAGACAAGTTCTCAAGCACAAATCTACACAGCAAAGTAGTTAGATACACATGGTGTTACCGCAAACTGAATCTACATGAAATTGTGAATAGATATTGTTTTTCAAGCTGTTCACAGACTACTTTTTTTTTACCAGAGTTAGGCTCAGCATCTAAATCCTCTTCCCCCTCCTCTTCATACTCTTGTTCCTCGTCCCTCTGTTGACGAGACTTTGCACCAGCCGCCCCTTCCTGCTCTCCTTCTTCTTCATCATCTGATGCTGCATCGACCTCAATATCCATGGTGATTGGTTCATCTGTTGGCCTATCAGTCACTTCCTCTCCATCTTCAGTTCTTACTCCTTTGGCTTTCTTTGTGTCCACCAAGCTATGAAAGGTTGGGCCATAGACTGGTAAATACTCAACAAAATAATAACCAGAAAAACTTGCAATGCAGCTGTTGATAGTAGAAACTACTTAACAGAAGTAACAATGGTGTGGATAAACTTCCATCCAAAATTTTGAATTGGAGAAATAAAATTACGCATGAATCGCTTCTCAAATTTCTGAGAGTTGGCGTTCGTTCGGCCGAATGCTGCGGCCAGAGCTTCATTAAAGTTTTTACACCAATGACGAACATAGCTAGACATCATTCAAACATCCAAAGATCTAGGTACAATTTCATCGAGCTGCTTAAGCAGAATATATTGCTTAAACAATTCTGCTTAGCAAAATAAGCTGAGATCCAGCTACAAACTGTATACATAACATGACACTCTTCAGTAAGCGAAATTTTTGGTGCTTAGTAAATTGTTGTGCTTAAGGAGCTCTATGAAATTGGGACCTGGATGAACTTCCAGGTTATCAAATTGTTTTCTTGCTATCTCCAAAGTTTGTGAAAAAATTGAGACAGAAAAAGGAAACTTACAGAACTTTCACGAGGTCCTTGGTTTTTCTTTTGATGCTCTCTGTGAGACGTTTTAAGAATCTTTTCTCAATGTATTCTAAGATGCTGCTTGGTTCGACGTGAATTACATCCTAAAACAAGCACAAAAATAACAGAACCGGGATGAGATTGTTGCAAGAAGATGAGCGAGCGCAGAGCACCAACATTTTGTTTGCATAACTGAGCATGATACTCAATGTGTTGCACCTTCATCATGGCAATACGACTTTTAGCAATCGGCCTGCAAAAATTTTTTTTCAAAACAACCAACCAAAAAAACCCCCAAACAAACAAACAAACACCCCAACAAACAAACAAACAAACAAACAAACAAACAAAACCCCAAACCGATTTGATTTGATTTAGGGATGTGATGTGGGGTTTGATTAAGAGATTTAGCATTAAAAATACTTTAAAACAAAAATCAATTGTTAGCCTCCATACAAAATGAAGTGATTTGGTTTAACCTCTACGGATTATTTGTTATTCAGACGTACCTTATATTCCTTATGTGGTAGAAAATTAATCTTGATCCGAAAAATCCGATACTGCTCACTGCGAACAAAAGCAAAAGAAAGTTTTTCACCAAGAGTTGATCCAAAAAAAAATTGTAAACAAAAACAAAGGGGGGAACCCCAAGAAAAACAAAACAAAAACAACTTTTGGGTTGAACGAAGAAAAATTGACTGGAGTGAGACTTGAACTTGTGACCTCCAGATTAACGGCCGGCGCTCTACCAACTAAGCTATCTAGCCCTAAGCCGGCACTCCCCCTATTTTGTCAATATCTTTGCTCGGGGATGCCAGTCAGAAGCCATTCAACCTGTAACTGCCGAGTAGCCAGGGATCACACCCAAGTTTATGATACAACCTGGGAAGCGGCAACAGAGGGATCACCTTAAGGGGATGTGACTTTTTATTTCAAATATAAAGTACTAAACCACTAAGGGTAGCTGACTGGGTACATTTTAAAACAATTTGGGGTTTAAGTCCTGCTCTAGTCAATTTTGGTTTGTGCAACCCAAAATTATTTTAAAATTTACCCAGTCAGTTTCCTTTGTGGTTTATTACTTGACAAATAAAATATAGAAAGGGATGATTATGGTCAATTTTGAAACCACGACTCAGCGTCTCTCTGCCTGTTTGAAGAGTCTGTCCCAAAAGTACAGATTTTCAAAATTAGTGCTGAAGCTGGAGCCTAACCCAGAGCTTAAGCCGAAGCCAGGTTAAAAAAAAGGCCTGGTAAATGTCATGAAAACAGAAATGGACTGTTCCATTTTCACAGGGAGGTGGGTCAAATTTATTGGTTGTTTCTTGACAACTTTGTTTTTTACAATGCATATTCTCTTTGGAAGTAGTTTGAAACTTCACAAAAAATAACACATTGCTTTCATGACCTTGTTCACCTTCAGCTTCAAGCAGCCATCTTGGTTTTTTTTCCCTCATAAAGCCAATGTAACCAAACTGAGGCTGCAAGGGCAAAATGGTCGGGTTCCTTTTGCATTTGTGAATTGCATGTAACAAAGTGTACACAGGGAACATGATGACATGATGGAGGTGCATTACTTTACTTACACAGCATCAGTGATAAGATACGACTCATTCACACTGATATCTTCTACCACCTGAAAGAAATCACAACCACAAAGTATGTCAAATGTTTTACA
The DNA here is from genome assembly GCA_023634235.1 of Pisaster brevispinus. NCBI lineage: Eukaryota > Metazoa > Echinodermata > Asteroidea > Forcipulatida > Asteriidae > Pisaster > Pisaster brevispinus. Next base: position 16,830,444 of record JAMKCF010000013.1, read on the forward strand.
ATGATTCCTCAAAATAATTAGAAAGTCTGGCATTGTTTAAAAAAAATGTGGTAAAAAAGGCAAATTATTAGTGTTAATAACAAAACATTTATACAATGCCAAAAATGCAAGTCTTCAAAGCACTCTACTGTAAAATATTACTTCAGGTTATGCATACAAAATTACTTAAAATTACATAAGAAAGTAAAACAAATCAAACTGACAATTGTTCCTAAGTATGTGCTACAAAACTCAAATTACAGATATTACAAAGGAACCAAACCCAGGCGATAATTTTAGTGAAAGATAAAAATAGGGGAATGTTTCAAACACAAACACTCTCAATTAAAAATCTAAGCTAGTCTAGTTTTATTTAAACAAATATTACTTTTAATATTAATCAAAAGAGACAAATCAGAAGAGACTAATCAGTATTGACTAATCAGTATTGACTAATCAGCGTTGACTAATCAACATTGACCAATCAAAATAGACTTCTCAACAGTGACCAATCAAAACAGACTGTAAATAATATTAAAATTATTATTTCATTGTATCACAGCGTGAAAACAAAAATCCTTGAGTCCGGGCTATATGCCACGCAGACTTAGATCACGAGGGTCTTTCTCAGGATCCTCGCAGGCTTAGATTTAAGACTACTTACTTCAGTGAGGACCACCCTGGTTAGTTTCTTTTTGAGTCTAGAAGCTCTCTTCTTGGCATGAGACGTGGTCAGTAGCGGGGCATCCATCCTTGGGGTCTTGATGCGAGTACTGGCTACTGTTAAGATCTCTCTGGTCAAAGCAATAAGATCAAATAATATGAACATTTTATCTTTATTCCAAGACAAGAGGTGTCGGGATGGCCAACGTTTTTTCACACAAACCTTTGGAATTCACTCTCTGATACAATCCTGGGGATCAAACGGCCTGAAAAATCCAGGCAATCTGTGAACAGACATCGGATTGAACCCCAGTCCAACTTTCTTTGTTACACACATATAAAAATAATTCTGGAAAGACCGATTCACAGCCGTACCCACTGTACCAAATAAAGTGTACATTTATAGCAAACCGGAGCCCAATTTTACAGAGCTGCTTATGCACAAAAAGTAGCTGCGCACAAAATTATGCTTACCAGAAAAAGGTTACCAGCCAAAACACAATGTCAAATGTAGAATTTACGACTGGTATCCCGCTCTTTTTTTTGCTTGGTAGAAAATTGCGCAAGCAGCTTCATGAAATGGAGCCCTGGTGATGATGCGTAATTTATGCTTTATACTCACACTAGTCTTGGGATTCCAAGAGTGACGTTCATTTCTCCTCGCCCAGCAAAATGAAACGTATTCAATGTCATCTGAGTAGATGGTTCACCAATGGACTACAACGGAATAACATCAAGGTAGATGTAAGAGAGGTTAGATGTGACGCCATGTGTTAAGTCTCTCTGTCTGAGTGTGTGGTTCCATGAAGAACTGGAGGTTGACTCAAAATGTTTCAAAAAAGTATCTACAAACGGCATCAATTTAGATATCATATTTTGAGCAAAGTCCAAATATCGGGTCCTTGGGAAAAAGTAGGAAAATGTTATCGAGTACAAGGCCTGACCTACATGTACAAATGGTACAGACTTTGATAGACTTTTCTGGCTAATTAATAACAACTTTGCTGATTTTTCTGAGGGTTAGAAAAAATTGGGAATCAGACTAAAAAAGGGAGAATATCATGCCTGCAAATACTATGTCGTCTGAAGAGTCAAGATGTGTGACTGTCTCTACAAATGGTGGTGTCCATCACATTGAGGTACGATGAGTAGAAGGAATAACTCATTTAAGACTCAACAAGTTTTAGCTGGAAATGTCAGCCATTTTGAGTTATGGTGGACACAGTTCTACAACACTATTTGGTTTGGGTAGATTTGTCTGTAAACCCGAAAACAAACAGTGCACTCCTCCAGTGTCCACCGTATCTCATAAAGGTTAACGATCGTAATGAGAATGCAATCGGTGCAATAGAACTTGAAAATTTGCAAGGTGGGAAAACATCGTTGAAACTAAAGTTTGCAAGTGACATCATGTAACATCTCTAAACGAGCCACGGTGTGGGTCTGAAGAGGGCCAGTGATTAACCATCCATCAACCATCAGAACTCAGTAGACCGATTACTACATCAGGCCTTTTCACACAATCAATGCCAGGTGATTATTGACCTTGCCTTTGGCTTGATCCTTTATTACACGACCGAGACCCGGCAGGCTTTGAACAGCCATTTAAGACCTCGTTCCTTACTCTTTTATGAACTTATTTTCTCATGAGGTTGCTGGTTTGTTCTAATTCTCATTGCCGACTAACTTCTTTACCTGAGCAGCTAGAAGTCCGACAGCCTCTCCAGGTTCACACAAAGAACGACGGTACTTCAAGTAGAGCAAATCTTGAAACTTCTTCTCCGGGGGGATCCCATCTTCTGCCTCACTCTTCACATATTTTTCTAGGTGTCGCACCCCCGTGTTGTTGATGTAATTCTCTATGATGGAGTTGAGTTTCTCCGAGATAGAACCAAAGTTAGTGTCGGGTCGGAGCTGGCTATGCACTGGCTCTGGACAAGGAGACATATTCTTTAAAAACCTGCAAAATGAAAAGCAGATCATGGGAATATTACTTACACGCGTGTATCAAATTTGTTAAAAAGACTGACAGGATAATTTTGATGAAGCAACCCTTCTTTCCAAAAGTTGTCTGATCCAGTTAGAGCATTGCTATCGTTCCGACTTTTGAGATGCTCCCCTAAGTCTCAAGCCTGTTACTTACTTCTCCTTGTTATCATCTTCCCTCCACATCTTGACCAGTTCATCTCTGACTGAGATGGGCTCTTCTTCATATTCTGTTCTGGTTGCTCGCTCCTCAAGCAAGTCATACATCTTCTTGGAGGAGTAAGTGAGGAACGGGGAACGTCTATCTCTCCTTCGGAAGGAGCCATTCTTCTTGTACCACTTAGAGACCTTTGAGGATTTAGCAATTTCAAGAATAATTAGTGATTTTAAGAGATGGTGTTTAAAGCTTTGCATGGTGTGAAAAATAAGAAGTAACTATAAATAGTAAACTTGCGGGTACAACCATGTGTAAAATCTCTTTTGAGGGAGTGTTGGCTCTGAAAAGAGCCGGTGTGGTCTCGACGTTTCGAACAGTATACTCTGCTCGTCTCCTGGTTGTACCCGCAAGTTTACTATTTATAGTTACTTCTGATTTTAAGAAGTTTACTTTTAGCGTATACCATGCCTGATACGTGGCACAGGGTGCCCCCCCCCCCAAATGCTCTCATACTTCAACAAACTCTCTTCCTCTTGCACAGACCCTCTAAAATCTTACAAATCTGACTATTTCTTTTCATGGTTGTTACCTTCTTTTGTAGTTTATGAGCCTTAGTAGCATCACAGTCTTCCCCTTTGTAACGCTTTCCCAACAAGTTGGCACTATTATCTAGGAGGAAGGGTAACTGTTCTTCTTTGATGAAGGGTGTCCTCGGAATGTCCAAGCCATCACCTCCATACAAGAACTGAACGATGCAACCATCGCTGTCTCTTACCTGTCACAATTCAAGAAAATGAATCTTTGAAAGTTAGTCTTGAGGGTTCGATAAAGGTAACAGAAAGACAACAAACATTCAAAGGACAAAAGAATAGTGCATCACAGTTCAACGAAACGTGGAAAAACTTCTCTTGAAGGTTTGTTCACAAGATAGGAAAAAGACCTCAGTAAAACAATAACAAACATTAAAGAAACAAAGAAAGTGTGTTGCGGCTCAATGAAATGGTCAACGTAGAAAATTTCAATTGAAGGTTTGTCAAAAAGGTACAAAATGATCTCAGCAAAATTAATCTAAAGAAGCAAAGAACGTGAGCCACAGAACGTGTGTCACAGTTCAAAGAAATTTCTTTGTGGAAAGTTAGTCTTGAAGGTTTGTTAAAAAGGTTACAAAAAGACCTCAACAATACAAAAACAAACATTTGAAGAAACAAAGAAAGTGTCAAAATGCTGATTGTGGAACATTTGATGTAGTGTGTTACTATCGGTGATCAAAGGTTAAAAAAAAACCCACACATTTAAAAGATGCACAGAATTGTCTCCTTTCTCATATCATGCTACTTACAGTGAGGTCGTAGTTCACAGTGAGGCCCTCTATGTGTTTAATTATACATCTCTGCAGGTATCCACTCCTACTTGTTTTTACAGCAGTATCCACAAGACCCTGACAAAAACAAAACATCTCAACTCACTTAGGGAGCTTTCTAATTGAACATCAATGAAAAGAAGCATCAATGGTTGCACTTAAAAGTTTGCATCAATGGATTCACTATAAAGTTGGATCAATTTATTCCTTCCAAATTTGTCTCCAAAGTAAAAAAAAACCTTCCTGTCAATTCTCAGACATTCTTTAAAAAGAAAATGGACGAGTTTGAAACGTGTTAATAATCTTTTCCAGTGGTCAAGTAATAAACCACAAGGGAAACTGACTGGGTAAATTTTAATTAATTATGGGTTGAACAAAGGAAAAATTACTAGAGCGGGGTTTTATCTTGCAACCTGTGGATTAATGTGCCAGAGCTCTACCAACTGAGCTATCTAGCCCTAATGTCTCAATGTTTTATCAATATTGGGGGTGCCAGTCACAAGCCAGTGAGTTCCTTATGAAGTTTCCGTAGCCCTTACTAATCGACAGTGTCATCTAAGATAAACAACTTCTACATGTACGTTTATATTCCTAAACAATTAATAATTTTGGGTTGAACAAAAAACAATTGACTAGAGTGGGACTCGAATTTGCGACCAACTGAGCTATCTAGACCCTAATGTTGGCGGTCTCCATTTTTTTGTCAATACCTTTGTTCGGGGGTCCTAGTCAAAAGCCACTCAACCTGTAACTGCTGTATAAACCAGGGTCCCATTTCCTTGAGAACAACACAATAATGCTTACCAGAATAAGGCTACCAGCCAAACTACAATGTTACATGTACCATTTGTGACAAGTATCTTGATAATGTCTACTAAGCAGATACATTGTAAGCAGTATTTTCTGCTTAAGCAGCTCCATGAAATTGGGCCTAAGGATCACACCCAATACAATCATTTCCAGTGAATGAAAAAAGAAAAAGAAGCCAAGATTTACCTCCCTACCGGCCATACAATGGAAGAAATACTCTTGTGGACGTATACCGGTCAAGAAGCGTCCATCCACATATCCCCCAGCCCTCGGGGATGTATCATAGGGAAGAAATGATGGGAGGGACCGCCCACTTGCCATGAGGGGCGGACGGCGACCTTCCAATTCAATCTGACCTAACAGACATGAAATCTGCATACAGTTGACCTGTGAATAAAATAGTGGAAGAAGTTAGAGTATCTAGACAAAAATATTCTCAACAATGTTGGTTATACAAAAAGCTCATTTATGCAAGATAACACACACTTATGTCAGTTTTACGAGAAGGACCTTCTCGGCCATTTTGTTTGACAGTACAGCACCGAGTCCATCAAACTTGAGCAGAACTACCTGAACGACTGTAGAAAATTTCAGAGACTTTACATGTAATTGTTAAACATGAGTTTATTACCTGAGAACCCTTGGCTCCAGACAACACCATAAGCTGAAGATTGTTGTAAGGGAATTCTTTCTCTAGTCCTTTAGACAAGCAGGCTTTACTAATCTCATTGGTGAACCGATCCGTTTGACCTTTCATCTTTAGATCAATCTCTCGTAGCTCGGTATCGTCAGATTTCCTTCAGAAAAATAACACCATTCCTGAATTTATTGATTGTTGTCCACCATCCCCCAACCATTAAACTCCCTACCTCCCTAGGACCACCTAAAGACCTGGGTCCAATTTCATAAACCTGCTTAACCACACAAAGCAGCTAAGCACATCACAATTTTGCTTATCAGAATAAGGTTACCAGCTAAACTACCATGTCATTTTGTATTTGCTGTGCTTCTCCTTACTTCCATTGCTTACATGTAATTTGTCACATCCGCTTAAACTTCACTGCCATAGCGCCCTCAATTGTTTATACTTAGTCAGTCCATTTGTTCCACCATTGTCTCTGTAAGTTTACCTACGTCAAATAATCCACGTCGGACACTGGTAAGATTTACCTAACGGAATGTTACCCATGGTCTCTGTTAAACATTAATCCAATGCCAACGTAGCTTCAGTCATAGTTTTAAAAAAAGTTTTGGATGTTTAAAGACAACTGACCTGTGAGCCTCTTCATATCTTTCTTTCAAGGCAGTAATATCGATGGAGTCATCGTATCCCAATGCACTGGCAACGACATCCGGTCCAATCCCACCTGCCTTCTGCATGATTTTCCTGCGTCTGTAGTTACCCTGTTAACAGGCCGACCGATCAACAAACATTATAAGCCAATTACATAGATCTATGGCCGTACTTGATTTGGTGGCTACAGCTACGGCTACGACTGTTGCTAAGGATGTTGCTAAGGATGTCCAATACTTCAACGCACGATGACAGGGTAATCCAGCCGAAGCCATAGCCACCAAAACATAAACTATACTACATTTATAAAATTGTTGCCATAATCGCTGCTAGTTATTGGAATCTGACTCGTCACCAGTCATGTTCGGTGGTCTAGTGGTTAAGACTACCCTAGAATGTGGAGGTTGTGGGTTCGAATCCCACAGACCCAGGAAAGCACCGAGTATACAGCGCTAGGAACACATGGGTGGAATGTTCCCTCACTGTTCAAAATGATTCATCCCAAATGGCAAAGGCAATTCATGTCACTGTTGAGAAATTTGACACGGATGAGCAGAGAGAACCATCAACCCAGATCTCCACTTTACCTTGTTGGTTATTAGGATGTCATGCACACCCAGGGTGAAACCGGTGAACTGCTGAAGGAAGGTCGTAAAAAGCCGTCCCAGACAGCTCAGGAGCTTGACTGCAACCTGTCCTCCGTATAACTAAGACGATCAATAAATGGAAACTGTTATAAACCCTGACCTTTGAACCTTGACCGTTGAATGTGAGAAACCCCCGTTGAATGTCACAACAGAGTGGTGTTAAATAAGCAGAGAAATGATATGCTATAGATGGGTGAAAGCTCCCAGTGGGAGCCGTTGGATTGAATAGATTATTATTATTATTATTATTATTATTATTATTATTATTATTATTGGTTTATTAAAAATCAAACTTTGCAGCCAAAAGGCTGAATTGCGTTTAAGTTACAATATAAGAATACATTCAAACGTCAAAGAGTAAAAACCAAGAGCAAATATACAATAAGAGACTTTAAAAATAGAGATTATTAAAATATAAAATTTAAAAACTGAAAGAAGATATACAATAAACAATTTTACACAATGAATACAAACTATCTAGATGAGTGTGGGTTGGAACTGATCTAGCCACTACTATTCAATTCAATTCAATTCATTCAACATTACATTTATTTCCATACTGAAGACTACATAACAGAATGCAATAGACAAAATAGTGTGGAGGCACAGTCCTAGTGAGCCAAGGCTTGTAGCGGAGTGCCTTTAGACAAAATCAAATACACAGTACATGAAATAAGTCAAAGACAAACGTGTGGACAATGACCTAACCAAAAGGAAATTCAGATAAGTGACTGCTAACAAAACCGTCATTCTGCAGGGGAGGAGAAACTTTGGAGAACAAAACCAAAAGGATGAAACTATGCTACATATTGGGAGATAAGATACTCTTTGATACTCCTTTGGTTGGGACGTTAAACTGTACGCCTTGTTTGCTTAAATAAGACCTGCATTTCAAAGAACCCACATCCTAGAAGAGTAACCGCTTACTTCATCATTTCAAATATTTCAAGTTTCCTTGGGCTTTTAAGCTAAAGCGATTAAATTTCCAACGTTGATTTCATAAATCATAACCGAACAAAAGCAAAAGTTGTTGTACACAACTATTTTACCTCAAAGCAGCAATGGACCAGTCCGTAGCAGGTGTTACCATAATTAGCCTTGTCCAGGACCCCACATACAAGCTCCCCACCCCTCACGATGACTTCAGACTCTGTCATTGACAATCCTGACAGGGGTGTTCCACCAAAGGATGAGGTGCGGGACTCTCTGTTGCACCATGTCCAAGACTGAAGACGTCACAGAGATATAAAGTCGTGTAAAATGAAAGTAAAATTTTCAATAAATTTTTTATTGGTACAGTGGACAAAATAGTCGCAGAGTCTGGAGAAAATGATGAAAAAACCAGGCTCAATTGTCAATGTTGACACATTATCCTTAATTTTGGTTTTAACATCCAAAATCAACTGTTGCAATTTTTTGTAAAGGTTTTCAGATGCAGTTTTCTTGAATATCACTTCACTTCAGAAGGAAGTATTTCACATAAAAAATGGATGCATGGGAGTGAAATAGACTTCTCCATTGACGAAGACGTCCAGGAAAACCTATGCAATAAAAAAAGAAAAAAATTTACAGTAATACTCTATTTTGATAAGTCAAAAGTTGTTTACCTTGCTCCCAATCTTAGCCTTGCCTTTGAAGTTAATGGGTTTCGATTCCTCGGGGATAACATTGAGTAAGAGTGTCGATACAACCTGTTTGCCAGACCATAGCTTGACCGGCTTCATGATGGCCGGAGGAAGCAGACGGATTTCCCCAGGGTGGTCTGTCAGAGCGTTGTATACCAACTGTTGGTAATCAACCCTGGAAACATCCGACACAAAAAGAGATTACAAAATACAGTTCGGCAGTTTTAACAGAGCTGCCAACTCTCCCTGATTTTGCAGAAAGTTCCTTGAATATAAACCAATCTATCCATGTCCTGTTGAACGAAAAACTAAACCAGTCTTTCCAGGCTCTATTGAACAAATTTGAACATCTCACTGAATATGGAAACTTTACCCCCGCTATGTTGAATGTAACTCTACATATCTCCCTGATTGCAAGATGAAAATGTTGGCAGCTCTGGTCTGACCAACAACAAACAAGCAACGTTGTTTTCACACAAAGAGAGGAGGCTGCCCACCTCAAGAAGCTTTGCAGTGTTTGTCAGATTTTTAGGGCACTATAAACAAGGAAAACAAATTGAACATCGGCCGATTAGCTGAAAAGTTGCATGCTTGCAACAAGATGGTTCAAACAACAATCAGTGTGATAATAGCAGGAAACACTGGCCTCGGATCTATACAAATGACCTCAACTGGATAGATCAATACCTTGAGAAGAAGCGACCTCTGACCGTCATCTTGACCCCTGCTACCATGTGATCTTGGATCAACCCACCAAGGGGAGTTCCATCTTTAGGTACGAGGTACTGCTGACTGGTGTTTGCTGTCAAACAAACGTAACAAGAAAAAAGCTAATCATAGGATCAAGGAAAGGTATGACATTGGAAGAGACTCAATATGAAGAACTAAATGTAATGACAAAAAAAGAGAACACGACCGGTTGCACAAACTGTGTATTGGATTTCAAACAAAGGAAACTGGCTTCTCAAGGGAAAGTTCAATACTGGAATGGACCAAACTTTAGACAAGTGAAGAAAGCACGCTCAAAAAAAAAAAATCCTTGCTAACCTCACAAATGGCTCATTGGAGAAGAGGTCTCTTATAATAATTTGGGAGGCTAGTCATCCTTACTTGCAGCTGAGAAGCTGAAATGCGAAGGACGCAACTACAACGTGTTCGAGCCACAGGCATACAATAATAATAATAACAACTTTCGATTTATATAGGGCATAATAATTAACACTTAATTCTCTAAGCGCTTTACAATAGTGCCCTGGTCATTGGGCCAATAACATTCCTGTAATCTTTCTCAGCTCCCTGGGGAGTATACAGCCCGGGCTGCCGTGGCGCTCCGAAGGCTTTTCAAACACAATATCAACCTCTACCCTCGCAGGTACCCATTTATACCCCTGGGTGAAGAGAAGCAATTATAGTGAAGTATCTTGCTCAAGGACACAAGTGTCATGACTGGGATACGAACCCACACCCCGATGACTTAACCATCGAAGCTTGAATTCGATGCTCTAAACCACTCGGCCACATGACACCCCTAGGGCGCCTTTGGCAGCCAGCCACATCAATCCATATATGACCATGGAGCACAGCCTGAAATCCAAAGTGTTTGGGTTTTTTTCTGGAGGGAGGAAAACCGGAGGGCCTGGAAAAACACCCTCTGGTCAAGGAAGTTTTGCAGTTGATAAACTTACCGATTGTAAATGCTTCGGCCCTTCCAAGCTCATTCTGAGGGAAGTGTACATTCATTTCATCTCCATCAAAATCAGCGTTGTACGTCTTGCAGGCAGAGTAATGAAGTCGAAGAGTCTTCTCACCTTGCAATACACGGACCTGAAAGGTAAGGTCAAAGGTTTTTTTTTTTGTCAAGGTAGTGCTGGTTCATTCGTGTAAAATGAAAGTAAAATTTTCATTAAATTTAGTAGAGCTGACGAAATATTCGCAGACAGTGTTCACGTTTGTGTGATCAACCATAAACATGAAATAATAAACCTATGAAATTTAGGCTGAATCCGTTATGTGAGTCTGGAGAAAATGATGAAAAACCAGACACAATTTTCAATGTTTCCACATTGTCCTTAATTTTGGTTGTAACATCCAAAATCAGCTGTTGCAATTTTTTTTTTTAAGGTTTTCAGATGCTGTTATGTCAAATATGACTTCATTTCAGAAAGAAATATTTCACATAAAAAATAGTTCTAGTATGAACTTGATAATCAGAAGGGTCAACAAAAAATTTTTGTCAACGTAATGCCGATTCATAGGCAAAATTACAAAGAACAATACATTAAAAGTCATACATGAAAGTTTCAGCTGAATACAGTGTCTACTTTCGGAGAAGACAGCAACATACCGTCACAATATTTTCCCAAGAACAAGGAACCCATCAACGTTAAGCGTGTTAACAGTGTGTACCAACCGCATCTCTGGCCGCAGCATTCGCAACAGACGCCAATCCTCAGAGATATGAAAAACGCTCCATACTTAAATCAGTTCTAAGATTCAAATGTTTTTTGTAAAAAACTATCCAAGCCATAATACTTTGAAGGGAATCTTTTCTCAAAATAGTTTATACTATCAGCAACTGCAGTACTTCTCACCAAGTAAGTTTTTATGATTATTAATTGTTTGAGTATTTACAAAGTTTGATTCTTAAATACATACTTTGTGTGCCATGATACTGGGCTTGTGTAGTGTAGGCTGACGATTCAGTAACACAATATCTCCTGTCCGTATATGCCTATGCACCTGGACAACAACAAACAACAAACAACAACACAAACAAGTTGACTTCATGAATAATAAGGTAGTTATAAACAGTTACTTTGAATTTAGCAATCAAAAATTAAGCTAAAATGAAGAAATAACATCCCTTGTCATTTGATTTTGCTTAGTATTTACTGCCGCAACGTTGGACAGTTGTAACCGTCAGGTACGAAACTAAATAAATAAAGGACAGTGTACATTGATTGTCGATTCTTAATTCTCAGTGCCGATCAAAAAACAATCGGTGTCGCTCGTTTGTCCATAATTTCTATTTGCAAACTGAAATAGTTTATCCACAGTGCATTGAATGGTCCGACAGTGGGAAGGTTTAGAGGAAGAGAAGAGTTCAAGGCACATCGTTCCTTCATGGTACAAACCTTTTTCTGAGAGTTTGGTCCATGGTGGACATTCTTAGGTACCAGGAGTTGTTTCGCGGCTGCCTCACGCTTAGAAGGATCAAAGGCACTCAATCTCACCTGGCTCCCGTCTTCATTCTCAATCAATAAAGCCCTAAAACCCGAGAAAATGTGAAAAAAAATTTGAATCATCAAGGTAAAATGAATGACAATAATTGGTCAGACAGTAGGAGGGTTGACAGTGTATTGTGTAGATGCATTTCCCACATATCATATTGCAGGCTGGCATAGTTTATCTATCTTTCAAAACCACAGTGGACAATATTGAATGGTCAGAAAGTAGGAGGGTTGACTGTGAACTGTATAGATGCATTTACCACATGTTATCATCAGGCATGAGAGTATACGATGACAAAAAATCCGGAAAAATTTAACGCTACAAATTGCATGTCCGGATTTTGGGCAAGTCCGGAATTTTTGCGTGTCCGGAATTTGGGCAAGTTTACCCAGGCGTCAGCGTCGCACTCAGTGAGCCCCTTTGCATTAGGGACCATACGTAGGATCGAGGATATATTAATAGGAGGACAATACTTGTAAAAACGATGAAATCATAACAGTGCTAGACGTATTTTGTCTTAAAAGGCTCAAAATAAAATGATATTCGGAACTTACTTCCACGAAAATAAATGATTATGAACGGAGCCGTCATACTTTTGACAAAAGTTTTGTTACAAATTTTGATTTTTGGGGGGTCTTTTTACCTGTGATAGTGAATAATTGTGTTAAGTGTTCTCCCCCTTTGGCCATTGAAACTTGTTCTCCAAACACCTTTCTCCAAGATCCCGACAGTTTATAAACCATAGCATTTTGGAAAAATAATGTGAGACGTCAAACGTTGACGAATCTCCCCACACGTGTGTCGCACACTCATGCATCGCGTCTCGAAGTTTCTTCCTGGTCATAGTTCAACGCATAAAAATATCTCCAGCCGTAAAACACATTAAACGTATCGAAGAAACGGCACTTAAACCTAAGAAGGTGCTACTGACGACTGGTAAAAAAAGTCTAACGATGCGCGCGCATCCAAAACACCGCGCGTTGTTGTCAGTAGACTTTTTAATGTCTCCACACATGTTCCTTTGCTGCAACAGTAAACAATTGTATAACATGTACGGTCAAACCGTACCATGAATGAAGTGGGGAAAGACTGAAAGAAGTCTACACATGAATGCGCTGCACATGGAAGAAACAAATCAACACATATTGGGCCGGCCGCTGCCGGGCGGCAATTTATTACGAAGAAGCGTGTCAAGGTAAATGAGTAAACTCCGAATTTCAAGACCAAGAAGAGGGATTAGCCAGATCCAAATGTATACCCCAACAACTCACCCCCCGATTTTTATATCAAATTCACATTGAACTCGGAGACCACATATTTTGAAGTGAAAAATCCGGAAATCCGGAAAAATCCGGAAGATTCTCATGCCTGAATCATATTGCAGGCTGGCATAGTGAATCTATCATTCAAAACCACAGTGGATGATATTGATCGGTCAGACAGTAGGAGGGTTGTCTGAACCATCAAGTTAAAAAATCATTACGAACCCATTATTTTTTACTAACACAGTTACGACAAAATTTTCTCATCAAAATTCTTTTCTTAAATCTCAGTTTAAGAAATGGGCAAGAATCCACAAACAGATCAAGCAAACACCATCTTTGTCAGATCCCCCGTATACACAATGGCCATGACAGTTCTAATTTACATTCCAGGAACCAGACTATTTCCATTCCAGCCTTCATTTGGAAGCATTGAGTTGAATGCAGGAAATAACAAGATGGCCGTACATACCCTGGATGCTCATTGGGTCCATTAATCACAGCCTCTCGCAGCTCTCGCACATTCCAGTCAGTAACAGGCTGTGGATAAGACAACTTCTTAGCAATGATGTCCGGGATGCCAATCTCGTCAGCGTTGATGTAAGGATCGGGAGATATGACGGATCTAGCGGCGTAGTTGACACGCTTTCCCATCATGTGTTTGCGGAACAGCCCGTCCTTCTTCTCAAGAAGCTGGTTGGAAAAATACAAGGGGAGGATTTCTCACTTGGCTGTACTTCAAACATCACAAGAATATTGACTTATTTAAAAGAAAAAGTGAATCATCATTATTGGTACCCATGTAGGTGAAAATCATCTTCAGCAACTTTTAAAATAATAACTAATAAAGTGAGTGTTATCGCATCTTCACGTCTCATTTGTAACTTCATGAATGAGGATAGTGATTAGGAAACAAGAAAAAAAAAATCAGTCTTAGACGTGGGAGGAAAAGCCCAACGGTAAATCCCACGCAATCAGGGCCCAATGTCATAGAGCTGCTTAAGCACAAAAATTATACTTACCAGAATAAGGTTACCAGCCAAACTACCATGTCACGTGTACAATTTGTGACTGGTATCCTGCTCATTTCTGCTTAGCAGGATATTGTTAAGCATTGTTTTCTGCTTAAGCAGCTCTATGAAATTGGGCCCAGGTAGGGACTGAAAACCCTGATCCACATACAAGGCTCCAGGTGGGATTGAAACCAGGGGTCCACACAGAGGTGAAAAGGCAGGGAGCGAAACCACTGAGCCAACATGATTCCCAACACCTGTTAGTATCTACCATTATCTTAAAAATGTCAAATCAAATCTAATGCAATATAATTCAACCGTGGCTGGGCAGTCGTTTGCATACATCATACCCAAATACCATAAATAAGCCAGGCCGGGATTTGAACCGGCATCCAGTTAACAAGATGTAGCAGTAGTTACACCGATCCGAACTGTCAGCTACAGTTACAGCTACAACTGTGGCTAAGCGCGTTGCTAAAGACGCTCTATACTTCAATGCATGACGCGGCAATCTAGCCGTAGCCGTAGCTGTAGCCGCCCATTCAGACACGGCCTAAATCTAACCTGTTTAATTCCGGGCTGTTTGTCACGAGATAATTTGTCCAGATTGCTATCAATAACATTGTTGACATGAAGTTGTAGATTGACCCAAGCATTCTGAAGCTTCTCTGCATTCGTCTTTCCCGGAAGCAATATCAAGAAGCTCTGTTCAAAGACACAGAACAGGACTGGTGATTATTAAGAACAATGACAGGGATGCGATTTGATGAATGTGAACACACCTGAAAAAATGGCTTGCTGGCAGCGTTCTGCTCTTAACAGTGTTCTGCTGGCCCAACGCCAGTTAAAACAACTGAGGACCAGTCAAAATTCTCTTCAGGTGGTCCAGCTGTCCTAAGTCAGTGTTGAAACATGCCCCTCATTGATATGAAATATGGACTGGTGACAAATCTTAGGGGCCAGTGAAATGACAAGCAAACTGGTCCTGCTGATTAGTCACTGAAAAAGTTAAGGATAAACCCTGCTTGCTGGCCTGGGCTTCCCCTTGTTCTAGACCAAGAACCTCCCAAAGTTACAATTCAGGAGGTTTTAGAGATTCTGCGCATTACCAAAAATATATAAAACTAGAGGTTTGGATACAGCGTACACTATTTCTTTCTCCATTTGGGGACTTTTCTTCCATCAAGAATATTTGAAGGCTCAAAGAGATTGAGTAGTTCCTGAAATCAGGAAAAGATTCTGAGAAATCTGATGCCTGCATTGATTAGTTTCAATCTGGAGTGGAACAAATAATGATAATCTGAAAGCTTTTTCTGCATCTTAGAAGACGAGCAGAGTATACTGTTCGAAACGTCAAGACCATGCTGGCTCTTTTTTAAAGCCACTACTCCTCCCTAAAGAGAATTACACATAGTTGTACCCGCAAGTTTTTTTGTTATAGTTACTTCTTATAAACTAACAACGCTGATATAAACTAACCTTATCAATGTCCGTTTCCTTCTCCAGTGAACTCTCCCCTTCTTCTTGGGTCTGCTCTTTCTCTTGGTTTGCTTCCTTTACTGGTTTACCCAAATATTTTAAGAGAAGGCGTAGAGTCTGGCAGTCTTTAATTACTTTAGCCAGATTGGCTGATTGTGGATTGTCAAATTTCTTATCCATCACCCCAGTCACCTGCAAGTGAAAATCGAAAGGTTAACATTCAGCAAGTTGTGAAGTTCCATCATCAAAAACAAATAATAATAACCAAAAAAAAACCAACAATAATAAAAAAATATATTAATATTTCACTTTCAAAATGGTGACAGAAGTCCAGATTTCAATCAGATCTAACAAGTACTCCCAAGTAAAATGTTTACATACTTCAAGAAAGCTGTCCATTGCAGAAGTCAATGGTCGCATGGTTTTGAATTAGTACTGCTTTGTACATGAGAGACAACACCAGCACACAAGGGTCAGCTGCACGACAGTGGTTTGTGGTTTTGTGACCATCAAGACTGGGGTAAAGTGTTCTACTTTTATTCCTGGAAAGTGTCTTGACATCTGCTCCTTTTACCGATGAGCTAATAGTGCCAATTCTCAATTTGGATTGGAATCGGTAGGAACGGTTTTATTGGTGTGTAACGGTTAAACGGAGGTCACATGTTCTGTTTAACCGTTTAGGAAAATGTCAAGTAATAAACCACAAGAGAAACTGACTGGGTGACTCAATCTATTACTTGATACTTGAAATAAAAAGTTGCATCCCCTTAAGGTGATCCCTCTTCTGCCACTTCCCAGGTTGTATCGTAAACTTGGGTGTGATCCCTGGCTACACGGCAGTTACAGGTTGAAAGACTTCTGACTGACACCCCAAAACAAAGATATTTACAAAAAAATGGAGACTGCCAACATTAGATAGTTCAGTTGGTAGAGCGTTGGCAAGTTAATCTGGAGATCGCAGGTTCAAGTCCCGCTCTACTCAATTGTTCTTTGATCAACCCAAAATTATTAATTGTTTAGGAAAATAAACATACATGCAAAACCATAATTGTGGTAGCTCGGAGAAGAGCCGACTTGTACTCCAGTAGAAGTTGATTATCTTTGATGAGACTGTCGATTGGTAAGGGTTACAGAAACTTCATAATGAACTCACCGGTCTGAACTTGGAGGGTATGACAGGCAGCAGATCAAGAAACAAGAGATCTGTTGGGCATTCATTGTCTAAGACAGCTTCTTCTTCTTCTTCTTCTTCTTCTTCTTCTTCTTCTTCTTCTTCTTCTTCTTCGTCGTCATCTTCTTCAGGTACCTCTGCTGCCACATCTTTATCTACATTTCCCACACCATCATCCTTTAGGTCATCTTGATCGCTCCCATTCATTGCTGCTGCGACGTCCAGCATGCCAAAAACACATCTCAAAATAAACCCTAGATAAAATATAATCAATTCCCTTAAAAAAAAGACTTGAAAACAAAAAAAAAACAGACAGAGATTTTACTCCTTTTTAAATCCTTGAAAACATTGTTGTGGTGAAGCTACAATGCAATATGAACGGTACACTGTAATACTTCAGACACCCAAATAACCGAGAGTAATTCAAACAGTTTATTCAAGGAACAAATGCCATGCCCAAAAGCTTTCATGGCATTCAGGTATGCCAAAGTCTAGCGGGATTCAAAAAAATTCAAATGGCTAAATATTCTTGGGAAGCATTTATTGAGAACTTCTCCAAACCCTTCCACTACCTGACCATTCAATTTTATTCAAATGGTTTTGAATAAGGGAATAAAAGAGTGGCGACTCGTTCTTAAACGGCCGTTTAAAACCTTGCAGGGTCGTGGCCGTGCGATAAAGGCCATCGCCTTCGGCTCGGGTCTTTGTTAAAAAGCGAAAACATGTTATAGACAATCTGTGACAATCTGCTTCGCAGCGAACTTTCGAAGTTTGAACATTTCAAAAACTTTTTAAAAGTTATGTTTGGTGCGCGTTGGGTTGTGTGTACGCGCATGTAAAAATAGATTACGCGCTGGTACTAACAGCTATATATTGTGTTCCACGTAATTAAATTGGCGTACACAATGTACATGAGCTTGCGAGCCCAACACGCGAAGCCAGCCGGTCTTAAACAGCTCCAGCTGGTCTTTATCAGCCGTTTAAACACCCCCACGTGACATGCTCTCCACCAATAGGAATAGCGAAACTGTCCGGGGTATTTATGAATGATAGATAAAGTAGACCAGCCTGCATCCGCCCTTCCAAGGCCATTTTTCTACCCAGTGTCTTGCACATAACTCACATGTATCTATGTATCTATACATAACTTACATAACTTGAAAAGTCCTTCTGGGTTCAATGCACGCACATGCTCAGGGGCCCATATCCCTACAAGCATTGCATGTAATACATACATACATAAAGGCATTTTTATAGCGCCCCACAAAGATCGGAGCGCTGTACAAAAGCTGACAAAAAACTAAAGATACAAACAAACAATGCATTGATACAGATACAAAAAACTATACAAGCAAAATAACTTATGGCATGATTAAACAAATAAATGGGTTTTGAGTCTATTTTTGAAGAGCTGAAGTGTGTTGGCTTCCCGGATGTTACGGGGAAGGGAATTCCACAGCAGAGGAGCAGCGGCTTGAAATGCACGATCTCCAGTACGCGACTTAGTATGGGGATTATGAAGACGTGTTTTGTTTAATGATGAGCGGGTGGCATAGACAGATGTGTTGAAAGAGATGAGTTCTTGTAATGGGGCCCTCTGCAGTTTCATCAACTTTCCATACATGTAATTTGTCTTTTAGCTGCCCATTTAACATCGTCTCTCATTTTGGATATTGTGGAAATGGCCGCAACTGTACTGCACTGCAATATTATGAGAATGCATCTAAACAGTACAGTTTAAGTTCTGTGCATCGTTGTCTCACCATACACAGCCCTAGCAGTTGGAATGATTTCCAACAGTTGGTCATTCACCAGAAACTATTACCAAGAGTAGGAGAGTTAATGGTGGGGTCATAGATTGGTTTTTGTCAATGTAATGCTGATTTTTTGGGCAAAATTATCAAGAAAGATACAATAAAAGTCACTTGTGTCAGTTTCAGCTGAATAAAGTGTCCACTTGTCGAGAACACAACAACAAAATCTTTCACAGTATTTTCACAAGAATTCACGAGAGGTGACAACAGGTGCTAACTGCATCTCTTGCCGCAGCATTCGCGAGCAGACACCAACCCTCAGAAACCTGGTAACTGATTCATTCATGAATCGTTTCTCCAATTTAAATGTTTTCTATTGATTTCTTATCAACAGGGGCATTTCAGACGTCGTAATTTCACAGGATGCTTACTATCATTACCATCTTTATAAAAAGTAAGCTTTCGGATAGAATTATTATTATTATTATATTTATTTATTTATTTTTTTTTTTTGGGGGGGGGCCTTACCAAAGTATTATTCCATGACCTTTAGTGGTTCAAAACACCATTTGGATAAAAGTAGGTAATGACTGTAGTGATCAAAGCTTTCTCACCCTCATTCTTCATGATTTTCCGCAGGTGTGTGCGAGCCTCTTGGGGTGACACAAACACCAAATGGGTGTTGCTCTTGTCTCCAGTCTTTGTCAAGATCTTACTGTTGTGCTCACAGCGAAAATCGCGTATATACCCTCTACACTTGAAGCATTTACGGTGCCGAGAGAGAAGATGCTGCTTCAGAAAATCCTGAATGAGCTGGCGCCGATGATCTTGGACATGTCGGCTCTGACACTTTGACGAATGGCTGTCACCTTCTGAAATCGGACGGGGGTAAATAACTTTCTTAGTTTGTAGGTTAATCTGTTGACTTTCTGGGGGGATTTTTTTTCTTTTTTCTTCAAACTTGAACTCCAGTATCGTCAAACTTTGGAAAAACTATCTTAACAATTTTGGCAGCAACATGTATAATTTCTCTTGAGAGTTACAGATAGTCGGACAGCTGGAGTGTACATTCATCCGAACATTCCATAGTGTATTGGGCACATGTTTGCCCTGTACAAAGAGAGACAGAAGTTACTGGAATTCATGCTCATAATGTCCTTTTTTCTAGGGGTTCTTGTGTACTACCCCATTCTAGACCTTTGTCCTTGTTTATGGACAGGCTGCCACCATTGTTTGTCATTATATTCAGCTCAATAGGTGGTAGGTCCGAACGTTCCGAGATTCCAGCATACCATGGTAGATTACCGGCAGTTGCTTACGGCTAGGGTTTTGCGATTCACGTCGAGTGCATATTTTCTCACCAGAGAGCAATGAATCCCGGCGCTTATTATGAGAACCAATGTTGTCTTTCCTTTGTCAATTCAGGATTTCATTGTGACAATGCTTTTCCAAAATAAAATGCTTTTTTCTAAATAAAATCCTTACTCGGGAAGCTCCCAAATAATACCGCGCAGAGACAGGAGAATTTATTTTGGAATAACCACACAAAGTTTGTCTTTACCTTCTTTTATGGCAGCTTCAAGATGCTCCTTTAATGTTGTCTCCACATTGTCAGCGAGTACATAATTTTCCTCTTCACTCTCTGACACTATGTTTCTTGCAATCTCTGCCATTTCATCAGCTAAGGCTAACAATCCCCGATCAAGAGCTTTTATCTGCAACTTAATGAGCCGGATGGTCCAACGAGACGGCTGGAACATGTGGCATTTCAGACATGCCCCTTTCAGCAACTGAACATAAGTAGAAAGACATTTTTAATACCACTGAACTAATGACGTCAATTTATTTCGCTCAAAATACCCAGCTGTCAGACAAACCTGCCACCACTTATGCGATCGTAGCATCATTGATGTGGCAAACTGCACTTAGTATAGTCAGTACGTACAGAGCCAGTCAGAGTAAACATAAAACTTGGACATGAATGCGTGGTTAGGTATACACATTAAAACCGGGGACCTACAGCAACAGAGGACAATAGGGTCCCTGGCCGGGTGATGATCCCCAGTTGGAAAGTGTGTACAAAACCAACGGGCGCCGTTGCCAACAAGTGCTTGACAAAGAGGGGATAACAGTCCAGTCTCTAATTGCGGGTGTTCACACACTTGGGTGTGTATGGAAGTGAAACTGGACACGCTTGTCTGAGATCCAAGTACTTAGCTTCTATTTTTAGCATCAGCGCCGAATGCTATTGATTTGATTTGATACAGCAATCAGCAAAAGTAAAATACAAAAGACATTTAAACAGTGAAATTGGAAATGAAAAACCGCATCTTTGGCTGCACCAATCGCGAATTGACACCATCCCTCAAAAAATCAGAGAAATGAGTCCTGCATGAATTGTTTCTCAGATACAAATGATTTGGGTGTAAAATTATACAAAACATATTACTTCTACGGGAATCCTTTCTCAAAATAGTTTATACTTTCAACGGCTGCAGTGTATCTCACCAAGTAAGTTTGTACGGTCATTTATTTTGGGATTATTTACCAATCTGTGGCTCTACCTTTAAAGTCATCTCCTTACAAAATATGTCTTAAACAGACACCAACTTCTGCAGATTGATTTTATAAGCTTAGGCCGTGTCCGAAATGGCGACTTCGGCTACAGCTACAGCTAGATCAGCGTGTCTGCCAGTGTTGAAGAATAGGCAGACGCGCGCGATCTAGCCGTAGCTGTAGCCGAAGTTGCCGTTTCGGACACGGCCTTAGCTTATATTCTACATACCCGGTAGACTAATTTGAAGAATAATGGATTGAAGACAGGAAGTGGAAGGCTGACATGACCCATGTGACCTGGACAATGTAAAGGGCCAAGGAAACATGTTGCACAAAGATCATCACGACCCACGGGACCTGGGAACATGGAAAAACAAAATTAAGTCCAAGGTTGACAAATTGTAAAAAAAAAAATGAAATTAATGAAATGTTGAAATGATTTTGACGAGAAAGAAAAGGGACAAAACAGGTCACCAAAAGATCAACTTTGAAATCAGCATAATTACATAATTAAAAAGGGATGCTTTTCAACAATGACCTAACCAGATGGACTCTCTTAAGCCCGGTTCATACTTCCTGCGAATGCGAATGCGAAGTGAATTTTGACGTCACAGGGCCGTTTTTGCAGCGAATGTTTCGCAGGAGTTGAGCACATTTCAACTGCTGCGAATTATTCGTTGCGAATTTGTGACGTCAATATTCGCTTCGCATTCGCGTTCGCAGGAAGTATCAACCGGGCTTTAGTCTTAATCGCTCGGCCACGACACGCCACATGTTTCAAGTGGTGAACAATTTATACCTCCAGGCTCCAGTACCATCACTTACCAAATACAGGATCATAAAGTCCACTGGTGCTTGCATGACCCAGGTCATCAAACGACTTGGGATTCCTGACCTCTTTGACGCTGAGCTTTCGTAGTTCTGAGCAGCTATAGGAAGAGAACGACACACTCTGCATTCGCTTGGTGGCGATCCTGTTACGAAACACTGCCATGGTTGATGTACTGCGTAATTTCAGATCTTTCTAGGTGAATATGCTGCTATGCAATATATAAAAGTTGGGCATGGTGGGGGTGTAAAAAAAAACAGTTAACTAAAACAAATTTTCATATTTATCACAATATCAAAAACCTGACGCCTGAAACAAGTCATCAAAATGAACCAGCACTAATAAATTGTTTTATGATAGAATGTATTGCCACAATTGTGTTTGGGTAAGTAAGTGAACACTAGGGAAAAGAATCGACAAAGAAACGCGAGCTTTCATCATTCGACAGGTCATCATAGTCCCTGATTCTATGTAGGCAAAGGGCCAAGAAGCGGAGCACATTTTATGGGCAGTGTCACCTTAGTGGAAGCATGGAGTCTCTTCCTTCCTCCATCCATGGTGGAAGAAAGTGTCACCAGATAGTTAAAGCAGTAATACAATCAATCAGTCATGTCAGTGGTGAGTTGTGAATGTGATCATTCCATGGATGGTGATATTAATTTATTATTGATTTGATGGTAAACCTTTTTTTAGTTTATGATGGATGTCTGCAGCGCTATTGCTTGGGGAGTACTATTTTAGTACAGAAAGACACTAGTCATTTGTTTGTATCATCGACATGTATGGTGCTGTGAAGCCTGTGTGACTGTGACTAGTGAGTGTGATGTACACTACAACTTACAATACAAGTGTGCTTGTGACACAAACTACTAGTTACTACCCCCCCCCCTTTGCGGTTCAGCAAGCCCACCACCGGCACCAGACCTTCTTATTCCTTAAGTTCTTTGAATTTTGTTTAGATTCGTATGATCCGACTCTAGAGGTCCGACTAAAAACTTTTTTAGGCTTTGGCCTGGCCCTGGGCTTTGGGTTTTGGCCGCGGGAAAAGAAATCACCGCCTTATCTTATAAAATACTACTAGTTATAACAAAGGAACACAAATTTACCGTTCAAATACTGAATATATATGCTGTCAACTTTGATTGTGCTGGCAAACCATCTTAGAACTAAGTAAGAAGTGAGATAAATGCTGCAAAAAACTCGTTTCATGCTCCATCCATCCAGCACTAGCAGTAGCACGCAGTACCCATACACACACGTGTAATCGACTTCCACAGCGCCCTCTGTGGACCATTGCACCAGACTGAACTCAGCACTAAATTTAGTGCCAGCACCAAATTTGGTGATGGCGAGAAATTTGTCAACGACCGTCAGGGACAGTGCGAACAAAATCAAAAGTTCTCGTGTTATACCTGGTTTTCAACTGTGATGTTTTCATAATAAAAACGTCAAATCTTATTTTATTTCTTCACAAACGTCATTCTTATATCCCAAACCATCATGCATAGGCGCCCCCAATATATGCGTATTTATGGCCCGTTTGCGAATTAACTATACGAGTTCAAGAGTTTTAAAACAGACAACTACCTAATTTTCATTTGAAATGTTTTCATTGTAAAATCATTAAATCTTTAGATTTTTTTTACAGATGTCTTCCTTATACCCCAAACCATCATACATAGGCGCCCCCAATTAATCAGTCCATTAATTAAACATTTGCATAATGTAGCCCGTGTGCGAATTTACTACTATAAAACAACCTAATTTTCATTTGAAATGTTTTCAAAGTAGAAACATGAAATCATTTTTTTTTTCACAGATGTCTTTCTTGTACCTCAAACCATCAAACCTAGGCGCCCCCAATTAGTCAGTCCACTAATTAGCTCAGCCCAACTAATTCAATGATTGCGTATTTATGGCCCGTTTGCGAATTAGGTCAAGATTAATCGGGCAACTACCTAATTTTCATTTGAAATGTTTTCAAAGTAAAATCGTGAAATCTTCCAATTTTTCTTCACAGATGTCTTCCTTATATCCCAATCCATCATACCTAGGCGCCCCCAATTAATCAATCCAGTAATTACCTAAGCCCAACTAATTAAATATTTGTATAATGTGGCCCGTATGCGAATTTACTATTTACAACTACCTAATTGTTTTCATTTGAAATGTTTTCAAAGTAAAATTTAAAAATCTAAAGATTTTTCTTAACAGATGTCTTCCTTATATCCCAAACCATCATACCTAGGCGCCCCAAATTAATCAATCCACTAATCATCTCAGCCCAACTAATTCAATGATTGCTTACTTATGCTGGCCAGTGTGCGAATTTACTCAATAAACTAGTTTATTGCTCCATGATTAAACCATGGAGGTAGATATTTCTACCTCCATGATTAAACGGGCAACTACCTATTTTTCATTCGAAATGTTTTCAAAGTAAAAACATATTTTTGAAAAGAACTTGTACTCTTCGTTTTGAGTAAAAGTGTAAGTTTAGTCCAGAGTCTTGAAGACTGTTACACTGGGCACACTAGTGGTTAATTAAGCGCACATTTATACAGATCCCATTTTACATCTATAAGTTCTATAACCTGCACAACATTGCCCATGCTTTTGATTCAACTACCTATTGAAAAAAAGAATTTCACTGCAAATAGAGTTTATACCCTTAGTTATGAAAAAATTTATATAAATTTCAGGCCAGAATCTTGAAGACTGTTAAACTGGGCATGTCAAGTATTTGGGCTGGCTACTTTGGCTCACAGACGCCATTTTCCATCTACAGGCACAAATATTCCCTGTGGTTTTGAGTCGACTACCTTTTGAAAAGAATTTGTAGGCCTACCCTTTATTACAAATAGAAGTGGTAGTTTGAGACCAGACGCTTCAAGACTGTTACCCTGGGCATGCCACATTTTAGGAGCTGGCTAATTTGGCTTACTATAAGTGGTTAATTTACCACAGTTTTACAGACTTAATTTTTCATCTATATGCGCACAATTGACTATTGAGTCAATACCTTTTCAAGAGAGTTAATTGTACCCTTCATTAAAAATAAAATTGATTTTTTAGCCCCAGACGCTTCAAGACTCTTACCCTGGGCATACCACATTTTAGGAGCTGACTAATTTGGCTTACTATAAGTGGTTAATTTACCACAGTTTTACAGACTAAATTTTTCATCTATATGCGCACAATTGACTATTGAGTCAATACCTTTTCAAGAGAGTTAATTGTACCCTTCATTAAAAATAAAAGTGGATTTTTTAGCCCCAATTCTGAGAGACTGTTTCGTTTCCCCATATACCTCTCTCACTCCATTGCTTTCTTTATGATAACCATTCCTTTTATGAAAATTGGAGCTTCCTGAAAACTCAAACGTTGAAAATCACCACAATGTAAATCTGTTCGTAAAAGACCTGGATTTTATATCCTTCTTAACAACGTTTTTGCTTTCGAGTGTTGGTTTTCCCATTTTTTCTATCAACCACCCTCCAGCCAACCCGTTCAACCCTTCTATCTTCATGCACCACTTCTTCCCTATACTCCTTTCTCTTTCTCCTTTTTTTCTGTTCCTTTACACCTCCCGTAATCCTCACCCTCCACCCTTCTGTCCTTATGACACCCCTATAGCTTTCATTTCACTTTCCACCCTTTCTGGGTCGCCCTAAGTTCCTGCTTTCCCTCCCCTTATTATTTAGTTTGTTTATCTGCTCTTCCCTCTCCTCCTCCACCCACCCCTCCCCAGCCTTCTTCCGTTTCTCTCTCCCTATACCAACCTCCCACCCCCACTCTCCTCTTAGTAACAACTGTTTAACCTGACCATCTGCTCCAAGTTTGTCAATAACACAGCCTGACATTCCTATTCTACACAACCCCCGGCGGTGTCACAACACATGTGCAGGCGCATGGCATCTGTTGGTCGATGGGCCGTGAGATGTCAGGTACTTACACGCTTGGAAAGTGCAAACCACAAACGATTGTTGCAACTCTATCGTCCCTACTGCAAAAACATCATACTTAAACGGCTCAGTACTTTGGTATTGCAACTAGAGACACGTGAAGGGGGCCGGACCTCTATTTAAAAAGGACGAGCATTCACTAGAATACACCAAAATCAAAAACCAGAATGACATCAAAAATATAAAACAATCTCCTGTATTATTTTTAATCCTCCAGCACACAATGCACAATGCACAGCACAGTCACTTATTATTAAGGGCAAAAAGGTCAACTCGACACTAGGCATGGCCACACACAAGTTAACAATGATTTAATCAGCCGCGGAATACTGACAGATAGCTCTATGAACCTATCCCTCCCAACTGAAATGCATTTGGAGCATGGCCAGAGTCATGCTCCCTACAAAATAGAAAGAAATACCTAGAGAAAATAAATGTGCTCTCTCTTGCTCAAAGCTAAAATGAAAAAGAGAGTGAGCCTAAAGGTCGCGACTTCAAACTTAACTTTTCACTGTTAATATTCTAAACACAAAGTTGGGTGAGACAGTTGAACACTGAGGGCACACTTGGGTTTCCTCCAGGTCCAATACTTTACAACCACGCGACCCGAGTGGTCCATACAAAATTTCACATGGCAAGTTTCACATGTAAACACACAATAGAGTACAATCTTTGAGCCTATCAACTACCAAAGTTGTTACAATGTTATAGGCTACAATGTGGTCAACCTCAACCACAGGGTTGAACAGACGTAGTACACTCACATGGCGGGAAACACTTGTCTCTATTTATGATAGAGCAACCATGACCATACTCTAAAAAATGTACACAGCACTTGGTGTAAAATCTTTATAAAAACGCAAAACCCTGTCATGAAATCCAAATCACATTTATCCTGCATCTCACTACAGACATTTTTTAGTTTCTACTACAATACAACCAAAAATGCAGAGAACAAAATACAAGTTACACTTATTATTATTTATTCGGCAAAGATTCAGAGACAATAAAGTTCACAAAAATACAGTATGTACAAGCAAAATAATAAATAATACATGTAAATATGAAATAACAAACAAGATTAATGAAATAAATAAAAGAAAAGCTCAAGACATATTAATAAACAAGAAACTTGACAAAACAACAAAAACGGAAAAACAAAAAACAGGAAACAGCCTAAATGATACATCTCAAGTTGTGTTTAAAGCTTTGCATGGTGTGAAGAATAAATCCTGGTCAACCCCTGACACAAGCAGGGAGCCATTCTTGAACCTGTGTGCCTTGTTTGGCGTAGATCGAGGCCCACTTCCTCCACGAGTACGGGGTGAATCCTCTCACATAGGGAACCCAAGTGCACCCTCAGTGTTCAACTGTCTAATCCTCCTTCCTATGGCGTCATAGCCAGGATTGAGCATTCCGCCATTTTTTTTAATCATGACTTATATTTTTCTTCTGTCTTCGTTGTATCTCTACAAATGGTGTCATAGACAGGATTGAGTGTTTGCCCTTTTCTTCTTTGTTTTTAGGTATTGCTTCTGTTTTCGCATTTTAACATTTATAATTGATGCCCTTTAGCTTTCCTAGCACTTAAAGTGTACTGTCAGTCAGCTGTATTTTATTTTCCATTCTAATCCTTCTTAGCCTTGAATGGAACCAAACTGGTTTGCCTGCCTGTTTAGATCCAA
This sequence comes from Pisaster brevispinus, assembly GCA_023634235.1. Taxonomy (NCBI): domain Eukaryota; kingdom Metazoa; phylum Echinodermata; class Asteroidea; order Forcipulatida; family Asteriidae; genus Pisaster; species Pisaster brevispinus. The sequence continues at coordinate 16,857,910 of JAMKCF010000013.1, forward strand.
TTCTTCATTTGAGATATATATTAAGTAACTTTAGATAGTGAACTTGCGGGAACAACCATGTATTAAATCTCTTTGTGGGAGTGTTGGCTCTGAAAAGAGCCGGTGTGGTCTCTACATTTCGAGCAGTATACTCTGCTCTTCAGGAGAATGCTTGACTGCCGGTGGTGATGCTACTTAAGTAGCGCTTGAGGGATGCATGCTTGGGCAGGAAGTATCCAAGTTGTTCTTGATCTAGGTGAAGTGTTGGAGTTGGCTGCTGGCTGGATGTGTGCGCGCTGGAGTGTGTCACTTTTGTGGATAGCTGCTGCTGGAAGGGTTTGCTTGAGTAGTGGTGACCATATGTCGTTTTTGAAGAACCCGATGTCTTGTGTGAAACTGTATTGTGTGCCTTGATCTTGATTGGCTCCCTAACTCTGTGTTGGTGCCAGAACTTGTCTGGTGCGATGAGCTTGGCTTGCTTCCAGTTGATGAGATGATCTTGTTCTTGTGAATGTTTGATGATGGCTGATATTTTTTCCAGGTGTCCCAGTCTGCCTTGTGCTTGATGTTCCTTGATTCGTGTAGATATGTTGCGGCCGGTCTCTCTGATGAAATACAACATTCGCAGGGAATGCGGTAAACACCGGCCTTGTCCTGGGTGTCTTGTTTGTCCAGGCTTGTGTGTATGAAGAGATGCTTGAATTTTGTTTGGTGCTGTGGGGAAAGTCTTGATCTGAGCTTGGCTGAAGATGCATTGTAGCTTGTGTGATGCATGGCCGATGTACTGGATGGTGATGGTTGCCTTGAACTGAGGTCTTTCTTCTTGTGTGAGGCTTGGCTTGGGCTGGCTGAAGTTCAAGGTTTTGTACCCGTTGAGTTGCAGTGATGTCTTGATGTGGTGAAGTTCCTGCTTCAAGCTGTCTTGGTCACATGTGTTGAAAGCACGGCGAACCACGGCGAACCACAAGACGAGAATGTCAGAGAATGTCAGATTGACTGAGATGGGTGTCCTTGATGATGTTGACGAACTGGCCTGAGTTGGTGATGTGGTGTTGTTTGAGGCTGACGAGTGGGTGCAGGATCTTAGTGAGATGCCTGGCCATGTTGTAGGTTGGTGAACCCCTGGCCGCCACGATTGGGCGGAGGGGGACATCAGACTTGTGGATCTTGGGTTGACCGAAGAAAATTTGGCAGGAGGATGCTCTACCAGTCTCAAGTCATCGACAAACCTATGTACCAGCATCTCAAGCCCTCCGCATCCTCCTGCCCAATTTTCTTCCGTCAACCCAAGATCCACAAGTCTGATGTCCCCCTCCGCTCCATTGTGGCGGCCAGGGATTCACCAACCTACAACATGGCCAGACATATCACCAAGATCCTGCACCCACTAGTCAGCCTCACACAACACCACATCACCAACTCAGGCCAGTTTGTCAACATCATCTAGGACATCCATCTCAGTCATAATCTGACATTCCTGTCAATTTTGACGTAGTCTCCCTCTTCACCAACACACATACCGTACCAAAGAAGCTTCAAGCCTGCTGTCCGCAACACCTTGGTTCGCCGTGCTTTCAACACATGTGACCAAGACAGCTTGAAGCAGGAACTTCACCACATCAAGACATCGCTGCAACTCAACGGGTACAAAACCTTGAACTTCAGCCAGCCCAAGCCAAGCCTCACACAAGAAGAAAGACCTCAGTTCAAGGCAACCATCGCCATCCAGTACATCGGCCATGCATCACACAAGCTACAATGCATCTTCAGCCAAGCTCAGATAAAGACTTTCCCCACAGCACCAAACAAGATTCAAGCATCTCTTCATACACACAAGCCAGGACAAACAAGACACCCAGGACAAGGCCGGTGTTTACCGCATTCCCTGTGAATGTTGTATTTCATCAGGGAGACCGTCCGCAACATATCTACACAAATCAAGGAACATCAAGCACACGGCAGACTGGGACATCTGGAAAAAAAATCAGCCATCATCAAACATTTACAAGAACAAGATCATCTCATCAACTGGAAGCAAGCCAAGCTCATCGCACCAGTCAAGTTCTGGCACCAACGCAGAGTAAGGGAGCCAATCGAGATCAAGGCACACAATACAGCTCCACAAGACATCACGTTCTTCATCATCGACATCTGGTCACCACTACTCAAGCAAACCCTTCCAGCAGCAGCTCTCCACAACAATGACACACTCCAGTGCGCACACATCCAGCCAGCAGCCAACTCCAACGCTTCACCTATCAACAACTTGGATACTTCCCGCCCAAGCATGCATCCCTTAAGCGCTATCTTAAGTAACATCACCACCGGCAGTCGAGCATTCTCCTGAAGAGCAGAGTATACTGCTCGAAATGTCGAGACCACACCGGCTCTTTTCAGAGCCAACACTCCCACAAAGAGATTTGAATACATGGTTGTTCCCGCAAGTTCACTATCTAAAGTTACTTAATATATATCTCAAATGAAGAATTGGATCTAAACAGGCAGGCAAAACTGTTTGGTTCCATTAAGGCTAAGAAAGATTAAAATGGAAAATAAAATACAGCTGACTGACAGTACACTTTATGTGCCAGGAAAGCTAAAGGGCAATTATAAATGTTTAAAGTGCGAAAACAGAAGCAATACCTAAAAAACAATTAAGAAAAGGGCAAACACTCAATCCTGTCTATGACACCATTTGTAGAGATACAGCATAGACAGAAGAAAAATATAAGTAATGAGTAAAAAAATGGCGGAATGCTCAATCCTGTCTACGACGCCATAGGAAGGAGGATTAGACAGTTGAACACTGAGGGTGCACTTGGGTTCCCTATGTGAGAGGATTCACCCCGTACTCATGCAGGAAGTGGGCCTCTGTCTACGCCGAACAAGACACACAGGTTCAAGAATGGCTCTCTGCTTGTGTCAGGGGTGGACCTGGATTTATTCTTTCTGTAAACACCTGCACAAACTGTGCAGAGTTATGCAGGCGGTCAATAAAATACATACATGTACATTTAATTATCTTATACAATGCAAGTATGTCAATAATATGTCAATAAAAATGAAGGCAACTCCTAAATATTCTGTCTCTACCAAATAAATATTATGTATTATATAACACCCAAGCAGATCCTTGCCATTTGATTGAAGGATTGTCCGTCACGTGATTGCAAATAAAAGTACTATTGCACGCTACGTCACTCACCGTGCATTTTTCGTTTCATTCACCGTGCATTTTTCGTTTCATTCACCGTGCATTTTTCGTTCCATCCGAAAAGTACTATTGCACGGTGCGTAAAACATCACTGCATGCGCGTGTCTTTGGTAATGCAGCAGCAGTGTTACTGATGATCTACTTGGATGTTATATAAAACAAATAATGAATGTTTTTCATTCGTGCAACAGTGCGAATATTTGCATTCGTTGAAAGATGGAATGTTCCATTCAACTCGGCTCCGCCTCGTTGAATAGAACATTCCATCTTTCAACTCATGAAAATATTCGCACCATTGCACTCATAAACATTCATTATTTGTATAATAAACCACAAGGGAAACTGACTGGGTAAATTTTTTACAAATTTGGATTTGAACAAAGAAAAATTGACTGGAGCGGGACTTGAACCAACGTCCTCCGGATTAACGGTTGCATGGCTTCTGACTGGCACCCCTGAACAAAGATATTGACTAATAGGGAGACCGCCAACATAAGGCTGGATAGTTCAGTTGGTAGAGCGCCGGTACGTTAATCCAGAGGTCGTTGGTTCAAGTCCTGCTCCAGTCAATTTTTCTTTGTTCAAACCCAAATTATTAAATAAATATTATCTCAAAGAAAGCAAATGCATGAATGCGAAAGGACCAAAGAATAGCATGACACTCGGCAAGAAGGCATAGGGTTAACTCACACACGGGGCCCACTAATTAATCATCATCATTAACACAACAAACTCACAAACCTATGCCTCCAAGTTGAATCAGTCGGCAGGCGGTTCTTGGGTTTCACATCCTGAATCTGAACACAAAAAACCAAACAGATTTCACTTTGTTAGTGGAGCCAGGTTGCAATTTAATTTACGACCTTATTGCTAGAGCAAATTATGTGCTTGCTGTAGTGAATAAGATAAGACCTTTTGACCTACCAAGTTACGACCATGTTTTGTTTATAGCTCTAATGCAAGTTTTCTCAAAACAAGGCTAAAAAAGCCACTCTTGGTAAGGGGTTATGTACAAGACAAAAAACATTCAAGATGAGAATAACTGAGGGAGCTAAAGGTAGGAATTGCGTCTTAAAACAGTTTAGATTTTAGGATGGAGACAAATTTTGATGTAACAGGCAAGGAGTTCCAAAGAAATGAACATGGAATAAAGCTGTTGGAGTGGCTTTTTGTTCTACACCTCAGCAAAGCAATATTAACAAGCAGAAAGCCTGGTTTAACACTCAAACATCCTGAAACCAGGTCGGACACACTGGTAGCACATTTACCTTGATAACATCTGTGTAAAAGACAGAGGCTGACTACAGACCTACTTTGGGAATTAAGCAGTTGTAGTTTTGATCCCATGTCTTAATTAACAAAGTGAGCAAATACTCCCCCCCCCAACGTATGCTTCTGTCTCTATTTTATAATTGAAATCGCAAGACATTTTTTTTAAGAGGTCAAATCAGTTGGAGACAAATCAACAGAGAACCCTGTTCTTACCTCAATGAAGTCCTTTGAGCATTGCAGATCGGATTCAAGTTTGACCAGACGAATGGGCCAAGGCTTGATGCACAGTGTGATGTCCTGGCCTGTGCCAAATCATTCAGCTGTAATTGAGACAATCAAATAAAGAATTATCAAAAATATATCTCAAGATCTTTAAAAAAGTTTTTTTTTTAAACTGGAAAAGTAAAAAAAAAATCACTGATTAGTGGATTTGAAAAAAAATGATCAACATTTTATAAAATTAAAAATCTGAGATCGTTTCAGCATTGTGAGATTGTCTCTAAAACAAAGAGATTGAAAATTGCTTTCATGAAAATAAAAGTGTAGGTGCGTCTTAAACAGTTTAGATTTTAGGATGGAGACAAATTTTGATGTAACAGGCTAGGAGTTCCAAACAGATGAACATGGAATAAAGCTGTTGGAGTGGCTCTAACCTCAGCGAAGCAATATTAACAAGCAGAAAGCCTAGTTTAACACTTAAACATCCTGAAACCAGGTCAGACACACTGGTAGCACATTTACCTTGATAACATCTGTGTAAAAGACAGAGGCTGACTACAGACCTACTGTGGGAAAGCAGTTGTAGTTTTGATTCCATGTCTTAATTAACAAGGTTAACAAATACTCCCCCCCCCAACGTACGATTCTGACTCTATTTTATAATTGAAATCGCAAGACAGATGTTCTGGCCTGTGACAAATCACTCAGCTGTAATTGAGACAATCAAATCAAGAATTGTCAAAAATATATCTCAAGATCTTTACAAAAGTAATCTTTAAGAACTGGAAAAAGTTAACTGATTAGTGGATTTGCCAAAAAATGTTCAACATTTTATAAAATTTAAAATCTGAGATCGTTTCAGCATTGTGAGATTGTCTCTAAAACAAAGAGATTGAAAATTGCTTTTATGAACAAAAAAGTGTAGGCAGGTTATTAGAGATTAATCCTCTCGAAACTAAACACAAACAAAGAATCAGCCAATCAAATTCAATGGATATAATTTGAAAAATATTTCACGAGTTGTTAAACTCATAAGGAGATATATTCTGACCTTGAGGTTGTGCAGCTTCCCGCCAAATTTCTCCAACTCGAACTCGCTGAAAACAATCTGAACCGTGACATCTGGTTGAGAGTGTATTAGCATCTGACATTGGCATCTGGTGGATAGTCCAACGGAAAGTTGACAGACTGGAGGTCTCCTCAGTCAGCGATCAGGACCTTGCTGCAATCTGAAATATTACCGGTCACATATATACATTACACATAATGCTGTACATTGATTGGTCACCTGACACCAAAACTTTTGTTTAACTTATTTTGAAGAAAAAAACACCCCCAAAACACCTCAGCAATTCTGTGTGCTTATTGAGAGTTCTAAGCAATCAGCTCCATTCCTGATGGGTTTGTTTCGTGATATCTACCTCATGCACATGACATCAGTCAAGTAGAGCGCCCTTGCCTAGAAGTCAAAAGAACGTTGTTCATCTGCAAATCCTGTTCTCCATGTGTACAAATCTGTGTGTTTCCATTTATCAGTTTGCCTATGGCCAAAAGCTGTACCTGAAAGGTCATTTTTTTATAATTGTGTACCGCTTCAAGACCGAAACTTAACTGCAATATTCATTTTCCTCTTTTGTGAAAAAAGTGTTTTTGAGTAGTCTTATTGAAGAGTCTTCTCAAAAGTTTTTAAGTTTTTTGCTTGTACCACCCTAGGTATTTCAATTAAAGCAAAGAACTTTCAACCAACCTGATGTTTTAGGGTGATGGATACTATTAAAGTCCAAGACGATACCAATCGTTGAAGAATCAGAAATTGTTGGAAATCTCACAATGATTTCATGGCTGTCAGCTTCCCACGAGAAAGTTTCATCAAACTCACAGAAACGATCGAAGCGCAAGGTGACTAAATCTTCAGTCTATAAAAAGTAGAAAAACAGGAGAAGATTCTCAGAAAAAATACCACAATAAAAGCATTTTTTTAAAACAAGTTTTGCTGATCAAGCGTCACCTTAATATTTTGGTTGTTTTAATACTTTGCACAAGAAAACTGATCTTCAGATTTAAGTTTCAAATTCGAGTTGCAAAACTTACATAAGCAGGAAAGTTTAGCAGACATTAAACTGTTATTTGCACTTTTATTGAGAATGTTGGTTGACACTTAGTGGATGTAAGATACCATCAAGTGTGAATGAATGTACTCTTCCAGAAACCAATAGATTTATAAAGGAAGTTTTATCTTTAGTTTCCATCACTGGAATTCTAGGTGGCAGCAAATATACAGGGTTATTTCCATTGTTGACATAGTACTGAGTATGCACACATCTCCGAAGACAAAGGATTAACCTGGTAAGTCTACTGCCCCCTATTATTCGCAAAATTACTAGTTGTACACTCAAATACATAAACATTTACATTAACATTAAATTAATAAAAAGTACCTCAAAATAATGTCGCTCTCAGTCGGCATCCGGTATCATAAGCTCATGGAATGACAAGAAGCGCAAAATCTGGTGGAGGAGTAGAGAGGATCTGACAGTCGCAGTCTGCTTGGAGGAGAGGTGATGTGGGCAGGCTTTTGGTCGAACTACAAACTACAAACTGCCAACTACACTGCAAACTAGACTGCAAACTAGACTGCGAACTAGACTATAAACGACACTGCAAACTAGACTGCGAACTAGACTGAAAACGGCACTGCGAACTAGACTGCAAACTAGACTGCAAACGACACTGTAGACTGCAAACGACACTGCAAACTAGACTGCGAACTAGACTGCGAACGACACTGCAAGCTAGACTGCAAACTAAACTGCCAACTAGGCTGCAAACTAAACTGCCAACTAGACTGCACACTAGACTGCAAACTAGACTGCAAGCTAGACTGAAAACTAAACTACAAACTAGACTGCAAACGACACTGCAAACTAAACTACAAACTAGACTGCAAACGACACTGCAAACTAGACTGCAAGCTAGACTGAAAACTAAACTACAAACTAGACTGCAAACGACACTGCAAACGACACTGCCAACTAGACTGCAAACGACACTGCAAACTAGACTGTGAACTAGACTGCAAGCTAGTCTGCAAACTAAACTGCCAACTAGGCTGCAAACTAAACTGCAAACTAGACTGCAAACGACACTGCCAACTAGACTGCAAACGACACTGCAAACTAGACTGTGAACTAGACTGCGAACTAGACTGCAAGCAAGACTGCAAACTAAACTACCAACTAGGCTGCAAACGACACTGCGAACTAGACTGCGAACTAAACTGCGAACTAGACTGCAAGCTTGACTGCAAACTAAACTGCAAACGACACTGCCAACTAAACTGCCGACTAGACTGCAAACGACACTGCAAACTAGACTGCAAACGACACTGCAAACTAGATTGTGAACTAGACTGCGAACTAGACTGCAAGCTAGACTGCAAACTAAACTACCAACTAGGCTGCAAACTAAACTGCAAACTAGACTGCAAACTAGACTGCACACTAGACTGCGAACTATATTGCAAGCTAGACTGAAAACTAAACTGCCAACTAGACTGCAAACGACACTGCAAACTAAACTGCCAACTAGACTGCAAACGACACTGCGAACTAGACTGCGAACTAAACTGCGAACTAGACTGCAAGCTTGACTGCAAACTAAACTGCAAACGACACTGCCAACTAAACTGCCAACTAGACTGCAAACGACATTGCGAACTAGACTGCAAACGACACTGCAAACGACACTGCCAACTAGGCTGCAAACTAAACTGCAAACTAGACTGCAAACGACACTGCCAACTAGACTGCAAACGACACTGCAAACTAAACTACCAACTAGGCTGCAAACTAAACTGCAAACTAGACTGCAAACTAGACTGCACACTAGACTGCGAACTAGACTGCAAGCTAGACTGAAAACTAAACTGCCATCTAGACTGCAAACGACACTGCAAACTAGACTGCCAACTAGACTGCACACTAGACTGCGAACTAGACTGCAAGCTAGACTGAAAACTAAACTGCCAACTAGACTGCAAATGACACTGCAAACTAGACTGCCAACTAGACTGCAAACGACACTGCAAACGACACTGCACACTAGATTGCCAACTAGACTGCAAACGACACTGCACACTAAACTGCCAACTAGACTGCAAACGACACTGCGAACTAGACTGCGAACTAAACTGCGAACTAGACTGCAAGCTTGACTGCAAACTAAACTGCAAACGACACTGCAAACTAGACTGCAAACGACACTGCGAACTAGACTGCAAACGACACTGCCAACTAGACTGCAAACCTAGACTGCAAACTAGACTGCCAACTAGACTGCAAACGACACTGCAAACTAGACTGCAAGCTAGACTGCAAACTAAACTGGCAACTAGACTGCAAACTAAACTGCAAACTAGACTGCAAGATAGACTGCAAACTAAACTGCCAACCAGACTGCAAGCGACACTGCAAACTAAACTGCCAACTAGACTGCGAACTAGACTGCAAACGACACTGCAAACTAAACTGCCAACTAGACTGCAAACGACACTGCCAACTAGACTGCAAACGACACTGCAAACTAGACTGCATACTAAACTGCCAACTAGACTGCAAACGACGCTGCAAACTAGACTGCCAACTAGACTGCAAATGACACTGCAAACTAAATTGCCAACTAGACTGCAAACGACACTGCAAACTAGACTGCAAACGACACTGCAAACTAGACTGCAAGCTAGACTGCGGACTAGACTGCAAACTAGACTGCGAACTAGACTGCCAACTAGACTGCCAACTAGACTGCAAACGACACTGCAAACTAGACTGCAAACTACACTGCAAGCTAGACTGCCAACTACACTGCGAACTAGACTGCAAACGACACTGCCAACTAGACTGCGAACTAAACTGCGAACTAGACTGCAACCTAAACTGCCAACTAGACTGCAAACAACACTGCAAACTAGACTGCGAACTAGACTGCGAACTAGACTGCCAACTAGACTGCAAGCTAGACTGCCAACTAGACTTCAAACGACACTGCCAACTAAACTGCAAACGACACTGCGGACTAGACTGCAAACGACACTGCAAACTAGACTGCAAACTAGACTGCAAGCTAGACTGCCAACTAGACTTCAAACGACACTGCCAACTAAACTGCAAACGACACTGCGGACTAGACTGCAAACGACACTGCAAACTAGACTGCAAACTAGACTGCAAACTAGACTGCAAACGACACTGCAAACGACACTGCAAACTAGACTGCAAACGACACTGCAACCGACACTGCAAACTAGACTGCCAACTAGACTGCAAACGACACTGCCAACTAGACTGCAAATGACACTGCAAACCTAGACTGCAAACTAGACTGCCAACTAGACTGCAAACTAGACTGCAAGCTAGACTGCAAACTAAACTGGCAACTAAACTGCAAACTAAACTGCAAACTTGATTGCGAACTAGACTGCAAGCTAGACTGCCAACTAGACTGCAAACGACACTGCCAACTAAACTGCAAACGACACTGCGGACTAGACTGCAAACGACACTGCAAACTAGACTGCAAACGACATTGCAAACTAAACTGCAAACTAGACTGCGAACTAGACTGCAAATTAGACTGCGAACTAGACTGCAAACTAGACTGCAAACTAAACTGCCAACTAGACTGCAAACGACACTGTAAACTAGACTGCAAACTGAACTGCGAACTAGACTGCAAACTAAACTGCCAACTAGACTGCAAACGACACTGCAAACTAGACTGCGAACTAGACTGCAAACGACACTGCAAACTAAACTGCCAACTAGACTGCAAACGACACTGCCAACTAGACTGCAAACGACACTGCAAACTAGACTGCATACTAAACTGCAAACGACACTGCGAACTAAACTGCGAACTAGACTTTGAACTAGACTGTGAACTAAACTGCAAGCTAGACTGCAAACTAAACTGCCAACTAGACTGCAAACGACACTGCAATCTAGACTGCCAACTAGACTGCAAACAACACTGCAAACTAGACTGCGAACTAGACTGCGAACTAGACTGCAAGCTAGACTGCAAACGACACTGCCAACTAGACTGCAAACTAGACTGCAAACGACACTGCAAACTAGACTGCAAACTAGACTGCAAACTAAACTGGCAACTAAACTGCAAACTGAACTGCAAACTAGACTGCGAACTAGACTGCGAACTAAATTGCGAACTAGACTGCGACTACACTGCAAACTAGACTGTAAACGACACTGCAAACGACACTGCAAACTAAACTGCGAACAAGACTGCAAACTAGACTGCAAACTAGACTGCAAGCTAGACTGCAAACTAAACTGGCAACTAGACTGCAAACTAAACTTCGAACTAAACTGCAAACTAGACTGTGAACTAGACTGCAAGCTAGACTGCAAACTAAACTGCCAACTAGACTGCAAACTAGACTGCGAACTGGACTGCAAACTAAACTGCAAACGACACTGCAAACGACACTGCGAACTAGACTGCAAATGACACTGCAAACTAGATTGCGAACTAAACTGCAAACTAGACTGCGAACTAGACTGCAAGCTAGACTGCAAACTAAACTGCCAACTAGACTGCAAACTAGACTGCGAACTGGACTGCGAACTGGACTGCAAACTAAACTGCAAACGACACTGCAAACGACACTGCGAACTAGACTGCAAACGACACTGCATACTACACTGCAGACTACAAACCAGAAACCCCAATCTCCAAACTCCATTCTCCAAACTCCAATCTTCAAACTCCAAACTCCAAACCCCAAACTCCAACCTCCAAACTCCAACCTCCAATCTGAAAATGGTTGTAAGAACCAAAATTAAGGACTTTGTAGTTACATGCTGAAAACTGACATGGTTTTGCACTTTGATCTCCTGACTCACAGAATTGATTAAGCTTGAGACGTTTCAGAGGCTTGTTATTTCATGTATATGGGTGATCACACAAAACAAAAACACTGTGACTTTTTTGTCAGATCTACTAACCCTGTATTACACCTTTAAAAATACTAAATTGTACCTTTTCATGAGCCATGGGATGTTGATGCGACACAGACAGCACAATGTCATGAAGAAATAGCTGTGCCTACTGGACAAAGAAAATTCAGAAGAACACATTCAAACAGGTTTGGAAATAATCTTTTTCTGGGAAGAAATTGCAGACACAGATTTTGTAAGTATAACTTTTTTTAAGACTGTGGATAGTAAAGGTAGAATGGTACATGCACACAAGTGGCAAGTGGGCAATTGGTAGCAGGAGGGAATGACCAGAGGTCAGTGACCACGTCTGACCAAACCAAGTTTTTTCTACAATATTGGTCACTAAACTCCAACAGAGGAAAGTTTACCCTACATTTCCAAACTGCTCTGGGATTTGAAATTATAAGTTTGCCAGTGCTGCTTGATATCCAATCTGGATTGAGCCTGACCCATAATCTGACTATGCATTCATCCCTTGTCCTGTTCCACAATAATTAGGGAGTGTTATTAAGGAAAATATCAAGAACTTCAAATATTGATAGGGTTTAACAAGCGTCAAGAATTAAGTTAGAAAGTGTACGATTTCAATAGGTCTTACACGCGAAAGACTACTCTAAGGAAGAGCTGCCAACATTTTCATCTTGCAGTCCAGGAAATTGTGTACAACAATGTTGGAGATATGAAGAATAGTATTCAACATAATGGGGGAAACATTCTATAATTGGATAGATTTTCAAAGTTGTTTATCTGAACATGGAAATATGGATTTATTTTCAGGGAACTTTCCGAAGAAACATGGAGGGTTGGCTGCTCTGCTAAGGATGGCAAAAAAACACCCAGTACTTTGACAGTGTAAATGCGCTGGATTGTGGGGTAATTTCACGTCCAACAAACAGCTAAACACAGACAAAAGTGTCTGTTCAGAAATTAAATTTCAGCTCTCACACACTTAATTCCGATGAGTAGCAAGCAACATCATAATCCTGCAGGAGCAAAGGCAAACAATTCGAGTTGGAATGCAGACCCGAGGCCAGTAATTTTAGAGTCGGGCCAGTCAACTCATGACCAGACCAGTCCGAAGGTCTTATCAAATTTGTCAATTGGAAATTATACAAAAATTACACGTACACCACCGAGTACTAACTTAAGGAAGAAAGACAAAAATCGAATGTTAACTTTGAGCCAATCTGCTTAATATCTTCTAATTCTGTTATTGAACTACCCATAAGACAAGGATGAATCTTGTGTCAGTGCTTGTTCAGATAATTAAAGACAGTTTACATGTTATACTGTGTAGATAATGGATTTCTCTCTTTGCTTCTGGTCTTGTAACAGAAATTATGTTCTAGTTGTACATATTACTATTAGTTTAAGCAACAAGCGCTGCATTCAAGCCCTGGCACATGCCTGGAACACGGGGGTGAATTCCATAGGCCTTCAAGCTGTCTACCGTCAGAAAAAAAATATGGGGAAGAAGAAACCTCCCGAAAACTCAACTGTTGATTTAGTTCACAAAATTCACAGAACTGGAATTCATAGATGATGATAAAGTTGAACATAAAGTTAAATTATTCTGTGCTGCAGCCATAATTTCCAAACCAGACTAAACTAAAATGAGTGCTCCCGACTTGTCCAATTCCATGACGATTTTTTGCTGGCGTACCAGTCCTGTTTGTTTTCTCCCAAAAGTTGTAATGATCGTAACCTTGTCCGTAGAGAAACAAACCAACTGCACAAACAAACATGATCACAAACAAAGAATAAGAGTAGAATAAAGTGATAATTACCTGAACATTCGCACACACGCAGTGCCTACATCATCAAACATTTGAGGGCTGCACTCAAAATGAAGAAGAAGAACAACAACAATTTCAAAAACGTAGACAGAAACCCAAGGTGTCATCTTGTCTTCGTACAGAGAAATAATGCTGGCGGCGTTGAAATCCCGCGAAAAATAACAAAGGATAGCATTTTGCTAGCTGAGAGGGCGCTGTACAATAAAATAAGCTACACCACAAGTAAACATTACGTCACCAGTATGCGACGTCACAACGTCATCAAAGTAAGTGCATGAATGGGGGTGGGGGCAACCTCGTTCCCAGGGGTGATCGATCTCGCAGCGCTATACTTTATATACTCCTTACATTATTGCCCTTTTGAGAAACTAGTCATCCTTGATATTGCAACTTTCTAAATTCAGTAATCAAGATTATAAATAAAAGTAAAATAATATTAATGTTATCGTAATCTTAAAATTTCCGATTTACGTAATGAAAAAATGTAACCACTTTTGTAATTCAAGAAGTAATAATAATTTTTATGCAGATGCAAAATATGTTGTCAATCTGAAATTTTATTTGACAAACTTATCGTTAAATAAAATAACAAATTAAATTGGAAACAATGATAGTCAATGATAGTCTCAGAGCGATTTTCGTTCTCACTATTGCCATGAGCTTCTGAACTTGTTTTCCTTTTTGTAGTTTTTCGTGTAAGAATAATAATAATAATACATTTTATAATAATTATAAAGTTTTTTTCAACAATTAAGGATTTTCTTTTAACCACTTCTTGTACCTTTTAAACATTTTTGTAAGAGCGCATCCATCCTCGTTCCCAGGGGTGATCGATCTCGCCGCGCAAAATGTGCTAGAATCTAGCACATTTTAATTAGGCCTGAGGCCGATCCATTCTAACAATAACGCGCGCGCTCAAGTATGGTAATCCATAAAAGAGGCATCAAGTCAAAAAGCAACTGGTCCTCTGTCATTCTTCTTTGATTTTCGCTATGTCTAACTGTATGCAGTTTAGGTTGAACGTGTAAAAACATGATTCGTTTGAAAAGGAATCGACGTCAAAATACTTGCACTTTCACACGCGCGTACTAAGCGTCCTACAAGCGCTATACAAGCGCTCGAAAGTTGTTAACAAGCGTGCACGCAAAGTAGTCACCATTGGGAGCAAATCAGCGTTGTTTTTCAGTGCATCCCTACATGGGGCCTTTCTCAAACCTCGGCTTGGGCTCCGGCTCCGTGCCGGGGCTCCGTGCCGCGCCGGCTCCGTGTGATACAAATACACGCTGCACCAACAGTTTATAACGGAGCCCAAGCCGGAGACAGAGCCCAAGCCGAGGTTTGAGAAAGGCCCCAGGGGTTAGTGACGTGAGGAACCGATACGGCGCGCTGCCCATGGTAGCGAGCTGGAGCGCATCTAATTCGGCTTGCCTGCTACGATTTGTGTTGGTTTTCAAAAAATATCAAATTTCAATTAGAAAGGTAGTAACTCAACCGCACATGCAATTGTACGTGTTGGAAAATGGCATCTGTAAAACTATGTAGAATTAACCACTAATTAGTGAACCAAATTAGCCAACTGAAAAAGTTGGTGTTCCCAGTGAACAGTCTTCAAGTTTCTGGGCTTAAACTTAAACTTTTACTCCAAACGAAGACTACAAATTATTTTCAAAATATGTTTTTAATAGTATTTAAAGCGTGATTGAGATCGTGATGATCAACTGCTGTAGCGCCCTCTAGTGGTTCAGATTTTGTGCAGCACATCTTACGTCTCGTAGTGCCAAGTTTAAGTTTTCGACAAATACCGTATACGACCGTCACTGCTGGCACTAAATTTAGTGCTGAGTTCAGTCTGGTCCTCTGTGGCTAGGCCGTGTCCGAAACGGCGACTTCGTGTACAGCTACGGCTAGATCGCGCGCGTCTGCCTATTCTTCAACACTGGCAGACGCGCTGATCTAGCTGTAGCTGTAGCCGAAGTCGCCGTTTCGGACACGGCCCTAGAAAGGAAAAAATTCTCCCAACGGCTTAAAATGCTGCCACCAAGCGTTACTTTTCTTTCAGGCCGGGGGAACAATCCATCTTCGGTGTTTTGCTCCATGATGTGACAAACTGGTTTGTGAATCGCTGATATCTCTTGCTTTTTCTGTTCATATTTTTCAACAAACTGTTCCCCTACCACCACCCCAAATATTTAACTGTAGAAAATTTTATTTTAAAAGTTAACTTTTACAAGCCCACTGGCACTGCCACTGGCACTGACTGGCAGTGGCACCACTGGCAGCTAGTCAGGCTGAGCTAGTCAGGCAGGGCCAGTGGTTGGTGGTAATGCCTATAATCGTCGTAGCGGCTGTGATGCCGCTGGAACTGCAGACCACTCACTGCACACACAGGCCCATGGAGCAATAAATCTAGTTTATTCCTCCATGATTCACCTACCTCCATCCATCCTTTGGCTACACCACAGTACACTCACACACAGCACAGTCACCATCGGAGATTCCCATCATGCCCATGTTTATGTTTATTGTTATTGTTACATGTGTTATTTGAAATTTAAACAATATTTTAATTTATTTAGAAAGATTAGGTCGGGTCATCAAGTGTAAAAACAGTGTTTTGGGGGCCAGGTCTTTCTGTTGTAACCTGTGATGTGAGTGTGATAATGACTATATGAGCTTGATGATAACTCGACTTGTGTTATGGCATGTATGGGGCAGACTGACTGAGACTGAAGAGCATGTGCAGGCCATTGGCAAAGGATCTTAATCTTGATGTAGTGTCGGTGTAAACACATAGCCTGGGGCAAGTTCAGGTGGGCGACTAGAAAGACTAGACTAACCAGAAACAGTGTGACACTGACAGTGTGTGACGTAGCTCTTGAATTGATTAGATCGACCATGCACCAGTGCATGGTCGAACTAGTCAATCTTCTTGTGTTCTATGGTTTCTGGTAAGTCTAGTCACTCTAGTTGCCCACCCGAACTTGCTCTCGGATGCAGCTGATGTGTGCTTAGTCCCACATGTGGTAGGCGAAAATGAGACACAAATTATGACACGAGTTGGCAACACGATAGTAGCGAGACACATTAGTAACTACTACTACTAGCCCACTTTGTTGGGCTGTTAGTTTTGTAGCTCTCTTTTAACATTGGTCTTTTATCAAAGTCGCCATTACAGCTCATATGGTGGAGTTGTTTACTGATTCCTGCAGATTTCTAAAGTGAGTCCATACTTACTGTTTATAAGATGGTAATACGCATGAATTATTCACTGATAGTTTAAAATGAAACTCCTTTTGTTTCCCACAGTTTTAACTCTAATATGATGGCGAGAAGATTTCTGCAGCAGTGGATGCCTACTGTGTGTCGGCAATACACAAGGTCACATTGTTGTAACATAAGATGGTGTGATCTAAAGACTCAACGTCATCTACATCATCTTCAGATCCCTCAGACGGAATCTCTAACCAGGCAGCCACTGCGGACAATCTATACTTCAGCACATTGGAGCAGATATTGTTTGAATACATTGTGTAAGCAGCCAGCGAAGTCTAGACAATTCTTATTTGACTTTTCTGCCGGTCAGGCTAGGACTCTGCTGTATGGATGTAACAGGCCAGTGAATGTTTTGACGAGAAAATTCAAAACTTCTCCCCCACATCATGCCCTTCCTGCGTTGATTGCTCTTCTGGTAGTCAAGCCGATTGCAAAATTAACTGCTATATTTAGTGGACGGTAAGTTTTCATCACAACTGGATAATTATGCTGTTGCTGGAGATACTTTTGACGAGAGCCAGCAGCAGATGGTGAAACTGCTTAACCATTTGGAGATCATACTTGCGATAATCGTAACCCTCCATCAGACTCCAGACTTGACCTACCTCCACTTAACCAAAAAGGTCAAAGTAAAAGGTCATGTCACGTACTGACATTTTCCAATGTTTCCCATGTTAGCCTACTGTATCTACATTTCAAAAAAACAAAACCAAACTTGTGTTTGGTATTACTTTAAAAAAAATTGGTTGAACAAATACAAATTTACTGGGGCGAGATATGAACCTCCGACCTCCGGTAAATTTACATGCTGACACTCCAAAGACTGGGCTATCTAGCCCTAATGTTGGCAGTTTCCCTATTTTGTCAGGGGTGCCAGTTAGAGAAGCCATAAAACTTTTAACTGCCGTGTACCTACTAGTTTTGGAGATTTTTTTTGCCGTTGAGCCCTTGATAACAACAACAATCAAAGCCATGTCTGTCATTTTGGTAGTGAATTTAAAAAGGGTTAATAATATCAACTAAAAAAACTTTTTTTGATATTTTTCCTTACAGTGCCTTCAGGAACTGGTGGAAAGCACTGCCTCACAACAAAAGACAATACTTTTATGAAGCCCTTCGTAGGAACAAGTACAAGATTGCAGCCACAGTGGTCGGGCTCACAGGAGTTGGAGCTCTGTACTATTACAGTCACTTACAAATGACACCAGTCACTAATAGAAGACGTTTTATAGCACTTACGGACAACCAGTTCAGGAAAATTGCTGAAACAGAGTATGAGAAAGTAGGTTGGAAAAAGGTTTTGCTGCATTGTATTCCCTTGTACTCAGTTATAACTATTTTTAGGCCTATTTTTGTACCAAATCCCTATCTCCATAGGCTAGAGTATTTTTTTAATCTTCCAATATCCACCACTCTAGAGTAACTCAATACCAACATGTTTCGTCGTAGATAAGATTAGTATGCCTGGCCCAGTGATTTAAGCAGTAAGCCTTAAAATATGCTAATTACATTCATGTATGCATACGGACACTATTGGTTGGCAAACCCTAGAGTTGTGTATTTTGGCAGACATACAAATGTGTATGCCTCACGCCACCATCAGCCACATACAAAAATTCATGATGTTCCCTCATTTTGCCCACCAGTACTGTTAGTACGAACGCACTATGAGCAATTTACGAATTTCATGGGGAGGGCCGGCAGCCCTCAATTCTCCACAATCAGACAACTCTTGAGAAGGCGCTTTGGAGGAAATGTGAGGGTTAGGGTTAAAAGTTGCAAATTAACTTTAAAAGTTTCTTCATACTTTTTGGCAATGTTCTCATTTTGAAGTTACAAAACATTATAACTCAAACTGAATCATCAGTCAGCTTGTGGATATTTGACAGATTATTTGCGATGGTGGGAGCTAAGGTTTAAATCTTGCCTTTTGATATTTCTTCAATCCTTTGTTGGCTGATATGATTTAGATGAAGTCACTACACATTGATAACTGCGTGCACAGCTCACATCCGCTCTACTTGACCGTCGGAAGAATTGTATTGAAGATTACTCAAGCCAATCAAGATATTCCACGGATAGCTGACCGGACGTGGACAATACATATCATTAACAAAGATGAGAAGAATGCGTTTGTATTGCCAGTAAGTCAAGGTATTAGGTTGAAAGCATAGTGTGGTTCATAATTGAATATGTTTTCACAAAGTGGCCAATCAGCACCACAGCCAATATTCCTTGTTTGGAGAAAATTGCATTTGAAGTTGAACTTAGTTCAAACTGAGCTGGTTCTAGGAGACTGCTTAATTTATTTTATTATTTTACTTTTGTTTACCACAAGAAATTAGGCTGACTTCTTCAGTTATACAGAACTGTCAATATGTTTTAAATCTTGCAACTATTTTGTGGAGTTAAAAATTCATAAACATGTCGGTTCATGAAAACAGTCAAGATACAGTAATTTTAGAGATCTCTGGTACATTGAAAGGGCTGTGTCGTCATGATCAAAGCAGGCCTGTGGCTGTACATGGAATGGTGAACCAGTAACTGCATGTGCACGCCCTCCCTCCGTATCATATCTATGGAGAGCGCGCACGCTTGGAGTAACTGGTCAAGAATTCATAATTCCATGTGCAGCCACAGGCTTGGGCCAAATTTCATAAAGCTGTTAAGCAGAAAAATCTGCTTTGCAAATTTCTGTATGGTATTTTGGCTGGTAACCTATTTTTGCTATGCGAGAGTTTTCTGTGCTTAGTAAGTTTTTGTGCTTACATGCTTTATGATATTGGGTCCAGCTTTGATCATGACGACACAGCCCCTTTAAGCTGCATATTGTTACTGTAATAATTTCACCGCAATTGTTTGTTACAGAATGGTGAAATCTTTGTCTTTACTGGTATTCTGAAAGCTGTGTCCAATGAAGAACAACTTGGAACAGTGCTTGCTCATGAGATAGCACATGTTGTACTCAACCACGCTGTAAGTTATTCACCCACACTTCCTGCCATAAAGTACAATTCCTACACTCTGACCAATCATCAATCACATGGTTTTGAAGGATAGATGGACCATGCAGCCCTGCAGTATGATATTATGTGGTGAATACATTATGCAGTATGCTGTCAACCCTCCTACTATCTGACCATTGAGTACCTTCTACGTGTTTGTTAATGTGAGACAAGTATATTTCTTTTCGTTGTTAGACGCCTAACAAAATAAACAACCAGGGATGAAATCAATGATGCTTCCCTTGAGACAAATGACTGCAAACCCCCCACAAAAACTCTTTGTTTCTAACTCCACAGGCAGAGCAGGTCAGCTTTACAGAGTTTGTTGACTTGCTTCTGATAGTGGTCTTGGCGGCCATGTGGGCTCTTCTACCAAGTGATGGGATAGCGCTGGTGGCAACGTGGTTCAAACGGAAAGTCGTGGAGGTAGAGAAATAGTTCAAATCATTTGGATTGAAGCTGCTTCACAGTGTAGATTTAGACTGTTGAGTACCAATATGAGTGGCAGCTCACTGATAATAAAAAATAAAAAAAAACAGTTATGCAGGTACCAGTCCTCCAGAGAAACATTTCTTTCGAAAAACTGCCAAAGTCAAAGACATAGCATTGGAAGACTCCAAAAGTCATAATCTCTTTTTTAATTGCTGCAACTGAAATAAGCTTGATTTAAATATACACAGTCCCTGATAGTTACAGCCTGTTCACCCCACCACCTAATTTGACCCAATCAGAACTTGGGATGGTTGTAGAGTGGTACATCAACGACTAGAAGATGAGAATTAGAACATGGGATGGCATCTGGTGGTACATCCAATACTAAAAGTTGAGAATGTTAACTGTCCAAAAAGCCAACAATGCAAACGTCTGTAATGAAGTTTTGTTTTGTGGGTACTTCATCTTATATCACGACAACTAGGATTACTGAACATCGGGCAGAAGTAAACCTCTCGACTGTAAGCCACTAACGAGACATGTTGCCATGTTGCCTTCTCTTTTTCAGCTCTTACTTGAAATGCCCTACAGTCGTAATCTCGAAGCAGAAGCTGATGAAGTTGGTCTAATCCTTGCAGCAAAGGTAAACAAGGAATGAGATTGTTTGAATTGTTAAATTATTACCCAGAGCAGCTTGGGGCATCCTCTGCCCAGACTCGTACCCATAGGCAGTCCGTCTATAACTTCGCCAGGTGCAGTGCCTTCCGCTCTAACACTGCTTCACATGTAAGACACCAACGTTCGCCAATCAGCTCCACCAGCCTTTCATTTGTGAAAAACTCTGACCACTTTATGGCCAGCACTTTATGCCCAACTTCATTCTCCTCACGAAGAGTGGTTCCTAGAACATCTGTGTGCTTTCCAGTGCTATGAAATCAGTCTCATGCTAATTGTTGCATTCAAGCCTATCCAGTGATTTTCACTCCAAAATTTAATTTTTGCCCGACAGAGCTGTTTTGACGTCCGTGAAAGCAAAGCCTTCTGGGAATCCATGGCATTACAGAGTAATGGAGGTGGTGAAGATTTAGACATTGAATGGTTGAGTACACATCCAACACACCAGAACCGAGCAGATAAACTAGACACCCTGATGCCACAAGTAAGTCAAATCTTCTCTAGGTCTGACCAAAATACATGAACCCTAACCCTCCAAAGTCATCTTCGGGATATTGTCTGATTGAGGACTGTAGGCCCAAATAACAAATGCTGATCTCTTAACCAGGCGTACCAATCTTATATACCAAACCCTAAAAAATCTTTTTCAGGAAGTTTATTTACTACACATCCAACAGCACAATTAGCGCCAGTAACAGTATTTATAGGAAACAAGAAGAAATGTTTTAGATGTTGGGAAGATAACCCTGAACGAGGAAAACCCATAGGTCGGGACTGAGAACCCAATCCACACGCAAGGCTTTGATCTGAAGTGGGATTCGAACTAGGGTCTATAGAGGTGAAAGGCAGTAAAAGAAACCACTGAGTCAATCTATGTTGTCTTGAGTGCGGAGGATTGAGGACTGCAGGCCCAAATGTCAATTGGTTCAGGCTTGGGCTCAGCCCGCCTGTTTGAAGCCCTGTATCAAGATCAAATGAATTCAAAATAACTGACGGAACCTAAGGCAGAACTCAAGCCAGAGAAGTGGTTTGAAAAAGTGCCATAGATCTTGTGTTACAACCTTTACATCAAAATGATCAATTATTTTCTCTCGTTTATGGCAGGCATTGGAGTTGAGGAAACTATGTAAATGTCCTCCTCTTCCAAAGACTGACCCGTCACTTGCTGTTCAGAAACAGAGAGAGATTCTCCAGGAGGAGCGAGAGAGGAGGAAGGAACAGCCATCGGTCATGTCAGGAATCCAAATATCATCATAACAGAATGACTCGTAAATCAATGGACAGTAGAAAGAGATTCAGTGTACAAGATCAGACCCTATACTTCATGGAGGCAATGTGACGATTTTGCCTGATATTCTGGCCAATGGTCATAATAGAAATTCAAATGCTATCGTAACTCAAACCAATAGACCGTACAAGAGTTTCAATGTGTAAGATCAGACAAGAGCCAAATTTCATAGAACTGCTTCAGCAGAAAATATTGCTTAACAGTTTGCTGCTAAGCAAAAATGAGCAGGATATCAGTCAGAGGTTGTACCTGCGACCTCAGGGTCCAGTTTCATGGCTCTGCTTACCACAAATTCTGTGCTTATCGAGCCCTGTTTAGCACATAATAATTCTATGCTACTTTTTGTGAAGGCGATTACAGAAATGAATGGTCCCTATAGGGTTAGCATCATTATATCATTTAAACAGACCCCCTTTTTTGTTTGAAAGTGAAAGAAATAGACATTTTAGTGCGCAGGCAGGAAGCACAGGCTGTGCTTTGTACAGGTTTGGTCAATCTCATTGAAATGCTAGTTTTTTTATGACTTTTAGTAGGATATATTTTAATAAGAGATAATGTTTGTTTTTAATTATAGGTTGAAGCCGAAATTAGTGGAAAAAGTACATGGGAAAGAGCTGTGTCCAGAATTAATAATAATAATAATATCAACATTTATAAAGTGCCTAATCGTGCAGGAATGCTCTAGTGCACTGAACACAGTTATTCAAAGAAAAATGCACTTGGTTAAAAGCTAAACGGTATAATTATATGGACAAATTGAAATAAAAGAAGAAACTGAATTATAACAAGTACGAAGAATACAATTCAAATTTACATCAAACCTGTAGTAGTAAGAGGATAAAATGAATTACGGGAAGAGTCAAAAGAACAATTAAATTGATCCAAGGTTTAAAAAACAGAACATAGAATTTTATCCGGTTCATCTGATGCCAACATACATCTGGTGTGCTGCAACTGCAGTTAACAGAAAAAACAAAAACACAAACAGATGGAAATTACTAGTATCAGAAAGACTTGGTACTCAGTTTTCTAATTTTCAATGGCACTTGGCAGAGCTAAGAAACGAAAAAAATGAGGAAATCGGGAAACTGGAAAATTGCATGAAACAATGCATGTTAAAGATTTTGTAAATATTTAATTTATATGACAGATTTAAGCAGGGGACTACCGATTGAAAACTTTGTGGCCCAAAAGATGAACACAATAAACAGTCTTTAGACAATGTTTGAAATCCCTAAACAATTTATTCGTACACTTTATGTGTAGTTCAGTTTATAAATTCATGTTGAAATTCAGAAAATTGCAGTTCAATTTCTAAAAATTTATTTTTTATGAAATTCACATTTTTAAAACAGTAACAAATGTACATTGTAAAATACCAGAGGAATGTGGTTACATTATGGAATAATAAAAAAAAAAGACAATTCAGTTAAAATTTCAGAAAACTGTAATATTCTTTTGACATAACATTATACAAAATGCAACCCAAATAATATTTTTAATTGATGAAATAATTGCATCGGAGATAAAGAATATTGTGATTTTACCCATATACCCGCAGACCGATATATTGCAAGCATTCTTCACTATTCCAGTCCTGGGCTAGAGTACAGGTTTGAATCCCTCCTGAGTAGCCAGGGCTCGAAATTAATACTGAACCACAGGCCCAAGGCCGATGATTTTGGCATTGGGCCAGTAAACTCATGACCGGACAAGTCTAGCGGTCTTGTGTTTTTTTTCAATAGCATAAAAGTACTTCACTGTGAAATATCTTTCAATTCTGTTGAGTACTGAAGTGTACACACCCGTAGTACAAATGAGAGAAATCGTGCCTTAGTGCTTGTTCAAATCAAAGCAGTTTAAATTTGTAGGTTTTTATTCTTCTCATTTTCATTTCTGGTCCTGTAAAAAGAGCTTTGGTCAAGCAAACATTTTGAGCTAGAAGCCCTGTGATCTTGTGGATTTTCCCCTCCAATTTCAAGCCCTGGCTGTCTGTGGGGTGTTTTTTTCTATAGAACACGAAAGCACACATCCGCATGAGGGTAAATTCAAAATTATAATATTCCAAATAAAGTTATTAATATGGCAAGTCATGAACTACAAAGGGCTGAATCCAGCCCCTTTGTTTACAATGTACTTTTAAAAAAAAATTTGAAGTTGCAGCATTTTGTTCTTCACAGTAAAATTTGATTCAATAATAGTAGTGGATTAAAGGCTGTGTCGGATTTAGTGGCTGCAGCTGCAGCTTGGTCGTCATGTGAACAAGCATTGAAGCATAGGAGGTCCTTAGCAATACCCTTAGCAATAAACCAAATAAACTGCTGTTTAAGGTTAAAAAAGAAGACAGAAAGTTAACCCAAATATGTCTGATTTGTCACAATACACAAACACTGTTCCTGCCAAAGTCCATGCAGCACCTATTAATGCATTGCAATAAAAATTAACTATTTTCTGCCTCATTCTCCTTAATGTGATGTATATAGTTTCCCGTCTAACATCACAAGTAGTGAGAGCACAAGCAAAGACACTAACGTCTTGTTCACCTTTGGGTTTCCCCTTAGTTAGGTGGAAACAGCGTTTATGTGTTCTACAGGAAATCCCATAGTTAGGCAGAAATGGGTTAAAAGTCTCTTGCAGTAGTAGTACCAAGGAAATATTGCTTACCAATTATGGTGGCTCTGACACCGTACCATAGCTCTTTGAATCAATAAGAAACCAGAGAGAACTGTGACTAGAAGCAAGTTAGTACACCATCATTTTTTATCTCTCTCAATTTTCTTCAAGAAATTTCTCATGGTGTTTTTGCAAATCTCACGAGATTGTATTATGCAAAGTTCAAAATTCTACTTCATACAAAAACCATCTTTAGTCTAAATTTGAACTCCGTAAAAACTAATTTGAAAACATGCCGTGCACAAAATGGTGAACCAGAATAGATTGATTTGCAGAAAGCCATTTTACTCGAAGGGAGCCCTCTTGTGACATGAAAGTGCATATGCATTCATAAGGAAAATTGAACGGGGGGAATTTTCATCTTGCTCTTTTTTCTTGTAGGCCTACTACTAAAGAAATTGTCACAAACCAGTCACCAACCAGGTAGAGTTTTGGTCGGTCATGTGTATTATGTCTAAGAGATTATTTTCTATGCTTCGCAAACAGTTTGCTTAAAACTTTTCAATGTTGGGTACAGAGCCTAATTTCATGGAGTGAAAAGCAGCGCTTACCGAAGCAGAAAAATCTGCACTTAACGTAAATGTGTATGTCACAGGTGTAGCAAAGAGTTTTTGCTTAAGTCCATGTGTACTTCGAAGTACTACGCACTCTTAGTTTACACGCCTAGCACAGACATTTTGTGCTTACCCTGTAAGAAAAGTGAAGTGCCAATAAGCTCAGAATTCCGCCGCAAACTGGACCATGAATTTCGGCACAGAGGGACTCAGGTAAAAAAACAACTAACAAAACGTGAAGGATGACATAATGCGGTTTTATTTCCTTCGATGTTTTCTTGCTCGGTGGAGCCCTCCTAAGCCGGGGTGTAGGAGTCTCATCGTTTCAGGTGGAAGACTGGTAATTGGAACAGCCCTCTGTGCCTCCCTCTGGACTTCACGCTCACTCACCCAAGAGTCTGGAAGGCTGTAACGGCACAGAACAAATGGTAAGAATTAGAACCACTTTGAATATTTTCAGGACTAAAAAGTACTGAAAAACCTGGATTTTTCAAATCAGGGTGGGGGGGGGGGGTCCAGTCTATCACAATGTCACTAAAAAAAAAACTGTTTTATTAAAAACATTTTCTTAATCTTTATCCTCATTACTACTTACATATTCTCTGGAGTCCAGTGAAGTAGAACTCGGACTTGATCATTCTGATCAACTCTTTTCCCAACAACCTGAAGTAAACAGCAAATATCAACCCAACAAATTCATGAATTGAATTATTGAATCTCAACTTTTAAACAGACTACACAGATCTTGTAATGAACGTCGTAAACAACTGTTAATTTCAACTCGTTCTTGTACTTCACACCAACTATGTACGGCAATTAACATCATATACACTGTATAAGATACACATACATTTTGCAAACCGGCCACAAATGAGTCACCCATGTCAAGCTATGTTCAACTTTTCTCATACGTTACCACGAACCTCCCTTTTTGAATATATCTCCTCCACATCCCAATTGATGTCAGTAGATCTTATGCATGACAACATCACGCCGTCACCTTTGAGGTGAAACGATAATGAGACAATAGAAAACGCACATCTGTGTAAGCGCGGCGCGCAGGATGGGCCAATGAGCAGTCTTCTTTTGACCTCTACTCGAGGGCGCCCTACTCAAATGATGTCATGTGCATAAGGTCTATTTATGAGAGTTTTCACCTTTTATGATATTACTTTTTTCACTTAAGTTCTACTATGGATTGTCCCTAATCACAATTTGTTAATGAATTAATACATTTGCAGTACATGGATTTATGAACTCTCACCCAGTTACTGCTCGTGCACACCCTCCCTCCATATCATATCTGTGGAGAGGGCGTGCGCTTGCAGTAACTGGCTGAGAATTCATACTCCCATGTATAGCTACAGGCCTGCTTTGATCATGACGACACAGCCCCTTTAACAAAAAGTCAAAATCTGTCATGACCAAAACCCAAAATCTTACCTGACTGTGGAAGAGAATATTCCGCCCCTGTCCGGCAGTATCAATCTGAGTAGATGAATTGATAGCCACGAGCTGATGGTGAAGTCTGTCCATGGTACACGTGTCAAAAAAATCATCCGTTTTGGCTGAATGTTTGGAGCAAATAAATAAATAAATAAATAAATATATAAACAAAAATTAAACAAATTGAGTTCAACTATTCAAGAATACATGGAGGGAGGGGGTTAGTCAAGAGATCTTGGCATTCGGGCCGACTCCCCCCCCCCCCCCCCCAAACCCCCTACATTACACCACTGACTCCAAACATACTTAAAGAGGTAGGCATGATATGGGCCCTCGGAAAAAAGTATGACAATTTAGTGCAAGGGCTGGAAGTGCATGTACATGTGGTGTGGCTTTTATAAAACTTTTCATGCTAGTTAATTAATAATCATTTTGCTGACCTTTCTGAAGGCAAAACAAATTTGGATATTACACTTTTTTAGGAAGAACATCATGCCTAACGAGGGCGCATTACCCAACCATTGCAGAGACACCCAGGCATGGGAATGTCTCTTCTCTTTCACGAGAAGTGACCTGGGTGACTGATGCGCATCACACAAAGAACGTGACCTACAGTTTTACGTCCCATCCGAAATACAAGGGCTTGATGTTACGGAGCCCTGTCATGTATCCCAGACAAGCCACCAACCATGACAATACACGAAACAGTCTATCATCAAATCACTGACAACAGTCAGTGGTGCTTTGGCAGCTATGCCACTAGCTTGTGGCCGGTCATGGCCGAGCGGTTAAGAGCACTGCACTCAGTCTATGGTGTTTCTGATCAGCTGAGTGTGGGTTCGAGTCCTGGTCTTGGACATTTGTGTCCTAGATCAAGATACTTAACTGCTTTGTCCTTCGGATGGGACATTAAGCCGTAGGTCCTGTGTACTAGGACTGGTAGAGCACATTAAAGAACCCAGTACACTTTTCGTGGGAGAGTAGGGGTTAACCCCAGTGTTTCTGGTTCACATAGCATCCTTGTTCACAGGTTTTGACAGGTTCGTGAGCTACAGTGATTAAATTCACTTATGAGGCATCCTTGATTTCATTACCAGAAATATACAATGATAATAATAAAAAATAATATAGCTCTATCCATTTAGCTAATTCTCTTATAAAGTTACCATCTTCATACCTTGTGAGAATCTTCTCTTGAACTTCAATCTTTTCTTCTTCATCATCCTACCGGGGCTGTCTTCCTTACTCCTGGGTGTCTTCTGTACAGCTTGTTCACTCAGATGAGTTTGTACGTGACGGAGCTGCCCACTCTCTGTTGGGAAACTCATTAGGCATCCAGCCAAGAGGCAACGAAAGGGTTTATCCCCACAGTGGGGTAGGACATGCTTGAAGAGCCAGGAACGAGAGCTGGAAGGCGTGTTGAAACACTTACAGCCATCCCACAGACAGACGTACTTCTTAACGCCCTTGTCCACCTTGAGAGAAGCAAGAAAACAGAGGGGAAAATTTACCAATTCATCTGAGAGAAAATCCAACTCAGTGACTTCTCGAAATCATTGAGACTACAATTGATACTAAGTCAGCCATCTTATTTATCTCCTAATGTTCACTGTAATCAAAATGAGGCCGGAAGGAAACTTGGCTGTCTTTCCCTTTGTATACGGATAACACATAATTTTTATTCACAGTTTCAGAGCTTGTTCCATCTGAGATTGGAACAAAACAGATTTGTCTTGTGAAACAACAAGACAAGAAATAGAAAAACAAACCAAAACTGCATACTGTAAGATTAATACTGCTCTTGTAGGGGACTTATTGGAGCAAATGTGGAATACATTCTCCCCTGGACTCCAACATAACCACCTGGGCCCAATTTCATGGCTCTGCTTACCGCTGAATTCTGCGCTTACGATCACTATTCTCTGCTTACTGTGCAAGCACTGAATCTCTGTGCTAGCTGTGTAAGCGAAGAATGCCTAGTAACGTGGAGTACGCACGCGCACAAGCAAAAACTCTCTGCTAACCCGTGAAATACGCTTGACATAAGCAAAGAATTCCCTGCTTCCGTAAGCGCCGATTCTATGCTTAACGGTAAGCAGAGCCATGAAATTGGGCCCTGTATGTACACACTGGCATTGACATATCACCAGGGCCCAATCGCCTAAGCAGAAAATATTGCTTAACAATTTTATGCTTAGCAGAAATGAACAGGATACCAGTCACAAATTGTGACATGATGAGTTTGGCTGGTAACCTTTTTTCTGTTAAACAAAGTAACTTTTTGGGTTAAGCAGCTCTATGAAATTGGGCTTTGGTGGCATCACCAAACGTCATCACCATAATGAAACTTGGATGAGCCATTTTGAGAGTCAGATTCCCAATGTGAGACTAGGTTTAGTGGGCACTCTGTGTAAAGCGTGATATTAGGTCCTCGGGAAAAGTGTAGGACAGATTTTTGTGAGTACATGGGTTACCCTGTACACATGGTGTAGGCTTCAATAGACTTTTCAGGCTATTTGATCACAGTTTTTCTGATTTTTCTAAAACCAAAACAACCAAATAAATAAATAAAATCAGACTTTTGTAGGAAGAATATCATGCCAGTTACACAATCATCATACAATTGCACTCTATAAAAGGGCAGTCAGAGAACAGACAGAAGCCATGTGTGACACCAGTGCAAGGGATCAATAGTTAGTGTGAGGCTCGTCAACTGTGCCTACCAGAGCTGCAGGGTACTCTAGGAGAAAAGCAAAGTACACGTTAAATTTACTGTACCTGTTTCTGGGCATGCTCAATCCTGACGTGGTCGGCCAGGTCAGCACTCGTCTCTAGTTGTATATTGCATGACTCCCAGCGGCAAATGTAAGTGACCATCTTTTTTTGCGATGTTGGCGTTGTGCAGCCGGATCCACTTGGTTGAATAGAGGTCAGTGAAGAGTCACTGCCGCTATTACTACGAGGCATGTTGAACAGCCCTAGTGAATAAAGACTGGTCATTAGTTTACATTGGGTCCAACCGTTAAGCTATAAATTTCACAAAGGTAACTGTGATGACTGCTTGGTAGACTAGATCTAACTAAGAACCACAACAGACCATGGTCAAATTTGGCAATGCGCTACAAGAAAATCCTTGGGTCTATCAGTCTTGTCAGTAATGTCTGCTGTGATAGTTCATCACAGTCATTTGATTACTTAGCAATCTGGGCGAGGATTTTTCTTACTTTTTTACACTTTGTTTTCATTTTGGAATGTTTAAATTGGGTTTCTAGTGCCAATTACATGTAAACGTGACAAGGTTTTGCTTTTTTGTGTGTAATAGTAAAAAATCTGAATCTGAATTTGAAGTTTAGTTGGTAAAGTATCCTAATGGAAACATGACACCCCAAAAATTGACGGTGCAAAACATGTTTACTAAGAAAAAAGTCCAAAACTGTATTTGCTTAATTTGAACACATGGTCTGTCGTAGCTATTTTTACAAAAAAATGTTTAGGCCTAAGAAAGATAAAAACTAAGACTAGACGTGACAAAGACTAAAGCCCGGTTCACACTTCCTGCGAATGCAAATTATGCGAAGCAAATTTGACGTCACAAATTGGCCATGAACAATTCCCAAGAGTTTAGCTGTGCTCAACTCTTGTGAAACATTTGCAGCGAAAACAGAGTTGTGAAGTCAAATTCGATTTGCATGCATTCGCAGGATGAACCAGGCTTTAGAGTAAGTTATTGGTGTCAGGACACTTCGTACCTTTGCCACTTCGTACCCTGGACACTTCGTACCTTTTCAAGGTGCGAAGTGACTTTGGACACTTCGTACCTTGGACACTTCGTACCTTCTCACAAGACACTTCGTACCTTCTCACGAGACACTTCGTACCCTCAGGATTCAATATCATTTTTACGTGCAGAGATAATGAGATGTAAGAAACAAACAAATTGAGTTTACAAAATACGAACAAAACAAATGTATTTTAAATAAAAGTATTCACATTTCACAATAAAAACAATTTCACAATTAAACAAAATGACAATTCATTATGTATTTTTTTAAATGGATAGTATCCAATAGCATATTTACATGCCGAGAGAATGAACCAAATTAAATACAAAAACAACCAGTACACTTTTACATCAATTTCATAAAAAGCTAAAGCTGGAAAGTATTCCATATCAAATTTGCGTGCCGAGATAATGATACATACAAACACAAAAATTACAAAATATACGGGGTAGAAAATATTGCGTGCCGAGATAATGGTACATAAGAACAAAAATATACAAAATACGGACAAAATAAAGGTATTTTAAAGATATTTTTAGTTAGATAATATAAGTAATGACATTTCACATTCAAATAATTAAACAAAATGACAATTCATTAAGTATTATTTTGTATCTCAACGAAAATTATATCCTTATTAAGGAATTACACATTTTACTGAAGGTACGAAGTGACTCGGCTGAAGGTACGGAGTGACTCAGCTGATGGTCACTTCGTACCCCGCCCGCGGTACGAAGTGACCAATTTGGTTACGGTACGAAGTGTCCCCAAGGTACGAAGTGTCCAGGGTACGAAGTGGCAAAGGTACGAAGTGTCCGACATCCAAGTTATTTAGTAATTTAATTACTAATTATTATTATTATTATTTATTCGGCCATTTCTCAAAAAAACAGTCATACAAATTTCAATATACAAGTTTGCCCATATCAAGTTGGCAAGGATTAACATAAGTGTACTCAAACAATGCGACTCCAAAGTCTGCTAATCTGGTTAGATGTCTAAATATTACCAAGTACACGTAACAATTATTACAAAGTACTAGAGGTAGAACAATGAGGCGCTGTGAATGGGGGTGATGCTATCAGTCCTCTCCACTAACTCAGTATGCCTAACTCAGAACTGCGAAGCATACATTTTAACAACCTGATCATAAAATATAACTAAGTAATATTTAATAATAATAATATCATTTAATTTATTGCAACTATTCTACTATACTAAGAAATGAATTACTAACTAAACAAGGACACAAGGTGAACATGGTGAAGTTTGAACTTCTTTTAACTGATGTGAATGAGGAGACCGATATGACCGAAGGGTTAACAACTTCGTAAAATGGTCAAATGGTGATGTATGGAGTGGAGGATTCTGGTCCTTATGTCATTTTGCCCTTCATTTTCAGTTCAGATCAAATCAATGATGATCTACACAAATGCTAACGACAGTGAGTAACGTTATTACGAGTCGATCGATGGGCTCGACTTCTCGACCGACTAAGACTAAGAGACTTTCCCAAACTGTTCTGCCGTAAAAACAATCCCAAATTCAATTACATTCAACATACAAATGACATCAAAATAAATAAAGCAATATTTGACAGAATAATTGCCTACTTTTGGTCACTTTCTTCCACCAAAAAGATCTCCTTCCTTTACTCTGTGTAGTGGTCTTTGTCCGGCTGAAACATCAAACAGCCGTTCGTAGCGAGACGCTTCTATGTTGCGCCCTCTCTAGTCGGACACGAACAGCCTTTTCGAAACCATGGTTTTGCTGCTTGGCGGCTCCGTCATTGGTATTGAACTTTCGGTACAGGACTTCAACAAGGCGGACGGTTTCATTTGATGGTCTTAATCCACTAGTTTCCAAGACACCAGCATCATTGACAATCGATCATTTAGACAAGTCCCTTCTCCAATCCTTATTCTTGCTAGTGTAAGGCTCATTTCCTGGCACTAAATTCACCATTCCCCCTATCCCCTGTAATCATAACATGTCAACAGTGGTCCATTTCACTTCAAAAGCTCACTCCTATTTCTTGTAAAACACACCACACATTCCTAGGCTATGACCTCAAGGTCCCCCAGTACACTGACCATTACTCCCCTGCTGACCATTACCTCATCCAAACTTATTCTAGGAAATGATGTCACTGATCTTATATATTTTCTCTGTGACATCATTGCTAAATCTAGATCTACCCCACCTCCAGAAACCCTATACATGTATATAAGATCCCCCAAATTCTCCTTCCAAAGTGTTCATATTCGGACTCTCATTCCTGAGTGCTCCGACTTGCTCCATACACCAGAGACTTGCCTCTCATATCTACAAGCTAGATTTGTTGTACATGTGTGCTTGCAATCGTTATATCAGTCAAATAAATTATAAACATAAGTTTGGCCTAAATGTTTGTTTCTTGTACAATCATTTATATTGTTCATCGATGTCTACACTCGCCCTCTGCTCCGGCACACGGCCCACGCTCACCTGAACAGTTATATAGTTAACCAGGAAAGTTGAGGAAGACATTAATTCCCTCACTATATTTCTTGCATTACACTAGAAAAATTTGGGTCAGTAGAAAGCAAAAAGGCATGACCCGTCACATCGAGACTTAAACAAACACAAAAAGAGGGCTAGTAGCTGAAAACAATGTATAATAAATAAAACAAGGAACAATACACCATGCCCAATATTGGTCGGAGGGTTCCCCCCAAAAAAATTTCCCATACTGTAACCGCTTTAGCACAGTCATTTCCTTGTGTACAGAATCCTCCCTAAAAACCTCTGAAGAATTGTTCAGATTTCCAAAGCTCAATGGATACACAATGCCACATATTGAGCACCAAATGAAGAGCAAACACAACTATTGAATTCCACGCGGAGTCTAATGACCATAGGTCTTTCATACAAACAAATGAAACATCTGTTTAATCCATAAAATGTAAAAAAGTATGTTTCATAACCCCAAGCATCCTGTTGGCTTGGTGACTGCTCTATATTCAAACACATCTATGTTAAAAAACTAAAAAACCTGTGATTTATTCACTGGGGTTAGGTTTAGATTAGAATTAGAAACTGACACGGCACTAAGGTTAACAGAACATAGGGGTAATACTAAAAAAGACTAAAAAAATAGCTGTGTTAGTCTGATAGATAAAACATAGGAGTGTAACCGCTGGCTTTAGCTACAGAAAAACCTGTATGGTCCCCAAAGGATCTAGTTTAATTATAGCTATACATCAATGGCTTGGCTGGATTCAGAGGAATACTGATGCTCTAGTTTCCCATGAGCACAAGATCCAGCCTGTGAAATTAATTTATTGTCATCACATTTTAGTTGCCAGCTTATAAAAAGGAAACATCAAAACGATATCTTTCAGGGATTGTTATCATGACTGCCTCTTTGTGTGTCGTTGATAAAGGCCCAGCCTGAAAGCTAAACTGGACCTGAATATATGGACAAGGTCAAGATTTACGGTTTGTCCAATACGATTTATGCTTTCAAAGGGTGAATGGAAAAAGAAGAGAAGTGACTTGGTCTTAGTAGCCCTTACAACCTTCCAGGGTTGTGGCTATTAAAGACCATGTCGCAGGCAGCCTCTCTTTTATTCCCTTTGTAAAACCATAGCCAGGTTGTGCTTCTAACCTACTACATGCTTGGGGGGTTTTCACGGGAGTAAAGAAGTCCTAAATTAATGTGAAAGAACTTGGCAACAAATCTACAAGGGTTTGTCCAAGCAAGAAGAGTCATAGATGCTTCTGGTGATGCCCACAAATATTTACAAATATCAATGGTTCTTTTCAAAATCAACACTGTAAACACTTTGTTTCCATGATGATGACAACCACAAAGCCCGACTTTGAACTTTGTCTAGTTCTCAGTCTTCTAATATTTAGATGTATTCAAACACGCCTTGAACAAAGACTTTTCTGTCAAAAAGTGGAACCTTAAGAAGTTTCTTTCCCTCAAACTCATAAACTCTCCCGAGAAAGTCTGAAACGCAATTTACAACTGGTAGCCCTGCTGTTCTAAGAGCGATCTGACAGAATGTATTGTCAGATAAACCACAAGGGAGACTGACTGGGTAAAATTTTAATAACTTGGGGTTGAACAAAGAAAAAACGCTACTAGAGCGGGACTTAAACATCTGATTTAATGGCCAGCAAGTTAATACAGAGGTTGAAGGTTCAAGTCCCGGCTCAAGTAAATATTTCTTTGTTCAACCTAAAAAGACTTTATATTGTATACACAATAGGTGTACAAGAGAAGAAGAGAAAAACAAAAACAAAACAATGTGCTGATTTACATCCAAAAAATGTCTTCGTAAGAGAATACAACCTTCAGATAGGTTCTGATACATTTTCATTCCATTTTAAACATCGTATTGATATGCATATCTTTGCTACCTATGTTTTACACAATCGAAAACCCTGAGTATAAATGAAAATTCATCTAACATTATTTTAAAATACTTATTAACTGCAGACAACTTCCTATGTTCTATGTTTCATCCAGGTAAACTGATAAAATATATCTGAATATATATATATAATTTTAGTAGGGGAGATGGCCTTAGCTTTCAATCCAATCCGGACCTTCGTCAGAGGCAACGAATATATGAATATATATATATATATATGTAACTCAAAAACAAAATATTACTTTAAACATTTTAGGCTGTTACTCTGAATCAAGTTCTTGAACGCGAGGTTGGGGTGTGGCGCTTGGCTTCCGTCCCCTGCCTCAGTTTATTTAAAGGTACGGTCATAGATTGCTTTTGTCAGAGTAATGATGCTTTACCATGTTCATAGATGAATCTATTAAGAAAGATACAATAAAAGTCACATGTGAAAGTTTCAGCTGAATGCAGTACCTCCTTGCTGAGAAAACAGCAAAAAAACTGTCACGTTATTTTCACAAGAAAATCAGATCCGGCATTTTTTTTAGAGCGGTGACAGAGGGTACCAAACTGCATCTGTAGCGGCAGCATTCGCGAACGGACACCAACCCCTCAGAAATCTAAGAACACTATTCATGCATGAATCATTTCTCAGATTCAAATATTTTTGGGTGAAAAATTTTCCAAAACATATGAAGGGAATCCTTCATATTGGGAAGCTCAAAACAGTTTATACTTTCAACAGCTGCAGTGCTTCTCGCCAAGTAAGTTTTTATGGTCTTTAATATTTGGAGTATTTGCCAATCTATGACTCTACCTTTGAGAGACGGAAACTAATGGGGAAGAGAGAGGGGAAATAAAAGTGTAGTAGACTGAGGTGGGGGGGGATGCTAGAAAGGAAGGGGACCAGGGGTGACCTAACCCCAGAACACGTTACAAAAGTCCCCCAGAACACATCTAGACCTCCAGACATAGTCCTAAGAACCAGCTCGGGTCTCGGCAAGGATGGCCAGTAGCTCCATGGTTAAACAATCTCAACCATTTAGGTTCTCATAGATGGCGGTTTCTGTTGAGCTGTTTATGTAAGCTTGGACCACATCGTAGCACATGGCATAATGCTCCTAGCAAAGAAAGAAGGATTGCTATTATTTGGTTATTTATTTCGGTAATTGGTATTAGATCATGGAAAAATGATCATTTCACCAGAGACTAGCACTTGACTTGAGACTAGCAATTGACCAGATACAAGCCTTTGTCCAGAGACTTACATTTCTCCATAGACCAGCATTTGTCCAAAGACTAGCATTTGAACAGAGACTAGCAATTGAACATACTAGCAACTGACCACAGACTAGAATTTGACCAGAGACCAGCATCTGACCAGAGACTAACAGTTGAACAGAGACTAGTATTGTGACCAGGGACTAGCATTTGACAAGCGTCTAGCAATTGACCAGAGACAAGTATTTTACCAGAGGACTGGTGCAGTAGCTTTCTAACTAGTCTTGTTTCAACTCACCACAGAGTGGAACATGTTGTTGTTGATCATACGAAATCGAAGAGCCTCTTGGAGTACATTGACCACCTTTTCTTGGTTGAACTTATCCATGAGAGTCATCAATGTACAGAAGGCAGCAGAACGTCCCAGGCCATCACTTGTCAATCAAGAAATATAAACTGTGTTAACCAACCGTAACGATAGAACATTTAACAAATGTATAGATTTAAAACAGTTTGAATCAACGTTGGATGCATAACGTTATATTTACATGCAGTGGATGACGACAGGGCCTTCATCAGTTTTTTTCCACTGTTCAGTGAGTTGGATGAGAGACAGCAAGCCTTCAAATGATCTCGGGACATCTTCATCACTTGGCCAGTCTAGGTATTGGAATTGACAGACGATCCGTGGAGGGTCAAGCTGAAAAAAAGATAAAAACATTGTTTTCGCGAGTGGTGAAAGTGTTTTCTACCAACGTTTATCCCTAATTGGCAGCATTATAATGATTTCATGTGGGGGGGGGGGGCAGGGTACAAACTTCTGTTTCATAATATTTTATTGATTTAATGATCATATCATTAGGGGTGGGGCAAGGGTTCTGAGGGGGGAACCTTCTACCCCCTGCCTCTGATTACGCAACTGCTTATTGGCATGTCAAAAAAAAAGGATTAATCTCAAACCATTTCTGGTTTTATTTCCTTTTTACCTTGGAGTTTTTCTTCCTCAGAGTGAAGGAGTTACCGATGACTCCGGTATATTCCTTGGTCTCTAGGAGCTCAACGACCAGGGGACCGACCTCCATAGGTCCAGCCTCCGGCCAGTACTGGACCATGGTCTAATAGAACAACCAAAATGAAGCAAATACATTATTAACAATGAATGGGCTGCATTTTGTTGTTGTTGAACGTTTTACTCAAATGTTTAACTACATCATCTCTTAATGAGAACAATTCGCTTGAATGAAGGTCATTGACGAGTATAAAACTGAAAATGAGATTCAACAGGGTTAGCATCAGTTGTTCATTATGGTAGTTATCATAGACTCAAGTTGATTAGATATTTACATATGTAGGCCTACTCACTAGCAGGCCTGGAATAGCATGGAGGCCACAATGCCCGTGACCTTGGTGCCCCTTCAAAAGTGTTCCCATAGACTTTAAGATTTTTCCAAGGAAAGCTAGCACCCTTGGCAAAATCAAAATGGCCTTGAACTCTCAAAGATGAAATTCCAGGCCTGCATTCAAACTAGCATTTTAACTTAAATATTCATGTTATAGAATCAAAAACAAACATAACGTACAGAATCATAACATTTCATAATTCTACAATCTGTAAGTGCAATGAAATTACGCCACATAACAACCTCCCCCCTGCACATTACCGGATTGACCAATTGACAGATTGATTGATTGATTGACTGATTGATTGATTGATTGATTGATTGATTGATTGATCAATCTTTAGACACAAAATGAATAAAAGTTGGTCAGAGGCTGTTGAGGAAATACATCGGTATAAGAACCATCACTGAAAGATGGCTCCATCCAGATCAAAAATAAAAACATATTAAAGTAAATTCTTCAAATGAATTTGCAAAGACAACATTTTTTAAAATTGCACAAGCGTATTCACACTTTAAAACACAAACAAATAATGTATAGAAACATTATACAGTGCAGTGGTCGACTTGTATCATTCAGCCCAACCCCCAACCCTAAAAAAGTAAAAGTTTAACATCTGTTAACATCTACCATTGCAACAATACAAAACAGCTCTTCCTGCCTGTGGTGTGGATGAGCGGTAAGGACCACCAGACTCAAGCTCTGTTGTTTCTGATCAGCAGAGTGTGGGTTCCAGTCCCGATCGTGGCACTTATGTACTTGAGCAAGATACTTCACCATAAATGCTTTGTCCTTTGAATGGGACATTAAGCCATAGGTCCCGGGTACTAGAGTTGGTAGTGCAAGAACCCAAAACACTTTTATCGTAGAAGAGAAGGGGTTAACCCTGGTGTTTCTGGTTCATATAGCAAGCGCCCTTGATTACAGGTTTCCTCAAGCTTGCAAGCTACAGTGATTATAAGTTCACTTATGATAAGGCAACCTTGGTTTCCTTTATCAGAAGAATATAATAATAGCAATATGGTTTGTAATATAAAAAGAACATTCTACCAGAAATCAAATCAAACCAAATCACAGTAAAAGTATTGCCACTTCCCCCACCCGTCTCACCTCATCGTTTTGATCAAACTGGTTGAGCATGACAATGCAGGTGGATTTGTGGTCATACACCAGACGCCAGATGTCACCTTTGGTGCTCGGTGTGGGCATCTGTGTAGCGATGTACCTGTTTTTCTTACGGTAACCCTGTCAGACAACAATCAAGGCACTTAAAAATGAAACGAGAAAAAATAGCGTCCTCCAAAACACCAATGCTTAGAAAAAATTTCTGGAGATTTTGTCAGAGAAAACGGAAAATACACAATTACTCCTGCATGCTTATGATATGGAGTATTGTGCTTACGGGTTTGCCGGTTTTTCAATTTATACAAAATACAATATTTGACAGTCCACTTTTCTATTTAAAAAAGTCTTAAATATTATTGAAACATAGTTACCAACCGGTAGATATGTCCCGTTGATATAGTTGGTATCCTCTTCACTGGTAATCGTCATCAGGTATGGTCTGCATCGATCAGCTATAAATCAATATGACACAATGCATTATCTTTAAACAACACCTGATGTATGAGGAATCCATGGCAATTACAGGAACTGATAACTGCATCAACATTTCTTTAAAAGTTTTCATTAAAAATAACTATTTAAATATTCAAATTATCTCATTAGCGTGTTCGGATTAAGTAACTTCCTCTTACTCATCATAAACGACTAACAATCAAGTACATTTAACACAGGAATGTTAACAACAAGTCCTTTACTCACTTGGTATGAAATCCGGGAACCGATTTTTAGATACATTCTCGGGTAGCTTTCCAGAGCTGTTGGGTTTGGGCGAACTTTCTGCAACCAGCTTTCTTAAGGTCTGTTTATGACAATGTTTTCAGAGACGGCTTTGTTATAGCAAAATGTTTTTTTGTTTTGATTAATATTTGCAAATTCAAAGTGTAAATCACAAATAGCAAATAAGCTGCACCAACAACTATTTTTAGTGCAACGAATTTCAACACATATATAAATAACGAGAAATACCTCAAATTGTTGTTCCATTCCGTTCTTCTTCAGAGCGGTCAATTTACGACGGTACTCTGTGACATGGTACGTGGTATCAGCACTCAGGTAGGCCTCGAGAATGGCGTCATAAAGGAACTTATATTGCTCCTAAAATATAAAAAAAAATTACAGGAAAAATGTCATAAAAAAGAAATTTAAATCTGACAGCGTAGTTGTTTTCAAGACTTCTCATTGAATGCAAAACTATTCGTAAGAAGTAATGTTTGAAGCTTGGCATGGTGTGGATGACATCGCGATAGCTATAATTTGTACATTGCAGGTACAACCGTGTAAAATCTCTTTTAGGAGAAGTATTGGTTCTGAGAAAAACAGTTGTGGTCTCCAGATTCCAAACAGTATACTCTGCTCATCTTCAGGAGATAGAGGAAAGTTCTCCTGAAGACGAGCAGAGTATACTGTTCCAAACGTCGACACCGCTACGCATCTACTCAGAACCAACACTTCTCCCCGAAGAGATTCGACATGTTTGTAATAATAATAATAATAATAATAACTAGTTCTTATATAGCGCATTTCACAATAACGTCTCAATGCGCTTTACATTAGTGCCCTGGTCATTGGGCCAGTAACATTCCTGTAATCTTTCTCAGCTCCCTGTGGAGTATACAGCCCGGGCTGCCGTGGCACTCCAAAAGCTTTTTCAAAAACAATATCAACCTCTACCCTCGCAGGTACCCATTTATACCCCTGGGTGAAGAGAAGCAATTATAGTAAAGTATCTTGCTCAAAGACACAAGTGTCATGACCGGGATTCGAACCCACACCCTGATGACTTAACCATCGAAACTTGAATTCGATGCTCTAAACCACTCGGCCACATGACACCCCACAAGTTTACTATTTACAGTTCCCCATATTAACACTTTGACTGCTGCAATCTTTTACACCGCCCCTCCCAAGATCCAACGGCTGAAACCATCGAAAAAAACTCCATTGTGTCCCCTAATGCCTGTCAATACCTTTTACACAGAAAAAGTGTTTAAATTCTTGACCTACAGAGCAGCACAACCTTGTACTACCAGCCCGAGAAATCTCCGGCACATCAGCATCTACTATGGGGTAAAGTCTACTCCAAAAACTCTCAGGATTAGCAATCAAAGTGTTAAAAAGAACACTGTCAAGTGTACTTTTTCACTCTTGACTTACCACTGTTTGAACTGACTTGATGCGTCTATGTCGCATCTGATTGATGAAGCCAAGAACATCAACCTGCCCCTCTTGTTCCATCTGTTCCAACATGGCGTCCAGAGTGATGTAGGTTCCCGTACGGCCAACTCCAGCACTGATTAATAATTACATTTCATCAAAAATTTGAAAGACCATTTTGCAGTTTAAATTAAACGTTTAATTTGAATTTTGTCTTTAGGGACGCCAATTCTTTCAGTTAAGACAGCGGCGGGGAAAGTGATACCACAGTTGTAACCCATCTATTTCGTTTCTAAATTATACATATCAAATTGTGAATGATTTGAAAAAATCATAATGTGAGTCTACATGTATCGACAGGGAAGCACGATATTTGCTGTCTTGCGCAGAAGTTGACGCACCAACCACAGATGAACCATCTCACGATCTGATTGCTATGTACGGGGTCAGAGGTTAAAAGTTTCTTGGCCTCAACACATTGTAAACTATTGTGCTACATAAATGGGTCTGATAATTCAAAACAAATCTCTGCTTATCCTGTTGAATACCAAACAATAAACGCTTTATGATACGCCCCTTGGGGTGTGATAAGGCGCTACATAAGAACACAGTATTATTATTAAGTTGAAAGCAGTGATCTAAGACTATACGATTTGATACTACCTGCAGTGTATGACGGAGCGTCCAGTATTCTTGTGAGTGTTGACTACACGCAGGAAATTGAGCAAAGGGGTTGGATACTCCGGCGGTTTCATGTCAGGCCACGTGGTGTAGTGAAACTGCGTTACTTGGCGAGTAGTTTCTGCCCTTCCGACCTATTCCACAAGCAATAAGCTTTCTATTTATTCAAAGCTAATTTCGTGGAACAAACTTTAAGGCAAATATTGATGGATACGGTTTCCTCTTCTTGTTTAATGGCAACTTACAAATCAAACAAAAAGATAATGATGTTTGTAAACCCAGTATTACAAATTGATGCATTCAAGAAAGTAGTGAAACTAAGTTTCCCAAAAATGGAAGAGCAAACCCAGTATAATGCACCCAGGATTACAAAACATTTTGTATTTTGATTATTTTGATTCTTTGTTGCATCGAAAAAAAACCAAGATAATTATTAGGCAAAAGCCTTGCCGATTGCTAACTAGGCTGTGTTTGAATTAGCAGTTGCTGCTGTGGCAAATGACGTCTTGACCAAACCGCAGCCACGAATAGAAGAAATGACAATTTCCTTCGCTTTTTTCAGCCTGAATAATTTGTAATTGAATAAGACATCAATATTAGTTAATGCTCTTATGAAGACAGGCCAGTGAGTGCATGTGTGCCTCTGAAATGTATTGTACCCCGACCTGCTTTGTACTTACCTCGTGAATATCAAAAAGGCGTACTGTATAATCAAGAAAAACATCCTCCCTGACTGTTGTCACATGAATACCGGTGTATTCTGAAGATCCGTTACTGACCCAGTACTGAAGACACTTCATCTGACAATTGTTGAATTAACAAGAAAAAGGTGACAAATGTAAAGGGCTTTAACTTGGAGACAGATTTTGTTGGCGAGACATCTCCAATGTATGTGCTTGTGTTAAGCACTGAATGAATTGTTATGGACGGTCTGGCCGCCATAACCAACTCGCCCCAACATATTGTCAAATTCAGCAAATAACTCAACTTGAACACTTGTTCTCCTTAACTTCTACAGCTTAGGCTGCTGTAATTAAACACATAATTCATATTTACAGAAGGAACATAATTTCCCCAAAACATAAATTTGAATGTTGTATAACTCGGTGGCGCACCCGAAGAACACGACGAGTCCACGGCGCATGTACATTTTTTTCTAGGTATTATGCCACGCCCGATATATGGCAGAG
Source organism: Pisaster brevispinus (assembly GCA_023634235.1). Taxonomy (NCBI): domain Eukaryota; kingdom Metazoa; phylum Echinodermata; class Asteroidea; order Forcipulatida; family Asteriidae; genus Pisaster; species Pisaster brevispinus. The sequence continues at coordinate 16,900,712 of JAMKCF010000013.1, forward strand.
AGTGTGTCCCCCCCCCCAAATACTCCCATACTCCAACTAACTCTTTTCCTCTTGTACAGAAGTACCCTTCTAAAATACTCTAAAGAATTCCTGAGATTCCAAGCGCACAATGAAGACACAATAGAAGGAGGGGGGATGGTGACCACATCGCCCATATCAAGCACCAAATGTAGGCTTAGTATAAGTTTACATATTTACCAGGAAAATATTTTAGCCTACATACAATATCAGGTGAATACAAATCCCACGGATAGTTGAAACAAAACAGTCAATGGATATATCAAAGAAACAGGTCAGCTTGCCGAAACGTCATCACAGAATCAAGTGAAAGAACTATAGGATTGATTAATCATTTATTGTTATTCGCTTGAAAAACATGTTTATCTTGAAGTGTCTATTATAAGATGGATATTAATCTTAAGATGTTGTTTTTGTTTCCTGTTACCTTGCCGTCTTCTATCGGGTTGGTCAGCATGACGATCTTATCCACTTTCTGCTGCCAAATCATTCTCCAAATATCTTTGATTGATGTTTTATTCGGCCCTGATTGAAAATCAAATGGAATATAAATTATTTAAACAAAAAAACTGTGTATATTCTGCAAAAAAACCACAAGACTACACCCTCTCCTAATATCGAGTTTGCTAAAAAGTGTTACCTTGGCTTGCTATGTACTTGTCTTTCGCCTTGTATCCCTGCAGAAAAATAAAAGAATCAAATCAATATTTCTCACATCGTGACGAAAAAATCACATGCAAACAGAAAACAACATTGCTGTGAATTTTGTGTGTTTGTTTGCTTGTAGTTTACTTTCTACATGTCTTATCTGTCTGTTTGTTTTGTTGGGTTGTTGCTATTTTGTTGGGTATTGGGTTGCGTTTTTTGTGTGTGTACAGGGTGTTTGCTTGTTGGAGTGTTCAAATGTTTGAATTTGATCAATTTTATTATATTATTTTGTAAAATTCTTTCAGTATTTTTTATATACTTGTAGAAGACACATCATTTTTATGAAAGTTTTTGTTTAACCTTTTGTACTTCTCTTGACTATTCCTGGTTAAGTTCCAGATGTTTTTATTGTCCAAAGATTTAAGCTAAACTAAATTAAATAAAATGAGAAAATGGTACACATGAAAATTGTAAAAAGTAAGTGTGTGCTTACATCGATGTAGCATGCATTAATGTAATCGGAGTGAGGGTCATTTTCCAACGGCTCCAGCACAACACGGCAGTGGTCATCTGTGAATAATGATACAACAATGCGAGTGTCCAGTAAGACAGAATCCTTTGAATGAGGAAGGTCCCCAGAAATTCACTAACTGTTGGACGTTGCCAGCGGTGAGTGACGGGGGGAGTGTTTATCTCCCACAGAGCGGAGACAGTTTGTCTGGCTGGTGGGGAGGTAGTCTTGGTTCAAGACGCTCCTAATGTTTATTAGCTCGAAAGCTCTCCAATAGAGGGCGCTATCAACCACGAACCGCTATCACCCCGATGAAAGCGGTCTATGGTGAGAGTGCGCCCTCTTGTGGCGATGGATCATGGGAGGATATTAATAACAGGAAAGTCTTGAACCAAGACTAGTGGGGAGGGGGTGCCAAGCCGGTTATAGAGAACAGACAGCTGAACAGATTGTTCCACTTATCAGAGGAGGTAGATCTGGGTAGCTCTGTGTTGATTTGCAGATTTTGTGTACATTTGTATGCCAGGAACAAATATCACAGCCCATAAAGAAAAAAATACACAACTCTGGGAACTGACCCCCCCCCCCCCCCCCAATCTTAGATATGTGGGATGGTCCTGTCTGGGATATCCTGGATGACCAAGTCCCTCGGGGCTTTGCAAATGAAGAAAAAAACAAGAGCACACCACACTAGTGCAGTCTCCCCCTTAGAAGAGTTTTAACGCAGAAATGATGAAAGTGAAGAAATCAACGATGTTCTCTTACGAGGATCCTTATGCAAGACAGCAAGGTTCAAGAATGGAACGGTTGACTCTGGTGCAAATCCAAGACAATAAAAACAAATCTGCTATAGATTCAGCTTTACAATCTATCTGTTCTAAAATGCAAAAGGCTGATGTAGTGGTGTATTCATCCAGGAAATAATCTTTCAATATAGTCTTCAACAATCGACAGCATTTCTTAAACTAACAGGACTTTCTGGCATCCAACGATAACAAAACAAAGTCTTCTCCAAATATACGCATTTTATAACCTCATTGTAATACAAAAATGCGTTAATTTAAAGGTAAAGTTAGAGTTTCAAATTCTTGAACGTAAGACTTTGTGGGAGCGTGTTAAAGTCCACAGAACATCTCAAGACCACTATATTGTGCGGACAACCAGTCCGCTTACAAAACGTAAAAAACACAGACATGCAGATTCCTTACAAGCGATGACGTTAGCGTATCGGTTCTTAGTCTTGTTTTCTGGTTTCCTTGCCACAGTCCAGGGATGTAACTGACCATCAGGAAGAGACTGAAAAAAAGGGGCAAAAAAAAGAATAAATTTTGTTTTTTATTTAAAGATGGGGAACTAAGTTCTTGAAATAACTAATTCAATTCAATTCAATTCAATTCAATTCAATTCAAAAAACTTTAATCATCCTCAATGGGCAATTACATCAGTTGGCCAGCTCCATATAAAAACAATAACAGTTATGGCTAGAAACAGACAATATACAATTATTTAAAAATATAAAGATTATTTGACAAATGACAATAAGCAGAAATGTAAAAGTGGTTGAAACCACAGCAATTATATACATGTAATTACATATAAAAAACATTTATTAATTCATTAATAAAATACTTTTTCTACCCCTTTCCCTCTCCCCACCTTTTGACTTTGTCCAACCTCTTTTGGACCCTTCCCTCTACTTCCCTCTTCATTGTTCATCACTTGCTTTTTCGGTGTGCTATCTGCCTGTCTCTCTTTTCATCTCTCTCCACGTGACTGCTTCTGTTACAGGAGTACACCTGTTATTGGGTGCTGTGTTGTCTTTTTTTAATAGCTTTCGAGAAAGACTCTGCTAAGGTCGAAACGTCAGGCCATTTACTGTTTGTTTTTGCATTTGTACCACAGATCCTTTTGGTTGGTAAGCAGTTTGCAGCGGCTAAGTCTATTTTCTTGAGATAAGAATAAAACAAAGAGCTACAGAAGTAATTGTTACCTTGTAATCTGCATCAAAGCCTTCATCAGCTGCTGCCGATTTCTTCATCTGAATATACTTCTCAAGTTCGTCAATACGGATCGGCGGTGGATTTTTGAATGGCAACTGTTTGGTCTCTGGAGTTGGTACTGTGGGTTTGCGAGACGGTGACGGTGTACTGGAGGGTGTAGGTATCTCTATTACAGCAGGTTCAACACACATCGAAGAGGCATCTTTGTTCATTGCATGGGAAAAAAGAAACGCAACTTATTATAAGGTACCTCCATTACAGTTGGTTTAACATTCACTGATGAACGTGGGAATGTAGAATATTTAATTTTTCTAATACTGAAAGAGATACTCTGCAACAATGATGATTTTTAGTTTTGCACTTTGGTTATAAGGATTAAGGCCATTGGGTAATTCAAGTTTTCGTAACAAAAGTGATTCATAAAAAGAAATTCCCCAAAAGTCACTGTGAAAACGACATGGTGAAAGAAAACTGGCAATGTTCTTTGGCCTGCCGGTTGAAACTAAGCACTAGACACCTTGATCCATCTAGCAAACGAAATATTCAGGATGCGCTCGTATAGTTGAAAATAAAAAACAAAAAGGTTGATATGTACCTGCTACACAATTATTAGTCATGTCTAGTTGAATGTCCACCGGATGGATTCCGTCATGAGCTTCAAACGGCTGCTTTGATCCACCATCTTTCCTTTTCCTAAAAAAACCATCAAGATTAATATGGTAATAACAACAAAAAATGTGATTCAAACAATTCAATTCATGTATTGCAGATAAAAAATGAATTAAACATGTTAACCCCAAAAATAAAAAAATATAAAAAAAAAACCATCAAAAAACAAATGTAAACAGTAGAAATTTAGCCTGTGAAGTGAAAAGTTAAGATGTCTAGGAAGAAATATCAGCCCAGGATGTGAAAAGTTCAGATGACCTTGCAAAAATATTTAGCCTGTGATGTGAAAACATAAGAATAGCTGGTGCTTATTTTAGTAGTAGTGGCTTCTCATATAGTGCTAATATCCATCACTCAGTGACGCTCAAGGCGCTTCAACATTCAGTATTTTCCTGCAAGGTATTTTGGGGCTATGTTTGAAGTATGAGACCTACTCCTTTACATAGCACCATGTAATGGTTTACAAGGTGCTGTGGCAAAATATTCAGCCAATCAAACCAGGAACACCGGGCGAACCCTTTCTCTTTACGATAAGTGCACTGGGTTCTATTACGTGCGTTACACAACACACCGGACCAACGGCTTTACGTCCCATCAGAAAGGACGAAGCAATCATGGTAAAGTGTCTTGCTTAAGGACACAAGTGTCACGACCGGGACTCGAACCCACACTCTGCTGATCAGAAACACCAGAGCTTGAGTCCGGTGCTCTTATCCGCTCGGCCACGACACGCCATTTTAGCATTTGGTTTTTCAGTTTCAAAGCCTGAAAAAGAATGAGTGGGAAGTCAAAGGATTAAGAAAAAGGAAGTCAAGACATGAGACAAATGTTCATGACCTTGGAGCAGACAAAAGAGACAATTTGAAAGACTGGTGCATCAGAGACCAAGATTTGTACACTTTTTTTTTTAATGTAATGAAACTTTATCAAATTGTGGTGAAACCCAATCAACCAAGAGATTGTTTTCCACAGGTTCATGAGAACATACACAAAACAGAACACAACAGCAACAGCAACAACAACAACAACAGTGACAGCAACAGTGACAGCAACACAACAACAACAACAACAACAACAACACAAAAAAGGCCTTAAGGAGGACACAACACAAACAAGTAAACCACAGTTTAATATTAAAAGTAGGTAAACAGTTGAATCATTTTATGCAAGCTTATAATGAACAGTGATTTTGTTAGTCAATGTTGGTAGAATAAGTTGAATTGATCAAGCTACGTGAACCTGTTCCTGTATATGATCAATTTGACAGCACAATACATACAAAAGTAACAGAGAGGGATGGACAATCCAATAATATTACCGTCTGTATACTATCATGGCGACGATAACGATGATGATTATGATGACAAAGGCTAGCACACCACAAACGATTCCAGCAACTGGTGATGAGACGGGAGCTTGTACCGTAGCTACGCAAGATAAGACATGATTGTAACTTTAAATGACACTAGAGGGAAGTGGGTTATGTTCTCATCGAGCTTCCAGATGCCATGGAAAGCAAGTAATGGCAAGACAGGGTTTCTCATTACCATCACACACTAATGGTTGGATTCCAAAGCTACCAGCAGTTTCACACACTGTACATAGAATAAAGGCGTGTCGTGGCCAGGCGGTTAAGAGCACTTTACTCAAGCTCTGTTATTTTTGATCAGCAGAGTGTGGGTTCGAGTACCGGCCATGGCACTTGTGTCCTTTAACAAGATACTTTACCATAATTGCTTTGTCCTTTGGATGGGACATTAAGCCGTACGTCCCTTGTACTAGGATTGGTAGTGCACGTACAAGAACCCAGAACACTTGTATCCTGAAAGAGTAGGGGTTAATCCCTGTGTTTCTGGTTCAAATAGCAAGCATCCTTGTTAACAGGTTTCCTCAGGCTTGCGAGCTACAGTGATTAAGTTCACTTATGAGGCATCCTTGGATTCATTACCAAATAATGTATAACAATAGCAATAATAAAAGATATGAAAAGCCCCATTGAGTGGCTCTTACAGTTTATGATTGTTAAAAAGAGAAAAGAAATCATTGGTAACAGGAAATATTTCCCTTTCCTCTGTTTTCAATAAAAGCATCGTACAACCAACTGCTGACAATTTCCTTACAGCAGAGGATTCCCTGCTTGATGTTTCTATCTTAGTAGGATATCTTTAGTGTTGCCAAAATTCCCAATTGTAAAAATCTACCGAAACAGAAAACAAGAAACAAATGATACGTTTTCCTCTGTTTACATACCTGATATAGGCTCCGAAAACGTCACAGTGACCTCCTGTGTAAATTAAACCCAAATGCACACACGGTTATTTCTTCTGACTGGCACCCCCGAACAAAGATATTGACTAATAGGGACATCGCCAACAAAGGGCTGGATAGCTCAGTTGGTAGAGCGCCGGTACGTTTATCCGGAGGTTGTTGGTTCAAATCCTGCTGCAGTCAATTTTTCTTTATTCAAACCCAAACGGTTATTTCTTCTGAGAAGTGTTTTTAAACATAGGACGGTAATGCCAATAAGAGTAAACAAGTCTGGTAAACCTCAGGAACAAGTCATGTTTTTGCATTCATCATTGCTTTTAACTGTTACATGAATAGACTTTTTTGGAAACTTGCAATTGATCAAAAGATTTAAATATGCAAAATAACAGATGACCTTGTGGGAGGTTTGCGCGTTCCGGGGCTTATCACGGCAGGCAAATTGCTTCACTGTGGATAAAATAGTTTTACCCAAAATGCAAAAATAACAGCTGAAAAACTTTAATAGATTTGACCACTTTCTTCAAATTCGAAAAGGTTGAAAAAAAAAAATTGACACTAACCCCCCCCCCCCCACCCAAACAAAAGGTAGTTTTTAAGCTTGTTTCATTAATTTTTCTTATTGACATACCGTTTCGTTTCCTCTGCTAACTGATCCAACACGAATGTTATATGTTGCTCCTGTTTCTAGTGGTGCGTTGTAGTAGCCTCCATACATTCCATCATCTCCAACTACAAAAGAGTCTGGAACCATCTGCTTGGATAGTTCAGCTGCAATGTAGTTATCAGGAGAGTCCTCATAGTGGATGGGATCTAAAGCTTCTCTCTTCGTCTTGGATACAGTCTTCTTAACGTGAATCACGTATGACCTGGTAAAGCGAGAGACAAGAATCCAGCCAGTAAAATCTCTTCTACATTTTGAGAACGGTATCCTCACTTCTCAATTGATTAATACAGAGGTTTGGCTGCACGTACTGCACGATCTTTGAATGAGGGAAGAAAAGAGTGGTGACGAGGTCTTAAACGGCCTTTGAAAACCGGTAGGGCCGTGGCTGTGTGATTAAAGACTGAGTCCAAGGTTTAAAGTGGCCATTTTAGAACCAGTCGCTACTCTTTTTTCCCCTTCCATAAACACCCTTTTTTTGTGGAAAGCGTAAATAATAAAGGAAAAACTTGTTGTTTTATTGAAAATCTTTATTTCCATAGGCAACTTCACCAAAGGTCAAATTGTAGGCAAAGCTCAATGTTGTGCATACCCGCGCATACAAATAGATTTAACATTGTATGTATAGTTTATGCGTTTATGCGTTTTTGTGTCATTAGCGCCTGCAGAAACTTGAGTGCCAACACGTGTACTGCTATGAACGCCAAACCCGCTGTAGCTGACCGATCTAAACAGCTTTGTCTTTAACAGCCATTTAAACATCGTCATGTGACCACCTTTCAACCAATAGAACTTCCTACTGTCTGGAGTATTTATAAATAATGCTTACGTGATAAAGGTGTCTTCAGCGGCAGGCATAAGGTTTATGGTGATTGTTTTCTCATTGACGCCATTTTGGTTTGCACTGGGCGCTTGAGGCGGAGGAGGATCTGTGAAGAAATAAAATGTATCAATATCTTCTTGCTTCACTCCAGAAACTTTCGGGATGGAATTGACCTGGATCAGGTCGCGTGGGGCCTGACCTTGGACCTGGAATTTGGGTCAATGCGAGCCAGGAGTTTTTTTTTTAAGTGATAGAAATAGTTGCTTCTCCCAATCCTTACTGAGCTCAACTTAGCATTGACCGAACTAGGACATCTTTTCTAAATTTAATAAGGAGAGGTTTCAATCATTTTCACTTCTGCAAGAAATTTACTTTGTGTGAAGGCCATGTCAACACTGGGCAACCTACAGGCAATCTCCACACACAAAATACATTCACATCTTTTTGCTTAGGGACAGTAAGATACTGTTCGAAAAATGTCTGCTGTTCATTTTGCACACACATCATTTGATTGCAGACAAGTTGCCTGTAAAAGTTGCTCTGTGTGACAGAGACTGTGGAATTACTATTTCCCTCTTCTATCATAGGATATTAATCTCAAGTTATAAACCACAAGGTAAACTGACTGGGTAAATTCTAAATAATTTGGGGTTGAACAAGGATAATGACAAAATAAAGAGACCACCAACATAGGGCTAGATAGCTCAGTTGGTAGAGCCCCAGCACGTTAATCCGGAGGCCGTTGGTTCAAATCCCACTCTAGTCAATTTTTCTTTGTTCAACCCCAAATTATGTGATTAATCTCTTCAATCCAATATTTAATCTCTCGCCATTGATTCGATATAGAAACACATTTTCTTACTTTCCAGTGGTTTAGTAAATACTTCGAGTACTACTGCATCGCTGGTGAACTGTTGGTTTTGTGCTGAAATCTTCAACTCGTATTTAGTTGTTGGTTCGAGATTGGTTATAGTGGTCTGTAACTCATTCCCGAGTTCCTTATTCATGTACTCAGTATCTGCAGTAAAATCCACCTGATGACGTTTCTCCACAGCTCTGTACTCCACCTAATCAATATACATTTGACCCAAAATAAATTATGGTTTAAGATATTTTGCAATAGTCAACAGTCAATCTATACAGAGGTTGGGATACACCATTAAAATATCTGACTGCTGTAGATATAACACCATCAACCTTTTTCACCTCTATGCAATGTTAATTGTTGAAACTTGGCATTGCAGGAGGAAAAATCCACAGGAGAGATTAAAAATGTTTTATTACCAAGTAACTTCTTATTTGTCCATTGATGCTCAGCGGTGGGTCCCATTCCAAGATTAACGAGGTATCCGATTTCCATGTCAAGTGAAGATTCTGCACTGGACCGGGAACTGTTAAAAAAACAAAAAAGCCTGATAAGAGACCTTTTTTATGGTGCAGCCATCTTGATTTTTCTCCCATTCAACTCAATGTGATCAAACCGAGGCTTGAAAAAAAAGCAGTCTGGTTCCTTTTTGTACAATGAATATTAGTTTCCATTACTGTTATGGGATACAGGGAACATGACCAAGATGGTGGCAGCATGATAAAGGGCTACGTATTAATCAAAACAACGGAGGCTTAAATGAAATATAGCGACTTTTTGCCAAGGTGTACTTTTCAATATTTCTTCAAGGGGCTGTGTGTCGTCATTATAAAGCAGGGTTGACACTGTACATGGCACTATGAACTGAGAAAATAGAATTAGCTGTTGCAAGCTGGTTACCAACCAAAAGGGCCTATGATATAAATGCAATAAATAGTTAATGGCCTGACATTTCGACCCTAGCAGAGTTAGCCTTCAAGAAAGACTTTGCCAGGGTTGAAACGTCAGGCAAACTGTTTTGTGGAGTTACTGCAGGCGCATGCCCTCCCTCCGTATCAAATCTTTGAAGTAAGCAATAGGCCTGTTTTGATCATGACGACACAGCCCCTTTAATGCACACTAAGTTTCGACCAGTCATCAAAAAGTCACTTTCATTTTCCACCCAAAATCATTTTTTGACGATTCAAATATCTAGTGCAGTACTAAACCCTATTTTGTTCGCAACCCATTAAACTAAAACGACGCTCAAGAAGGAAATTGTGGAATAAAATGGATAGGAGTTCCTTTACTAAAATGGCAGATTGTTTTTTATGGTTTAGGGTCGATACTTGACAGTAACTCTAATACTTACCTCCAATTTTACTTGTTCCCTTAATCACATTACTCCACAAACCAACACCAACAGAGGTCTTACCTCGCACCTTATGAAAAACAAAATAAGTTTATTGAAAAAATGAACACAAACGAAACGCTAACAAAACATTGTTTATTTTAGGCAATTCTCAGTCAAGTTGAAAGTAAAGGTTTTTGTCTGTAGTCCCTATCCAATGCTACAAACAAAGAACATGGAAGAGCTATATATTATAGGAAATTCACATTCATAAATGTGTGTATTCTTACAAAGGATTTGGATAATGCGGGATACTCACAAAAAGGGAACAATAATTATTACTCTAGTTCTTCTCAATACTTGAGTACAAGAATTGCACAGAAACAATCCTTATTACTCACAAATAGATCCTTGTCACCTGATTGGTGGAAAACGCATCACAAGTCATCCTTCATTTTGCCGTGTATTTACTGTCGCCACATTGGACCATCGTGACTGTCTTATATGGAAATAAATATAGTACGATGTATATTGCTTTTTGAGGTTTTTTTCTCAGCGTCGTTCCCAAAACATCCCATTCGTTCATCCAAAAAGGTTAGGTTGTCTCATGGCTGACTAGGTGGCATCTACATGAAGTCATCTACTTATGTAAAAGGGGTTTTTCAGAGTTTTTCGGAATGTGGGGGCGAATCAGTTTCCAGGACTACTTTGTTTTTATGTGAAACTTTTTCAACTGACAAGGATTTATGTGTGAGTTATGCAAAACAAATATTAAAGGTATTTCGATTTTGCATTGTTGCAGAAAATACTCACTCGATGAAATCTGGTATTTCCATTTCACTCGGCTTCGCCCCGTGAAATGGAATAGTCCAGATTTTACTTCATTATTATATTCACTCATGTGCATTCAATATTTGTATGATGTTATAATATTTGACATGAAAAAACATCATAAAAACATACCTTGATAAAGTAATCAACATTTGTCATGAGGCCCTCTATACTATAGCTCAGTGACGTCACACCAATGTCTGTCGTTATGATTGCTGATGCTTCATCTTCCATGGATGGCCAGTAAGAGATATCATAGTTGGTTATGATTCCATGCGGAGGGTCAGGTTCTGTCCACTCCACCGTTACTGAACTCTCATCAGCGTTCTTGACTTTGAAATCCATCGGTGCAGGAGGAACTGCAAAGTATTTCCAGTTGCTGACTTAGTTTGTATTTATAATAGCTTTGGTATGAAGCTCTTGAAGTTCTACCACACTTATTGAGATCCTGAGATAATTGACTGCAGGATTTATTTCTTCTTTACCCTGGGGAGACCTCTCAGTGAAACACACTGTTTTTCAGAGGTGCCCAGCACTAAATCAAAGCGCACAGTATTTGTTTTCTTGCAAGGTATGTGGAGCTACATTTTGAAGTATGAGACCTATTCCTTTATAGCACCATGTAATGGTTTACAAGGTGCTGTGGCGCAATATGCTGCCAATCAAACCAGGAACACCGGGGCGGACCCCTTCTCTTTGCCATAAGTGCACTGGGTTCTTTTACAGGCGTCACACAACACACAGGACCAACGGCTTTACGTCCCATCCGAAGGACGAAGCAGTTATGGTTAAGTGTCTTGCTTAAGGACACAAGTGTCACGACCAGGACTCAAACCCACACTCTGCTGAACAGAAACACCAGAGCTTGAGTCCGGTGCTTTTATTCGCTCGGCCATCATAAAACGTAGGACGACGACATCTTGAGACGATTGATCTCGGGATAACAACATCCTAAAGTAAGATATTATCTTCCCGATACAGTTCATCTTTAAGGATCTAGACATCATAAAAGTAAGATGCTGACCTTCCGGGATGAGTTACTTCGAGATGACAACATCCTGTACGTAGAATGTCGACTTCCCAAGGTAACCCATCTTGGGATGGTAAAATCCTGAAAGTAGCATTTCGTCTCTTCAGATCCCGAGGTAAACTTTACTGGGAAGACGTCATCCTACTTTCAAGATGTCGGCATCCCGAGATAAATTATCTCAGGATGTTGTCATCTTACTTTTGTGTTCTGCGATAATTATTTCAAGGATCTCAACACGTCAGATGGCACTTCAAGAGCTCTGTACTTTGGCTTTATGAAAACCAAAACAAAGTGTGCAAATAAAGTATCAAGATGAAAAGACAATGATAAAACGTACATACTTAAATGTTTTGCATTGCCCCTGTGAACGCTTCTTGAACTGTTTAGAGAGATGACCATACAACTGTCCTCCATTGCGTCATAATTCTATTTGAGAGTCGGTCTCAATTTAAAGCAATGAGTGTATTTTTCACAACATTCTTACGACTTGCTCAAATTAACTTGTTAATTAACAAATTAATTTGATATCATTGCTCTGGTTAGGCATGGTTTCAAGTAACAAGAGTTACGTACTTCCTTCTGCCGTTCTTTCATCAAGACTGCTGCTAAACGGCCCGGTGCCTACATTGGTACGGGCTGCAACCTGGAAGCTGTACTCAGTGTATGGTATTAAATCATTGATCGTCACCATTGAGCTTGAGGTATCAGACGGGCCTATTACATTGTCAGGCATAGATCCTACTTGAGTCAGCTTATACGTGTACCCTGTGATGCTACCACCTCGACCTCCACACGGTGGCTCACTCCAAGAGAAACTCAGACTGGTATTGGTCTGAGTGAAATTCTGCACATCAGTTGGAGCTGCCGTCGGTTCTACAGTAAACAATGTATCACATAAAGACAATAAAAGTAAAATGTGCCATTATTTTGGTTATTGCAAACCTGTTAGCCAAACAGACTCCGGCAGACAGTAGAGGTTTTTATGGAAATGCTTACTTATTCGTGTAAATAGTGATTAGAGAGCTGGTTACTTATTCAATTGTAAATGCATAGTAACAGTGAATCGAGAATGGGTAACTGTCTCCATCTCTTCACTACACAACTAAATGAAACAGAAAAACCCTGTAAGGTTCAGGGGATATTGTATGACAAATCAAGGACTGGTTACGCACAACTTTGAGGGTTAGGGGGTAACACTTTTCCTTCTGAATAAAGTTTTTCAGGAAAGTGTCTTGTACTCTCAAATTCTTTCAGTCTACTTCCTACGAATACAGGCAAGTACGGAGTCAATCATCTCCAATCAGCTCCAAAATACGCATAAATGAAATTAAAAAAAAAATATTGTGGCATGCTCAATTTGTTCCCACATCTTTCAGTTGATTGTGAGTATTTTTTGTCAATAAGATATCATGAGGAGACTCTGGGCATCGTTTGTCTGAAAGACTGAAACCGATGCTCTTGTAGAGAAATATATTTACCCGACATATCAGTGGTAACTTCCATCGTTGCTTCTCGTCCATACGAAGAGCTGACAACAACTCGTACTTGAACTCTTATGAAGTAGGTAGAGTAAGCATTAAGGCCAGATATAGAAACTGACGCTGATGAGCAGGGGCAATCTGGATGAGAGGTGTACTCTGATAATGGAGATTCACAGCCTTCTAAGGTTTCCAGTCTGTAGTCCACTTTGTAGTCAAGAGCCCCACATACTGGTTCCCAATTGACAAGAACCTGTGAAGAACTCTCGGCCATCACAGTTAGTGCCACAGCCTCTGGGTCTGGGGAGGTGGGGCAAAAAAGCGAACAAATATTACTGGTTTGTTGAAAAGCGTCTCAGTGTCTCTAGGGCATGGCGTGGTCAAGCGGTTTAATAATAATTTGAGAGGCTAATCATTCTCACTTGCAGCTGAGAGACTGAATTGCAAAGGACGCGGCTACAATGTGTCCGAGCTGCTGGCATGCAACAGACTCAAGCACTGGTGTTTCTGATAATTGCTTTGTCCTTCGGATGGGACATTACGCCATAGGTCCTGTGTACTAGGATTGGTAGTGCACATAAAAGAACCAAGTACACTTATCGGGGAAGAGTAGGTGTTAACCCCGGTGTTTCTGGTTCACATAGCAAGCACCCTTGATTACAGGCTTCCTCAGGCTAGGAAGCTACAGTGATAAAGTTCATTTATGAGGCATCCTTGGTTTCATTACTAGAAATGTATAATAATAACAAGAATAACAAGAATAATAAGGTTTTAAATAGACAGCACTAGAGAGCTTATTATAACTCAACAAATTATTAACATTAAGTAAATAATACAAACTATATTGAATCATTGTACAACACAATACAAACTATATTGAATTATTGTACAACACGGGCTGCACTTCCGAACAATGGGCATCTACCATTTCCATCGTTTTGTGAGTCAATTCCTTGGTGTACATTTTGACTTCCAAAATGGCCAACAGGATACGGGCAAGTAAAAGCGCTGCGCATTGTGCCAGGAGTCAACCAATGTTATATGTAGACATTTACCTGTAACATCCAGAGTAATTCCAGATGCAGATGACTCGGGACCGAGCGTCATCTCATATAAAGCCGTGATGTTAACCGTGTATGTAGAAAGTGGCATTAGACCGTACAAAGAATGAGATGTTTGCCCGCCTGAGGGGTCTGAAACCGAGATTACTGATGGGGATGAAATCTCTTCGCATTGACCTCTGTTGGTCAATGCATACATCAGTGTGTACCTCGAAACACATGGGTCATGCTCCCATGAAATCGTCAAACTTTCTGGATCATCTGAAGTGACTCGGAGACCAAGCACTGGGTTCTCCTCTATGGGGGGCAAATCAAATACAGTTATTTAAAATTACAAGTGCAAGATTTTGCGATGATAACTTTAAATGTAGTGGTGGTTGAGTTGAACCAATGTTTATAGACGTGATGTGGCTGAACGGTCAAGGCTTTCAAGCACACTGGACTCTGGCTCTGGTGTTTCTGATAAAGTAGCTGGTGGGCTCGAGTCCCGGCCTCGACATTCGTGTCCTTTAGTGTGAAATCACTCCAAAAATTAATGACCATACAAACTTACTTGGTAAGAAGCACTGCAGTTGTTGATAATATACAACATTTTGAGAAACGACTCCCTTCTAAGGAATGTGGTTTTAACAAAAGAAATTCAATCTGAGAAACATTTCATGCATGAAACGTTTACTCATATTGTGTATTCCAATTACAGATTCTTCTTCTTGCATGGACATAACCGCTCCAGATTGTTTGCGGTATCTCAAAAATGCTTCCAACTTTTGAAATGAAATGTTCACAGGTTACTTTAGTGCATATATCAACGTTTATGTAGGATTCAAACAATCAAACAGCTCCAAACAACCAAAAGGTATACATTGCATTCAAGCAAGACAGAATAACCATTATTGCTTAGGATAGGACACAAAGCCGTAGGCCCTGTGTGTTGTTTAATGCATGTAGAAAACCCAATAACACTTATCGCTAAGAGAAAGGGGTTTGCCTGGGTTATTTTTGGCAATGAACCGCTGCATCTCGTAAACCATTATAAGGTGCTACATAAAAGGGTTTCACAATTCAAACACTTCAAAAACCTGTCGTATAAAATAATAATAAGTCCTTTGAGACGCCTATAGATAAAGTGCTATATAAAAACCAATTATTTTTACTATTTGTTATTATTAAAAAGAAGTTGAATCTAACCCGAAAATAGGATTTATTCATAGGATTAAGCACATAAAAGTATCTCTTGAAAGTTATTGACAATATTGTCTTCACAGCTAAAAGCAAACCTAATTGGTTTATATTTTTGTTGTTAATGCATGGACAAAGTTACTGCACAGACAAAGGTGGTCAGAAATAACAATCTTACTTGAACAATGACAGTTGCTCCCAAAATTTGTTGTGGACGCACACCCTGTAAAAACATGAAGCAGAAAACAAGGTCAGTGATGTGAGTTGAGGTCAACTGAATTGCAACATTTCATCATTCCTTAGTCATGCAGATACCTTAGTCACGCGTATTCGACCATTAGGACCAATTAAAGTGCGCGAGATTGTTTCCTTTAATACGCATTAAAGCAACGTGCGTGGGACCAAAAGTGGTCCCAAAAATGTTTGAATAAACACGAGACTTGCACATACTGTCTGGTGTCCTCTTCTTTATAAGTTGCTTATATATCTGTTGATTTCTCCTAAACACCAGCAGAGTATACTGTTCAAAACATTGAGACCACATCTGCTCTTGTCAGAGCCAACACTCCTCCCAAAAGAGATTCACCTGTGGCTTAACCCACGATTTTACAAGTTATAGTCACTTCTTATTTTCCACACCATGTAAAGCTTCAAACATCACTTTATGAGTGTATCTGTTACTTCACGCACCTCCACCTCCTCCATTGTTGCATTCACCGGTATCTTTCAGACACGTCTCTTGGTTTTGACAACGGCATGTTTGCTTACAGTCTGCACCATACTTCCCATCTTCGCATTCTGGTAGGAAGTCAAAGAACAAACATGATTAGTCTGGAGAGATGGGAATCTTCCTAATAACTTCAGAACCAGAAAGAATTTTTCTGCCGTTTAAATTTTTTTTATAAAGCTGAGTTATCGTTTGTCTTGGTTTATGTAATTGTGGCCGAGCGTGTTTGTGCATCGGACTCAAGTTATGGTGGCCGAGTCATCAGGGTGTGGATTTGAATCCCAGTTATGACACTTGTGTCCTTGAGAAAGACACTTGACCATACTTGCTTCTCTTCCCCCAGGAGTAAATTGGTACCCGGGAGGGCAGAGATGGTTCTTGTGGCTGTTTTAACTTGATGCCCTACAAGTGTAATACTTGGCAGAACAGGCTGTATACTCCAAAGGGAACTGAGATGGTTAAAGGAATAAAATAAATGGCCCATCAGTGATCAGGGGTAACAATGTTGGAGCCCCATGAGCGTCACTGAGTGGGGGATTTGAGCGCTATATAAACAGCCGCCATCATTATTAATTTTATTACTATTATGTTAATGAGCCTTCACATAATACCTTGCATGCAGTCCAGTCCCATGTAGCCGGCAGCACACGAGCATCCATAAGGATCAGGTAGACAGAACAAATGACCCTGGCAGGCGTGGTGGTGTGGATCGTGACTATCAGAAATATTAGAACAGCCGTATTGAGCGTCCTTACCAAACACATGACGACCATGAACTGAAATAAATTAGAGATCAATAAAATTATGATCAAGTTAACGTTCTGGCTTCCTGTGTTGCACAATAAAGTTACCACAGCAATAAAAATTGAACGACTTCTTAAAGTACCTATTTTGTCAGAAATATAACAACCTAAAAACGGCAATGAACCTGAAAACACAGAACTGAGGCTGCAATTTTATATAGATTTGTTTAAAGTTATAACTTTGTACCTTTTTCACAGTTATCTCCACTGAAACCTGGAGCACAGACGCAGGTTCCTGTCTGATCATCACATATTCCTCCATTGTAGCATCGACGACATGCATGCAAACACATCGGACCCCACATCTTCGATGGACAAGCTGAAAGAAATATACATGACAAAGAATAGGGATTTTTTACGAAAGGAAAAAGTTCTATTAGGTACATACAAAGTCTTTAACTTAGGGAAGTTTTTTTGTTGAGATGTCAAACAAACCTCGTACTAAGAGTCTCATTATGCCGTGACGTTGTTGATGTTCTTGGCCTTCCACGAAGCAGCTATATATCCCTTCA
The DNA here is from genome assembly GCA_023634235.1 of Pisaster brevispinus. Taxonomy (NCBI): domain Eukaryota; kingdom Metazoa; phylum Echinodermata; class Asteroidea; order Forcipulatida; family Asteriidae; genus Pisaster; species Pisaster brevispinus. The sequence continues at coordinate 16,918,126 of JAMKCF010000013.1, forward strand.
TCTGATTTGTCAACACTTGGAATAGACACCGTGAGCTGATTGTTCCATTCAGCTATTGCATCTTCATTATGCTTCCATCTGACGTTTACACTGGTCTGTGTGTTACGTTGTACCATTGTCAGTGTGACCAACTCGCCTACATTTACTGTCAGCGTTCGCTGCTCAGGAAGAATATCAACAACACCGTCTGAAATCAGAAAAAAAGAACGACCAACAAAAAAAGTTACTGAAAAGTCAATTTTAAATTCTAGGAGTCTCCGAGATGGGATCCCTCCTAATAGGAACAACTTTAGAAACACTGACCAGCTCACTAGTGTCAAATGTAGAACAAACAACAGCTGTATTCCCAAAATTAAAATTCTGCTCATCTACAATATTGTTAGTCTCATCTGTGGAATTCTGATTTCTGAATAACTCACTGGGTGGCCCAGATTTTAAGTTTTTAAGTTTGTAAGTCTTTTAGTTCCCTATTCACTGTACTTTGGTTTTGTGTTTAAATTTTTAATGTTTCCTTGTGAAGTTTTGTGAATGTTGAAAATAATATGATGTAAATTTATCCTTTGTATGCATCCGCAATTTAGCTTTTTGGCTGCCGTGTTTGCATTTTAAAAAAAATCCTTACGATAATCTTACCGTTTTTGGGCAATATTATTGTCTGTATCCTGGTGATTCCACTTTTCGACAGCTCTGAGTAGAAGACACCCACCCTGTCCATCCCACCAGCCTCGGGTAAAATCAGAGCCCGTGCTGCTCGACCCAGTACGGGATCATCTACCTCACTGGATCCTGTAGGAAGTCCAGTATTAGTTCCTCCTGTTGTCAATTGTCTGCCAAATGAAACACTAGCCGTCAAGTCACTGCATCCTTTGTACACTGTAATGGCTGCTCCATTGTCCCCAGTCTGACCAATCAGAGGAATGTTGGTGACAAGCGTAAAATCCAACCCAATATCTTTGATTGAAAAATTAAAAAATGCAATAGCAACAAATATTCAATTATGAAATACTAGTCAGAGTTCACCCGGGTTCAGCGTTCCGTGGGGCCTGACCATTTCTGGGTCAGTATGACCCGAAATCTGTGTCAAAAGGACCTCTCAGAAATGGGTCAAACTGATGCAGAATTTCAAAGGCAAAATCCTATTTTTGACTAATTGTGACTTTGAAGTTTTTAGAGTGTACAATAAATAGCTCTAAAGTTTATTTATGAAGACGTCAAACTGCTAATAAATGCTCACCTTCCTTGTTCTCTCTTTGTTTTACAGAAGCACCCTGAATCACATTGTGTTTCAGGTGCTTTATAAGACTTTGTTATTTATACTATTCTTTCAGTCATGCACACCTCATCACCAGGGCTCGAATTTGACACTGGACCGCAGGCCCGAGGCCAGTGATTTTAGTGTTGGGCCAGTAAACTTATGACCGTACAAGTCCGGCGGTCTTGTGTTTTTGAATAACAACACGTCACTGTATTTTTTAATTAAACTGATCAACTGAGTGTTGAAGTATTACCCACAAGAAAAACTTGATAAATCTTCTCTTGGAAGTTAATGCTTGGTACAAAAACAGCTCAAATGTGAAACTGTGTAGTGTTCTTTTCATTTTGATTCCGGTCTTGTTACAAATTTTCTGGTCCAGTAAAAGTTTTGAGCTACAGGCCCTGCAGTCTTGTGGATTTTTTGCCCGAATTCGAGCCCTGATCACTAACTTGTGCCTCATTCAGTAAAGATTTTCCACAGGTGTATAGCAGAACATTTATTTAGATGTAATGTTCTGTCATTCAATAAACAAACCACCAGGGTTAAACAAAAACAGACAAACAGTAACTGTTAATGACGTGCTATGTGTTTTCAGTCGTTAAAACAGGAAACATTTAAGAGGCATATTATTAGGTTTTCATTCAACCTAAACGTTATCAACCCACCTGCCGACACAGCGTCCTCACCTCCACTTTCAGTGATTTCTTCAACCGTGACCTCGGCAATCGCTAAGTTTGTTGTTGCGCCCCCAACGGTTGGAATATCAAAACTCACGTAGCGAGCGATGACGATCGGGTCAACAGTGAAATCAACAGTCGTTCCCTGAACAGATTGTTCTTGGCTTACTGGAGATCCAATCATTGCGTTCTGGAGATGTTCTGAGCTCAAACCAGCCCGTAGTACAGCTCCCAAATTATTATTGTTATCTAGTGCAGTTTACAAAAAGCAACAAGTTAAAGGGGCAAACGCTAGTCTGGAAAAAACAAATAAGCCAAAACCGTGCATTTTCTTGGGCGATTCCTGACACCACATGTGTTATCAAAATAATATCAATCGCCAATAGTGTTTCAAACCGATAGGCCCTATATCTTTAGGGCTACTGTTACTTTTCCGCACTGTTCATGTGGCCAAGTTTCAGTGAGAGCCTTTCAGATTGTAAATTAGGGCCTAATATACGAGACGGTGATGAGTGTGTCAGGAAAACAACAAGTAGGCCTAAGATATCTAAAAAAGCACATAATTTTGTTTGATTGAATCTGCACTCTAAAATCTTCCAAATCAGAACTTTGACCCAGATCCGGGTGCCGTGGGTCTCGACCCATTTCTTGGTCAGTATGACCCGGAATACAGGTCCATTCTGACCGGAGTTTTATAGAGTAGCCTATAGATAGGCGTACTGTGAGCTTTTTTTAAATAACAATTTTATTTTAAATAGCTACACTAAGGCAGCATACTAAGAAATAATACAAACTTATAATCGTGGGAATAAAAACAATGCAAGGTGGTTAGGCCCTATAAATTAAAAGAGATCCCAATGATGTTAACAAAGCATAAGACCTATATAAAGGGGCCATTCAAGTATTTAGTGTTTTCTGGAACAGTTGGATGAAAACAAATTCGCGCATTTTAGCGTGGCCCAATGTTTGAATGGACTTCAGCTAAATCTTGGAGTAAGAGCCACTGTGTGGTTATTTTTTGTGCATAATGGCCACGGCAGCAATTGCTCCATGATATTGCCCAGGCAGCCTATTTTATAACACTCACAGAATTCAACTCTGTTTGTCAGAGTAATCTCCTTGAGACAGTAGGTTTCGCCAAGATTCACTTTCCACCACGGGTTGGCTGTCCAGTCTGAAAGAGAGAACATTTGGGGTCAGTCAGCTTTTATAAGGAAGAGGACTAGCGAGGAGGCCTTCCGGTAACTTTTGTTTGCCTGAATCTGAATTAGGCCTATTATACTCGTAGTCGGCAAATCATTAGGGAAACATCACAATAACTTTTGCAAAGAAGAAAATGAAGGCATTTCAGTTTTAGAGGAAAACCCCAAAGAGCTGGGCAAACTCATACGCAGCCAGGTGGGGACTGAAAACCCAACCGGGGTGCAGGGAACTAACCACTGAGCCAAGAACCTGGTCCACGCCATCACTTGTCTGAGATGAAGGGATTTACTTGGTGTTTATATTGCTTTTCGCTGGGATATGAACATTTTCGAGTGACTAATAGTGGTCATTATTGAAAACAACACACAAATCACGACCGTCTGTATACGTTTCACATACGGAACTATGATCTGATATGATCAAACACAAACAGATCTTTGACGAGAATATTTAAAAATCGATCCCGAAACACACACTTTTACCAATTGTATAAAAAGTAATCTTTGAAGCTTTGCATAGTTGAATTCTAGTACTTATTAATAATTCTTTGAGTTCACAATTAATCTCTATGGTGAAGATGTAAGCTCTCAAAATAAACAAAAGAAGTAATACAAAAAATTAAACAAATTAAATGGGGTGAAATTATACGTTGGATATCCTACAAATATACTGCGATTGACTTCAACTGATGCTTTATATCCTTTCAAAGACAAAGTACAAAATGTATAATTACGGTGATATATTTGTTTTTACCTGTATTTAGAAAGATTGCTGATTCGAAAGTTTGTGAAGTACCACTTGATCATTTAAAGATAAGTTTGTTCCTGCGACTGTGATCACCACTATAGAGAAATTTTCACATGCCTTTAAGGATTGTTGATTGATTTACTCTTCCAGAAGGTTCTGTAATATCCTTATGCTGCTCACTAAAGTTCCAAGCATAATTTAGAATAATGAATCAACTTACCCGTGACGGCTGCTGAACCAGGTATCCCATCTACAGCGCTACCAGACACATAAAACGAGGAGGTGGGATTTGTACTGCTTTGGCTGGTAAGACTGCCGTCCAGTTCAAGAGCAACACCTGGTAAATTACAATTGTAATTCTTATGTTTAGTATTGTTACTTCTTTCTTTTTCACCTGTTATTATTTATTCTCTTATTTCCTACGATTCTTTCGACATAGACCTTTTGCAGTGACGTCATCACGCTGCCGTCTTGGGGCCACTCACACAGGGCAGTCTTTACGGGCAGCCAAACATGCATTGTATGCAAAACGAGCACTTAAGTTAAGAGTATCTAGATATACTGTTCCGGTGAAAATGATATGAAAATTTAGTGCGAATGGGTTTTCTTCTTGAAGATTATCAAAACCTGGGCCAAATTTCATAAAATTGCTTAATAGGCAGAAATATTGCTGAACAATTGTTTTTGCTTAGCAGTGCAGGACACCGATCAAACATTTTACATGTTGAATGGTATTTTGGCTGGTAACCTTAATCTTGTAAGCGTAATGTTGCTGTGCTCAGCTACTTTTTGTTTTTATTAAGCAGCTCTATGAAATTTGCCTAGCCTGGGCCCAATTACATAGAGCTACTTAATCACAAAAACTAGCTAAGCACAACGAAATTATGCTGACCAGATAAAGGTTACCATCTAAAACACCGTTTCACATGTAGCATCTGTGACTGGTATCCTGCTTATTGTTGCTTAGCAGAATTTTTTAAAGCACTATTTTCTGCTTAGTTAAGCAGCTTTATGAAATTGGGCCCTGTTTGCCCGTAAATTGCAAAACGATAAGCCAAATGGAAACGCACTTTTTTTTGTACGCGCAGCGCAAAATGGTTCAATGAGCAACCTTCTTTTGACCCATAGCCGAAGGGGCACTACTCAAATGACGTGATCAAAATTAGATATGTTGTGACAAAAATAATACTGCTTTCCATAAATACGATAAAAAATAATGAAAACGAAGCCTTGCAAAGCACACATACCCACCAAAGGTGCTCATCAAGGCGTTGTACAATCAAACAAGAAAGCAAAAGGGAAAGGCATCAAAACAAAGACTTATCAGTTTAAGAACACAGAATGCTTTTGATGGTATGAGGTGTGTTTACCCGTGTTTTTGGAAACTTGTTTTCAATGAGTGATTACATGAGGTGTGTTTTGAGAGACGAGTGAATGAGTGGATAGTAGCTGAGGTTTTAATGTGAAGAGGTAGCTGACTCCAGAGATGTGGTGCTGCAGCGGAGAATAGTCTGTCCCCCAGGTGCGATGAAAATGTACTTCTTGAAGAAGATGTTTATTTCCAGATTGAATGTTGCGGGATGGTTTCTAGAGGTTATATGATATCTTGGACCATCACCACCTAGGCCTAATTCCTTACAACATGAATGATTCGATGGGCTTTACCAACTGAGGTGGCTTCATACATTGTTTTTTTAGACCTCCATGACTAGATCTACCGTGCTATTAAAATTAACTTCCTCTTCGCTATGTTACAAAAACAAACCTTTACGTGTACTCACCGGTGTGCAGGTAGAAATAAACACACATAATTACTGACAATTCAAGACAGTAGAATGATGACGACATGGTGACGTTAAAGTTTTCTTGTCATCCTGAAATAATAAATCCACTGGAACAGTGTGAACGCCAAAAATGAGAAGACACGTTTGTATTAATTGTTTTCACACCGAGGTAAAGCGCAGACTTCAGCGAGACGACCACTATGTACTTTTATGTGCACTGGACAACGTATGCCTTTTTGTACATGGTTTTATCAGTGTCCGGAGCTTGACTGACCACCACACTGACCAAATTGAAAAGGACACGAGCTTAGTATTCATATAACCTTACTCTCATTGTACTTTGTCTGTGCCAGCATAAAAGGAAATGACTTCCTGGTTGAACTACCTGTGTGTACATCATCATGTACAGCTAAAACATTTAGGCCTTGACAACAATCAATTTAACAAGTTGTGGCGATTTTTCTTTCGATTTCATCAAACGTGAAATGTCTTGAATTAAGTGAGACCATGTTGTTTGTTTCACTTTCTTTCATGATCAAAATGTTAACTTCGGACCACTTCAAAATATGTGTGTGTATGGTTTCAGTTCTCTGTATGTCAATGTGCATGTCTTTATACGTTAACCATAAAGCAAGGACCCCAGTCTTTGCACAGCAACCTAAAAGGATAGCAGTTTGTCCTATGTTGACGAAACACGTCTGCAAAATGTGTTTACGTTCTTGATATGTTAGTACTACAACGAATAGTTTCTTTAATATCAGGGGTAGGGCCTACAAAACAAGCTTTATACCAAGCAACTTGTGATATCACAAGTTTACAAAGGAACCGTATCCCCTGCAGTCACGAGTAGTACAATGCCCAATGGAAGAAAACACTTTCTAAAAACTTATTTTTTTAATGAAGATTACACTTTCCGATTTTCATCAACTTTTGATATGAAGTAAAGGGAGCACATCTCAAAACTGATCAAAGCTGTTATGTATATAACTCAAGAATTAAAACCTTTTCCACATAATCAGTGTATTATCTTGCCTTCCGGAAAGGCCATGGAACGTACAAGGTCACTCTTTTTTCGGAAACAAAGGTTACATGGTTTTAACTGGCTGGATCACAGTCTATTATCAAAGTTTGAAATGACATGCAATTTTTTTGTACCCATCACAGTTATATATATAAAAAAAAGTATGCAGTCTCCTGGCCCCCTTGGTGTTTAGCCTGTATTGTGTCTTCAAAACCAGTGAATAGAACATGTCTGTATCTACAAAGTCTATAGACGTAAAGGGAGATCCCCTCAGACGCTGATCGGCTTTGAATACAATCAAGTCGTACAATGGAATTGAAAAGGCGACAAAAGACTGCGTTCATATGACGTAATTCACGCTGGTTGTTGAAAACAGAAGTATGGACAGGAATTTGTGGCTCAGCAATTGCGAGACGTGCATACTCTTTCCCCAGCATCACCGGTTGTCATCACAGCTGTGAAAGTCGGTTTCAATCGGTATTCAACCTTTTGTTTTTCTTCAGCCAGGGTTTTTATACAACCGACAAGATAACCGATTCAAAACCAAATCTCAGCAAGACTGAATACGATCCGACTCAAACCTAAACCGAGACAGAATTTGTCTAGTTTTGATTAACAGGCCCTACATGTACGTGTATATTCCAAAGGAATTAGCCCTTTACTCCGAAATCCCAAATGAAAATAGAAATTGACTAACATTTACAAGTTTCTATGGGGGATAAACCATGGTCAGCGACATTTCATTTAGTTTTAAAAGATTACAATTTTATGAATTACAACATTGTTTATGATATTAAAAAATATTCATGAACAACTAATTTGACATGGTGCTTCCTAGGTTTGACCATTATCAATGCAATGATGAGTAAGCGAGAACTAAAGGGAGGGTATACCGTTGGTAAAACTTAAAAAACTAATGACCGTATTAAACTAAAACTTCCTTGGTAAAGAGCACTGGAGAGTTGTTGATATTATAATACATTGTTGGAACGACCCCCTTTGAAGTAATGTATTTATAGAGACAGAGGATTTTTTTATCCATTTAAAATTTGAAACTGAGAAAGAAGCCTTCTCAGGCATCTGAAAACATACAATGCTATGCAACGAGGGTGTTTTTTTCTTTCCTTATTTTCTTACGTCCAGCACAGAGAAGTGAACAAAATGAACAAAGACCAAAGGAAGCATTTGTGGATCTCGTCAGATACAAATGAAGATAAGCCTCCATCCAGTGTACTTACAAGGCTAGTATAAAAGTGCCTTTTCGAAAACACGGGTTCGGCTTTGGCTATGGCTCTGGCTATGGCTCTGGCTTTGGCTCCGTCGTAATTTTTTTTATTTTATTGTTATTTATTTGTTTTACAAATGTGCGTTTTGACACTGAGAGTCGGAAATGGAAGGAGCTACTGACGGAAACAAAGCCGACTCGAAAAGGTTTCGAAAAGGCTCTTCAAATTCTGGGTAACAATAAAATATCAAGCTACATATAAAGGGATATATTTACCTTGGATTGGGCACTTTGGGCTAAAGCGTTTGACAGCGTTTGTTATAAAATGAATATGGTTGGAAAGGTGTTTCCAAAATATAATGTAATTATCCACACAAAAGTATACCTCGAAATTGTGTGGTTTTCCTCTTACTTCGTGATCTACACGGTCCGCCATTTTGTGGAGTCAACAAATTTGGTTCTGCATAATGGCAGACCATGTAAGTTCACGAAGTAAAAGGAAACCACACAATTTCGAGGTATATTTTCGTGTGGATCATTATATTCTACTTTTAAAACACATTTCAAACGCTTTGTATCGCCCAAGGCGCCAAAAATCAGAGCAACTTGTCCATTTTACTCGTGTTAAAATAATACCGATGTGTGCGTGTTCGCTCAGCATCATATAGTGTTTATGCTTAGCAAATCGGAAAAGTGAGCCAGTCATAAGAACCATTATGATAATCTTAACATTTTGGCTGGTATTCCGGACCCAATTTCATAAAGCTGTTCAGCAGAAAATCATGTTTAGTAAATTTCTTTGCGAGAAATAATTGATTAGGGTTCCAGTCACATCAATGTAAACTTTATGACAAACTGGCTGGTACCCTGTTTCAGCGTTTCTGCTAAGCACGATTTTTCTGTACTTAGCAAGTTTTTGTGCTTACAGGCTTTATGAATGTTTAAAGCAAATTCCTGCAATATAAGCAACAATATAAACTTAGGCAGAGGTTTGCTTTTAACAATGAAATGTCATTAAAATAATTGTTATTATTACCAATGCTATATGTTTTACCTTTGACAATCTTTCACTCAAAACGTGCGGCAGCAAAACAGTAGGGCCCATCCATTTTGATATCAGATGATAACAATGTAAAACAATCTGACACTTTCTCGGTGGGGAAAATACAACGAACGGATTCGTACTATAAAACAAATCTAGGATAAAACAAGTCCGCTGCAAGCGTATATACATGATCTGACGAAATTTTTGGTAATTGCAAAAACATCCACAGAACCTTATTGCGATGCCGCCATTTTGTCTAGCCTCTGCCACTCATGGCTAAATCTCATTACTAGAGTGAGATGATACCAGATAGTTGGCTAAGTGTTCCCTTTTGTGGGATGGGTTTAAGATTTCACTTTAAATTACCAAACCACAAATCACATTTAATAGGCGCAAACGGCGACAAAGAATCAAGTAAACAAAAGAAGGGTTTCGCTGGTCATACAATCAACCAGTCATTTCTTGATTACATTGATTACAATGATTACATTGATTACATTTATTACATTGATTAAAGGGGCTATATGATCGAAGCAGGCCTGTGGTCTCTCACCCAGTTACGGCATGCGCGCACCTCACCCCTCCCCGTATCATAACTATTTGGAGAAAGAGCGTGTGCAGTAACTTGGTGAGACTTCACAACTCAATTTACTGCAACAGGCCTGCTTTTATCTTGATGACAGTTTCACTTTCAACAACCCAACATTCTTTTCCCCACAGGAACTTTGAGTAACAAAGTCGATTTGTTCTCCATTTAAAGCACAGAATTATTACTATTCCGTTTCAGGTTTATTTAAAGTTTTGATCTTGGGTATAGAATAGTATGCAAGTCTCGCGTCTGGTCGAGCGTTTGGTGTTAAAGTTCGTGATTTTGTTTCAATCTCACAATAAAGGAAATGACCTAAGATTCTCAAAGTGTTCAAATAGCGCGAGACTGCACCTTCTTTTAAAAAATACATCATTAATCAATTCTGACACTGGATATAATATTGGTAAAAACATACAATTACCGTTAACTTTTACTTTGTAAATTAGACGCAAACATTCTTAACTTTTCTGTGTAATATTTCAAAATATACATGTATTTTGATTCTTTGCAAAAATATGTAACCATAATAATAAAAGAATGTTAGATATTGTTGACATTTATTAGAATATGTGTGAAGATATCGGAAAAGAATATCACAATATCACAATATTTCAGTAGCTTTAATAATTCTTGCTTTCTATCGGTTCCTTAAGAAAAACTAAATGGAAATGTATACGAATAAATTTTTAGCTTTTCTGTGTAATGTTTCAAAAATATACATGTATTTTAATTCTCTACAAAAATATGTAACCATACTTCATAATAATAAAAAAAGGGTTAGATCATGTTGACATTCATTACAACATTTTTTGTGTGTGTGTGAAGATATCGGAAAAGAATATCAGACTATAATCACAAAATTTCAGTAGCTTAATTCCTGCTTTCTATCGGTTCCTTAAGAAAAACTAAATGGAAATGTATACGCATAAATGGTTAGGTTTTCTGTGTAATGTTTAAAAATATATATATGTATTTTAATTCTTGGCAAAAATATGTAACCATACTTCAAAATATTAAAAGTGGGTAAGATATTGTTGACATTCATTACAATAATATGTGTGAATATATCAGAAAAGATTACCAGACTATATCACAATATTTCAGTACCGGTTCCTTAAGAAAACCAAGTGGAAATGTATACAGGTCATACAAATGCACATTATTACACCTGAATATTTCAAAATGTTCTTGTTAAACCTTTACTACCTTTAGTATCAAACCTTGTAATACCTTTAACATACCAGTACAGCAGCAACAGTTTGCTTACCACGTTGTAAAGAGCCATTTGTTGTTGAAATCTAGTGCCGTGATGTTTCAAGTTTGGCTCTGAAAAAGTCAGGAATGAACCCCAAATTCCCCGTACAAAAATATACAGACCCATGTAGACCAAAGTGACGTCATTTGATGTTGTAGGATATTGACAAATTTCGCACTGATGGAGTATCAAATACAATGACAATTCACACCTTTTTAACTTGAGGTTAAAGACATGTAACTTTTCTTCCCACTCATACGAGGACCTCATGATTATATCTATTGAAAAATTTGTATAAATCACAAAAATGAATTTGACCTTGGAGCCCCTCTAAGCAGCTCTAGGAAATTGGCCAAGAGAAAACTCACGTGTCGTCTTCACATCTTAGCAGGAGACTTAACCATTCAGGTTCTCGTAGATGGTGTTGTCTGAGCAGCTGTTCATGTGTTCTTGGATCACATCGTGGCACATTGCATAATGCTCCTATTACATTACAATGATAAGGAATACATATTTCACACCTTTTGTTTGGTTTTCTAGTGGAAAATAAATATCGCCACATAAATTCCAACAATGACTCAAGCATAATGTTTTAAAAAAGGCACAGTATCGGACAAACATAGCCTTCTACAGCTTCCTGAAACATCCTTGAAAGCTTTCTCATAGCCGAGACGGGTATAAAGACAAACATTACAGAGAAATAAATCTGGGGTGCGTTTTCGAGGTCGTAACCAATAACTGTGTCCGTTTACCAACCGAAACAGCTGTTGTTACATACGCGAAAATGCACCCTAGATATCTTCTCTCTGTCCAAGAATTGTTTGTTTTGCTTTTTCTGTACATTCCAGCGTAGCCAGTGCCTTTTGGGATCTGGCCCTTTTGTTGACCGACAATCATTTCAAGTATCTGCATATATTTATAATTTTCAAAAAAACAACCGACAATGCCGTTTTGAAAGTTACATCCCCTGCCCTGTGTGCCACTCGTTTTATGACGTCATCTTTGTACTATCCATTTCATACCGTGCAGTTAAAGATGAGATATTGGACTTACCAACGAGTACATCATGTTGACGTTAACCGTGCGGAGTTGAAGGACCTCTTGGAACACACTGACGACCATTTCTTGTTTGAACTTCTCAAGAAGTGTCATCAGTGCACAGAAGGCAGCCGAACGACCCAAGCCATCCCTTGTTGGTAAGTAAAGAGTACGGTATACCAATGAGTATTAATGTTAATGTTATAGTTAACATTAAAGTTTAGCCCATTAATGCTACACATAATCATAACACTGGTTTAAACTTAACTGTCATTATTAACCTCAGCATCTATATAGCTTTGCAAGTTACCAAAATAACCAATTTGTAATTATTTATTTAAAATCAAAGTTGTAGAAAACTATTTTCCGATTGGCGACTCAAATTATGCCTGCTTGCCATTCCCGGCCCCTTCTATAATACAAATATTATTTTTTAGAAAACAACATTTTCGTGGTTATGAAAATATGGCTACGGGGCACAGCGTCAGTCAAACATGGGCCAAAGGACCTGAACACTGAGTCACTAACAGTTTCGATTGACCTAATATTGGTTTTCAATTGATTCATTTTAAAGTTTGATTCAATATTGCATGCATGAAGCCACAGAAGGCGGCAGAGCGACAAAGTCCATCATTGTCAATTAAAGAGAATGTAAATTGTGTCGACTAACCATAACAATGAGAAAAGGAAGCATTTGATTGAGGTAGACAAGGATTTAAACTCAATATTTATTTTAAAATAGCCGCCAAACTCTGGATGCAATGTTATATTTACATGCAGTGGACGATGATAGGTCCTTCATCAGTCTTTATCCACTGTTTAGTGAGTTGGATGAGAGACAGCAAGCTTTCAAATGATCTTGGGACATCTTCATCACCTGGCCAGTCTAGGTATTGGAATTGACAGACGGTCCGTGGAGGCTCGAGCTGGGAAACATATGAATTGACAAAATTATCGAAGTGATGAAAGTGTCAATCATCAACAGATGGACTGCAGATGGCGTCATTGACCGCCATCTTTGATGACAAACAATGGAAAAGTGCTCACGTGTACGCGCTACGCACGACTCTCGGGCAATGATAGCCTTTCACGCAGGCACGCTTCATCAACGATGGCAGCCAATCCAAGGGGGTCTATTGAGATGTGTAAACAAAATGATCAAGTTATGCATAATGTCAGGTTGTATTTCCTTCTTACCTTAGAGTTTTTCTTCCTCAAAGTGAATGAATTACCGATGACTCCGGTATATTCAATGGTCTCTATTAGCTCAACGACCAGGGGACCGAACTCCATAGGTCCAGCCTCCGGCCAGTACTGGACCATGGTCTAGGAGAAATATTTAATTAGTAACGGGTTGTTATTAAAAGTGTTGAGAGAAAAATCGACATTGGATGTTTCATTTATTGACGGAAAAGCCTTTGCCGTCGCTTTGATATATCCCTTAATGTTATCTTGCATCAAGTCAATTAATATCATACACTCTAAAAAATAAGTGGTCAGAATTGGGCCAGACCTATTCCCGGGTCCGACTGACCCGGAAAATGGCTATAGACTGCGAATTAAACTGCGGTTCTGCGTCATTTTGACCCATGTCTGGATCGTTTGAACACAGATTCCGGGTCATGTTAACCCAGAAATGGCTCAGGGTCTATGGAACCCGGACCCAGGTCAATTCTGACCCGGGAATGTTTAGAGTGTGAAACTTCAATAAAATACAACATTACGTCACTGGAATCCGGGTGCAAAATGAGAGAGAGAGAGAGAAGAAAAACCCCACATGACCCTGCAAATGATTCCGGTGACCATTTCCAATGTGCTATCATAACGCTATTGTAAGCTAATAGCCAACCCTCTTTATAAGGATACTTTGCTTTAAAGATGACAACCCAAAGTCCCAACTCTCATTTCTGTTTTTGTTTCTTTGTAAGTTGCTTTCCTCTTAACAACCTTCCTGCTACAAAGAGGTCATTTGACCAGTCCAAGCGATCTTTTTATAACGAGAGTCGATTGTGTAATTATAATATAAATCCGCACTTGGAGACGAAGGTCACATTTTGAAACCTTTTTGCTATATCGACTGTAGAAACTGCCTTCTCAGTTCGCAGTTAACTTTGAAAACAACTGAAGGTAAACGTTCTGCAGTGGCCCACTTTCGCAAACCCCCTCACCTCATCGTCCTTATCAAACTGGTTGAGCATGACAATGCAGGTTGATTTGTGGTCATACATCAGGCGCCAGATGTCACCTTTGGTGTTCGGTGTGGGCATCTGTGTAGAGATGTACCTGTTTTTCCTACGATAGCCCTATTATTCATGAGAATGATTTACAAGTCAACGACAAATTTCTTTTAATATTGTTATAGACGTGCATGCATACTACACGAAGACCAGGATTGTCAATGATCGGGTGTCCTGCAATCTGTCCCCTGGAAGTTCTGTCCTCTGGAAGTTCTGTCCCCAATTATGGGAAATTAGCATGGGCTGAGGCGGTTGATTCAAAAGAGGGCGCTATCAGGAAACAGTTTGTACACACAGTTTGCAGTATGGGGAGACAGAATCTCAAGGGGAACAGAACCTCCTGCATCTCCGGCCCAACTCATTCAAAACGATAAATAAGAACAAGTAATTAGACAATAGCTTCTATTGCAAACACACAAAAAATAACTGGTAAAGTGAATGATACTTTTTGGTGACGTAGTTTATGTCTCGCACCATCTACAACCAGGCAACCTTTCAGGAACAGTGTCAAGTTTACTGCTCTAGAATGGCAAAAGTCATTGGGTCGAATCCCATCATTTTAATATGTACAATGTATAAATAATTTTTTCAACAGGACCAAGGAATTATTTGAGTATAAAGTGCTTAACACACATCTGGGTAAGGGTAATAAGAACCCAACTTTATAATATTCTTTATCCCCGATGCAAGTTGAATTATGTATTATTTCGGAAACATGTTATGGACTTTTAGTGTGAACAAAACAAAATTGTACACTTTAACTTGTCAAAAAAAGTTTGAATATGCATGAGACATGACCAGTCTTATTACTCACCGGTAGATAAGAACCGTTGATGTAGTTGGTATCCTCGTCGCTGGTAAGCGTCATCAGAAATGGCCTTGAACGATCGGCTGTAGGTTGTGAGAGATGACATTTTAATTGGAGAGACTTTTTGGGGACACTAGGTGGCAGCAGACTTGCCAGGTAAACCCACTGTTCTCTGAAAATGTGGACATGCTCAGAACTACGCAAACAATGGAAACTTACCAGGTAAGTCTGCTGCCACCTAAAGTTCCACAGGGCCCCTGAAACTATAGACGGCCAATTGATTTAAATCTTATTTCCAATCTGTGTATAGGAAGTGGAATTCTGATCTTTAAGTGATACCTTTTTATGAATAGCCTACTGACTAATGCAATGGAAAATGGAACTACTAAATTCTGACATCGAAATATCTAATGATGTCGTTACGAGCTACAACATCACATGGTATAAGAAATTAGTATACAAGCAACAAATGAGGCAATTTAAATTATAAAAAGATTGAAAAAAATAATAATACATAAAATCACTCACTTGGCACAAAGTCCGGAAACCGGTTTTTTGTCACATTCTCAGGCAGCTTTCCGGACTCACTCTTTTTGATGGGAAGTTTAGAACTTAGCTTTTCTAGTATCTAAAAGATAAACGAATAAACCTGACCAGTGTTATCTTGACGATTGGTGTCTTACATGTTTTCCCCACCTTGGGTTCCTAAAACACTAAATTTTAAGGTTTATCAACGCATTATTGTTCTTGGTTTATAAGGACTGAAGAATTTGCTATCTTAGGGTGCCAATAAGCACCTCTTCCTTATAGATAAATAAATTTTATTAGTGCAGAACAAAGGAGTGTCGATTATTTTGATAAAGGAAGCGGCAACGTATAGTAAGTCAATTTGGTAAGCACCTCAAATTGGTGTTCCATTCCCATCTTCTTCAGAGCAGTCAATTTACGGCGGTACTCTGTGACATGGTACGTTGTATCAGCACTCAGGTAGGCCTCGAGAATGGTGTCATAAAGGAACTTATATTGCTCCTAAAATTACAAAAGATTCCAGAAAAAAAAATGAAATCAGGAATCTCAATCTGAAAGCATATTTGGTACTTCGTTTTCATTGACGTATCATTGAAACCAAAACAATCCGAAAGAACACTGTAAAGGTAAGTTCTTGTGATTTTTTTTTACCCCTGACTTACCACTGTTTGAACTGACTTGATACGCCTATGTCGCATCTGATTGATGAAGCCAAGGACATCAACCTGCCCCTCTTGTTCCATCTGTTCCAACATGGCGTCCAGAGTGATGTAGGTTCCCGTACGGCCAACTCCAGCACTGATAACAAAATCAACCACAAAATGAA
Source organism: Pisaster brevispinus (assembly GCA_023634235.1). NCBI lineage: Eukaryota > Metazoa > Echinodermata > Asteroidea > Forcipulatida > Asteriidae > Pisaster > Pisaster brevispinus. The sequence continues at coordinate 16,934,364 of JAMKCF010000013.1, forward strand.
AGGATAAAAAAGGCAATATCAAAAATCTCCTTAGGTGTACCTTTCAACAAATTGAGAACAACACAGAGAGTAACTACGGCTACATGGACCAGAGTGGCTAAAGAGAAGCAATGTTAGTTTTATGAAGAATGCTTTGTTCAACAGGTGGACGAGCTAAATCCTTGACGATGATGATGATGATGATTATGATGATGATGGGGGGGGGGGGTGATGGTGATGATGATGACCCTTTTTTATAAAACCGATAATTTAAGCAATTATTCAAACTTTTTCATTTGAGCTTTATTGTCTAAGCAAATTTAAACAATTAAAGGCAGAATGTACTTTGGGTAATTACTCCACAAATTAATGAACATAAAACTTAAAGAGCACTGGAGATGGCTGTTGATGGTATAAAGCATTGTAAAAAACGACCCCCTGTGAAGTAACGTAGTTTTAGAAAGAGGTAACTTTACCCCCCAAAATTGAATCTTAGAAAGGCTTCTCAGGCTAGGCATCTGAAAGCCCCCAATTCTCTGCAACGAGACTGGGTTGTTTCTTTCACTTATTTCTCGCAACTTCGACGACTAATTGAGCTCAAACTTTCACAGGTTTGTTATTTTATGCATATTGGGATACACTTGGATACTGGTCTTTGAAAATTACTAAAAGTATACCCTGCCTTATTTGTCTTTAAGAGACTGTACGAATGGCAAAGTGAAGGTTGGACAGCTGAAGTTTTATTTGAAAGAAAATGCTATTTTCATATGACACATGTTTTTAAATGCTTGATTCGTTCCTTGATTGATATGAGCTATAGGTATACCTGCAGTGTATGACGGTGCGTCCAGTATTCTTGTGAGTGTTGACTACACGCAGGAAATTGAGCAAAGGGGTTGGATACTCCGGCGGTTTCATGTCAGGCCACGTGGTGTAGTGAAAATGTTTCACTATACGAATTATTTCGTCCTTCCCGACCTAAAAGGTTCAAAACCATTTATTAGCGGTAGAGTTACCAGAACTGTTGCTTAAAGAGTTATGTTTGAGTTTAGAAAAAAGGTCATACACTTGGGTGTTATAATACTATACTGTGCACGTCTTTAGAGTGCGTATTCGGGAACATTTTGTGTACCTTGTATTTGAGAGTTTGTGTAAAGGAAACAAACTCACCACAAAATGTTTGAATACTCGCGCATTCTTCAGGTGTGAATGCTGTATTAATAAATGCGACATCGAGACCCACCGCCAAGACTTAGGCTATGCTTATTCACATTTGGAAATTACCGTTTCAGAAATTAACCGGGACGTCCACTTATATATATAGCACTAACAAAAAAATATAAATTCAAACCTTAAAACGTTATTTATCTCCCTAAAAGAAAGTTCAACTTTTCGCTTCACTACTTTAGTTTAAGTGAAAACATACCAAAGGAGTTTAAAAAAAAGACAAACCTCACTGATGTTGAAGATGCGAACTGTATAATCGCGGAAAACATCCTCCTTGACGGTTGTAACACAGACTCCTGTGTATTTTGTAGCTCCTTCGTCGGCCCAGTACTGAAGACACTTCATCTAAGTTGTTGCAAATTGTTACAAAAAGGATGAAAAAGCGTTCATAGTTGATTAATATTAGTTTTGAGTAAGATGAAACGCAGCTGCTAACAAAGATCTAAAACTTCAATAAAGAATTCCATTACTGAATTGCAAAAACAGATCTCTCCGATATGGTGGCCCTGAAGGGACATCAATCATATATATTTACGTGAATATTTATGTAAATATTTACGGCTTTTGCCCCAATTCGCAAATATTCACGTATATATTCTCGTAAGAATTTGTGATTGAAGAAAAGAAACCAAATATTCACGGATGACTGGGTTTGCGACTTAGCACAAATCGTGAATATTTACGTAAATATTTGCGATTTGTACCCCCATTTGCAAATATTTACGTAAATATTTACGTAAATATTCACGATTTGTGCCAAGTCGCAAACCCAGTCATCCGTGAATATTTGGTTTCTTTTCAGCTAGCCGCGCACTGGGCCGAAATTTCCAGCCGCATATTCAGGACAATTATAATCCATGTAGTTCAAGGAGGTAATATATCTGTCTCCCCTTCTTTCTAATTATTTGAACGATTTAAAAAAAAGAGGCTTTCTTTGTCGGTATAATTTGTTCACTAAGCATACTCGGCTGATCAATTAGTGAGTAATTAAACACCACAATTAAGACCTCATCATCCAGACCATTGTACACAACTGCTGAAAAAATTGCACTCACCTGAAATTAAGCACATGTAACCTTCACGTTGTTTAAAAGATGATTTGTTTTAATTTCATACTGATAGATCATACCGCTGATGGGCACACATAATTTCGGAGTCGGTGAACTCGGATCATTAAGTAATAAATAATTAACTGCTAAAACACACGCAATGTTCTATCAATTTTGGTAAATTTCATGCCTAAACCGCTATTGGTGATCCAACTTAGCCAACTCCCAAATTAAGTGTAACCAGCGGTATGGTCTGTCAGATTATAGAATAATTTTTTGTTATGCTAGGTGAAGGGTACTTACATTGGCGTGAATGCTATGGTCAGTTTTGTCACTATTTTACCTTAATTGTTTGGATATTGGACAGAAAATGCCTTGGGTTCTTGTTGCTAATTAGGTAATTATAAGTGATTAGAATAGACACCTTCAAAATCAAGTGTGGCAAGTGATATGGTTTATCAGACTATGGAATACAAATTTCTCTTTTTTGCAACATGAGGGTATACATTTACTTTCGGGTGAATGCATAAGTTTTTCAACAGTTGTCTATTATGGTCTGGATGATCGGCTAAATACTCACCAAATGGTCAGCCAAATAATCTTATTCTACCGTATGTTCAGTAATTTTATAGAAAGAGTTTTTTTTAAATCGCTCAAACTAGAAAGAAGGGGAAACAGAATTGTTACCGCCTTGAACTGCATGGATTCTAATTGTCCTGAATACGCGACTGGCCGGCCACGGAATCCGCAGATAGAAATTTCGGCCCAATATGCGGCTAGCTGGAAATATTCACGGATCACTGGGTTTGCGATTGGGGCCCAAATCGCAAATATTCACGTAAATGTTTACGTAAGTATTTGCGATTGGGGGACAAATCGCAAATATTTGTGATTGGAGCACATATCGCAAATATTCACGTAAATATTCACGTCAAAATTTGAGATTGAGGGACAAATCTTGAATATTCTCGTAAATATTTATGTGAATATTCACGTTTTTGCCCCGATACGCAAATATTCACGTCAATATTTACGTCAATATTTGTGGTTTGGGGCACAAATCGTCAATATTTCCGTAAATATTTACATAAATATTCACGATCTGGCCCTCAGCCTCAAATTTTTACGTGAATGTTTGCGAATCGAGGCAAAAAACGCGAATATTTACGCAAATATTCACGTAAATATTCACGTAAATATATATGTTTGATGTCCCTTCAGGGCCACCATACTCCGATGTACTTTTGGACTTTTTACAACTAAAGAATTGTTTATAAACAATTAATTGATATATACTAAAATATGTCAGTATCGGCTTAAATTGGTTATCATTAAAAAATTACCTTGCCGTCTTCTATCGGGTTGGTCAGCATGACGATTTTATCCACTTTTTGCTGCCAAATCATTCTCCAAATATCTTTGATGGACTCTTTATTGGGTCCTAGTGAAGTACATTGTACGAAAAATAAAACAAGTAAAGTGTATTTTATGATGTGATAAAAAGTTGTTTACACTGTTCGGTAATTATTACAAAGTAATTTTTTTTTTTTACCTTGGCTGGCTATGTACTTGTCCTTTGCCTTGTATCCCTGTACAGATATAAAATAAACCAAATACAGTCAATCGTAAATATAACAAAATGAATTTACAGTAAAACCAGGTTACGTAGGTTAATCTCTCTTTGTGGCTCCGAAAGGAACAGACGGACTCAACGTTTCGGACAGTCCGTCGTCATCAGCAGTCTCCTTGCAAATTTCTTACATCGTTGTCTTTCCGCCACCATGCAAACCTCCAAGTCTCATTCGTATATCGTGTCAATAAAATGGTGAACAATAAACATTAAAAGTAAGTGTGTACTTACATCGATGTAGCATGCATTAATGTAATCGGAGTGCGGGTCATTTTCCAACGGCTCCAGCACAACACGGCAGTGGTCATCTGTAAATATTAATACAAAACAAAAATTGAATTATATTTTTCCATTATGTCGTCATCTATTCCTGTAGAGAACCCAAGTGGGTCCTCAGTGTTTAAGTGTCTGATCAACTTTGTCATTAGCATATTTATTATAAAAAGTTAAGTTTGGGGTCACGACCTTGGGCTCAATCTCTTTTTCCATGTTAGCTTTGAGCAAGAGAGAGCACATTTATTTTCTGTAGGCATTTCTCTCTATTTTGTAGGAGCATGGCTCTGGCCATGCTTCAATACTTCAGAGCTACATCTGTAAGTATTGTTTTGTATTTAATCATCTTTTTATATGCGAAATACTGTAATTTTTAGGGCTGATTTAATCATTGTAAACTTGTGGGTGGCCAGCCTCGTGTCGTGTTGACCTTTCGCCCTTTATATTTATAATAAGCGACTGTGCTGTGCATTTGATTGAAGTATTAAACCAGTACAGGAGATTATTTTATAATTTTGACGTCATCAGGTGGATTTTGTATTTACTGTAGTCTGGTGAATGCTTGCCTTTTTCAATAGAGGACCGGCCTCCTTCCCGTGTCTCTACATTACGGATTCGAAACTGTGATCCCGCAATAACGGATTGTGAATCCGTAATAACAGACTGTGAATTCGAAACAACGGATTGTGAATCCGTAATAACGAACTAGGAATCCATAATAGCGTATTAGAAATTTGATTATTCGTTAGCGTTAATGGGCTTCATAGTGTTCATGGGATGTAGAGGTCTTTCCTATAAGAGTTACACATCAGCACGACTTTCACCAGTATCAATTAGTTACCCTTTAGTTAAATCAATAATTCTTTCCTAAATCTGTAAAGAATACTTGACGGAATAAGTACAAACCAGCGACATAATAACTTTATTAAAGACACAACGATGACACCAAAACAATTATGTCAACAATAAATATGTTCATTGTGATACAGAAACAGATACAGCAGATTCCTTACAAGCGATGACGTTAGCATATCGGTTCTTAGTCTTGTTTTCTGGTTTCCTTGCCACAGTCCATGGATGTAACTGACCATCAGGAAGAGACTGGGGAAAACAGATCGATGAAAGTTTTTAGATTCAAATAAAAGCTGTATTTATGTATTTACAATAACCAAACATTAGTCACTTTGTGACGTATCAAACTCTCTGCTTCTTTTTTGAACGGTGCAATCAAATACGAGCACGGAAACATTGAGTAGAATGACAAAGTACACAAAAGATAATGAGGAGGGAGTCAGTATTATACCGCGGTAATAGATTGTGAATCTTTATCGGTTACAAACTAATCACGTGATGTGATACAACGATACGCGTACACATGTATCTGGGGAACATGAGTGATGTACCCACTGATCTCTATTATACTAGAGATCAGTGGATGTACCCCACGGGATGCATTACCTTGATCGTGCCCACCGTTGGTCGTTTTCAGCGCCTTACAATATTAGAAACAGCCCTGGGTTCGAGGTTGTAAATACGGTGGTACCACGTAAATTAATATACGTTCTTTGTGCGATGTGCCGTAGGGAAGAGTGAACCAATAGTAATGACCTGTTCGTTTGCTTTTTTAACTGTGCCGATTTCGTCGTAATATTAATGTTTGAAGATTACAACAGGTCACCCCAAAGAAAATAAATTTATTACCATGGTATAACAAAACAACGTTGCTCGCTCTAAGATGGGGTTCACGGGTTTTGTACACCCTCTGGGGCAAATGGCACCAGAATCGAGCCAGGGTGCCATTTCCCCCTTCGCGGTTGTACAAAACACCATGAATCCCACCACAGCGTTTTGGTTGTATAATGGATAAATACATTTTTATTTGGATGACTACAGCCTGATGATGACAATGATAATGGCGAGGACGGGGATCACGGGGATGATCATGATGAGTATAATGATGTTGTTATGATTAATAACTTGGAGTTTCTATGTCTCTAAGTTTCCCAAATCCCTTATAACACCTTGTAATCTGCATCAAAGCCTTCATCAGCAGCTGCCGATTTCTTCATCTGAATATACTTCTCAAGTTCGTCAATACGGATCGGCGGTTGATTTTTGAATGGCAACTGTTTGGGCTCTGGAGTTGGTACTGTGGGTTTGCGAGATGGTGATGGTGTACTAGAGGGTGTAGGTACTGTGGGTTTGCGAGACGGTGACGGTGCAGGGGCGGGTGTAGGTATCTCTATTACAGCAGGTTCAACACACATCGAAGAGGCATCTTCTGGTAAAACAATGTAACGTATTTTAACGAAAATAAACTACAAGGAAGCTTTTGAGGGCGGTGTATAATTTCTTGAGGGAAAGGATAATGATGTGGTTTTACAATGGTTTTCACGCATATAAAAGTACAAAGACGTATACAGCTTTGCATTACAAAGAGTAACTATGTACATGCTGCAAGTTGGTGCTGGACGGAGGCAAGTTCGATTAAATAGCACCTGTTCACCTGTTGTGCCAAGAACGAGTCATATCACGTTTGCTGATAGCGCCTTCTCAGTCATTGGATCCAAACTCTGGAATAAACTTCCAAATCACACCAGGGACCCAACATCCTTCAACATAAATAAGACACTTCTGAAAGCCCATTTGTGTCAGAAGGCCTACCATCAATGAGTTTTTTACTTCTCCTGTGCCTCATCGGATTTTAGCAAACCTTTAAGGCACTTGATAAATTTTGTTTGATTTATTGAATGATTGATGACTAGAGTTATCAAAGTCTCTCAGTCAAAAGTCCTCAAGTAATAATTGTTTCCTAAAGTGGTAAGGGTTCACAAGGTTAAACTTTGGTAATGACAATCGTTTCAGAGGAAATCAGTCAGTGCAAATTAAATCAAAGCAATCAACTACCTGGTATATTTGCTTGAAGTGGTGTGTCTGCTAGTTGTAGACCTTGGTTACCGTCATTTGACTTTCTTGATTGCCCATAATTCCTCTTCCTAAACAGACACAGTCGAAATTATAAAAGAAAATATAGACACTTGGTAAAAATGAGGATACCAGCATTTGTAAGCATACATTGTTTACGTGTATGTTATGTCGTGTTCCCAACAGGTAAGTGTGATTAGTACACTAAATATTGTTGGACGGTCTAGCGCACCGAACTGAAGCTCGTGACACTTCTGTCCTTGAGCAAGACAACTAACCCTTTTTGCTTCTCACCACCCAGGAGTATATGTGAGGGTGGAGATTGTTGATGTGATTGATAAGGAACATGTGCACCAGTTCTGGCCGCCAGTGGTGCATACTCCTAATGAGTTGGCGAGGCTTTAGGAATGCTTAAATGGCCCGATGAACAAGGGTATTGTAAAGGCACAGAGTGGGCCTACTTGGTTTGAAAAAGCACATAGTGTTATAATTCCATGTAAAATTATTATTATTTGTAAAATAATTTTGGCTTGAACAAAGAATTTTTTCAATTTACAGTTTGCATTGAAATGTGGTTGATTAGTGGTAGAGGATTCCTTAAAAAACTGATTAGTATATTAATATTTTATCGATTCACTAATGCTAAATAACTAATGCTAAATAACGTCTGTCAATTATCTCTTTAAAGTCACATTGTAAATGGAACCACTGGGGTAATATTCAACTCGCGTGGTTTTGCCTCATCTGCAAGACTATGCAATTCTATCTATTCCCAGGATATCATTCCATGGAAATGAACTTCCTGAACCTGTCGACAATCATTGTTGCCATCTTAAAGGTAGGATTGTTTTTTGTCGACGTAATTCTGATTTATTAGCATCATTTTACAAAAAGATTTAAAAGTCTCATGTGAAAGTTTCAGCTGAATACAGTGTCTACTTGCTAAGAAAACAGCAAAAACTAAAAACAAAAAAACCACCACAAACTGTTGCGGTATTTTCACAAGAACGTCGAATCCATCCGCAATAAGCGAGATGACAGCGGGTACGAACCGCATCTCTGGCTGCAGCATTCACGAACGTACACCAACGCTCAGAAACTTGAGAAATGATTCATGCTTGATTCGTTCCTCAGATGCAAATGCTGTTATTGTTTTCTAATCAACGTGTGTATTTCAGACGAAATATTTTCACAGGATGTTTAGCACCATTGGCACCTTTTTTTACAAGTAAGCTTTCGGAAAGAAATTGCACATTTTCTTTTGAGGGGGGTCTTTACCAAAGTATGACCCTTTCTTCAAGAACCCATTGACAACTATTATTACTCTCTGAATAACACACGGACAGTGATGTAACTTTCTCAAGAGCATGATGACAACGATTGTTACCTTCTTAAGAACATGATGACAACGATGATAATGATGACAGCGATGATCACAGCTACCAAAACACCAACAATTATCCCAATCGTTGAGACAGGTGCTTTCGCCGTAGCTATAATAAACATGTTTGTTTTTACAGTTATAATAATTGTTTGCAGTAAAAATGTGGCGTAGATCTTTTTTAAAAATTAGGATGAAGTTTTGAATTATGAAGCTTTTATTGTTTCGAAAGGAATGCAAAATCAAAGTCGCATCCAGCGTGTGCTGTAAGCTAACGTCCAGCCTTGATAACAGAATGAAATGTTTCCAATACTGGCAAAAAAATTATTGGTTTTAAAACCTTTTAGTGTGGGAGTTACTCAGTAACTCCGAAATTTACACAAATGTGGGACACTAGTCAATCAAAAGAATATTATTTAAAAAATAGAAAAAAAACCCACAAACTACACAACTTTTGATCCTGACCTCCTCTTAGATGTGTGGAATAGTCCAGTATAGGACATCAATGACTTTGACTGTCCCGGGGCATTGCACTTTGAAGAAAATAGTACAAGAAATAACATGTGCCATGACTTACTTTTGCCAGCCCGCACTTCATGGTTTTAAGGGAGATTGTAGTGGTTTAGCACTAATAGAAATGCTGGTTCAAATCTTTATATACATATCAATTTTACTGATTTTGAGAATTTCTTTGCGTGGTGCTGGTCAGTTGTTGGTGATGTGATTCCAAAGGCTAGTAAGTTACAGGATTGATTATATTATCAGCAATCAAAGATTCACACCACACAAATGCACAAGACTATGAACCTTAATTGCGACGACGTGTGGTTAAATGAGATAAATTGTAAATAAAAAAATGATAATAAAATTAAGCAAAATATCCAAAGACATCGAGCCAAAGTAGACCTACACTCTAAAAATTCCCGTGTCGGAATTGACCCGGTTCCGTGTCCCAGGGAGCATGACCCATTTCAGACTCAGTATGACCCGGAGTTTGCGTCAAAATGCAGCAGAAATGGGTCAAAATGAACGAAGAACTTTAGCTAAAATCCCGCCTTTTTCTTATACCAGTTTCCAGGTTATCCTGTTTCCTGAAAAAGGTCAAGCCCTCAGATCCGGGTCACTAACCCGGGAGTTTTCAGTGTGAACTTTCATTCAAATAGACAGTGTTTTATGTTCCAATGTTTTCAGATTTAACTACCGACGTTGCTGTAGCTATTTTCCCGCAAGTTATAAGTTGACTGCTTTTGTTACATCAGTAATGTATACATGTACCTGTTTATGTTTGTAGTCTTGTCATTTAGCCTTCGAGAAAGACTCTGCTAGGGTCGAAACGTCAGGCCACTAACTATTTTTTTGCATTTATACCATAGGTCCTTTTGGTTGGTAAGCAGTTTGCAACAGCTAATTCTATTTTTCAAGTTATAATTTGCTCAACGTTCAAACAGTACTTGATTTTGAGTGCAAGTACAACTTACCTTGAACTGGCTGAGAATACGACACATGTGCATCCTATAAAATAAACGCAAGTTACAATTATTGCAAAACGATGTGTATGTCTTTTTTAACGTTTACTAAACTTTATGTACCGGTATATTATTAGCTCAATCAACTGATGTGAGGTATTTTGGTTTATTAATTTGAAGCAAAAAACCACAAGGGAAACTGATTGGGTATATTCTAAATGATTTGGGCTTGAACAGTGAAAAACTGACTTGCCGCTGCTCCATCAACTGAGGTATCAAGCCATAATGTTGGTATCCTCCCTATTTTGTCAATACTCAGGCGACAGTCAGAAGCCATTCAATCTGTAAATGCCGTATATCAAGGGACACCCAAGTTTACGATACAGCCTGGGAAAGCAGCAGCAGAGGGATCACCATATGGTATGAAATGTAACCAGCATTAACCAATGTATTTTAAAAATGTGATATTTACCGTACTAATGCGTTCTTATGGTTATTGTTAAATAATTTTTGAAGTCGTACCGTCCCGTTTCCTTTGCTAACTGATCCAACACGAATGTCATATGTTGCTCCTGTTTCTAGTGGTGCATTGTCGTAACCTCCATACATTTTACCATCTCCAACTTCAAAAGAGTCTGGAACCATCTGCTTGGATAGTTCAGCTGCAATGTAGTTATCGGGAGAGTCCCCATGGCGGATGGGTTCTAAAGCTTCTCTTTTCGTCTTGGATGCAGTCTTCTTTACGTGAATCACGTAGGATCTGTAGCATAGAAAGTAAAATGGAGTAATGTTATCCACCTGGTTCAAATGATGCTACACGGGTCAGAGTTGACCCGGAGTCCGGGTCCCCGGGAGCCTGACCCGGAAATGTGTAAACAATAAATGGGATTTTGCTTTGGATTCTGCGTCTGTTTGACCCATTTCTGGGTCACTTTGACACAGATTCCGGGTCATACTGACCAAGAATGGGGGCGGGCGTCATGGAACCCGGAATTCCGGTCAATTGTGACCGGACTTGTTTTAGAGTGAGAGAGCTTGAGCAGTTTTAACAGTTCTCTTTAAAAAGGTTGTTAACCCAAACTTTCCCTGGATGAATTTCCCATAACAAGCTGTGCTGTGAGTTCAGAGTATTGTCGCCATCCCTTCTTTTCGTAAGTGCAGGATCGACAATTAATGAATAGGGAGACGAGGAGACAAGGAACGATACAAGCAAATAGTTTATTTAGGTCAACAGAGGGCGCTGGCCGGTAGTTGTGGTATACATTGCAATGAATTATAGGTAGCGTAAGGGTTACACAGGTCACACACAGTCGTAAATATCTCTTATAGTGATCAAGGCTATGGCATAATTATTGCTGCTATTTGCTCTGGAGAGCTTCAGAGAGTGTCTGTCCTAAGTTGGCTAAATCTCGGCCTTTTATCTATTTCTGGACCTAGGCAACAACCAATGGGATGGCTGGATTTTGTAACTTATGAATATGTATTTGTGTGTTAAACTAAGGGCATGGCATTTGTGTGAATAACACTTAGACTCTGTGCAGAGCTAAGGTCGGAGAATTTGACATATGGGAGTTAGTGGTGGGGCTTTGCCCGAGTCTGTTACGGGGCTCGGTACACAGTGAGCAGGGATACTATGGTAATTTTCATGGGTCTATTGAGGGGTCCGGCGGTACCTAAAGAGCGAGCACACTAAGGTCATTGCCGGGGGTAGCTAAAGGGGTCCGGCCGCACATGTTCCAGCGGTCACGGCTCGGTGTGTGGATGGGGAAGTAGGGTTAGCAGTTGAGGGGCAATAACTTAGTGTCTGGAAAGAGGCCAGTGTCTGTTATGTCAATGGGGTATAACTGACCTACTCAGTGTACATGTACATTGCTTACGTGGCTCTCTCACTGTGTACAGTGGTGATGGGGCTACGTGAGTTGTCAGAGGGTTTTATCTGTTAGTGTTTGTGGGCTTTATGCTGGGGCTATACGTTAAAGAATATACGGGAATATACTTGAATATAGTTGTTGCGGGATCGTAACAGTATTATCATTTTCTTACCTATTTCTACCTTTGAAGTGTCATTTTTTGTTGCTTAAGTGTTAAAATTAATGTTGAATAATGCTTACGTGATATAAACATCATCAAGCACACGGCTCAGATTGATTGTGACCGTAGTATCTGTGGCGTCGGTTGGATTTAATCGTGGTGCCGGGGGTTCAGGAAGGTCTGGAATTAATAAAATACAATGAAAACATAATGAGGTTCTATGATGGCCTGTCACATGACTATCCTCTATAACACATTTATAACGGGAATGAAAATCATACAAAGAAACGATGATTATCAAGATGTATTTAACAATTTGTTTTAAACCTAAAAGCGTTTCAGAAATCTTTTTGTAAGATTCAACTCCACCTTTTATCTTTCAGTTCTTGAATAACCTTAAGGACTGAACCTGTACAACTATAATAATTGAAAACTTGCAACGATTGTTAAATTATTCGTTAGCGATTCCCTTTAAGAGTAAGTATTTTCTTACTTTCCAGTGGATTAGTAAATACTTCGAGTATTACTGCATCGCTGGTGAACTGTTGGTTTTGTGCTGAAATCTTCAACTCATACTTAGTTGTTGGTTCGAGATTGGTTATAGTGGTCCGTGTCTCATTCCCGAGTTCCTTATTCATGTACTCAGTATCTGCAGTGAAATCCGCCTGGTGAAGTTTCTCCACAGCTCTGTACTCCACCTAATCAATACATTTGACCCAAAATAAATTATGGTTTACGATATTTTGCAATAGTCAGTGGAACAGTCAATCTATACAGAGGTTGGGATACACCATTAAAATATCCGACTGCTGTAGATGTAACACCATCAACCTTTTTCACTTATATGCAATGTTAATTGTTGAAACTTGGCATTACAGGGGAAAAATCCACACACTTTAATGTGCGGGTCGACATCATGTAATAATCTCTCATTATGAGCTGTGGTGGGTCCAAAAAGAACATGATTTAACAGCTCAACGTTTCGATAAGCCTTCCTCATGAAGACCGCCAGTGGTTAAAACAGCGAGTGTTCACACCCATGTGGTGGGTTTCAGAACCAAGAACTCGTTAGAGAAATTATTAAAATGCAAATAAAGATCACAGGAAACCTTAGATTTAAATAAAGGAATAAAAGAGTAGGCGATGAGGTCTTAACTGGCCGTATAAACCTGGCAGGGTAGTGGCCGTGTGATAAAGGACCAAGGCGAAGGCGAGGTCCTTTATCCTAAGTTGCTTGGCCACGACCTTGCAAGGTTTTAAACAGCCATTTAAGACTGGGTCACCACTCATTCATAAATATCAAAAACCAAAATCAAAAAACAAACCTGACAATTTAGCCTCAAAATGCTCAACTTGCCTCGACTCTGTGTTGAACTTCTAGCCATATTGTGCGCAAACTTGCTCGCTTAAGTTTCAAACTATTGCATGCAAGTCGAAAACCTTGCGTAAGTCAAATACGCAGCCTGCCAACCTAAATTTGGCAGTGAAATTTGCGCACTCCTCACAATCATCGCATAAAGCGCCCTCTTTTTACTCAATTTCCTCAGGCCATGTTATAGCACTCCTCATTGTGTTAGTATCGCACATTTGAACATAGCCACATGATCTCCTCCGACCAATCAGAATGGATGAAATGTTCCTGGTATTTATGAATGATTACTATTAGGCCGTGTCCGAAACGGCAACTTCGGACACGGCCTTAGTCTAGGAATGAGTCTAAACAGTTAGGGAGAAAAAATAAGTTTTATTACCAAGTAACTCCTTATTTGTCCATTGATGCTCAGCGGTGGGTCCCATTCCAAGATTAACGAGATATCCGATTTCCATGTCAAGTGAAGATTCTCCACTGGACCGGGAACTGTTAAAACAAATACAGCCTGACAATATACCTTTTTATGGTGCAGCCATCTTGATTTTTCTCCTGTTTAACTCAATGTGATCAAACCGAGGCTTGAAAAAAGTTTAGTCTGGTTCCTTTTTGTACAATGAATATTAGTATCCATTACTACAGGGAACATGACCTAAATGGTGGCAGCATGATAACGGGCTACGTATCAATCAAAACAACGGAGGCTTAAATGAAATGTAGCGACTTTTTGCCAAGGTGTACTTTTCAATATTTCTTCAAGGGGCTGTGTGTCGTCATTATAAAGCTAGGTTGACACTGTACATGGCACTATGAACTGAGAAAATAGAATTAGCTGTTGCAAACTGGTTACCAACCAAAAGGGCCTATGGTATAAATGCAACAAATAATTAATGGCCTGACATTTCGACCCCAGCAGAGTAGCCTTCAAGAAAGACTCTGCCAGGGTTGAAACGTCAGGCCAACTGTTTTGTGGAGTTACTGCAGGCGCATGCCCTCCCTCCGTATCTAATCTTTGAAGTGAGCAATAGGCCTGCTTTGATCATGACGACACAGCCCCTTTAACGACACTAAGTTTTGACCAGTCATCAAAAAGTCACTTTCATTTTCCACCAAAATCATTTTCTAACGATTCCAAGATCTAGTGCAGTACTAAACCTTATTTTTTTCGCGACCCATTAAACTAAAACGACGCTCAAGAAGGAAATTGTGGAATAAAATGGATAGGAGTTCCTTTACTAAAATGGCAGATTGTTTTAATGGTTTAGGGTCGATACTTGACAGTAACTCCTCAATATTTATCAACACTTACCTCCAATTTTACTTGTTCCCTTAATCACATTACTCCACATACCAACACCAACAGAGGTCTTACCTCGCACCTTATGAAAAACAAAATAAGTTTATTGAAAGAATGAACAGAAACGAAACGCTAACAGACCGTTGTTTATTTTAGGCAATTCTCAGTCAAGTTGAAAATGAAGGTTTTGTCTGTAGTCCCTATCCAATGCTACAAACAAAGAACATGGAGGAGCTATATATTATAGGAAATTCACATTCATAAATGTTTGCATTCTTATAAAGGATTTGGATAATGCGGGATACTCACAAGAAGGGAACAATAATTATTACTCTAGTATTTCGCAATACTTGAGTACAAGAATTGCACAGAAACAATCCTTATTACTCACAAATAGATCCTTGTCACTTGATTGGTGGAAAACGCATCACAAGTCATCCTTCATTTTGCCGTGTATTTACTGCCGCCACATTGGACCATTGTGACTGTCTTATATGGAAATAAATATAGTACGATGTATATTTCTTGTTGAGGTTTATTTTTCAGCGTCGTTCCCAAAACATCCCATTCGTTCGTTAGGTTAGGTTGTGTTAGGCTGACTAGGTGGCATCTACATGGAGTCATCCACTTATTTAGAAGGGTTTTTTCCAGAGTTTTTCGGATTGTGGGGTGAACCAGTTTCCAGGACTACTTTGTTTTTATTGTGAAACTTTTTCAACTGACAAGGATCTATGTGTGAGTTATACAAAACAAATATTAAAGGTATTTCGTTTGTGCATTGTTGCAGAATATACTCACTCGATGAAATCTGGCATTTCCATTTCACTCGGCTTCGCCCCGTGAAATGGAATAGTCCAGATTTCACTTCATTATTATACTCTGCAACAATCATGTGCATTCAATATTTGTATGCTGTTATAATATTTGACATGAAAAACACATCATAAAAACATACCTTGATGAAGAAAGTAACATTTGTCATGAGGCCCTCTATACGATAGCTCAATGACGTCACACCAATGTCTGTCGTTATGGTTGGTGATGCTTCATCTTCCATGGATGGCCAGTAAGATATATCATAGTTGGTTATGATTCCATGCGGAGGGTCAGGTTCTGTCCACTCCACCGTTACTGAACTCTCATCAGCGCTCTTGACTTTGAATTCAATCGGTGCAGGAGGAACTGCAAAGTATTTCCAGTTGCTGACTTTAAACTTGTATTTAATAGCTTTGGTATGAAGCTCTTGAAGTTCTACCACACTTATTGAGATCCTGAGATAATTGACTGGAGGATGATGACATCATAAAACATAGGACGATGACATCTTGAGATGATTTATCTCGGGATGTCGATATCCTAAAGTAAGATCTTCCCGATATATTTCATCTTTAAGGATCTAGACATCATAAAAGTAAGATGCTGACCTCCCGAGATGAGTTACTTCGAGATGACAACATCCTGTACGTAGAATGTCGACTTCCCAAGGTAACCCATCTTGGGATGGTGACATCCTGAAAATAGCATTTTGTCTCCTTCAGATCCCGAGGTAATCTTTATTGGGAAGACGTCATCCTACGTTCAAGATATCGGCATCCCGAGATAAATTTTCTCAGGATGTTGTCATCTTACTCTTATGTCGTCTTCATTCTGCGATAATTATTTCAAGGATCTCAACACGTCAGATGGCAATTCAAGAGCTCTGTACTTTGGCTTTATGAAAACCAAAACAAAGTGTGCAAATAAAGTATCAAGGTGAAAAGACAATGATAAAACGTACAAACTTAAATGTTTTGCATTGCCCCTGTGAACGCTTCTTAAACTGTTTAGAGAGATGACCATACAACTGTCCTCCAATGCGTCATAATTCTATTTGAGAGTCGGTCTCAACTTAAAGTAATGAGTGTATTTTTCACAACATTCTTACGACTTGCTCAAATTAACTTGTGAAATTAATTTGATATCATTGCTCTGGTTAGGCATGGTTTCAAGTTACAAGAGTTACGTACCTCCTTCTGCCGTTCTTTCATCAAGACTGCTGCTAAACGGCCCGGTGCTTACATTGGTACGGGCTGCAACCTGGAAGCTGTACTCAGTGTATGGTATTAAATCATTGATCGTCACCATTAAGCTTGAGGTATCAAACGGGCCTATTACATTGTCAGGCATAGACCCTACTTGAGTCAGCTTATACGTGTACCCTGTGATGATACCACCTCGACTTCCACACGGTAGCTCACTCCAAGAGAAACTCAGACTGGTATTTGTCTTAGCAGAATTCAGCACATCAGTTGGAGCTGCCGTCGGTTCTACAGTAAACAATGTATTACATAAAGACAATATAGTAAAATGTGCCATTATTTTGGTTATTGCAAACCTGTTAGGCAAACAGACTCCGGCAGACAGTAGAGGTTTTTATGGAAATGCTTACTTATTCGTGTAAATAGTGATTAGAGAGCTGGTTACTTATTCAATTGTAAATGCATAGTAACAGTGAATCAAGATTGGGTAACTGTCTCCATCTCTTCACTATACAACTAAATGAAACAGAAAAACACTGTAAGGTTCAGGGGATATTGTATGACAAATCAAGGACTGGTTACGCACAACTTTGAGGGTTAGGGGGTAACACTTTTCCTTCTGAATAAAGTTTTTCAGGAAAGTGTCTTGTACTCTCAAAGTCTTTCCGTCTACTTCCTAAAGCAAGTACGGAGTCAATCATCTCCAATCAGCTCCAAAATATGTAGAAGTGAAATAAAAAATAAAAAATTGTGGCACGCTCAATTTGTTCCCACATCTCTCAGTTGATGGTGAGTATTTTTGTCACAACCAATAGGATACCATGAGGAGACTCTGGGCATCGTTTGTTTGATAGACTTAAACTGATGCTCTTGTAGAGAAATACATTTACCCGACATATCAGTGGTAACTTCCATCGTTGCTTCTCGTCCGTACGAAGAGTTGGCATCAACGCGTACTTGAACTCTTATGAAGTAGGTAGAGTAAGCATTAAGGCCAGATATAGAAACTGACGCTGATGAGCAGGGGCAATCTGGATGAGAGGTGTACTCTGATAATGGAGATTCACAGCCTTCTAAGGTTTTCAGTCTGTAGTCCACTTTGTAGTCAAGAGCCCCACATACTGGTTCCCAATTGACAAGAATCTGTGAAGAACTCTCAGCCATCACACTTAGTGCCACAGCCTCTGGGTCTGGGGAGGTGAGGCAAAAAAGCGAACAAATATTACCGGATTGTTGAAAAGCGTCTCAGTGTCTCTAGGGCATGACGTGGTCAAGCGGTTTAATAATAATTTGAGAGGCTAATCATTCTTACTTGCAGCTGAGAGACTGAATTGCAAAGGACGCGGCTACAATGTGTTCGAGCTGCTGGCATGCAACAGACTCAAGCACTGGTGTTTCTGATCAGCAGAGTGTGGGTTTGAGTCCTGGTCTTGGCACTTGTGTCCTTAGCGAGATAATTTACCATAATTGCTTTGTCCTTCGGATGGGACATTACGCCATAGGTCCTGTGTACTAGGATTGGTAGTGCACGTAAAAGAACCAAGTACACTTATCGGGGAAGAGTAGGTGTTAACCCCAGTGTTTCTGGTTCACATAGCAAGCACCCTTGTTTACCTGTTTCCTCAGGCTAGGAAGCTACAGTGATAAAGTTAATTTATGAGGCATCCTTGGTTTTATTACTAGAAATGTATAATAATAACAAAGGTTTTAAACAGACAGCACTAAAAAGCTTATTATAACACAACAAATAAATTTTTCTTATTAAACTATATTATCCATTGTACAGCACGGGCTGCACCTCCGAACAATGGGCAACTACCATTTCCACCGTTTTGTGAGTCAATTCCTTGGTGTGCATTTTGACTTCCAAAATGGCCAAAAGGATACGGGCAAGTAAAAGCGCTGCGCATTGTGCCAGGAGTCAACCAATGTTATATGTAGACATTTACCTGTAACATCCAGAGTAATTCCAGATGCGGACGACTCGGGACCGGACGTCATCGGATATAAAGGCGTGATATAAACCGTGTACGTAGAAAGTGGCATTAGACCGTACAAAGCATGAAATGTTTGCCCGCCGGAGGGGTCTGAAACCGAGATTACTGATGGGGATGAAATCTCTTCGCATTGACCTCTGTTTGTCAATGCATACATCAGTGTGTACTTCGAAACACACGGATCATGCTCCCATGAAATCGTCAAACTTTCTGGATCATCTGAAGTGACTTGGAGACCAAGCACTGGGTTCTCCTCTATGGGGAGCAAATCAAATACAATTATTAAAAATTACAAGTGCAAGATTTTGCGATGATAACTTTAAATGTAGTGGTGGTTGAGTTGAACCAATGTTTATAGACGTGATGTGGCCGAACAGTCAAGGCTTTCAAGCACACTGGACTCGGGCTCTGGTGTTTCTGATATAGTAGCTGGTGGGCTGGAGTCCCGGTCTCGACATTAGTGTCCTTTAGAGGCAGTGTATAATTACTCCAAAATGACCATAAAACTCTTTTAATGACCATAAAACTTACTTGGTAAGAAGTACTGCAGCTGTTGATAATATACAACATTTTGAGAAATGACTCCCTTCTACGGATAGTGGTTTTAATAAAAGAAATTCAATCTCAGAAACATTTCATGCATGAAACGTTTACTCATATTGTGTATTCCAATTACAGATTATTCTTCTTGCATGGACATAACCGCTCCAGATTGTTTGCGATATCTCAAAAATGCTTCCACCTTTTGAAATGAAATGTTCACAGGTTACTTTAGTGCATATACCTACATTTATGTAGGATTCAAATCAAACAGCTCCAAACAACCAAAAGGTATACATTACATTCAAGCAAGACAGAATAACCATTATTGCTTAATGGGGATAGGACACAAAGCCGTAGGTCCCGTGTGTCCCAATTACACTTATCGCTAAGAGAAGGGGGTTTGCCTGGGGTATTTTTGGCAATGAACCGCAGCATCTCGTAAACCATTATAAGGTGCTACATAAAAGGGTTTCACAATTCAAATACTTCAAAAACCTGTCGTATAAAATAATAATAAGTGCTTTGAGACGCCTATAGATAAAGTGATATATAAAAACCAATTATTTTTGTACTATTTGTTATTACTCAAAAGAATTTGAATCTAACCAGAAAATAGGATTTATTCATAGGATTAAGCACATAAAAGTATCTCTTGAAAGTTACCAGACAATATTGTCTTCACAGCTAAAATCAAACCTAATTGGTTTATATTTTTGTTGTTAATGCATGGACAAAGTTACTGCACAGACAAAGGTGGTCAGAAATAACAATCTTACTTGAACATTGACAGTTGCTCCCAAAATATGTTGTGGACGCACACCCTGTAAAAACATGAAGCAGAAAACAAGGTCAGTGATGTGAGTTGAGGTCAACTGAATTGCAACATTTCACCATTCCTTAGTCACGCGTATTCAACCATTAGGACCAATTAAAGTGCGCAAGTTTGTTTCCTTTAATACGCATTAAAGCAACGTGCGTGGGACCAAAAATGGTCCCAAAAATGTTTGAATAAACACGAGACTCGCACATACTGTCTGGTGTTCCCTTCTTTAAAGGTTGCTTATATATCTGTTGATTTCTCCTAAAGACCAGCAGAGTATACTGTTCGAAACATTGAGACCACATCTGCTCTTGTCAGAGCCAACACTCCTCCTAAAAGAGATTCACCTGTGGCTTTACCCACGATTTTACAAGTTATAGTCACTTCTTATTTTCCACACTATGTAAAGCTTCAAACATCACTTTATGAGTGTATCTGTTACTTCACGCACCTCCACCTCCTCCATTGTTGCATTCACCGGTATCTTTCAGACACGTCTTTTGGTCTTGACAACGGCATGTTTGCTTACAGTCTGCACCATACTTCCCATCTTCGCATTCTGGTAGGAAGTCAAAGAACAAACATGATTAGTCTGGAGAGATGGGAATCTTCCTAAATACTTCAGAGCCAGAAAGAATATTTCTGCCGTTTAATTTTTTTTATAAAGCTGAGTTATCGTTTGTCCTGGTTTATGTAATTTTGGCCGAGCGTGTTTGTGCATCGGACTCAAGTTATGGTAGCCGAGTCATTAGGGTGTGGATTTGAATCCCAGGTATGACACTTGTGTCCTTGAGAAAGACACTTGACCATACTTGCTTCTCTTCGACGAAGGAGTAAATGGGTACCCAGGAGGGCAGAGATGGTTCTTGTGGCTGTTTTAAGTAATGCCCTACAAGTGTAATACTTGGCAGAACAGGCTGTATACTCCAAAGGGAACTGAGATGGTTTAAGGAATAAAATAAATGGTCCATCAGTGATCAGGGGTAACAATGTTGGAGCCCCATGAGCGTCACTGAGTGAGGGATTTGAGCGCTATATAAACAGCCACCGTTATTATTAATGTTATTACTATTATGTTATTGAGCCTTCACATAATACCTTGCATGCAGTCCAGTCCCATGAAGCCGGCAGCACACGAGCATCCATAAGGGTCAGGTAGACAGAACAAATGACCCTGACAGGCGTGGTGGTGTGGATCGTGACTATCGGAAATATTAGAACAGCCGTATTGAGCGTCCTTACCAAACACATGACGACCATGAACTGAAATAAATTAGAGATCAATAAAATTATGATCAAGTTAACGTTCTGGCTTCCTGTGTTGCACAATAAAGTTACCACAGCAATAAAAATTGAACGACTTCTTAAAGTACCTATTTTGTCAGAAAAACAACAACCTAAAAACGGCAATGAATCTGAAAACACAGAACTGAGGCTGCAATTTTATATAGATTTGTTTATAGTTATAACTTCGTACCTTTTTCACAGTTATCTTCACTGAAACCTGGAGCACAGACGCAGGTTCCTGTCTGATCATCACATATTCCTCCATTGTAGCATCGACGACATGCATTCCAGCACATCGGACCCCACATCCTCGATGGACAAGCTGAAAGAAATGTACATGACAAAGAATAGGGATTTTTTACGAAAGGAACAAGTTCTATTAGGTACATACAAAGTCTTTAACTTAGGGAAGTTGTTTTGTTGAGATGTCAAACAAACCTCGAACTATGAGTCTCATTATGCCGTGACGTTGTTGATGTTCTTGGCCTTCCACGAAGCAGCTATATATCCCTTCATCTGATTTGTCAACACTTGGAATAGACACCGTGAGCCGATTGTTCCATCCAGCTATTGCATCTTCATTATGCTTCCATCTGACGTTTACACTGGTCTGTGTGTTATGTTGTACCATTGTCAGTGTGACCAACTCGCCTACATTTACTGTCAGCGTTCGCTGCTCAGGAAGAATATAAACAACACTGTCTGAAATGAGAAAGAAAAAAGACATAAAAAGATGCATACAGCGGGTTATGTTTATTTAATGATTGTTATAAATTGCTTACCTCTTCATTTAAATGTTATTTCATACAATTTTGATGTACTTTCTGGCAAGTCGACTTTGACTTCTCCACAGGAATTGATCGGCTCAAATAGCGTTAATAACTAAAAAATACATGTTAGATCATAACGCCAACTAAAACAGTCGCAAATTAAATGAACCAGGGGAATTTCTTTTCACTCTGTTTTTTTTTATTGAATAGGACTGTGCCAGATAAGGTAGGACAAAAAAAGAGACGACCAATAAATTGCGGATTTCAAACTCATAATGATATGTTTGGAGATACGAACCCCCCCCCCCCCCGCCCCCGTCGGCGATCCTTTCCAGTACATGGTGAACTTAAAAAGTTACATACACAAATCAATACTAACTAAACATCCACAAGTTAAGCTTTTACTTATTAAAAAGTAAACTTATTAAAACAGGAGAAAACATTTTTAAAACTTTCCATCGCTGACTAAAAAGAGCAGGGCTAAAATAGACAGTCTGAACCGGTTTGTACGAGGAAAGAAAGAGGACGGTAGTTCTGGAGAATGTGAATGAAAGAATGAAGGGAATGAGTTGCGTGTCCGCTATTTTTATGATGTTGGGAGGAGTGCGGGAGGAACATCTTTCTCTTTCAGATATCTACATGGGTGGTACAAATTATTGTCGAAATCTCAGAACAGTGATGAGATGTGATGTTGAAAGTGTTTAAGATCTCTTGAGAGAGACATCTGGTGGATGTTCTGAGGGTTCTTGATGTAAAGTTTTACTGGAGTTTTGTTTCCGGTGTTGGTATCTAGTTATAGTCTTTGACGAGACGAATCCCATCACCCACAATAAGTCGCTGACCAGTGTAGCTCTCGACTCTATCTGACCCACTAAAGAATGGGTAGATTAATAAAGGAAAACAAACAATGGGAAGTGTTTGCCATTCGAGCTCCTATCGATAGGTGGGAAGGAACCTGAACGCGGTAGTGTTATAACTCTGTTATTACATTACGTTGTGATGAACACAAAAACGTTACACCCCAGTGATGTGCAATTCGCCATCTTGTTTCGATTCCATTGTTAACCAGATCCTCCAGACCAGCCCATCACTCTACCATCATTACTGGTGTTAAACGCTCGCTAAGCCTACAGCAAGTTGGATGAACTATAACATTCAATCTCAAATACAAAGCTGATGTTTGTGCAATGACCATTCATGGTTCAGACAATAATTGTCTCCTGAAATTGTTGTTTCTCCGGCTACACCAAGTCTGGCCGTGATAACACGAATGTCACAAAAATGGAAGAAGCAGAGAAATTACTGTTAATTCAAAATAAAAATAAAATACTTAGACCTTACAAATTTTACAACCTTACCGTTCTTGGGTAATAGTATTGTCTGTATTCTGGGGCTCTTACGTCCATTTTTAGACCCCTCTGAGTAGAAGACACCCACCCTGTCCATCCCACCAGCCTCGGGTAAAATCAGAGCCCGTGCTGCTCGACCCAGTACGGAATCATCTTCCTCAATGGATCCTGTAGGAAGTCCAGTATTAGTTCCTCCTGTTGTCAATTGTCTGCCAAATGAAACACTAGCCGTCAAGTCACTGCATCCTTTGTACACTGTAATGGCTGTTCCATTGTCCCCAGTCTGACCAATCAGAGGAATGTTGGTGACAAGCGTAAAATCCAACCCAATATCTTTGATTGAAAAATAAAACATTGCAATAGCAACAAATATTCAATTATGAAATACTAGTTAGAGTTCACCCGGGTTCAGCGTTCCGTGGGGCCTGACCATTTCTGGGTCAGTATGACCCGAAATCTGTGTCAAAAGGACCTCTCAGAAATGGGTCAAACTGACTTTTGACTTTTCAATTGAACCTTTATTGTCCAAACAATAACAAATCAATACATACAACTTAAAATGACAATTTCAAGTGAATAAGACAGCAATAACAAGACAATGCACAACAAAATTATTACACAAGATTCACATACAACATATGGGTTTCACAAGAGGCACTAAGAACACACGACATGCGCATGAACCGAAGCGAAAATATTTTAAAATAAACCATGTGATTTTTTGTTCCGTTAATGTGAAAATGGCGTTATTTATGTCCCATGTTTTCTGGAAAATTTGAAAGCTATTGGAAGCTTTGTAGTAGTACCAGTCGGCCAGAACTTTGTTCTCTCTTTGTTTTACTGAAGCACCCTGAATCACATTGTGTTTCGGGTGCTTTATTAGACTTGGTTATTTATATTATTCTGTCAGTCATGCACACCTCATCACTAACTTGTGCCTCATTCGGTAAAGATTTTCCACAGGTGTATAGCAGAACATTTATTTAGATGTATTGTTCTGTCATTCAATAAACAAACCACCAGGGTTAAACAAAAACTGACAAACAAATAGAGAAACTGTGTAACAAACTTATGGTAACACGTTAATTAAATGAGACGAGAGCAAGTACCAATAGAAAATGTTATATAACAAACAGAAATAAAGCATTGCCCCTGAAAAAAGAGGTAATGAGCCCCTACCCTAGCCCAGGTTGGAATCCTCCATTGCATACAACAAAGTGCAGTGCAACTGCAACTACTACACTGGACACTGGCATCCTACCAGGGCAAAGCAAACAAGTCAATAGCACCATAAATAGTGCCAACTGGATGGAGGAAGCCCAGCGTATTGGCACTAATGAATGGGGCTAACAAATGTTGCCTCGGTCGTTGTGAATAATCATATCTTTTTTTAGGGGTTCAGTAACTGTTAATGACGTGCTATGTGTTTTCAGTCGTTAAAACAGGAAACATTTAAGAGGCATATTATTAGGTTTCCATTCAACCTAAATGTTACTAACCCACCTGCTGACACAGTGTCCTTACCTCCACTTTCAGTGATTTCTTCAACCGTGACCTCGGCAATCGCTAAG
Source organism: Pisaster brevispinus (assembly GCA_023634235.1). Lineage (NCBI taxonomy): Eukaryota > Metazoa > Echinodermata > Asteroidea > Forcipulatida > Asteriidae > Pisaster > Pisaster brevispinus. Next base: position 16,959,346 of record JAMKCF010000013.1, read on the forward strand.
TTTATTTTTGTGTTCCCAATGGTTGGAATATCAAAACTCACGTAGCAAGCGATGACGATCGGGTCTACAGTGAAATCAACAGTCGTTCCCTGAACAGATTGTTCTTGGCTTACTGGAGATCCAATCATTGCGTTCTGGAAACGTTCTGAGCTCAAACCAGCCCGTAATACAGCTCCCAAATTATTATTGTTATCTAGTGCAGTTTACAAAAAGCAACACGTTAAAGGGGCAAACGCTAGTCTGGAAAAAACAAATAAGCCAAAACATCTACCGTGCATTTTCTTGGGCGATTCCTGACGCCACATGTGTTATCATAATAATGTCAATCGCCAATAGTGTTTCAAACCGATAGGCCTTATATTGTTTTGATCTATAGGGCTACTGTTACCTTTCCGCACTGTTCATGTGGCCAAGTTTCAGTGAGAGCCTTTCAGATTGTAGGGCCTAATACGAGACGGTGATGAGTGTGTCAGGAATACAACAAGTAGGCCTAGGACTAAGAGATCTAAAAAAGCACATAATTTTGTTTAATTAAACTGTACTCTAAAATCTTCAAGTCAGAACTTTGACCCAGGTCCGGGTCACGTGGGTCTCGACCCATTTCTTGGTCAGTATGACCCGGAATACCGTTCCATTCTGACCGGAGTTTTATAGAGTAGCCTATAGGCGTACTGTGAGCTTTTTAAAGATAATAATATTTTTTTCAAATAGCTTTTTTAAGATAACAATATTTTTTTAAATAGCTACACTACGGCAGCATACTAAGAAATAATAAAAAACGTATAACCAAGGCAATAAAAACAGTCCTATATAAAGGTGCCATTCAAGTCTTTAGCGTTTTCTGGAACCGTTGGATGAAGAAAACAAATTCGCGCATTTTAGCGTGGCCCAATGTTTGAATGGACTTCAGCTAAAGCTTGGAGTAAGAGCCACTGCGTGATTATTTTTGTGCATAATGGCCACGGGAGCAATTGCTCCATGATATTGCCCAGGCAGCCTATTTTATAACACTCACAATGTGCAACTCTGTGTGTCAGAGTAATCTCCTTGAGACAGTAGGTTTCGCCAAGATTCACTTTCCACCACGGGTTGGCTGTGCGGTCTGAAATAGAGAACATTTGGTGGTCAGTCAGCTTTTATAAGGAAGATGACTAGCGAGGAGGCCCTCCGGTAACTTTTGTTTGTCTGAATCTGAATTAGGCCTATATAAAGTCGGCAAACCATTATGGAAACATCACAACAACTTTTGCAAAGAAGAAAATGAAGGCATTTCAGTTTTAGAGGAAAACCCCAAAGAGCTTGGGCAAACTTACGCAGCCAGGTGGGGAATGAAAACCCAACTGGGGTGCAGGGAAATAACCACTGAGCCAAGAACCTGGTCCACGCCATCACTTGTCCGAGATGAAGGGATTTACTTGGTGTTTATATTGCTTTTCGCTGGGATATGAACATTTTTCGAGTGACTAATAGTGGTCATTATTGAAAACTACACACAAATCACGACAGTCTGTATACGTTTCACATACAGAACTATGCTCTGATACGATCAAACACAAACCGATCTTTGATGAGAATATTTAAAATCGATCCCGAAACACACACTTTTACCAATTGTATAATAAGTAAACTTTGAAGCTTTGCATAGTTGAATTCTAGTACTTATTAATAATTCTTTCGAGTTCACCATTAATCTCTATGGTGAAAATGTAATCTCTCAAAATAAACAAAAGAAGCAATACAAATAATTAAACAAATTAAATGGGGTGAAATTATACGTTGGATATCCTACAAATATATTGCTAGTGACTTCAGCTGATGCTTTGTATCTTTTCAAAGACAAAGTACAAAATGTATAATTAAGGTGATTTATTTGTTTTTATTCAGAAAGATCACTGATTCGAAAGTTTGTAAAGTACCACGTGATCCTTTAAAGATAATTTTGTTCCCGCGACTGTGATCACCAATATGAAGAAATTTTCACATGTCTTTAAGGATTGTTGATTAATTTACTCTTCCAGAAGATTCTGTAATATCCTGATGCTGCTCACTAAAGTTTCAAGTATAATTTAGAATAATGAATCAACTTACCCGTGAGGGCTGGTGAGCCACTATTCCCATCTACAGCGTTACCAGACACATAAGACGGGGCGTCGGGATGTGTACTGCTTTGGCTGGTAAGACTGCCGTCCAGTTCAAGAGCAACACCTGGTAAATTTCAATTGTAATTCTTATGTTTAGTATTGTTACTTCTTTCTTTTCACCTGTTATTATTTATTCTCTTATTTCCTACGATTCTTTCGACATAGACCTTTTGCAGTGACGTCATCACGCTGCCATCTTGGGGCCACTCACATAGGGCAGTTTTTACGGGCAGCCAAACATGCATTGTATGTAAAACGAGCACTTAAGTTAATAGTATCTAGATATACTGTTCCGGTGAAAATGATATGAAAATTGAGTGCGAATGGATTTTCTTCTTGAAGATAACCAAAACCTGGGCCAAATTTCATAAAATTGCTTAATAGGCAAAAAATATTGCTGAAATTGTTTTTGTTTTGCTTAGCAGTGCAGGACACCGATCAAACAGTTTACATGTTGAATGGTATTTTGGCTGGTAACCTTAATCTAGTAAGCGTAATGTTGCTGTGCTCAGCTACTTGATGTGCTTATTAAGCAGCTCTATGAAATTTGCCTAGCCTGGGCCCAATTACATAGAGCTACTTAATCACAAAAACTAGCTAAGCACAACGAAATTATGCTGACCAGATAAAGGTTACCATCTAAAACACCGTTTCACATGTAGCATCTGTGCCTGGTATCCTGCTTATTGGTGCTTAGCAGAATTTTTTAAAGCACTATTTTCTGCTTAGTTAAGCAGCTCTATGAAATTGGGCCAAATGGAAACGTACTTTCGGCACTTTCGGCACTTTCACTAGTCGGTAGACGTAAAGGGAGATCCCCTCAGACGCTGATCGGCTTTGAATACAATCAAGTCGTACAATGGAATTGAAAAGGCGACAAAAGACTGTGTTCATATGACGTAATTCACGCTGGTTGTTGAAAACAGAAGTATGGACAGGAATTTGTGGCTCAGCAATTGCGAGACGTGCATACTCTTTCCCTAGCATCACCGGTTGTCATCACAGCTGTGAAAGTCGGTTTCAATCGGTATTCAACCTTTTGTTTTTCTTCGGCCAGGGTTTTTATACAACCGACAAGATAACCGATTCAAAACCAAATCTCAGCAAGACTGAATACGATCCGACTCAAACCTAAACCGAGACAGAATTTGTTTAGTTTTGATTAACAGGCCCTACATGTACGTGTATATTCCAAAGGAATTAGCCCTTTACTCCGAAAACCCAAATGAAAATAGAAATTGACTAACATTTACAAGTTTCTATGGGGGATAAACCATGGTCAGCGACATTTTATTTAGTTTTAAAAGATTAAAATTTTATGAATTACAACATTGTTTATGATATTATAAAATATTCATGAACAACTAATTTGACATGGTGCTTCCTAGGTTTGACCATTATAACTAAAGGGAGGGTATGCCGTTGGTAAAACTTAAAAAACTAATGACCGTAGCTAAAACTTCCTTGGTAAAGAGTACTGGAGAGTTGATCATATTATAATACATTGTTAGAAACGACCCCTTTGAAGTAATGTATTTATAAAGACAGAGATTTTTTTTCACCACAAAATTTGAATCTGAGAACGAAGCCTTCTCAGGCATCTGAAAACACACAATGCTATGCAACGAGGGTGTTTTTTCTTTCCTTATTTTCTTGTAACTTCGATGACCAATTGAGCCCAAACTTTCACAGGTTTGTTATTGTATGTATATGTTGTGGCACACCAAGTGGGGATACGGGTCTTTGACAAATACCAATAGTATACCCTGCCTATACGTCCAGCACAGAGAAGTGAACACAATGAACAAAGACCAAAGGAAGCATTTGTGGATCTCGTCAGATACAAATGAAGACAATCCTCCCCTCCATCCAGTGTACTTACAAGGCTAGTATAAAAGTGCCTTTTCGAAAACACGGATTCGGCTATGGCTATGGCTCTGGCTTTGGCTCCGTCGTCAATTTATTTATTTTATTGTTATTTATTTGTCTTACAAATGTGCGCTTTCACACTGAGAGTCAGAAATGGAAGGAGCTACTGACGGAAACAAAGCCGACTCGAAAGGGTTTCGAAAAGGCTCTTCAAATTCTGGGTAACAATAAAATATCAAGCTACATAAAGGGATATATTTGCCTTGGATTGGGCACTTTGGGCTAAAGCGTTTGACAGCGTTTGTTATAAAATGAATATGGTTGGAAAGGTGTTTCCAAAGTATAATGTAATTATCCACACAAAAATATACCTCGAAATTGTGTGGTTTTCCTCTTACTTCGTGAACTACACGGTCCACCATTTTGTGGAGTCAACAAATTTTGTTCTGCATAATGGCAGACCATGTAAGTTCACAAAGTAAAAGGAAAACCACACACTTTCGAGGTATATTCTCGTGTGGATCATTATATTCTACTTTTACAACACATTTCAAACGCTTTTTATTGCCCAAGGCGCCAAAAATCAGAGCAACTTGTCCATTTTACTCGTGTTAAAATAATACCGATGTGTGCGTGTTCGCTCAGCATCATATAGTGTTTCTGCTTAGCAAATCGGAAAAGTGAGCCAGTCATAAGAACCATTATGATAATCTTAACATTTTAGCTGGTATCCCGGGCCCAATTTCATAAAGCTGTTAAGCAGAAAATCCTGTGTAGTAAATTTCTCTGCGAGCAATAATTATTGATTAGGGTACCAGTCACATCAATGTAAACTTTATGACAAACTGGCTGGTACCCTGTTTCAGCGTTTCTGTTAAGCACGATTTTTCTGTACTTAGCAAGTTTTTGTGCTTTATACAAGCTTTATGAATGTTTAAAGCAAATTCCTGCAATATAAGCAACAATGTAAACTTAGGCAGAGGGTTACTTCTAACAATGAAATGTCATTAAAATAATTGTCATCAATGCTATATGTTTTACCTTTGACAATCTTTCGCTCAAAACGTGCGGCAGCAAAACAGTAGGGCCCATCCATTTTGATATCAGATGATAACAATGTAAAACAATCTGACACTTTCTCGGTGGGGAAAATACAACGAACGGATTCGTCTTATAAAACAAATCTAGGATAAAACAAATCAGCTGCAAGCGTATATACATGATCTGACGACATTTTTGGTAATTGCAAAAACATCCACAGAACCTTATTGCGATGCCGCCATCTTGTCTAGCCCCTGCCACTCATGGCTAAATCTCATTGCTTGAGTGAGATGATACCAGATAGTTGGCTATAAGTGTTCCCTTTTGTGGAATGGGTTTAAGATTTCACTTTAAATTACCAAACCACAAATCACATTTAATAGGCGCAAACGGCGACAAAGAATGAAGTTTAAAAAAGGGTTTCGCTGGTCATACAATCAATCAGTCATTTCTTGATTACATTGATTACATTGATTACATTGATTACATTGATTACATTGATTACATTGATAAAAGGGGCTATATGATCGAAGCAGGCCTGTACACCGAGATTTAGTGAAAAACTCACTAAAGTTTACTCTTTTATGCTTCCATTAATATTATTTTACAGAATCCTCTCAAAACTCTAGTTTGATTCAATACAAAAAGTTCCCGCATTTGACCTATTTACAAACAACAACCCGTTTACTTACCAGCTCTGAGACAGGCGAGAACAAATACCATTAAAGTCAATCCGAGGATATTTTGATGACGTGACATGATGACTCTGCGTTAAATCTTTAGCATCGTGTAACTCGAGTTCTGCATAAACTGTTGAGATATCAATAGGACCAGTTTAATACTGTAATCGAAATCGAGAGCAATCCTCTAGTGAGCTATAATTCAGTGTGAGTGTTGACGACAGCAAAGCTTTCAGTAGGTTTAGTGTGTACATGGATCTATTCATATTCATAGTTATGTGGTACGAAGCTGGACTCTTTTGTTATTGAGAGAAAACTCGCACAGGCTTCAATGCGTAAATTGAAGGAGACTAAAATATGAAATGAAGGGAATGCTGGCATCCATTGTATCTTTTTTTAACCATTGAATATTATTCACCGTTGCATTTCCTCCTGTTTATCCGGTACACTTAGCCAATGGCCTTGACTTAGGCCTATGAAAACAACTTTATACTTCCATGTTTGTCTTTCGATATTACAAAAGAGACTAACTGAAACACGCAAATAATAAACATGGTTTGGTTTCAAAATTCTTTTTTGGGCAGGCATTTCTATTATTTTTGCAATCTAAAAAAACGCTCAGTTAAATTTGTGTATCCCTTCAAATGTTAAAGGCATAAATACGGTTCACTTATTGGCACTTGAGTCACTTTGCCGATGTACTTCGAAGACGAGCTTTCGCTACACGCACATTTCTAGAAGTGGCAGCTCGTGGTCGCTACGCAAGAGTATCCAAGGTAGATCGAGACAGGTTGATTGCGGCCTTCGAGGGAACGAGCAAGACTATCTGAACTCCAATGCATCAAACAAGACAATTAAGGGACGAAGAAAGCAATTATGGTGTGTGTGGGGGCTTGAGGCTTTTAGGGAAAATTGAACACACACATTCAATAACACAAAGGTCATACTTAGCTATGGAATAGTTTGGACCACAATAATGCAACGAGTTTGACTCACAATGTCGCTATGAGTTGTATAGAAAAATGAAAATTTGTTTTAATTTTCAGGAGGCACATACTCCAATTAACTCCTTCCCTACTTCAGGAAACGAAAAATAATGTTTAAATTAATTATATGAACTTTGCTTTGCTACGAAGCTATAGTTTTTTCATCAGGGACATATGCGCCGTGACCAAGAACCAAAAAAACCCATACTTTGACAACTACGGAACTTGATTCCAGAGCACAGAATATCAAAAACCCTTAGTTCAATTGTGTAACCATTAATAGAGGTTTTCTCGGTCAATTTCAGCAAATGAGCAGCCAATTTAGCCACTGCACCATTCTCTTTCGAATGCTGCTGAAAGGGTAATTCGATTTCGTTTTATGACTAGTCAAATCTACTGTTGCGTCATTCCATTTAACAAAATAATCATTCAATTTAACAATTCAACAAAGCAGCATTCAACTTTGCAGGAGCTTTTTGAGATGTGTGTTTAGTCTTTCAAATTCTTTTTTGGGCAGGCATTTCTATTATTTGTGCAATTAAAATAAAACCGCTTTGTTAAATTTGTGTATCCTTTCGAATGTTAAAGGCATAAATACGGTACACTTATTGGCACTTGAGTCACTTTGCCGATGTACTTCGAAGACGAGCTTTCGCTACAGTTTTACACGCACATTGCTAGAAATGGCAGCTCGTGGTCGCTACGCAAGAGTATCCAAGGTAGATCGAGAAAGGTTGATTGCGGCCTTCGAGGGAAACGAGCAAGACTATCTGAACTCCAATGCATCGAACAAGACAATTAAGGGACGAAGAAAGCAATTATGGTGTGTGTGGGGGCTTGAGGCTTTTGGGGAAAATTGAACACACACATTCATTTTTTTGTTTATTATATTGTACCCCACACAGGATTTTTTTTAGAAAAAGAGAATAAGTAATTGATCAAGAAGGGAAGGACCCCGTAACTGTCTTTATGTAGAGGTGGGTAGGTATACACATTCAAACTGGGGACCTATATCAGAAAAGGACAATAAAGTCCCAAGTTGGGTAAAGGTTCCCAGTTGGGAGAACAACGGGGTGTCATTGGTTTAAAAATTTAGTACACAGATTTGTGAGTGGTGGTGGCGGGGGTGGGGGTCCCTCCCTCTTTCGTTCAGCACTCATTGCCCGTAAACTATTTTGTTATTAATTGAAAGATGAGCAGAAAATAGCTCTCGTTGGAGGTACTTCCTTAAAATCAGGATATTATATACACTTTTCTATAATGTTATTGGACTTTCTTACAAAAACATCATGGAGGTTCTCACGCGAGACTCATTTTTTCAAATAACAAAACTGATATTAAAACAAACACAGGAATCCCGCATGAAGTAATCTGTAAGTAATAAGGCTTCTCAACTTGCCTTCACTCGAAATTCCCAATTGCAACTTTACAAATTTCTTTTTCTGCCCATTTTTTTACTTCAAATAATCTTTTACTTACCAGATTTGAGATGGAAATACAGAAAGACAAATGGCGAGAATCGAATGCAGATGTGGATACAATGATGATGGTGACTCTTCAGAATTTACTCGTCAATTTGTTACACGGAAATACATAAATCCAAACCATTTCCTTCAAAACCAAAATGTGTGCTACTCCAGTGTTAGTAATGACCGTGCAATGAAGCTATGAGGTTATATACAACGAGCACCCAATCTGCAACGGTAAAAGGCAGTTGTAGGTCTAGATGCAGATTTGTCGAGTACAATTGACTGCCTAAACTGAATAGCAATTTGCATAGCTCATTCTCAGCAGGTATAATGCATACCAGACCAGACGTTGCAGTCTCTATCTGTATACCATTGAACATAATTTCTGTACACAACTTCCTTGTGCCTCTTTACTATAATTGCATCGGCCAAAGTCGTTTGCTCACAGCTTAAAATCAATGCTACGATTCTGTTTTCTCACATTCCGTGCGGTTCGTTTCCGATAAAAAAAAATAGCATCGTTTCCACGTTATCTGTTTTACTGCTCTATTTTCTTTTTGCGTAGGATTGTGCACATGACTAGCTTAATAAACATTGTTTAAAAAAAAACCAAACAAACAAACAAACAAACAAACAAACAAACAATGGTTTTTATTTCCAGTGTGTCAAAGTAATCTAAACATATTGTTATTGAAGAGAATGATTGTGATTGAACTGATTTGCGGGTTTAGGGAATGCAATCAATGTTGCCCATGACATCAATATATATTTTGTTGGGGGAAGTCCCTTACTCTTGTCACATAAAAGAACTATTCAACCATGGTAGGTAGCTCCGTGATTCAACCGTATTAGTGCAATAGGAAGGCCGTCTGCTACTTGGCGGCTACGGCTACGGCTACAGCTACGGCTACAGCTACGGTTACGACTGTTGCCACGGGTGTCTCTAAGGATGTGCTACGCGTCAACGCATGGAGACGCGAAAAAAATCAGCCGTAGCCGTATCAGGCATTTCGAACACGACCCTTTTTTCAATATAAAACAGCTAGGCTAGATTTTTTCATAGAATAACCTTACACCTTGTGCTGACAATGAATATCAATGTTGTAAGAATTTCTATATTTCGTACGGTTTACGAGAAGAGGGTTATTGCATTGACCGCCGTTTCATTTATAAGTTATTTAATATGCTTATTACTAATTTTTATTGAGAAAAACTCTTCCTTTTTCTACAAAGACACGTAACAGAAAAGAAGCGCCGGGAGTTTAAAACCCAGATATACACCAGGTCGACTTCTCCCCTGTATTTATCCTTCATCAGTCACATTTTGACACCATCGGATCAGAATAAGAGACAGAGACGCACGCAAGGTAGGATGCAAACGAGAGAGGGCGCTATATCAGACGCTAATGTACGCAAGAAGGGTGCACTTATTTTGTTGAGTTTGTTAGTTCCTTTTGGGTATATTTCTGTTTGCATGATTATCATTTTACATGATGCCATCGTGATTTACGCAGTCTTTCATTGAGACAAAAGTTGTGTTGTTGTTGAGACAATCGAACCCAATAAGTACACACATTCTAATTTTTACATTCCTGTGGAGACATCCTCTTTAATTTACTTTTTCTCTGTAGCTAACAGTCTCCCATACCAGACTGTTTACACACAATTCCTCGTAGAGCATCCAAGTCTTTAGATTCCCTTATGTAGATCCTTAGTTTTTCGTTTTTCTGTTTATTAAAACACCGAATCAAAATGTCTCACTGATCAAATAATTTATCAGTTAATTCCAATCAGTGCAAATAGAATACACGTTTTCACACTTCTGAATAAATAAGTAACAACTGAAGAACTGAAGAAAAAGCTGGCAGCCACACCAATCTTTAGAGTATAATTAATTTGTACTTAAACAAATACAGGTACCGTTAAAATAATACATTGTTGCCGCTTACGTTCTCTGAGCCTGATCAGTCTTAGTAAAGAATTTGTAAGTTAAAGAAATATTTTCTTATTTACATTATCTCATGGAATTGGGCTTCCCAATTGGTGAATACGAATATATTTGAGATTAAACAAACTCAGGCAGATAGATCACTGCACATTCATTTAAAATCTGAGTACAACAGTGCAGTCATCTGAATAATGTCATCTGCTTAAACAAATTATTTATGTCACGGAAAGCAAACTAGTCTAGAAAATTACTGCATAGGCCATTCTTTGATTTTTAATAAGGGTCTTAATGTAAAATGAAATATGTATGAAACTGTACAAGCAAAACAAAAAAGGATACCATACAGACAAATGTTTATAAGTCACTAAAATTTTGAGAATTGTTTAATATAATCCTTAAGATAAGGTCAGCTGCACCAAAAGGGAACTAAAGCAAATTGCAGCAAGATATATTTATTTACATCAAAACTTTTGACTGCTGATAACCACCAGGCATTTTAGTTAACGTCCGTCTACATCGAATCTTTTGACTACCGCTAACCACCAGGCATCTAGTTATCGTCAAACTCTGGCTTGATGATGCTGAAATTCTCATAGACTGCTGGTAACATGTATGCCTGTAAAACAGTAACATTAAACACCAAAGATGAAACAAACTACGTAAAAACCTCCTGTTAGATAGGAATGTTATCACTGTATGCATTCATCAAAACAAAATAGTGGACAATTTAAGAAATATACCCTGCTTTTTAACGTTAATCCTTTACATTTTTATGTTTTCATAGTAAAATTGTGTTGTTCTCCTAGAATCGGTTGATATGACGAGATCTACATTTTTAATGTATTGTGACAATTATTTTATGATAATTGAAGATTTACTTTAAAAGCAAAAGAACACACAAACTAACTTCATCATCTGGAACATTTCTTATTTTGTCCAGCACTTTGGTGATCTCTTTGAAGCTTGGGCGATTGTTTGAGGTTTTCCTCCAACACTTCAACATCAATGCGTGACTGAATAATACACACATAAACGAGAACAATGAAATGTTAATTTTCTCTTTAATTAAGCAAAACACAGAAATGCACAAGGGTTCAAAGCTGTTTCAGATTGAACACCAAGGAAATGCTAATCATAATTATTAGAATTTAATTCAAGCATCAACGACACTGCATAAAATATCAGCAGCGCTGAATTTAAGGATGTAGTAATAAGAGTATAACAGCTTGATTTCTCAGAAAATATCGATATTACCAATCTTAAGAACATGCTGAATCGAGCGTCTCTATTTTTTAGTGTCTTTATTTCTGTTTTCTAGTAGGATTTTATGGCTTTATTTAATATTCTCACATGTCATCCGGGCAGTTTTCAGGTTGAGGCATCCGGTTTCCATCCAGTAAATAATCAGCCAAGTTTCTGGTCTGGATCCCCGGGTAGGGCGTTCCACCTAAGAGTTCAACACAAATGCTATATGAACGAAAGTGCCTATTTTACAAAGCGTCTTTTCCATGAAATTCCACTTCAGATTACACGCATTTTATGGTTTAAGGTTTCTCAAACATCAGAGTATTTCAATGTGTTACCAGTACATACCGAATGTCATAATCTCCCACAGTAAGATCCCAAAGGACCATCTACGTTTCAACCAGAAAGAAAATGAAGAATTAAAACAAATTAAGGTATATGCAAAGACTACAATTTAAAAATCGAACATTAATTATAATTTATCAAGTTTGGTAAACTTTCATAAAGTTAGGATTTGTTCCTCTCCCCCGACAAATTATTGCAATACTTCACAAAGGAAAAACCTGCAACTAATGTCTTTTAAACGTGAACAGATGTAATTAGCTCAGCATTCGCTTTATGCTTCTTCTATGGTAAATGTAATAAGAGGTTCATTAATGAATAATTCATGATTGTTGACTTACACGTCACTTTTAGAGACATAACGTCGATGCGTCAAGGATTCAATGGCCAACCAGCGGACAGGAATCCGGGTCTAAATTAAAAGAAGGCACAGCTTAAAATATTGCATTAAGCCAATGGTGTTCTTTGGTTAGAGAAATACAAATCGACAAATATTTTACATAAAAACAACATTTTCTGGATATTGTTCGTCTGAACTTCAAACTAAAGTGTGCAAGAACCGAAATATGTATATCTTTTCTTGCAATGCAAAAAAAATGCGCACTAAAATATTAGAAATAATTATGGAGGTTCACACCTAGACTTTATCATGCATGTTTAATTTTAAATTTTAGAACATTTCTTGTTCTCGTCATTTTAATACTTAATTCGACTATAATTATTTCTACCAATGAATAGTATGACACAGAGTCATAGGTGTAGATCCCCAACCACTGAGTCTACTGACTTACATTTTATTTATTGTTATCATTATTGTAATATGAATCAACAGACCAAAGTTAATGACATCTTAGAAACAGTGACAAAGAGAAAATGGAGCTGGGCAGGACACATAGCCGTAAAACAGATAACCGTTGAAGCTCATCAATCAATTACTGGACGCCCTAAGGGGACAAACGGAATAGAGGGCACCAGAGAAAAAGATCAAGGAGAGACGGGCTGGAACAATTTTGAGGGACAGTTAATTGGTATCAACAAGCACAAAATAGAGACATTTGGAGACATCATGCTGAGGCCTCCGTCCTGCAGTGGCTGAATAATCACAATCAAAATCAAAATTATATGAATCAACACAGATGAGGAAAATGATCCGTGATTTTCCATCTACAACTTTTCACCTTCGATTCCTGAACATAGACGTCTTCTCCTCGAGATAGTCCGAAATCAGAAACCTTGGCAGTCAACTCTTCCCCAAGAAGTATGTTCCTCGCGGCCAAATCACGATGAATTATCTACAAGAACAATAATGCAATTTTCCATACGGTTAGAAATATTTTACACATTACACTTTGATACTAATGTGTAATGGATAGGGATACAACATAACAAGTCTTTAAAATAACTTACTCCTGCGTCCGAGAGATGCTGCATTCCTTTAGCAACGTCTACACCAAACTTCAGCAATTGTGACATAGTAACCGGAGAGGCTTTGTATTTAGATTGCTCCCGTTGTAGCTGAATTGGGCGATTTTTACGCAGAAAGTTACGCAGGTTGTCACCAGGAACAAACTCCAATGCAACGTACAGAATGCCTTGGTGCAAAAAAATTATAAAAAAAGTTTTTAAAAAACACTCCAAAAGACAAGATCTATCTAAGCTTTAGGTTCAATAGCCTACTCAAATTTATAAATTGCATAACATTACATAAATTGATTTATAAGGTTTATATAAAACAAAATAGTTAGATTAAAAAAAATACCTTCATTAAAACACGCCCCCAAGAGACCAACAATATTTGGATGTGCTTTGATTAAAGTCATTGTCTGAAACTCCTTCAAGAAGTCTTCGGCAGCATTCTTGGGGGATCCACCTGAAATTCATAAAAACAAAATCACCCAAAAACAACAACTAAGGATAATTTGTTTTGTCTTTAAAATGTAAAGGCCTATGCTAACAATAGGATGTGATTGTAGTTTGACCGAATTGATTCTTGACTCTTCTAATGACAAACTCAACTATTCCTGACCTTTGAGCATTTTGATGGCTGCTTTGATGACTTTTCCTTTCCTCTTAATTCCACCAAGACGAACTTCTCCAAAGTTTCCCTTCCCGAGAATGGTATCTTCAACAATCAAATGAGTCCATTGAATTTCCCAGTCGACTGCCCACTGTGGAAGACCGATGTTCTCGTAGATATCTTTATCGTCATTTAAGTATCGAACGGTTGATGATTGGTTTGCGGTGACAGCAGGTTGGTTCAAATTCTACAGAACATTAAGACACCAAGCAATGATCATAAAACCCATTACTTTTACTGCTGTTCTTGTTATTCGTTAGCGTGTTGTTTAAATAATTCTGAGGTTTTGTATTGTTTAGTTGTTGTTTATTTTTTCTTAATGAATTGCTGACATCGGGACGCTACAAATGAACTTGGTAAATTAATTGAACTAATAAAGTTCTACAACAGTTAAGGGTGAATGACAAAACAATCAAACAAGAAAAGATCATGCAAAGATCTTCCAATCAAACTTCTTTGACGATACAACTGTGCTAAAGGCCAGATCCAAATATAAACTTGTTGTATATATAAGATTTTAAAAGCTGTTTTATTTTGTCTTACCAGTCCTTCATTGGGTCCACTAGAGGCAGCAAGAGGATCGCGGCGATCTTTTCTCCATTTCAGGCAGACGATGATAAAAATTGGAACACCAAGTAGGACTATGAGACTTAAGATGATAACTGGAGCAACCAATGGGTTTGCAGTTGCCGCCGTAGAAAGAGCTGAAAATAAAATAAATAAAAATTAGTTTAGAGAATACCGACAGACCAGAGTCGTGTCGGGGTGGCGGGGATGAGGGAATTTGGCGGTCTTGGTTTTGGGTTTCTTTCTGTTGAATCAATCATCCACTTACAAACCCTTTAGACTATCAAGTCTCTTGATAAAGGCCTTCCAAATAAAATAAATAATAACCCTGCACATCTCAAGTACTAAAAATGTCATAAAACTAGTAACTTGCATCTATACCTTTTACAGTGACTGGTGCCGAATAGGTGATAGCATACTGTATAAAAGATAAATAAATAAAGAACAAGCTGTAAATTTGTTATGTTCTTGAGTAAAAAGCCCGGTTTATACCTTCTGCGAATGCGAAGCGAGTTTGACGTCACAAACTCGCAACTAACAATTCGCAAGAGTTGCCCTTGAAAACAGAGCTGTGACGTCAAATTCGTTTCACATTCGCTGGTAGTATGAACCGGGCTTAACAAGTTATGTCGATAATTACAAAGACTTCGAAACGTGTTGCACGATCAACTTTTATAATATATTGGAATTTCTAAAATATGTTTTAACTGTTCCGTTTCCTCTGTTAACTATTCCAAAACGAATGTTATATGTTGCTCCTGTTTCTAGTGGTGCGTTGTAGTAGCCTCCATACATTCCATCATCTCCAACTACAAAAGAGTCTTGAACCATCTGCTTGGATAGTTCAGCTGCGATGTAGTTATCGGGATAGTCCCCATGGCGGATGGGATCTACAGCCTGGGAAAGCAGCAGCAGAGGGATCACCATATGGTATGAAATGTAACCAGCATTAACCAATGTATTTTTAAAATGTGATATTTACCGTACTAATGCGTTCTTATGGTTATTGTTAAATAATTTTTGAAGTCGTACCGTCCCGTTTCCTTTGCTAACTGATCCAACACGAATGTTATATGTTGCTCCTGTTTCTAGTGGTGCATTGTAGTAACCTCCATACATTTCACCATCTCCAACTACAAAAGAGTCTGGAACCATCTGCTTGGATAGTTCAGCTGCGATGTAGTTATCAGAAGAGTCCCCATGGCGGATGGGATCTAAAGCTTCCCTCTTCTTCTTGGTTGTAGTCTTCTTTACGTGAATCACGTAGGATCTGTAGCAAAGAGAGTAAAAGAAAGCAGTTTATTAACGTGAGGCTTTTACAATAAAGACAATAACAACTTTTAAAATATTACCTTTTGGAGTTCTCAAAGCTAAAGCTTTTAATCAAGTCGCCTGACCCGGAAATTGGTAAAAAATAAATGGGATCTTGCTTCGGATTCTGCGTCTGTTTGACCCATTTCTGGGTCACTTTGACACAGATTCCGGGTCATACTGACCAAGAATGGGGGCGGGCGTCAATGAACCCGGAATTCCGGTCAATTGTGACCTGGGTTGGTTTTAGAGTGAGAGAGCTTGAGCAGTTTTAACAGTTCTCTTAAAAAAGGTTGTTAACCCAAACTTTCCCTGTATAAGAGTATTATCATTTTCTTACCTCTTTCTTCCTTTGTAATGTCATTTTTTGTTGCTTAAGTGTTAAAATTAATGTTGAATAATGCTTACGTGATATAAACATCATCAAGCACACGGCTCAGATGGATTGTGACCGTAGTCTCTGTGGCGTCGGTTGGATTTGATCGTGGTGCCGGGGGTTCAGGAAGGCCTGGAATTAAATACAAGGAAAACATGATGAGGTGCTATGATGGCCTGTCACTTGATTATCTTCTATAACACATTTATAACGGGAATCAAAATCATACAAAGAAATGATGATTATGAAGATGTATTTAACAAAGTTGTAAACCTAAAAGCGTTTCAGAAATATTTTTGTAAGACCCAACTCTACCTTATATCTTCCAATTCTTGAAAAACCTTTATAAGAACTGAACCTGTACAACTTCAATAATTGAACATTTAAAATTGCGGCGATTGTTAAATTATTCGTTAGCAATTCCCTTATAGAGTAAGTATTTTCTTACTTTCCAGTGGTTTAGTAAATACTTCGAGTACTGCTGCATCGCTGGTGAACTGTTGGTTTTGTGCTGAAATCTTCAACTCATACTTAGTTGTTGGTTCGAGATTGGTTATAGTGGTCTGTAACTCATTCCCGAGTTCCTTATTCATGTACTCAGTATCTGCAGTAAAATCCGCCTGGTGAAGTTTCTCCACAGCTCTGTACTCCACCTAATCAATACATTTGACCCAAAATCAATAATGGTTTATGGTATTGTACAATTGTCAAATGCAATAGGTACTTCAATCTATAAAGAGGCCTTTGGGATACATCCTAAAAATATTAGACTGCTGTAGATGTAACACCATCACAACTTTTACCAACATTCAATGTTAATTGTAGGACTTGAAACTTGGTATCTCTGTACTCTACCTATGTGTGCTTGGAATGAGAGGAATTTTAACTCTTGTCCATCTTTATTCAAATACAAACCGTGAGAATCTAGTATATGTCATGTTTCAAAATAAATGTAACAAAACAGATACCAGGAATACGTTCAAAATCACGACTTAAATGTCTTTCGAAATGTCTTTCGAAATAAATGTAAACAAACTTAGGACACGTAAGACACGATTTGCTCATTGTGTATCACGCATAATACAGGAATACTCCACGATCGATTTTAACAGAAAATCAATTAACATGAAAATTATATAATTGATCAAACTGCGTATGCATACGCGTATGCATGCTAGTCAGCATTACACATTTACATTCCACGTTGCATCATTCATCTTATACTCGTAACTTGGTGCAAACAGCTGTTGGGCAGCATATTTTAATGTTTACTTCAAAGTTAATTCTAGTCGAGATTGCACAATATAATAGGCCAAAAAGATTGTTTAACAAAATGTGAAACTTAACAATGTCATGCAAAAAGGCGATAAGTCATGGAAATACAAACGCGATATACTTACTATGAACTTCATGATTTGCCCATTTGGGTTTATCGGTGGATCCCATTCCAAGGTAACTGACATATCAGTTTGATCCGTCGATCGAAGATTCTCGACTAGACCAGGAACTGTGGAACAATCAGGATTATCAATTCAATCAACGAGGAAATCAAATAATTAAATTAATTATTATTATTATTATTATTATTATATATAATATCTGGTGATGAAACCAAGGATGCCTCATAAGTGAACTTAATCACTTAAGCTCGCAAGCTGTAAACAAGGGTGCTTGCAATGTGAACCAGAAACACTGGGGTTAACCCTTACTCTTTTATGAAAGGTGTTCTGGGTTCTTTTACGTGCACTACCAATCCTAGTACGTGGGACCTATGGCTTAATGTCCCATCCGAAGGATATACCAATTTTGGTAAAGCATCTTGCTCAAAAACACAGTGCCACGACTGGGACTCGAACCCACACTATGCCTGCTGATCAGAAAAACAAGAGCATGGGTCCGGTGCTGTTAACCGCCGCTCGGCCGAACAACTCCACTAGTTGACAATTCATCTTCAAGTTATATGTTGACCTAATGATTTCGATATTTTTGAAATACATAATCCGGAAAATGTTTAAAACTCTACCTGTCAAGTTCTTACCACCAATTTGTGTTGTGCCATTGACTGCAACACTCCAAACACCGGTACCAGCAGACGTCTTGGCTCGAACCTAAACGTTTGAAAACAACACGGGCGTACTTTCTTTTTTAATCATGTTATGATTATTAGACGCAATGGTCACCTGTCCAATTATCAAATAGTTCTTTTTCCATAAAATGATGATAAACACAATATTACTTTAAAAAGGAAACAAAGAACATTTGCATTCAATCAAGTAAAACAAAACAGCCATCACGTAATTGGATGTTTAGTTGATTTGATTGCAAAGGTTTTGTAGTTTTGGAGTGTTAACTCAAAATTAGCATTCAAAAGCTAAAAAGTTGTTTAATTTAGTTCTAATTAAGGAATTGATGCTCTCTAAACAAGAATATTCTTCCACATAAGATACGTAGTTCTTAATTGCACCTTAAGATGAACAACTAAAATGGTTGACAAAAACGGCATTCCATGTACAGTTCTCTTCTTTTATTCGATAAATGATACTAATTTTAATCAAGTAATTAAAACACAGACTGACCTTGATGAAGTAAGCAACGTTTCTCACTAGGCCCGCTATACGATAGCTCAGTGACGTCACACCAATATCTGTCGTTATGGCTGCTGATTCTTCATCTTCCATGGATGGCCAGTAAGTGATATCATAGTTGGTTATGATTCCATGCGGAGGGTCAGGTTCTGTCCACTCCACCGTTATCGAACTTTCATCAGCGCTCCGTACCATCAACCCAATCGGTTCGGGAGGAACTTCGACGAACAAAATGTTTGTTTAAAAAAACTCATTTACCAAAGTAATTCCATTAAAATCAAAAAACGCCATTGCTTATTTTAGCGCCTATTTTACTACTTTTGCATTATCCTATTATCCTATAATGGTAAATAAAACGCAAGAGATACAAATTGATTCGACTGATTCTACAAATTGCACATTGTCCTCGACTTTTATTTTAGTTTTGGGGAGATTTGTGTTGGTAGGACCATAATCTTTGCCTAACATCATATTTTGACTCTGTTGAAGACTATTATTGTTTTTAATTGTAACCTTTTGGTAATTTGGCCTGTGGGCCACAAATTGAATGAAATAAACTAATATATTAATAACAGTAGTAACAGTAGGAATATTTATGACCGATTTGTACTAGAGATAAATCCAGATAATCAGATCGTTTCATTTCTAATAAGTCAATACATGTATCATGAAGGTAATATTTAACAACTTATGATTAATAGTATGCAAGGGATTATTTCGAAATTAATGTCTTTTTTCTTGAATATGATGGTCTCAGAGAGCAAAACTCAGCAACGACATTACTTTTCAGTTGTTTGTACTGGATTAAGTTTGCAAGTAGGATCCAATGTATCATGTAATGATGAAACTGAACGGGGCACAAGAATGGTTGCTATAAATACACACTAGGGCCTACATACCTCCTTCAGCTGTTCTTTCAGTAATGGTGGTACTTAACGGCCCAATACCCTGACTGGTACGGGCTGCAACCTGGAAGCTGTAATCAGTGTATGGTATTAAATCATTGATCGTCCACATTGTACTTGAGGTATCAAACGTGCCTACTACATTGCCAGGCATAGATCCTACTTGATTCAGCTTATACGTGTACCCTGTGATGAAACCACCTCGACTTCCACACGGTGGCTCACTCCAAGAGAAACTCAGACTGGTATTGGTCTTAGCAGAATTCAGCACATCCGTTGGCGCTACCGTCGGTTCTATTAAACAACGTATTGCATACAGTCAGTCAATAGCGTGCTATTATTTTGGTTTATGATGACCTTTTTTAAGTCAAACAGACTTGGTCAGACGATCAGACCGGTTATGCTTACTTCTTCGTGTACCTTGGTGAGGAGCAAATAGGTTATTTTGAATTGTCTCAGTGTCTATTCAAGTATTAGTTCCTCCCGTTGTCAATTGTCTGCCAAATGAAACATTAGCCGTCAAGTCACTGCATCCTTTGTACACTGTAATGGCTGCTCCATTGCCCCCCATGCACTCTGACCAATCAGAGGAATGTTGGTGACAAGCGTAAAATCCAACCCAATATCTTTGATTGAAAAAAAAAATTGCAATAGCAACAAATATTCAATTATGAAATACTACTCAGAGTTCACCCGGGTTCAGCGTTCCGTGGGGCCTGACCATTTCTGGGTCAGTATGACCCGAAATCTGTGTCAAAAGGACCTCTCAGAAATGGGTCAAACTGATGAAGAATTTCAAAGGCAAAATCCTATTTTTTGACAAATTCTGACTTTGAAGTTTTTAGAGTGTACAATAAATAGCTCTTAAGTTTATTTATGAAGACGTCAAACTGCCAATAAATGCTTACCTTCCTTGTTCTCTCTTTGTTTTACTGAAGCACCCTGAATCACATTGTGTTTCAGGTGCTTTATAAGACTTTGTTATTTATATTATTCTTTCAGTCATGCACACCTCATCACTACTTTGTGCCTCATTCGGTAAAGATTTTCCACAGGTGTATAGCTGAACATTTATTTCGATGTAATGTTCTGTCATTCAATAAACAAACCACCAGGGTTAAACAAAAACATACAAACAAATAGAGAAACTGTGTAACAAACGTATGGTAACACGTTAATTAAATGAGACGAGAGCAAGTACCAATAGAAAATGTTATATAAGAAAATGAGGTAATGAGCCCCTACCCTAGCCCAGGTTGGAATCCTCCATTGCATACAACAAAGTGCAGTGCAACTGCAACTACTACACTGAACACTGGCGTCCTACCAGGGCAAAGCAAACAAGTCAATTGCACCATAAATAGTGCCAACTGGATGGAGGAAGCCCAGCGTTTTGGCACTAATGAATGGGGCTAACAAATGTTGCCTCGGTCGTTGTGAATAATCTTTTTTTTTTTGAGGGGTTCGGTAACTGTAAATGACGTGCTATGTGTTTTCAGTCGTTAAAACAGGAAACATTTAAGAGGCATATTATTAGGTTTTCATTCAACCTAAATGTTATCAACCCACCTGCTGACACAGCGCACTTACCTCCACTTTCAGTGATTTCTTCAACCGTGACCTCGGCAATCGCTAAGTTTGTTGTGTTGCCCCCAACGGTTGGAATATCAAAACTCACGTAGCGAGCGATGACGATCGGGTCTACAGTGAAAATAACAGTCGCTCCCTCAACAGATTGTTCTTGGGTTACTGGAGATCCAATCATTGCGTTCTGGAAATGTTCTGAGCTCAAACCAGCCCGTAATACAGCTCCCAAATTATTATTGTTATCTAGTGCAGTTTACAAAAAGCAACAAGTTAAAGGGCCAAACGCTAGTCTGGAAAAAACAAATAAGCCAAAACATCTACCGTGCATTTTCTTGGGCGATTCCTGACACCACATGTGTTATCATAATAATGTCAATCGCCAATAGTGTTTCAAACCGATAGGCCCTATATTGTTTTGATCTATAGGGCTACTGTTACTTTTCCGTACTGTTCATGTGGCCAAGTTCAGTGAGAGCCTTTCAGATTGTAAATTAAAGCCTAATACGAGACGGTGATGAGTGTGTCAGGAATACAACAAGTAGGCCTAGGACTATATAAGAGATCTAAAAAAGCACATAATTTTGTTTGGTTGAAACTGCACTCTAAAATCTTTCAAGTCAGAACTTTGACCCAGATCCGGGTCTCGTGGGTCTCGACCCATTTCTTGGTCAGTATGACCCGGAATACCGGTCCATTCTGACCGGAGTTTTATAGAGTAGCAATATAGGCGTACTGTGAGCTTTTTTAAGATAATTTTTTTTTCTTCAAATAGCTACACTTCGGCAGCATACTAAGAAATAATAAAAACTTATAACCATGGGAATAAAAGCAATACAAGGTGGTTAGGCCCTATAAATCAAATGAGATCCCAATTAAGTTAACAAAGCATGAGACCTATATAAAGGGGCCATTCAAGTCTTTAGCTTTTTCTGGAACCGTTGGTTGAAGAAAACAAATTCGCGCATTTTAGCGTGGCCCAATTTTTGAATGGACTTCAGCTAAAGCTTGGAGTAAGAGCCACTGCGTGATTATTTTTGTGCATAATGGCCACGGGAGCAATTGCTCCATGATATTACCCAGGCAGTCTATTTTATAACACTCACAGTGTTCAACTCTGTGTGTCAGAGTAATCTCCTTGAGACAGTAGGTTTCGCCAAGATTCACTTTCCACCACGGGTTGGCTGTGTGACCTAAAAGAGAGAACATTTGGCGGTCAGTCAGCTTTTATAAGGAAGAGGACTAGCGAGGAGGCCCTCCGGTAACTTTTGTTTGTCTGAATCTGAATTAGGCCTATATACATGTAGTCGGTAAATCATTATGGAAACATCACAATAACTTTTGCAAAGAAGAAAATGAAGGCATTTCAGTTTAAGAGGAAAACCCCAAAGAGCTGGGGCAAACTTACGCAGCCAGGTGGGGAATGAAAACCCAACTGGGGTGCAGGGAAATAACCACTGAGCCAAGAACCTGGTCCACGCCATCACTTGTCTGAGATGGATGGATTTACTTGGTGTTTATATTGCTTTTCGCTGGGATATGAACATTTTTCGAGTGACTAATAGTGGTCATTATTGAAAACAACACACAAATCACGACAGTCTGTATACGTTTCACGTACATAACTATGCTCTGATACGATCAAACACAAACCGATCTTTGATGAGAATATTTAAAAATCGATCCCGAAACACACACTTTTACCAATTGTATAATAAGTAAACTTTGAAGCTTTGCAAAGTTGAATTCTAGTACTTATTTATAATAATTCTTTCGAGTTCACCATTAATCTCTATGGTGAAAATGTAAGCTCTCAAAATAAACAAAAGAAGCAATACAAATAATTAAACAAATTAAATGGGGTGAAATTATACGTTGGATATCCTACAAATATATTGCTAGTGACTTCAGCTGATGCTTTGTATCCTTTCAAAGACAAAGTACAAAATGTATAAATACGGTGATTTATTTGTTTTTATTCAGAAAGATCGCTGATTCGAAAGTTTGTAAAGTACCACGTGATCCTTTAAAGATAATTTTGTTCCCGCGACTGTGATCACCACCATGTCTTTAAGGATTGTTGATTAATTTACTCTTCCAGAAGATTCTGTAATATCCTTATGCTGCTCACTAAAGTTTCAAGCATAATTTAGAATAATGAATCAACTTACCCGTGATGGCCGTTGAGCCAGGATTCCCATCTACAGCGTTACTAGACACAAAAGGCGAGAAGTCGTTGGAATAGGTACTGCTTTGGCTGGTCAGACTGCCGTCCAGTTCAATAGCAACACCTGGCAAATTTCAATTGTAATTCTTATATTTAGTATTGTTACTTCTTTCTTTTCACCTGTTATTATTTATTCTCTTATTTCCTACGATTCTTTCGACATAGACCTTTTGCAGTGACGTCATCACGCTGCCATCTTGGGGCCACTCACACAGGGCAGTCTTTACGGGCAGCCAAACATGCATTGTATGCAAAACGAGCACTTAAATTAAGAGTATCTAGATATACTGTTCCGGTGAAAATGATATGTAAATTGAGTGCGAATGGATTTTCTTCTTGAAGATAACCAAAACCTAGGCCAAATTTCATAAAATTGCTTAGGCAGAAAATATTGCTGAACACTTTTTTGGCCTAGCAGTGCAGGACACCGATCAAACATTTTACATGTTGACTGGTATTTTGGCTGGTAACCTTAATCTAGTGAGCGCAATGTTGCTGTGCTCAGCTACTTGTTGTGCTTATTAAGCAGCTCTATGAAATTTGCCTAGCCTGGGCCCAATTACATAGAGCTACTTAATCACAAAAACTAGCTAAGCACAACAAAATTATGCTGACCAGATAAAGATTACCATCTAAAACACCGTTTCACATGTAGAATCTGTGACTGGTATCCTGCTTATTGTTGCTTAGCAGAATTTTTTAAAGCACTATTTTCTGCTTAGTTAAGCAGCTCTATGAAATTGGGCCCTGTTTGCCCGTAAATTGCAAAACGATAAGCCAAATGGAAACGCACTTTTTTTTTACGCGCGGCGCAAATATGGTTCAATGAGCAACCTTCTTTTGACCCATAGCCGAAGGGGCACTACTCAAATAACGTGATAAAAATTAGATATGTTGTAACAAAAATAATACTGCTTTCTATAAATACGATAACAAATAAAGAAAACGAAGTCTTGCGAAGCACACATTCCCACCAAAGGTGCTCATCAAGGCGTTGTACAATCAAACAAGAAAGCAAAAGGGAAAGGCATCAAAACAAAGACTTATCAGTTTAAGAACACAGAATGCTTTTTGATGGCATGAGGTGTGTTTACCCGTGTTTTTGGAAACTTGTTTTCAATGAGTGATTACATGAGGTGTGTTTTGAGAGACGAGTGAATGAGTGGATAGTAGCTGAGGTTTTAATGTGAAGAGGTAGCTGACTCCAGAGATGTGGTGCTGCAGCGGAGAATAGTCTATCCCCCAGGTGCGATGAAAATGTACTTCTTGAAGAAGATGTTTATTTCCAGATCGAATGTTGCGGGATGGTTTCTAGAGGTTATATGATATCTTGGACCATCACCACCTAGGTCTAATTCCTTACAACATGCATGATTCGATGGGCTTTACCGACTAAGGTGGCTTCATACATTGTTTTTTAGACCTCCATGACTAGATCTACCGTGCTATTAAAATTAACTTACTCTTCGCTATGTTACAAAAACAAACCTTTACGAATAGTATCTTAATATAAGAGGTAGGGCCTTACAAAACAAGCTTTATACCAAGCAACTTGTGATATCACAAGTTTACAAAGGAACCGTATCCCCTGCAGTCACGAGTAGTACAATGCCCAATGGAAGAAAACACTTTCTAAAAACTTTTTTTTTTCATGAAGATTACACTTTCCGATTTTCATCAACTTTTGATATGAAGTGAAGGGAGCACATCTCAAAACTGATTAGAGCTGTTGTGTATATAACTCAAGAATTAAAACCTTTTCCACATAATCAGTGTATTATGGGGATACAGGTCTTCGACAAATACCAATAGTATACCCTGCCTATACCTCTAGCACAGAGAAGTGAACAAAATGAACAAAGACCAAAGGAAGAATTTGTGGATCTCGTCAGATACAAATGAAGATAAGCCTCCATCCAGTGTATTTACAAGGCTAGTATAAAAGTGCCTTTTCGAAAACACGGGTTCGGCTTTGGCTATGTCTTTGGCTCCGTCGTCAATTTTTTTTTAAAATTGTTATTTAGTCGTTTTACAAATGTGCGCTTTCACATTGAGAGTCAGAAATGGAAGGAGCTACTGACGGAAACAAAGCCGACTCGAAAGGGTTTCGAAAAGGCTCTTCAAATTCTGGGTAACAATAAAATATCAAGCTACATAAAGGGGTATATTTGCTTTGAATTGGGCACTTTGGGCTAAAGCGTTTGACAGCGTTTGTTATTAAATGAAAGGTGTTTCCAAAGTATAATGTAATTATCCACACAAAAATATACCTCGAAATTGTGTGGTTTTCCTCTTACTTCGTGAGCTACACAGTCCGCCATTTTGTGGAGTCAACAAATTTGGTTCTGCATAATGGCAGACCATGTAAGTTCACGAAGTAAAAAGAAAACCACACAATTTCGAGGTATATTTTCGTGTGGATCATTATATTCTACTTTTAAAACACATTTCAAACGCTTTTTATCGCCCAAGGTGCCAATAAAACAACAACACACATTTCAAACGCTTTTTATCGCCCAAGGCGCCAACAATCGGAGCAACTTGTCCATTTTACTCGTGTTAAAATAATACCGATGTGTGCGTGTTCGCTCAGCATCGTATAGTGTTTCTGCTTAGCAAATCGGAAAAGTGAGCCAGTCATAAGAACCATTATGATAATCCTAACATTTTGGCTGGTATTCCGGGCCCAATTTCATAAAGCTGTTAAGCAGAAAATCCTGAATAGTAAATTTCTCTGCGAGCAATAATTGATTAGGGTACCAGTCACATCAATGTAAACTTTATGACAAAGTGGCTGGTACCCTGTTTCAGCACGACTTTTCTGTATTTAGCAAGTTTTTGTGCTTACAGGCCTTATGAATGTTTAAAGCAAATTCCTGCAATATAAGCAACAAAGTAAACTTAGGCAGAGGTTTACTTCTAACAATAAAATGTCATTAAAATAATTGTCATCAATGCTATATTATGTTTTACCTTTGACAATCTTTCGTTCAAAACGTGCGGCAGCAAAAAAGTACGGCCCATCTATTTTGATATCATATGATAACAGTGTAAAACAATCTGACACTTTTTCGGTGGGGAATTAGGCTACAACGAACGGATTCGTATTATAAAACAAATCTAGGATAAAACAAATCAGTTGCAAGCGTATATACATGATCTGACGACATTTTTGGTAATTGCAAAAAACATCCACAGAACCTTATTGCGATGCCGCCATCTTGTCTAGCCCCTGCCACTCATGGCTAAATCTCATTGCTTGAGTGAGATGATACCAGATAGTTGGCTAAGTGTTCCCCTTTTGTGGGATGGGTTTAAGATTTCACTTCAAATTGCCAAACCACAAATCACATTTAATAGGCGCATACGGCGACAAAGAATCAAGTTAAAAAAAGGCTTTCGCTGGTCATACAATCAATCAGTCATTTCTTGATGACATTGATTACATTGATTACATTGATTACATTGATTACATTGATTACATTGATTACATTGATTACATTGATAAAAGGGGCTATATGATCGAAGCAGGCCTGTATTTAGTGAAAAACTCACTAAAATTTACTCTTTTATAAGTTTCCATTAATAGTATTTTACAGAGTCCTCTCAAAACTCTAGTTTGATTCAATACAAAAAGAATCCGCATTTGACCTATTTACAAACAACAACCCGTTTACTTACCAGCTCTGAGACAGGCGAGAACATTTACCATTAAAGTCAATCCGAGGATATTTTGATGACGTGACATGATGACTCTGCGTTAAATCTTCAGCATCGTGTAACTCGAGTTCTGCATAAACTGTTGAGATATCAATAGGACCAGTTTAATACTGTAATCGAAATCGAGAGCAATCCTCCAGTGAGCTATAATTCAGTGTGAGTGTTGACGACAGCGAAGCTTTCAGTAGGTTTAGTCTGTACATGGATCTATTCATATTCATAGTTATGTGGTACGAAGCTGGACTCCTTTGTTATTGAGCGAAAACTCGCACAGGCTTCATTGCGTAAATTGAAGGAGACTAAAATATGAAAAGAAGGGAATGCTGGCATCCATTGAATCTTTTTTTAACCATTGAATATTATTCACCGTTACACTTCCTCCTGTTTATCGGGTACACTTAGCCAATGGCCTTGAAAACAACTTTATACCTCCATGTTTGTCTTTCGATATTACAAAAGAGACTAACTAAAACACAAACATAATAAACTTGGTTTGGTTTTGAAATTCGTATGTTTAGCAAAGTTGTTGTTCAAGTACACACGGAAATATTTTATCATCATTTTAAATTTTCACCGACGTTGTAGTAACGGGGCTTTCAGTATCAACCATCACTCTACTGCATTTTCTACACTTATTTTACACAGCATTGTCGTCAGTAGTTGAACTATGACGACCACCCCTTTACCTAGCAGTTTTCATAGCCTGGTACGTAGGTCGAGTTGGAACCTAGCACGTATTGTAGGAAACATGTATTGAAAACCCGGACGGGGTTCAACAAAGCTCTATCTTCCGAGTACTTGGATTGCGCCTGGATTTGGCAATGAATGGCGGAAATCCCGTTCAGTTTAACCAGCGCTTGTAAATATTAAGAACAAAGCACTTGTGAAATTCTATCAACTAGATTCAATAACACAAAGGTGATACTTAGCTATGGAATAGTTTGGACCACAATAATGCAACGAGTTTGACTCACAATGTCGCTATGAGTTGTATAGAAAAATGAAAATTTGTTTTAATTTTCAGGAGGCACATACTCCAATTAACTCCTTCCCTACTTCAGGAAACGAAAAATAATGTTTAAATTAATTATATGAACTTTGCTTTGCTACGAAGCTATAGTTTTTTCATCAGGGACATAAGCGCCGTGACCAAGAACCAAAAAAACCCATACTTTGACAACTGCGGAACTTGATTCCAGAGCACAGAATATCAAAAACCCTTAGTTCAATTGTGTAACAATTAATAGAGGTTTTCTCGGTCAATTTCAGCAAATGAGCAGCCAATTTAGCCACTGCACCATTCTCTTTCGAATGCTGCTGAAAGGGTAATTCGATTTCGTTTTATGACTAGTCAAATCTACTGTTGCGTCATTCCATTTAACAAAATAATCATTCAATTTAACAATTCAACAAAGCAGCATTCAACTTCGCAGGAGCTTTTTGAGATGTGTGTTTAGTCTTTCAAATTCTTTTTTGGGCAGGCATTTCTATTATTTGTGCAATTAAAATAAAACCGCTTTGTTAAATTTGTGTATCCTTTCGAATGTTAAAGGCATAAATACGGTACACTTATTGGCACTTGAGTCACTTTGCCGATGTACTTCGAAGACGAGCTTTCGCTACAGTTTTACACGCACATTGCTAGAAATGGCAGCTCGTGGTCGCTACGCAAGAGTATCCAAGGTAGATCGAGAAAGGTTGATTGCGGCCTTCGAGGGAAACGAGCAAGACTATCTGAACTCCAATGCATCGAACAAGACAATTAAGGGACGAAGAAAGCAATTATGGTGTGTGTGGGGGCTTGAGGCTTTGGGGGAAAATTGAACACACACATTCATTTTTTTGTTTATTATATTGTACCCCACACAGGATTTTTTTTAGAAAAAGAGAATAAATAATTGATCAAGAAGGGAAGGACCCCGTAACTGTCTTTATGTAGAGGTGGGTAGGTATACACATTCAAACTGGGGACCTATATCAGAAAAGGACAGTAGGGTCCCAAGTTGGGTAATGGTTCCCAGTTGGGAGAACAACGGGGTGTCATTGGTTTAAAAATTTAGTACACAGATTTGTGAGTGGTGGTGGCGGGGGTGGGGGTCCCTCCCTCTTTCGTTCAGCACTCATTGCCCGTAAACTATTTTGTTATTAATTGAAAGATGAGCAGAAAACAGCTCTCATTGGAGGTACTTCCTTAAAATCAGGATATTATGTACACTTTTCTATAATGTTATTGGACTTTCTTACAAAAACATCATGGAGGTTCTCACGCGAGACTCATTTTTTCAAATAACAAAACTGATATTAAAACAAACACAGGAATCCCGCATGAAGTAATCTGTAATAAGGCTTCTCAACTTGCACTATTGTCTTCACTCGAAATTCCCAATTGCAACTTTACAAATTTCTTTTTCTGCCCATTTTTTTACTTCAAATAATCTTTTACTTACCAGATTTGAGATGGAAATACAGAAAGACAAATGGCGAGAATCGAATGCAGATGTGGATACAATGATGATGGTGACTCTTCAGAATTTACTCGTCAATTTGTTACACGGAAATACATAAATCCAAACCATTTCCTTCAAAACCAAAATGTGTGCTACTCCAGTGTTAGTAATGACCGTGCAATGAACCTATGAGATTATATACAACGAGCACCCAATCTGCAACGGTAAAAGGCAGTTGTAGGTCTAGATGCAGATTTGTCGAGTACAATTGACTGCCTAAACTGCATAGCAATTTGCATAGCTCATTCACAGCAGGTACAATGCATACCAGACCTGCAGTCTCTATCTGTATACCATTGAACATAACTTCTGTACACAACTTCCTTGTGCCTCTTTACTATAATTGCATCGGCCAAAGTCGTTTGCTCACAGCTTAAAATCAATGCTACGATTCTGTTTTCTCACATTCCGTGCGGTTCGTTTCCGAAAAAAAACTAGCATCGTTTCCACGTTATCTGTTTTACTGCTCTATTTTCTTTTTACGTAGGATTGTGCACATGACTAGCTTAATAAACATTGTTTAAACAAACAAATAAACAAACAAACAAACAATGGTTTTTATTTCCAGTGTGTCAAAGTAATCTAAACATATTGTTATTGAAGAGAATGATTGTGATTGAACTGATTTGCGGGTTTAGGGAATGCAATCAATGTTGCCCATGACATCAATATATATTTTGTTGGGGAAGTCCCTTACTCTTGTCACATAAAAGAACTATTCAACCATGGTAGCTAGTTCCGTGATTCAACCGTATTAATGCAATAGGAAGGCCGTCTGCTACTTGGCAGCTACGGCTACGGCTACAGCTACGGCTACGGCTACGGTTACCACTGTTGCCATGGGTGTCTCTAAGTACGTGCTACGCGTCAACGCACGGAGACGCGAAACAAAATCAGCCGTAGCCGTATCAGGCATTTCGAACACAACCCTTTTATCAATTAGAAACAGCTAGGCTAGATTTTTTCAAAGAATAACCTTTCACCTTGTGCTGATAATGAATATCAATGTTGTAAGAATTTCTATATTTCGTACGGTTTACGAGAAGAGGGTGATTGCATTGACCGCTGTTTCATTTATTTAGTTATTCCGTATGCTTATTACTAATTTTTATTGAGAAAAAACTCTTCCTTTTTCTACAAAGACACGTAACAGAAATAGAAGCGCCGGGAGTTTGAAACCCAGATATACACCAGGTCGACTTCTCCCCTGTATTTATCCTTCATCAGTCACATTTTAACACCATCGGATCAGAATAAGAGACACAGACGCACGCAAGGTAGGATAAAAACGAGAGAGAGGGCGCTATATCAGATGCTAATGTACGCAAGAAGGATGCACTTATTTTGTTGAGTTTGTTAGTTTCTTTTGGGTATATTTATGTTTGCAAGATTATCATTTTACATGATGCCATCATGATTTACGCAGTTTTTCATTGAGAAAAAAGTGTTGTTGTTGTTGAGACAATCGAACCCAATAAGAACACACATTCTAATTTTTACATCCCTGTGGAGACATCCTCTGGTATTTCCTTTGTCTCTTTACTTAACAGTCTCCCATACCAGACTGTTTACACACAATTCCTTGTAGAGCATCCAAGTCTTTAGATTCCCCTTATGTAGATCCTTAGTTTTCCTTTTTCTGTTTTTTAAAACACTGAATCAAAATGTTTCACTGATCAAATAATTTATCAGTTAATTACAATCAGTGCAAATAGAATACACGTTTTCACACTTCTGAATAAATAAGTAACAACTGAAGAACTGAAGAAAAAGCTGGCAGCCACATCAATCTTTAGAGTATAATTAATTTGTACTTAAACAAAATACAGGTACCGTTAAAATAATACAATGTTGCCGCTTACGTTCTTTGCGCCTGATCAGTCTTAGTAAAGAATTTGTAAGTTAAAGAAATATTTTCTTATTTACATTATCTCATGGAATTGGGCTTCCCAATTGGTGAATACGAATATATTTGAAATTAAACAAACTCAGGCAGATAGATCACTGCACATTAATTTAAAATATGAGTACAACAGTGCAGTCATTTGAATAATGTCATCTGCTTAAACAAATTATTTATGTCACGGAAAGCAAACTAGTCTAAAAAATAACTGCATAGGCCATTCTTCGATTTTTAATAAGGATCTTAATGCAAAATGAAATATGTATGAAACTGTACAAGCTAAATAAAAAGGGATACCATACAGATAAATGTTTATAAGTCACTAAAATTTTGTGAATTGTTTAATATAATCCTTAAGATAAGGTCAGCTGCACCAAAAAGGAACTAAAGCAAATTGCAGCAGTTTTTGGCAACATGTAGAATATATTGAAGACTTTATATTGTAGTTTAAACACTGCTTGAAGTATTTTTGTTTGCAACAGTTGAGAATTCCGCCATGTTTTGGTCAAAACTTTTCAAAAGCCTTAGGGATACCTCTTCACGAATGCCCGTTTGACCACAAACACCACAGCCAAGTACAACTCCCAAGGGGCATTATGGAGAGTTTTCCAACTCTTGACTGCTGATAACCACCAGGCATCTAGTTATCATCAGCCCCTAGCTTGATGACGTTGAATTCTCATAGACTGTTGGTAACATATTGACTACTGAATGATTTTTGTTAATGTCATTTTGCATCTAATCTCTTGACTGCTGATAACCACCAGGTATTTAGTTAACGTCTGTTTACATAAAATCTTTTGACTACCGGTACCCTCTGGGCATTAGTTATTTTATTATCAAATCTCTTGACTACTGGAAATCACTAGGTATCTAGTTAATATCGGTTTACAAATCGCTTGACTACCGGTATACACCATCTAGGTAATATTGATTTACATCCAAACTTTTGACTGCTGATAACCACCAGGCATTTTAGTTAATGTCCGTCTACATCGAATCTTTTGACTACCGCTAACCACCAGGCATCTAGTTATCGTCAAACTCTGGCTTGATGACGCTGAAATTCTCATAGACTGCTGGTAACATGTATGCCTGTAAAACAGTAACATTAAACACCAAAGATGAAACAAACTACGTAAAAACCTCCTGTTAGATAGGAATTTTATCACTTTATGCTTTCAAAAAATAAAAATAGTGGACAATTTAAGAAATATACTCTGCTTTTTAACTTTAATCCTTTACATTTTTATGTTTTCATAGTAAAATTGTGTTGTTCTCCTAGAATCGGTTGATATGACGAGATCTACATTTTTAATGTATTGTGACAATTATTTTATGATAATTGAAGATTTACTTTAAAAGCAAAAGAACACACAAACTAACTTCATCATCTGGAACATTTCTTATTTTGTCCAGCACTTTGGTGATCTCTTTGAAGCTTGGGCGATTGTTTGAGGTTTTCCTCCAACACTTCAACATCAATGCGTGACTGAATAATACACACATAAACGAGAACAATGAAATTTTAATTTTCTCTAAGCATTAAGCAAAGCACCGAAATGCACAAGGGTTCAAAGCTGTTTCAGATTGAACACCAAGGAAATGCTAATCATAATTATTAGAATTTAATTCAAGCATCAACGACACTGCATAAAATATCAGCAGCGCTGAATTTAAGGATGTAGTAATAAGAGTACAGCTTGATTTCTCAGAAAATATCGATATTCTTAAGAACATGCTGACTCGAGAGTCTCTATTTTTGATTGTCTTTAATTCTGTTTTCTAGTAGGATTTTATGTCTTTATTTAATATTCTCACATGTCATCCGGGCAGTTTTCAGGTTGAGGCATCCGGTTTCCATCCAGTAAATAATCAGCCAAGTTTCTGGTCTGGATCCCCGGGTAGGGCGTTCCACCTAAGAGTTCAACACAAATGCTATATGAACGAAAGTGCCTATTTT
This sequence comes from Pisaster brevispinus, assembly GCA_023634235.1. Classification (NCBI taxonomy): domain Eukaryota; kingdom Metazoa; phylum Echinodermata; class Asteroidea; order Forcipulatida; family Asteriidae; genus Pisaster; species Pisaster brevispinus. The sequence goes on from JAMKCF010000013.1 coordinate 16,992,792, forward strand.
ACAAAGCGGCTTTTCCATGAAATTCCACTTCAGATTACACGCATTTTATGGTTTAAGGTTTCTCAAACATCAGAGTATTTCAATGTGTTACCAGTACATACCGAATGTCATAATCTCCCACAGTAAGATCCCAAAGGACCATCTACGTTTCAATCAGAAAGAAAATGAAGAATTGATCAAAATAACGCATATGCAAATACCATAATATATAATATAGGCCTATATACCGTTAAATATGATTGATCAAGTTTGGTAAACTTCCATAAAGTTAGGATTTGTTCCTCTCCCCCGAAAAATTATTGCAATACTTCACAAAGGAAAAACCTGCAACTAATGTCTAACGTTAACACATGTAATTAGCCCAGCATTCGCTTTTTGCTTCTTCTATGGTTAACGTATTAAGAGGTTCATTAATGAATAATTCATGATTGTTGACTTACACGTCACTTTTAGAGACATAACGTCGATGCGTCAAGGATTCAATGGCCAACCAGCGGACAGGAATCCGGGTCTAAATTAAAAGAAGGCGAGGCTTAGAATATTGCATTAAGCCAATGGTGTAGTTTTTGGTTAGAGAAATACAAATCGACAAATATTATACATAAAAGCAACATTTTCTGGATATTGTTCGTCTGAACTTCAAACTAAAGTGTGCAAGAACCGAAATATGTTTATCTTGTCTTGCAATGCAATAATAATACGCACTAAAAACATTAGGAATAATTATGGAGGTTCGAACCTTGACTTAATTTTTGCATTTTTAATTTTAAATTTTAGAACATTTCTCGTTCTCTTCATTGTAATACTTAATTCGACTATATTTATTTCTACCAATGGACACAGAGTCCTAAGGTGTAGATCACAAACCACTGAGTCTATTGACTTACATGTTATTTATTGTTATCATTATTGTAATATGAATCAACAAACCAAAGTTAATGACATCTTAGAAACAGAGAAAAAAATGGAGCTGGGCAGGACACATAGCCGTAGAACAGATAACCGTTGGAGCTCAGCAATTAATCACTGGACGCCATAAGGTTATAGAGGGCACCAGAGAAAAATATCATGGAGAGTCGAGCTGCAACAACTCTGGGGGACAGTTAATTGGTATCAACAAGCACAAAATAGAGACATTTGGAGACATCATGCTGAGGTCTTCATCCTGCAGTGGCTGAATAATCACAATCAAAATCAAAATCATATGAATCAACACAAATGAGGAAAATGATCCGTGAATTTCCATTTACAACTTTTTACCTTCGATTCCTGAACATAGACGTCTTCTCCTCGAGATAGTCCGAAATCAGAAACCTTGGCAGTCAACTCTTCACCAAGAAGTATGTTCCTCGCGGCCAAATCACGATGAATTATCTACAAGAACATTAATGCGATTTTTCATATGGTTAGAAATATTTTGCACATTACACTTTGATACTGAGTTCAATTTGATACTGTGTAATGGATATGGATACAACATAACAAGTCTTTAAAATAACTTACGCCTGCGTCCGAGAGATGCTGCATTCCTTTAGCAACGTCTACACCAAACTTCAACAACTGTGACATAGTAACCGGAGAGGCTTTGTAATTAGACTGCTCCCGTTGTAGCCGAATTGGGCGATTTTTACGCAGATAGTTACGCAGGTTATCACCAGGAACAAACTCCAATGCAACGTACAGAATTCCTTGGTGCAAAAAAAATACAAAAGACAAGATCTACTAAGCTTTAGGTTCAATACTCAAATTTATAAATTGCATTACATTATATAAATCGGTCAATAAGGTTTGTCTGAAACAAAGTAGTTAGATTTAAAAAAAAAAAAAAAATACCTTCATTAAAACACGCCCCCAAGAGACCAACAATATTTGGATGTGCTTTGATTAAAGTCATTGTCTGAAACTCCTTCAAGAAATCTTCGGCAGCATTCTTGGAGGATCCACCTGAAATTCGTAAAAACAAAATCATAAAAAAACAACAACTAAGGATAATTTGTTTTGTCTTTCAAATGTAAAAGCCCATGTTAACAATAGGATGTGATTGTAGTTAAACCGGATTGATTCTTGATTCTTCTAATGACATACTCAACTATTCCTGACCTTTGAGCATTTTGATGGCTGCTTTGATGACTTTTCCTTTCCTCTTAATTCCACCAAGACGTACTTCTCCAAAGTTTCCCTTCCCGAGAATGGTATCTTCAACAATCAAATGAGTCCATTGAATTTCCCAGTCGACTGCCCACTGTGGAAGACCGATGTTCTCGTAGATATCTTTATCGTCATTTAAATATCGAACAGTTGATGATTGGTTTTCGGTGACAGGTTGGTTCAAATCCTAGAGGTCATTAAGACAACATTAAATTAACTTTTTGTAATAGTATTATACTGAACTCGTTACCAATACAGTTTTCTTTGTTATTCGTTAGTGTGTTGTTTGCTTATTTTTGTGTCTTTTAATGGTTTGTTGTTTTGTTTTTTGCCTTAATGGAGTGCTGACAGTGGGACGCCACAAATGAACTGAACTTATACAGTAATACAACAGTAAATGATGACTAAGAGCGATTAGACAAAACAATTTTTCAATACATTTTCCTTTGACGATACAACTGTGTTATTGGCCAGTTCCAAGTACAAACTGTTTGTATCCATAAAATAAAAAAGCTGTCTTATTTTGTCTTACCAGTCCTTCATTGGGTCCAGTAGAAGCAGCAAGAAGATCGCGGCGATCTTTTCTCCATTTGAGGCAGTCGATGATTAAAATCGGAACGACAATTAGGACTATGAGACTTAAGATGATCACTGGAGCAACCAATGGGTTTGCAGTTGCCGCTGCAGAAAGAGCTGAAAATGAAATAAATAAAAGTTAGTTTAGACAATACCGACAGACCAGAGTTCGTGTCGGGGAGGCGGGGACGAGGGAAGGGTGGTCGTGGTTTGTGTTTCTTTATGATGAATTTTATCATTTATCCACGTACAAATCTTTTAGACTATCATGTTTCTTGATAAAGGCCTTCCAAATAAAATAAATAATAACCATGTACATCTCAAATACTAAAATAATCATAAAACTAGTAACTTGTATCTATACCTGTTACAGTGACTGGTTCCGAATAGGTGACAGTAGCATACTGTATAAAAGATAAATAAATAAAGAACAAGCTGTAAATTTGTTATGTTCTTGAGTAAGAAGCCCGCGGTTCATACCTTCTGCGAATGCGAAGCGAATTTGACGTCACAAACTCGCAACTAACGATTCGCAAGTGTTGCCCTTGAAAACAGAAGTGTGACGTCAAATTCGTTTCATATTCACATGAACCCGTATGAACCCGGCTTAACAAGTTATGCCGATATTTACAACGTTTTCGAAACGTTTTGGACGATCAAGTTGTATGACCTGATTTATATGTTATAATATATTGTTATTTCTAAAATATATTTTAAGTGTTAACTGTTTCGTTTCTCCTGCTAACTGATCCAACACGAATGTCATATGTTGCTCCTGTGTCTAGTGGTGCGTTGTAGTAACCTCCATACATTCCACCATCTCCAACTACAAAAGAGTCTGGAACCATCTGCTTGGATAGTTCAGCTGCGATGTAGTTATCGGGAGAGACCTTGTAGTGGATCGGATCTAAAGCTTCTCTCTTCGTCTTGGATGTAGTCTTCTCAACGTGAATCACGTAGGATCTGTAGCATAGAGAGTAAAAGAAAGCAGTTTATAAACGTGAGGATCTTAAAATAAAGACAATGACAACTTTTAAAATATTACCCTTTGGGGTTCTCAAAGCTATAGCTTTTAATCAGTCGCCTATTTGAAACTTTCCTAAAATAAATTAATGTTGAATAATGCTTACGTGATATAAACACCATCAAGGACACGGCTCAGATGGATTGTGACCGTAGTATCTGTGGCATCGCTTGGATTTGATCGTGGTGCCGGGGGTGAAGGGAGGTCTGGAATAAAGTACAATAAAACATGATGAGGTTCTATGGCCTATCACGTGACTATCTTCTATCACACGTTATCAATGGAACCAAAACTAAATAAGAAATTTTTAATATACTCAGAAATAGCTTCTTACTTTCGGGTGGTTTAGTAGGCACTGCGAGTGCTGCTACATCGCTGGTGAACTTTTGATTTTCTGCTGAAATCTTGAACTCGTATTCAGTTGTTGGTTCGAGATTGGTTATTATGATCCATAACTCATTTCCGAGTTCCTTATTCATGAAGACAGTATCTGCAACAAAATCCAGCTGGTGACGTTTCGCAACAGCTCTGTACTCCACCTAGTCAATGTGTTTTGAATTGAGAGAAATTTGCACTCACAGTTAATCCTTTTGAAATAGCAGAATTAGCCTTGATCCACTGATAGTTCATGGAAGCTAATTATGTTTAAAATCAATTAAAAACTTAATTGAAACTTAGTCTTGGAAAGAAATAAATTGAGGCAGCTTTTGACTAGATGACTGTCGTTATTAATCATAGCAGCCTAAAAATGATTCGATTGTTCTTCATCTCAAGTACAACATAAATATTGTTCACTTATAAATCGTTGAGTAGATGTCATGGCAACAATTGGTTTGTGGTGTTAGCTTTTTAAAAATTCAGTGTTAATGTAAAGCTATGTGGGCGAGCTTGTAAACAAATGTTGTCTTTTTATGTGAAAAACAGCAATAAAAATGGCAATGACTCATGGAAATACTAGTAACATGATACATACTGTGTACTTCATGATTTGCCCATTTGGGTTCATCGGTGGATCCCATTCCAAGGTGACTGACTTATCAGTTTGAACCGTCGACCGAAAATTCTCGACTGGACCAGGAACTGTGGAACCAATTCAATCCAGTCAAACAAAGAATTCAAATGTTAAATTTGTTTACAATACCTCTTCAAGCGGTAAATGTGAACTATTGGTTTCGATATTTTACATTATACACAAATTTGATGCATTTGGAGTTCAATGTCGCAGATTATAACGAAGATGTGAAATCTAGACTCTTCTGTTTCCCGATGCCAAGCCCCGTGGAATGGAAAAACCAGACTTCGCTGAGTTTTTCTATGACAATGCACAAACGACATGTATTCAATATATGTGTTAAATAATCCCTAAATAGACCCCTGTCATTTGAACTGTTTTTCACAATCAACACAAAAAAGAAACGGAAGCTCCGATAATTCTCAACTTCTAAACGACGTGGACAAGTCCATGTGGAAACCAACCTTTGTTCCCCGTGACACGACCTTGCCTTGTTTGGACGAACAAGAAGGACGATTATTTTTGGGGGAAATGGGTGCAAATTGATCAAAAGAGTCCAAAACTTAATACCAGGCGGTTCCAATATTAAACTTTGGAGCATAGATGGATGACACGTGACGTGTGTTCCACCAATCAAATGACAAGGTACTGCATGTGTGGTTTATAATAATAAATGGTGAGATTTCTTTACATTTCCAAAATTTCTTACCACCAATTTGTGTTATGCTTGTGACTGCCATACTCCAAACACCGCTACCGGCAGTCGTCTTGGCTCGCACCTAGTTGAAAACAACTTCTCAAATAATCAAGTTAACAACATGTTCATAATTTATTGTACATTCACTGTACACACGTATTTGAATGTCAAATATCAAGTATCAAAATAGAAAGCAGGCACTGACTGTACAAGCGTGTGGGAATGTCCAAAGTCCAATATCGAAATAGAAAGTAGACATTCACTGTACAAGCAAATATCAATGCTCAGCCCAATGTCCAATATCAAATTGACTTCACTGGCATCATTCCATGCAACAGTTTGTTTATATTTTCTTTCTTTTTTGCGAAAAATGGCTCCAAAAAATTGTAACAAAGTAAATAAACCACAGACTGACCTTGATGAAGTAAACAACATTTCTCATGAGGCCCTCTATACGAGAGCTCAATGACGTCACACCAACGTTTGTCGTTATGGTTGCTGATTCTTCATCTTCCATGGATGGCCAGTAAGAGATATCATAGTTGGTTATGATTCCACGGGGAGGGTCAGGTTCTTGCCACTCCACCGTTATCGAACTTTCATCAGCGCTCCGTACCATCAACCCATTCGGTTCGGGAGGAACTAGGACGAACAAAATATTTGTTTAAAAAACTCATTTACCAATGTAATTCCATTAAAAATCAAAAAACGCCATTGCTTATTTTAGCGCCTATTTTACTACTTTTGCATTATCCTATTATCCTATAATGGTAAATAAAACGCAAGAGATGCATATTGATTCGACTGATTCTACAAATTGCACATTGTCCTCGACTTTTATTTTAGTTTTGGGGAGATTTGTGTTGGTAGGACCATAACTTTTGCCTAACATCATATTTTGAGTCTGTTGAAGACTATTATTGTTTTTTATTGTTACCTTTTGGTAATTTGGCATGTGGGCCACAAATTGAATCAAATAAACTAATATGGCTGATTTGTACTCGAGATAAATCCAGATAATCAGATCGTTTCATTTCTATTAAGTCAACACATGTATCAGGAAGGTAATGTTTAACAATTTATGATTAATAGTATGCAAGGGATTATTTCGAAATTAATGTCTTTTTTCTTGAATAAATGATGGTCTCAGAGAGCAAAACTCAGCAACGACATTACTTTTCAGTTGTTTGTACCGGATTAAGTTTGCAAGTAGGATCCAATGTATCATGTAATGCTGAAACTGAACGGGGCACAAGAATGGTTGATATAAACACACACTAGGGCCTATATACCTCCTTCGGCTGTTCTTTCAGTAATGGTGGTACTAAACGGCACAATACCCTGACTGGTACGGGCTGCAACCTGGAAGCTGTAATCAGTATATGGTTTTAAATCATTGATCGTCACCATTGAGCTTGAGGTATCAAACGTGCCTACTTCATTGCCAGGCATAGATCCTACTTGAGTCAGCTTATACGTGTACCCTGTGATGTTACCACCTCGACCTCCACACGGTGGCTCACTCCAAGAGAAACTCAGACTGGTATTGGTCTTAGCAGAATTCAGCACATCCGTTGGCACTACCGTCGGTTCTATTAAACAACGTATTGCATACAGTCAGTCAATAGCGTGCTATTATTTTGGTTTATGATAACCTTTTTTAAGTCAAACAGACTTGGGCAGACGATCAGACCACTGATGCTTACTTCTTCGTGTACCTTGGTGAGGAGCGAATAGGTTATTTTGAATTGTCTCAGTGTCTATTCAAGATACAAATAAATGAGACACAAAAACCATGTCGGGGTCAGTGGATATTGCAAGACAAATCCAAGGACTGGTAACTGTTGGGGTCACGAGATTGAGTATTTTCAGCTATTGGACAGTTTCATTGAACGCTCAGTGTACCGGACACTGATGTATTTTGACGAGTTGAGTTCCCAAGTAGTGTTGCAGCTCCTCTAGAATAGCTGCCTCAAATCAATTATTATTGAGTGTACTAACAATTAACATTTTTCTGAAAACTTTGTGGTTTCTTCCAGACACCGATTCTGTATAATATAACTAAATCCGTGCCCAACAGATCAATTGTCTAGTGGGCCTGAAGGGACATTTAATATCGCAAACGACACGTAGTCTTCAAGAAGTCGTAACATTGTTCGCGTATATGCGCGAACATGCATGTATTTAAAGGGCCTGACTACTTCTCCGCTATACTCCACGTACCCATAGATCACTTAGCAAATTGTCTACATGTATGACATTATTCCATATGCAACAAAGTATGCAACAGCATTCACAACATTACAAAATATATTCATTTACTCGCATACGTATGCGTACATAATCCCGAAAAAATGATAAAAGAAAACAAATCGTGAGTATGCGTACATCACGAATATTTCCAAGACATTGTAGATGTATGTGCGCATATTTGTGATAATGCGATGCACCTTCAGGGCCACCTAAGATCTAAGAAGAGTGAAGTTTGGGGGGGGGGACAAACAAAAAACTCACAAATCTCAATGACTGTCTTATATTATACTACAAACAGTAACTGTCTTACCTGAACACTGACAGCTAGGCCCAGAATATGGAGATTGACAACCTGCAGAAAGAATTTATGAAACATTAAACTAAACATCAGTTTTGTTCGATGGTAACACATAACCATTACAGTGGCTAAGTTTGGATAAATATTTCCTAGTTATACTGAATCTAACTCTGGATTGCTCATCTTCCTTTACTCACCCACACCCTCCATGCATTCTCCAGAATCTTTAAGACAGGTTCCTCCTCCTTGACAGTGGCAGGTTTGTTTACAATCAGCACCATACATACCATCCAGGCATTCTGAAACAAATTTAAAAGTTTTTTATTTTGCTCTATGGATGTAGCCTATTCCTCACAAAATGTAAGGAAAAAATGCATATTATACACCTGTATTTTCGTTGTTTTGATACTCAATAGATCGAGCCAGCCTTTGCCTTTGTTTTGCCACAAAACATCCTCTTACCTTGCAAGCAGTCCAGTCCCATGTAGCCGGCAGCACACGAGCATCCATAAGGATCAGGTAGACAGAACAAATGACCCTGGCAGGCGTGGTGGTGTGGATCGTGACTATCAGAACAGCCGTATTGAGCGTCCTTACCAAACAAATGACGACCATGAACTATAACGTGAAAGGTGTTTAGTTCACCAGTGTTAGTAAAATAAGACTTCTAGGGGAATGCATTCTGTAACAATTCCTGAGTTAAATGTTAAATAACGCTTAGTTGCAATTCGTAAACACGTTACTAATTGACAAAGGTATACTGCCATAATTCGTCAAAATCTAAATGACCTATGTTACTTTCACAATTATTTCCACTGAAACCGGGTGTGCAGACGCAGGTTCCTGTGTGAGCATCACATATTCCTCCATTGAAGCATAATATTTTTGACTCCACAAAATAGTGGACGTTGTTACTTCACAAAGCAAAAGGAAAGACACACATTTTCAAGGGACACTTTTGTGGATCATTGTATTCTACTTTAAAAACATCTTTCCAACCGTATTCATTTCAAATCATTTCATAACAAACGCTTTTCATAGCCCAAATCGCCCAATCCAGGGCAACGTGTCCCTTTTAACCTTTTTCGCAGTTATTTCCACTGAAACCTGGAGCGCAGACGCAGGTTCCTGTCTGATCATCACATATTCCTCCATTGTAGCATCGACGACATGCATTCCAGCACATCGGACCCCACATCCCCGATTGACAAGCTGAAATAAATGTAAATAACGAACAGTAAGATTTTAAACTAAAGGAACACATTCTGTAAGGTACATACAAAGTCTTTAACTTAGGGAAGTTTTTTTGTTAAGATGTCAAACAAACCTCGAACTATGAGTCTCATTATGCCGTGACGTTGTTGATGTTCTTGGCCTTCCACGAAGCAGCTATATATCCCTTCATCTGATTTGACAACACTTGGAATAGACACTGTGAGTTGATTGTTCCATCTAGCTAATGCATCTTCATTATGCTTCCATCTGACGTTTACACTGGTCTGTGCGTTATATTGTACCATTGTCAGTGTGACCAACTCGCCTACATTTACTGTCAGCGTTCGCTGCTCAGGAAGAATATTAACAACACCGTCTGAAATCAGAAAAAAAGAACGACACACAAAAAACTTACATCAATGGTCATTGTTAGTTTCACTTGAAGATATTTTTGATGTACTTTAATTCTGGTTTGATTTATAGAGAAGGGACTAAAATTGTTTCGCTTCATTGAACTTTAAAAAAAGCTGTATAAATAGTGTATTATTTTTATTATCTGCATGAGCTCATTCCTACAACATAAAATAGAAGAATCAGAAGAAAAACTGAGATGTCAAAATAAAAGTTGATTTGGTATTGTTTTCTTCATTAGTTTGGTTTGCTGAGTAAACAAAAGAAAAAAGAAAAAGAAATACCAGCTTGAGTGTCTAGAAAAAATTCAACATAAAGCTTCCCGAATCATATTGACGCACAATGGGAGACCTTTGAACTCTAGGTGGCAGTGCAGACTTAAATTTGTATTGTTTACAACTTTCCAAGAACGATGGATTTACCTGGTAAGTCTGCTGCACCTAGTGTCCCCTACAGTTTCCCGTTACTCCAATGCTCATGCTCTGACATTTGCTATGAGCTGAATATTTCCCACTACTGTCAGTGAGAATCTTAAAATGTGGAAAGTAAATTTTAAATACCAGGAGTCTCCGAGATGGGCTCCCTCCTAATAGGAGCAACTTTAGAAACACTGACTAGATCACCAAGAGTCAAATGTAGAACAAAAAACAGCTGTATTCCCAAAATTAATAATTCTGCTCAACTACATTGTTAGCCTCATCTGTGGAATTCTGATTTCTGAATAACTCACTGGGTGGCCCATTTTTTAAGTTTTTAAGTTTTTAAGTTTGTAAGTCTTTTAGTTCCCTATTCACTGTACTTTGGTTTTGTGTTTAAATTTTTACTGTTTCCTTGTGAAGTTTTGTGAATGATAAAAATATTATGTAAATTTATCCTATTGTATGCATCCGCAATATAGCTTTTTGGCCGCTGTGTTTGCATTTTAAAAAATCCATAACAATAATCTTACCGTTCTTGAGTAATATTATTGTCTGTATCCTGGTGCTCTTTCCACTTTTAGACACCTCTGAGTAGAAGACACCCACCCTGTCCATCCCACCAGCCTCGGGTAAACTCAGAGCCCGTGCTGCTCGACCCAGTCCGGAATCATCTACCTCACTGGATCCTGTAGGAAGTCCAGTATTAGTTCCTCCTGTTGTCAATTGTCTGCCAAATGAAACACTAGCCGTCAAGTCACTGCATCCTTTGTACACTGTAATGGCTGCTCCATTGTCCCCAGTCTCACCAATCAGAGGAATGTTGGTCACAAGCGTAAAATCCAACCCAATATCTTTGATTGAAAAATAAAAAATTGCGATACCAACAAATATTCAATTATGAAATACTAGTCAGAGTTCACCCGGGTTCAGCGCTCTGTGGTGCCTGACCATTTCTGGGTCAGTATGACCCGAAATCTGTGTCAAAAGGACCTCTCAGAAATGGGTCAAACTAATGCAGAATTAGAGCTTTTAGAGTGTACAATAAATAGCTCTTAAGTTTATTTATGAAGACGTCAAACTGCCAATAAATGCTTACCTTCCTTGTTCTCTCTTTGTTTTACTGAAGCACCCTGAATCACATTGTGTTTCAGGTGCTTTATAAGACTTTGTTATTTATATTATTCTTTCAGTCGTGCACACCTCATCACTAACTTGTGCCTCATTCGGTAAAGATTTTCCACAGGTGTATAGCAGAACATTTATTTAGATGTAATGTTCTGTCATTCAATAAACAAACCACCAGGGTTAAACAAAAACAGACAAACAAATAGAGACTGTGTAACAAACTTATGGCAACACGTTAAATAAATGAGACGAGAGCAAGTACCAATAGAAAATGTTATATAACAAACAGAAAGAAAGCATTGCCACTGAAAAAAAGAGGTAATGAGCCCCTACCCTAGCCCAGGTTGGAATCCTCCATTGCATACAACAAAGTGCAGTGCAACTGCAACTACTACACTGCACACTGGCGTCCTACCAGGGCAAAGCAAACAAGTCAATAGCACCATATAGTGCCAACTGGATCGAGGAAGCCCAGCGTATTGGCACTAATGAATGGGGCTAACAAATGTTGCCTCGGTTGTTGAGAATAATCATATCTTTTTTTGAGGGGTTCAGTAACTGTTAATGACGTGCTATGTGTTTTCAGTCCTAAAAAAGGAAACATTTAAGAGGCATAATTTATTATTAGGTTTTCATTCAACCTAAATGTTACCAACCCACCTGCCGACACAGCGCCCTTACCTCCACTTTCAGTGATTTCTTCAACCGTGACCTCGGCAATCATTAAGTTTGTTGTTGTGCCCTCAACGGTTGGAATATCAAAACTCACGTAGCGAGCGATGACGATCGGGTCTACAGTGAAATCAACAGTCGCTCCCTGAACAGATTGTTCTTGGGTTACTGGAGATCCAATCATTGCGTTCTGGAGATGTTCTGTGCTCAAACCAGCCCGTAATACAGCTCCCAAATTATTATTGTTATCTAGTGCAGTTTACAAAAAGCAACAAGTTAAAGGGGCAAACGCTAGTCTGGGAAAACAAATAAGCCAAAACATATACCGTGCATTTTCTTGGGCGATTCCTAGCCCCTGACACCACATGTGTTATCATAATAATGTCAATCGCCAATAGTGTTTCAAACCGATAGGCCCTATATTGTTTTGATCTATAGGGCTACTGTTACTTTTCCGCACTGTTCATGTGGCCAAGTTTCAGTGAGAGCCTTTCAGATTGTAAATTATGGCCTAATACGAGACGGTGATGAGTGTGTCAGGAATACAACAAGTAGGCCTAGGACTAAGAGATCTAAAAAAAAAAGCACATAATTTTGTTTAATTGAACTGTACTCTAAAGTCTTCAAGTCAGAACTTTGACCCGGATCCGGGTCTCGTGAGTCTCGACCCATTTCATGGTCAGTATGACCCGGAATACCGGTCCATTCTGACCGGAGTTTTATAGCCTATAGGCGTACTGTGAGCTTTTTTAAGATATTTTTTTTCTTTTTCAAATAGCTACACTACGGCAGCATACTAAGAAATAATAAAAACTTATAACCATGAGAATAAAAACAATACAAGGTGGTTAGGCCCTATAAATCAAAAGAGATTCCAATGATGTTAACAAAGCATGATACCTATATAAAGGGGCCATTCAAGTCTTTAGCGTTTTCTGGAACCGTTGGATGAAGAAAGCAAATTTGCGCATTTTAGCGTGGCCCAATGTTTGGATGGACTTCAGCTAAAGCTTGGAGTAAGAGCCACTGTGTGGTTATTTTTGTGCATAATGGCCACGGGAGCAATTGCTCCATGATATTGCCCAGGCAGCCTATTTTTTATAACACTCACAGAATACAACTCTGTTTGTCAGAGTAATCTCCTTGAGACAGTAGGTTTCGCCAAGATTCACTTTCCACCACGGGTTGGCTGTCCAGTCTGAAAGAGAGAACATTTGGTGGTCAGTCAGCTTTTATAAGGAAGAGGACTAGCGAGGAGGCCTTCCGGTAACTTTTGTTTGTCTGAATCTGAATTAGGCCTATATACATGTAGTCGGTAAATCATTATGGAAACATCACAATAACTTGTGCAAAGTAGAAAATGAAGGCATTTCAGTTTTAGAGGAAAACCCCAAAGAGCTAGGGCAAACTTACGCAGCCAGGTGGGGACTGAAAAACCAACTGGGGTGCAGGGAAATAACCATTGAGCCAAGAACCTGGTCCACGCCATCACTTGTCCAAAATGAAGGGATTTACTTGGTGTTTATATTGCTTTTCGCTGGGATATGAACATTTTTCGAGTGACTGATAGTGGTCATTATTGAAAACAACACACAAATCACGACAGTCTGTATACGTTTCACATACAGAACTATGCTCTAATAATGATCAAACACAAACCGATCTTTGATGAGAATATTTTAAAAGCGATCCCGAAACACACACTTTTACCAAACGTATAATAAGGAAACTTTGAAGCTTTGCATATAGTTGAATTCTAGTACTTATTAATAATTCTTTCGAGTTCACCATTAATCTCTATGGTGAAGATGTAAGCTCTCAAAATAAACAAAAGGAGCAATACCAAAAATTAAACAAATTAAATGGGGTGAAATTATACGTTGGATATCCTGCAAATATATTGCTAGTGACTTCAGCTGATGCTTTGTATCCTTTAAAAGACAAAGTACAGAATGTATAATTACGGTGATTTAATTGTTTTTTATTTAGAAAGATCGCTGATTCGAAAGTTTGTAAAGTACCACGTGATCCTTTAAAGATAATTTTGTTCCCGCGACTGTGATCACCACTATGAAGAAATGTTCACATGTCTTTAAGGATTGTTGATTAATTTACTTTTCCAGAAGATTCTGTAATATCCTTCTGCTACTCACTAAAGTTCCAAGCATAATTTAGAATAATGAATCAACTTACCCGTGATGGCCGTTGAGCCAGGTATCCCATCTACAGCGTTACCAGACACAGAGTACGGGGCGTCGGGATGTGTACTACTTTGGCTGGTCAGACTGCCGTCCAGTTCAAGAGCAACACCTGGTAAATTACAATTGTAATTCTTGTGTTTAGTATTCTTACTTCTTTCTTTTCACCTGTTATTATTTATTCTCTTATTTCCTACGATTCTTTCGACATAGACCTTTTGCAGTGACGTCATCACGCTGCCATCTTGGGGCCACTCACACAGGGCAGTGTTTACGGGCAGCCAAACATGCATTGTATGCAAAACGAGCACTTAAGTTAAGAGTATCTAGATATACTGTTCCGGTGAAAATGATATGAAAATTGAGTGCGAATGGATTTTCTTCTTGAAGATAACCAAAACCTGGGCCAAATTTCATAAAATTGCTTAATAGGCAGAAATATTGCTGAACAATTGTTTTTGCTTAGCAGTGCAGGACACCGATCAAACATTTTACATGTTGAATGGTATTTTGGCTGGTAACCTTAATCTAGTAAGCGTAATGTTGCTGTGTTCAGCTACTTGTGCTTATTAAGCAGCTCTATGAAATTTGCCTACACTGGGCCCAATTACATAGAGCTACTTAAACACAAAAACTAGCTAAGCACAACGAAATTATGCTGACCAGATAAAGGTTACCATCTAAAACACCGTTTCACATGTAGCATGTGTGACTGGTATCCTGCTTATTGTTCCTTAGCAGAATTTTTTAAAGACTATTTTCTGCTTAGTTAAGCAGCTCTAATGAAATTGGGCCCTGTTTGCCCGTAAATTGCAAAACGATAAGCCAATTGGAAACGCACTTTTTTTGTACGCGAGGCGCAACTATGGTTCAACGAGCAACCTTCTTTTGACCCATAGCCGAAGGGGCACTACTCAAATGACGTGATAAAAATTAGATATGTTGTGACAAAAATAATACTGCTTTCTATAAATACGATAAAAAATTATGAAAACGAAGCCTTGCAAAGCACACATTCCCACCAAAGGTGCTCATCAAGGCGTTGTACAACCAAACAAGAAAGCAAAAGGGAAAGGCATCAAAACAAAGACTTATCAGTTTAAGAACAAAATGAACAAAGACCAAAGGAAGCATTTATGGATCTCGTCAGATACAAATGAAGATAAGCCTCCATCCAGTGTACTTACAAGGCTAGTATAAAAGTGCCTTTTCGAAAATACGGGTTCGGGTTTGGCTATGGCTTTGGCTCCGTCGTCAATTTTTTTTATTGTTATTTAGTAGTTTTACAAATGTGCGCTTTCACACTGAGAGTCAGAAATGGAAGGAGCTACTGACGGAAACAAAGCCGACTCGAAAGGGTTTCGAAAAGGCTCTTCAAATTCTGGGTAACAATAAAATATCAAGCTACATAAAGGGATATATTTGCCTTGGATTGGGCACTTTGGGCTAAAGCGTTTGACAGCGTTTGTTATAAAATGAATATGGTTGGAAAGGTGTTTCCAAAGTATAATGTAATTATCCACACAAAAATATACTTCGAAATTGTGTGGTTTTCCTCTTACTTCGTGAACTACACGGTCCGCCATTTTGTGGAGTCAACAAATTTGGTTCTGCATAATGGCAGACCATGTAAGTTCAAGAAGTAAAAGGAAAACCACACAATTTCGAGGTATATTTTCGTGTGGATCATTATATTCTACTTTTAAAACACATTTCAAACGCTTTTTATCGCCCAAGGCGCCAAAAATCATAGCATCATTTTACTCGTGTTAAAATAATACCGATGTGTGCGTGTTCGCTCAGCATTATATAGTGTTTCTGCTTAGCAAATCGGAAAAGTGAGCCAGTCATAAGAACCATTATGATAATCTTAACATTTTGGCTGGTATTCCGGGCCCAATTTCATAAAGCTGTTAAGCAGAAAATCCTGTATAGTAAATTTCTCTGTGAGCAATAATTGATTAGGGTACCAGTCACACTAATGTAAACTTTATGTCAAACTGGCTGGTACCCTGTTTCAGCGTTTCTGCTAAACACGATTTTTCTGTACTTAGCAAGTTTTTATGCTTACAGGCTTTATGAATGTTTAAAGCAAATTCCTGCAATATAAGCAACAATATAAACTTAGGCAGAGGTTTGCTTTTAACAATGAAATGTCATTAAAATAATTGTTATTATTACCAATGCTATATGTTTTACCTTTGACAATCTTTCACTCAAAACGTGCGGCAGCAAAACAGTAGGGCCCATCCATTTTGATATCAGATGATAACAATGTAAAACAATCTGACACTTTCTCGGTGGGGAAAATACAGCGAACGGATTCGTATTATAAAACAAATCTAGGATAAAACAAATCAGCTGCAAGCGTATATACATGATCTGACGACATTTTTGGTAATTGCAAAAACATCCACAGAACCTTATTGCGATGCCGCCATCTTGTCTAGCCCCTGCCACTCATGGCTAAATCTCATTGCTAGAGTGAGATGAACCAGATAGTTGACTAAGTGTTCCCTTTTGTGGGATGGGTTTAAGATTTCACTTTAAATTGCCAAACCACAAATCACATTTAATAGGCGCAAACGACGACAAAGAATCAAGTTTTAAAAAGGCTTTCGCTTGTCATCAGTCAATCAGTCATTTCTTGATTACATTGATTACATTGATTACATTGATTATGATCGAAGCAGGCCTGTACACCGAGATTTAGTGAAAAACTCACTAAAGTTTACTCCTTTAAGTTTCCATTAATATTATTTTACAGAGTCCTCTCAAAACTCTAGTTTGATTCAATACAAAAAGTTTCCGCATTTGACCTATTTGCAAACAACAACCCGTTTACTTACCAGCTCTGAGACAGGCGAGAACAAATACCATTAAAGTCAATCCGAGGATATTTTGATGACGTGACATGATGACTCTACGTTAAATCTTCAGCATCGTGTAACTCGAGTTCTGCATAAACTGTTGAGATATCAATAGGACCAGTTTAATACTGTAATCGAAATCGAGAGCAATCCTCCAGTGAGCTATAATTCAGTGTGAGTGTTGACGACAGCGAAGCTTTCAGTAGGTTTAGTCTGTACATGGATCTATTCATATTCATAGTTATGTGGTACGAAGCTGGACTCCTTTGTTATTGAGCGAAAACTCGCACAGGCTTCAATGCGTAAATTGAAGGAGACTAAAATATGAAAAGAAGGGAATGCCGGCACCCATTGTATCTTTTTTTAACCATTGAATATTATTCACCGTTGCTTCCTCCTGTTTATCCGGTACACTTAGCCAATGGCCTTGACTTAGGCCTATGAAAACAACTTTATACTTCCATGTTTGTCTTTCGATATTACAAAAGAGACTAACTAAAACACGCAAATAATAAACATGGTTTGGTTTCAAATTCTTTTTTGGGCAGGCATTTCTATTATTTTTGCAATCTAAAAAAACGCTCAGTTAAATTTGTGTATCCCTTCAAATGTTAAAGGCATAAATACGGTTCACTTATTGGCACTTGAGTCACTTTGCCGATGTACTTCGAAGACGAGCTTTCGCTACAGTTTTACACGCACATTTCTAGAAATGGCAGCTCGTGGTCGCTTCGCAAGAGTATCCAAGGTAAATCGAGACAGGTTGATTGCGGCCTTCGAGGGAAACGAGCAAGACTATCTGAACTCCAATGCATCAAACAAGACATCTAAGGAACGAAGAAAGCAATTATGGTGTGTGTGGGGGCTTGAGGGTTTTAGGGAAAATTGAACACACACATTCAATATTTTGTTTATTATATTGTGTACCCCACACATTATTTTTTTTTAGAAAAAGGGAATAAATAATTGATCAAGAAGGGAAGGACCCCGTAACTGTCTTTATGTAGAGGTGGGTAGGTATACTCATTCAAACTGGGGACCTATATCAGAAAAGGACAATAGGGTCCCAAGTTGGGTAAAGGTTCCCAGTTGGGAGAACAACGGGGTGTCCTTGGTTAACAAATTTAGTACACAGATTTGTGAGTGGTGGTGGCGTGGGGGGGGGGGGGGTTCCTCCCTCTTTCGTTCAGCACTCATTGCCCGTAAAACTATTTTGTTATTAATTGAAAGATGAGCAGAAAACAGCTCTCGTTGGAGGTACTTCCTTAAAATCAGGATATTATATACACTTTTCTATAATGTTATTGGACTTTCTTATAAAAACATCATGGAGGTTCTCACGCGAGACTCATTTATTCAAATAACAAAACTGATATTAAAACAAACACAGGAATCCCGCATGAAGTAATCTGTAAGTAATAAGGCTTCTCAACTTGCACTATTGTCTTCACTCGAAATTCCTAATTGCAACTTTACAAATTTCTTTTCCTGCCCATTTTTTTACTTCAAATAATCTTTTACTTACCAGATTTGAGATGGAAATAAAGAAAGACAAATGGCGAGAATCGAATGCAGATGTGGATACAATGATGATGGTGACTCTTCAGAATTTATTTGTCAATTTGTTACACGGAAATACATAAATCCAAACCATTTCCTTCAAAACCAATATGTGTGCTACTCCAGTGTTAGTAATGACCGTGCAATGAACCCATGAGGTTATATACAACGAGCACCCAATCTGCAACGGTAAAAGGCAGTTGTAGGTCTAGATGCAGATTTGTCGAGTACAATTGACTGCCTAAACTGAACAGCAATTTGCATAGCTCATTCACAGCAGTTATAATGCATACCAGACCAGACGTTGCAGTCTCTATCTGTATACCATTGAACATAACTTCTGTACACAACTTCCTTGTGCCTCTTTACTATAATTGCATCGGCCAAAGTCGTTTGCTCACAGCTTAAAATCAATGCTACGATTCTGTTTTCTCACATTCCGTGCGGTTCGTTTCCGAAAAAAACTAGCATCGTTTCCACGTTATCTGTTTTACTGGTCTATTTTCTTTTTGCGTAGGATTGTGCACATGACTAGCTTAATAAACATTGTTTAAACAAACAAATAAACAAACAAACAAACAATGGTTTTTATTTCCAGTGTGTCAAAGTAATCTAAACATATTGTTATTGAAGAGAATGATTGTGATTGAACTGATTTGCGGGTTTAGGGAATGCAATCAATGTTGCCCATGACATCAATATATATTTTGTTGGGGGAAGTCCCTTACTCTTGTCACATAAAAGAACTATTCAACCATGGTAGCTAGCTCCGTGATTCAACCGTATTAATGCAATAGGAAGGCCGTCTGCTACTTGGCGGCTACGGCTACGGCTACAGCTACGGCTACGGCTACGGTTACCACTGTTGCCACGGGTGTCTCTGAGTACGTGCTACGCGTCAACGCACGGTAAAGCGAAAAAAAATCAGCCGTAGCCGTATCAGGCATTTCGAACACAACCCTTTTTTCAATTAGAAACAGCTAGGCTAGATTTTTTTAAAGAATAACCTTTCACCTTGTGCTGATAATGAATATCAATGTTATTTCTATATTTCGTACGGTTTACGAGAAGAGGGTGATTGCATTGACCGCCGTTTCATTTATTTAGTTATTCAATATGCTTGTTACTAATTTTTATTGAGAAAAACTCTTCCCTTTTCTACAAAGAAAACAGAAAAGAAGCGCCGGGAGTTTGAAACCCACATATACACCAGGTCGACTCCTCCCCTGTATTTATCCTTCATCAGTCACATTTTGACACCATCGGATCAGAATAAGAGACAGAGACGCACGCAAGGTAGGATGAAAACGAGAGAGGGCGCTATATCAGACGCTAAGGGTGCACTTATTTTGTTGAGTTTGTTAGTTTCTTTTGGGTATATTTATGTTTGCATGATTATCATTTTACATGATGCCATCATGATTTACGCAGTCTTTCATTGAGACAAAAGTTTTGTTGTTGTTGAGACAATCAAACCCAATAAGTACACACATTCTAATTTTTACATTCCTGTGGAGACATCCTCTTTAATTTCCTTTTTCTCTGTAGCTAACAGTCTCCCATACCAGACTGTTTACACACAATTCCTTGTAGAGCATCAAAGTCTTTAGATTCCCCTTATGTAGATCCTTAGTTTTCCTTTATCTGTTTTTTAAAACACTGAATCCCAATGTTTCACTGATCAAATAATTTATCAGTTAATTCCAATCAGTGCAAATAGAATACACGTTTTCACACTTCTGAATAAATAAGTAACTACTGAAGAACTGAAGAAAAAGCTGGCAACCACACCAATCTTTAGAGTATAATTAATTTGTACTTAAACAAATACAGGTACCGTTAAAATAATACAATGTTGCTGCTTACGTTCTCTGCGCCTGATCAGTCTTAGTAAAGAACTTGTAAGTTAAAAACATATTTTCTTATTTACACTATCTCATGGAATTGGGCTTCCCAATTGGTGAATACGAATATATTTGAGATTAAACAAACTCAGGTAGATAGATCACTGCACATTAATTTAAAATGTGAGTACAACAGTGCAGTCATTTGAATAATGTCATCTCCTTAAACAAATTATTTAAGTCACGTAAAGCAAATAATTCTTTAAAAAATCTGCATAGGCCCTACTTGGAATTTTTATAAGGATTTCTTAAGCAAAATTACATTTGTATGAAACTGTACAAGATCAATAAAAAAGGGATACCATAAAGATTGTATATAAATCACTAAAATAACATTTTAATATTGAGTATTTTATTATATAATCCTTAAAAGAAGGCCAGCTGCTCCAAAAGCAAATTGCAGCAGTTTTTTGGAAACATGTAGATTATATTGAAGAGCTTATTGTTTTAAACACTGCTTAAAGTAGCCTATGTTTATAAATTTGAGAACTCCGCCTTGTTGTGGTCAACAAATATCAAAATCCTTAAGTACCTCTTAACAAATAGCGAAACAGCTTCAAGGATGCCTCTTTTGCCTAGGTTGAACAATTGACCACAAACAATACAGCCCAGTACAACTCCCATTGGGCATTATGGAGGAATTTCTATCTCTTGAATACCGGTAACCACCAGGCATCAAGTTAATATCGGTTTACAAATCTCTTGACTACTGGTAAACACCAGACATCTAGGTAATGTCGATTTACATCAAATTTTGGACTGCTGATAACCACCAGGCATTTTAGTTAATGTCCGTGTACATCGAATCTATTGACTACCAGTAACCACCAAGCATCTAGTTAATATCGGTTTTCAAATCTCTTGACTACTGGTAAACACCAGACATCTAGGTAATGTCGATTTACATCAAATCTGTTGACTACCAGTCACCACCAGGCATCTAGTTATCGTCAAACTCTGGCTTGATGACGCTGAAATTGTCATAAACTGCTGGTAACATGTATACCTGTAAAACAGTAACATTAAACACCAAAGATGAAACAAAATTTCCACGTAAAAACCTTCTGTTATATAGGAATTTTATCAATGTTTGCTTTCATCAAAACAACACAGTGGACAATTTAAGAAATATACTCTGCTTTTTAACTTTAACCCTTTACATTTTCATGTTATCATAACAAAATTGTGTTGTTCTCCTAGAATCGGTTGATATGACGAGATCTACATTTTTAAATGTATTGTGACATTTATTTTACAACAATTGAAGATTTCCTTTAAAAGCAAAAGAAGACACAAACTTACTTCATCAACTGGAACATTTCTTATTTTGTCCAGCACTTTGGTGATCTCTTTGAAGCTTGGGCGATTGTTTGAGGTTTTCCTCCAACACTTCAACATCAATGCGTGACTGAATAATACACACATAAACGAGAATAATGAAATGTAAATTTTCTCTAAGCAATAAGCAATGCACCAAAATGCACAAGGCTTCAAAACTGTTTCAGATTGAACACCAGGGAAATGCTAAGCATAATTATTAAAATTTAATTCAAGCATCAACGACACTGCATAAAATATCAGCAGCGCTGAATTTAAGGATGTAGTAATAAGAGTACAGCTTGCTTTCTCAGATAATATCGATCTTACCAATCTTAAGAACATGCTGACTCGAGAGTCTCTATTTTTGATTGTCTTTAATTCTGTTTTCTAGTAGGATTTTATGTCTTTATTTAATATTCTCACATGTCATCCGGGCAGTTTTCAGGTTGAGGCATCCGGTTTCCATCCAGTAAATAATCAGCCAAGTTTCTGGTCTGGATCCCCGGGTAGGGCGTTCCACCTAAGAGTTCAACACAAATGCTATATGAACGAAAGTGCCTATTTTACAAAGCGTCTTTTCCATGAAATTCCACTTCAGATTACACGCATTTTATGGTTTAAGGTTTCTCAAACATCAGTGTATTTAATTGTGTTACCAGTACATACCGAATGTCATAATCTCCCACAGTAAGATCCCAAAGGACCATCTACGTTTCAACCAGAAAGAAAATGAAGAATTAAAACAAATTAAGGTATATGCAAAGACTACAATTTAAAAATCGAACATTAATTATAATTTATCAAGTTTGGTAAACTTTCATAAAGTTAGGATTTGTTCCTCTCCCCCGAAAAATTGTTGCAATACTTCACAAAGAAAAAACCTGCACCTAATGTCTTTTAAACGTTAACAGATGTAATTAGCTCAGCATTCGCTTTTTGCTTCTTCTATGGTAAACGTAATAAGAGGTTCATTAATGAATAATTCATGATTGTTGACTTACACGTCACTTTTAGAGACATAACGTCGATGCGTCAAGGATTCAATGGCCAACCAGCGGACAGGAATCCGGATCTAAATTAAAAGAACGCACAGCTTAGAACATTGCATTAAGCCAATGGTGTTCTTTGGTTAGAGAAATACAAATCGACAAATATTTTACATAAAAACAACATTTTCTGGATATTGTTCGTCTGAACTTCAAACTAAAGTGTGCAAGAACCGAAATATGTATATCTTTTCTTGCAATGCACAAAAAATGCGCACTAAAATATTAGAAATAATTATGGAGGTTCACACCTAGACTTTATCATGCATGTTTAATTTTAAATTTTAGAACATTTCTTGTTCTCGTCATTTTAATACTTAATTCGACTATAATTATTTCTACCAATGAATAGTATGACACAGAGTCATAGGTGTAGATCCCCAACCACTGAGTCTACTGACTTACCTTTTATTTATTGTTATCATTATTGTAATATGAATCAACAGACCAAAGTTATTGACATCTTAGAAACAGTGACAAAGAGAAAATGGAGCTGGGCAGGACACATAGCCGTAAAACAGATAACCGTTGAAGCTCAGCAATCAATTACTGGACGCCCTAAGGGGACAAACGGAATAGAGGGCACCAGAGAAAAAGATCAAGGAGAGACGGGCTGGAACAATTTTGAGGGACAGTTAATTGGTATCAACAAGCACAAAAAAGAGACATTTGGAGACATCATGCTGAGGCCTCCGTCCTGCAGTGGCTGAATAATCACAATCAAAATCAAAATTATATGAATCAACACAGATGAGGAAAATGATCCGTGATTTTCCATCTACAACTTTTCACCTTCGATTCCTGAACATAGACGTCTTCTCCTCGAGATAGTCCGAAATCAGAAACCTTGGCAGTCAACTCTTCCCCAAGAAGTATGTTCCTCGCGGCCAAATCACGATGAATTATCTACAAGAACAATAATGCAATTTTCCATACGGTTAGAAATATTTTACACAATACACTTTGATAAGTTCAATTTGATACTAATGTGTAATGGATAGGGATACAACATAACAAGTCTTTAAAATAACTTACTCCTGCGTCCGAGAGATGCTGCATTCCTTTAGCAACGTCTACACCAAACTTCAGCAATTGTGACATAGTAACCGGAGAGGCTTTGTATTTAGATTGCTCCCGTTGTAGCTGAATTGGGCGATTTTTACGCAGAAAGTTACGCAGGTTGTCACCAGGAACAAACTCCAATGCAACGTACAGAATGCCTTGGTGCAAAAAAATGATAAAAACAGTTTTTAAAAAACACTCCAAAAGACAAGATCTATCTAAGCTTTAGGTTCAATAGCCTACTCAAATTTATAAATTGCATTACATTACATAAATTGATTTATAAGGTTTATATAAAACAAAATAGTTAGATTAAAAAAAATACCTTCATTAAAACACGCCCCCAAGAGACCAACAATATTTGGATGTGCTTTGATTAAAGTCATTGTCTGAAACTCCTTCAAGAAGTCTTCGGCAGCATTCTTGGGGGATCCACCTGAAATTCATAAAAACAAAATCACCAAAAAACAACAACTAAGGATAATTTGTTTTGTCTTTAAAATGTAAAGGCCTATGCTAACAATAGGATGTGATTGTAGTTTGACCGAATTGATTCTTGACTCTTCTAATGACAAACTCAACTATTCCTGACCTTTGAGCATTTTGATGGCTGCTTTGATGACTTTTCCTTTCCTCTTAATTCCACCAAGACGAACTTCTCCAAAGTTTCCCTTCCCGAGAATGGTATCTTCAACAATCAAATGAGTCCATTGAATTTCCCAGTCGACTGCCCACTGTGGAAGACCGATGTTCTCGTAGATATCTTTATCGTCATTTAAGTATCGAACAGTTGATGATTGGTTTGCGGTGACAGCAGGTTGGTTCAAATTCTACAGAACATTAAGACACCAAGCAATGATCATAAAACCCATTACTTTTACTGCTGTTCTTGTTATTCGTTAGCGTGTTGTTTAATTAATTCTGAGGTTTTGTATTGTTTAGTTGTTGTTTATTTTTTCTTAATGAATTGCTGACATCGGGACGCTACAAATGAACTTGGTAAATTAATTGAACTAATAAAGTTCTACAACAGTTAAGGGTGAATGACAAAACAATCAAACAAGAAAAGATCATGCAAAGATCTTCCAATCAAACTTCTTTGACGATACAACTGTGCTAAAGGCCAGATCCAAATATAAACTTGTTGTATATATAAGATTTTAAAAGCTGTTTTATTTTGTCTTACCAGTCCTTCATTGGGTCCACTAGAGGCAGCAAGAGGATCGCGGCGATCTTTTCTCCATTTCAGGCAGACGATGATAAAAATTGGAACACCAAGTAGGACTATGAGACTTAAGATGATAACTGGAGCAACCAATGGGTTTGCAGTTGCCGCCGTAGAAAGAGCTGAAAATAAAATAAATAAAAATTAGTTTAGAGAATACCGACAGACCAGAGTCGTGTCGGGGTGGCGGGGATGAGGGAAATGGCGGTCTTGGTTTTGGGTTTCTTTCTGTTGAATCAATCATCCACTTACAAACCCTTTAGACTATCAAGTCTCTTGATAAAGGCCTTCCAAATAAAATAAATAATAACCCTGCACATCTCAAGTACTAAAAATGTCATAAAACTAGTAACTTGCATCTATACCTTTTACAGTGACTGGTGCCGAATAGGTGATAGCATACTGTATAAAAGATAAATAAATAAAGAACAGGCTGTAAATTTGTTATGCCCTTGAGTAAAAAGCCCGGTTTATACCTTCTGCGAATGCGAAGCGAATTTGACGTCACAAACTCGCTACTAACAATTCGCAAGAGTTGCCCTTGAAAACAGAGCTGTGACGTCAAATTCGTTTCACATTCGCTGGTAGTATGCGGGCTTAACAAGTTATGCCGATAATTACAAAGACTTCGAAACGTGTTGCACGATCAACTTGTATAACCTGATTGATATTTTATAATATATTGGAATTTCTAAAATATGTTTTAACTGTTTTGTTTCCTCTGCTAACTGATCCAAAACGAATGTTATATGTTGCTCCTGTTTCTAGTGGTGCGTTGTAGTAGCCTCCATACATTCCATCATTTCCAACTACAAAAGAGTCTGGAACCATCTGCTTGGATAGTTCAGCTGCAATGTAGTTATCGGGAGAGTCCCCATGGCGGATGGGATCTAAAGCTTCTCTCTTCTTCTTGGTTGTAGTCTTCTTTACGTGAATCACGTAGGATCTGTAGCAAAGAGAGTTAAAGAAAGCAGTTTATTAACGTGAGGCTTTTACAATAAAGACAATAACAAGTTTTAAAAGATTACCTTTTGGAGTGCTCAAAGCTATAGCTTTTAATCAAGTCCCCTGACCCGGAAATTGGTAAAAAATAAAAGGGATTTTGCTTTGGATTCTGCGTCTGTTTGACCCATTTCTGGGTCACTTTGACACAGATTCCGGGTCATACTGACCAAGAATGGGGGCGGGCGTCAATTGTGACCGGACTTGTTTTAGAGTGAGAGAGCTTGAGCAGTCTTAACGGTTCTCTTTAAAAAGGTTGTTAACCCAAACTTCTCCTGATGAATTTCCCATAACAAGCTGTGCTGTGAGTTCAGAACCCTTGTATATGAGTATTATAATTTTCTTACCTATTTCTTCCTTTGTAATGTCATTTTTTTTTGCTTTAAGTGTTAAAATTAATGTTGAATAATGCTTACGTGATATAAACATCATCAAGGACACGGCTCAGATTGATTGTGACCGTAGTATCTGTGGCGTCGGTTGGATTTAATCGTGGTGCCGGGGGTTCAGGAAGGTCTGGAATTAATCAGATACAATGAAAACATAATGAGGTTCTATGATGGCCTGTCACATGACTATCCTCTATAACACAATTATAACGGGAATGAAAATCATACAAAGAAACGAGGATTATAAAGATGTATTCAACAAAGTTTTAAACCTAAAAGCGTTTCAGAAATCTTTTTGTAAGATCCAACTCCACCTTTTATCTTTCAGTTCTTGAATAACCTTTATAAGAACTAAACCTGTACAACTATATTAATTGAAAAATTTAAATTGCTACGATGGTTACATTATTCGTTAGCGATTCCCATAAAGAGATAGTATTGTCTTACTTTCCAGTGGATTAGTAAATACTTCGAGTACTACTGCATCGCTGGTGAACTGTTGGTTTTGTGCTGAAATCTTCAACTCATACTTAGTTGTTGGTTCGAGATTGGTTATAGTGGTCCGCAACTCATTCCCGAGTTCCTTATTCATGTACTCAGTATCTGCAGTGAAATCCGCCTGGTGAAGTTTCTCCACAGCTCTGTACTCCACCTAATCAATACATTTGACCCAAAATCAATAATGGTTTATGGTGTTGTACAATTGTCAAATGCAATAGGTACTTCAATCTATAAAGAGGCCTTTGGGATACATCCTAAAAAATATTAGACTGCTGTAGATGTGACACCATCACAATTTTTACCAACATTCAATGTTAATTGTAGGACTTGAAACTTGGTATCACTGGGTAAAAAAATCCAAACAGTTCGGTATTAGGTGACATTATATAATAACCTCCAATATGAGCTGACAGCTCTGTACTCTACCTATGTGTGCTTGGAATGAGAGGAATTTTAACTCTTGTCCATCTTTATTCAAATACAACCCGTGAGAATCTAGTATGATATGTCATGTTTCAAAATAAATGTAACAAAACAGATACCAGGAATACGTTCAAAATCACGACTTAATTGTCTTTCGAAATGTCTTTCGAAATAAATGTTAACAAACTTAGGACTCGTAAGACACGATTTGCTCATTGTGTATCACACGTAATACAGGAATACTCCACAATCGTATGCATGCTAGTCAGCATTACACATTTACTTTCCACGTTGCATCATTCATCTTATACTTGTGACTTGGTGCAAACAGCTGTTGTGCAGCATATTTTAATGTTTACTTCAAGTTAATTCTAGTCGAGATTGTACAATATAATACGCCAAAAAGATTGTTTAACAAAATGTGAAACTTAACAATGTCATGCAAAAAGGCGATAAGTCATGGAAATACAAACCCGATATACTTACTATGTACTTCATGATTTGCCCATTTGGGTTTATCGGTGGATCCCATTCCAAGGTAACTGACATATCAGTTTGATTCGTCGACCGAAGATTCTCGACTAGACCAGGAACTGGAACAATCAGGATTATCAATTCAATCAACGAGGAAATCAAATGTTTAAATTGATTATTATTATTATTATTATTATTATTATTATATATAATATCTGGTGATGAAACCAAGGATGCCTCATAAGTGAACTTAATCACTGTAGCTCGCAAGCTGTAAACAAGGGTGCTTGCAATGTGAACCAGAAACACTGGGGTTAACCCTTACTCTTCTATGAAAAGTGTTCTGGGTTCTTTTACGTGTACTACCAATCCTAGTACGTGGGACATATGGCTTAATGTCCCATCCGAAGGATATATTAATTTTGGTAAAGCATCTTGCTCAAAAACACAGTGCCACGACTGGGACTCGAACCCACACTATGCAGCTGATCAGAAAAACAAGAGCATGGGTCCGGTGCTGTTAACCGCCGCTCGGCCACACAACTCCACTAATTGACAATACATCTTCAAGTTATATGTTGACCTAATGATTTCAATATTTTTGAAATACATCATCCGGAAAATGTTTAAAACTCTACCTGTCAAGAGTTCTTACCACCAATTTGTGTTGTGCCATTGACTGCAACACTCCAAACACCGGTACCGGCAGATGTCTTGGCTCGAACCTAAACGTTTGAAAACAACACGGGCGTACTTTCTTTTTTAATCATGTTATGACTATTAGACGCAATGGTCACCTGTCCAATTATTAAATAGTTCCTTTTCCATAAAATGATGATAAACACAATATTATTTTAGAAAGGAAACAAAGAACATTTGCATTCAATCAAGTAAAACAAAACAGCCATCACGTAATTGGATGTTTAGTTGATTTGATTGCAAATGTTTTGTAGTTTTGGAGTGTTCACTCAAAATTAGCATTCAAAAGCTAAAAAGTTGTTTAATTTAGTTCTAATTAAGGAATTGATGCTCTCTAAACAAGAATATTCTTCCACATAAGATACGTAGTTCTTAACTGCACCTTAAGATGAACAACTAAAATGGTTGACAAAAACGGCATTCCATGTACAGTTCTCTTCTTTTATTCGATAAATGATACTAATTTTAATCAAGTAATTAAAACACAGACTGACCTTGATGAAGTAAGCAACGTTTCTCACTAGGCCCGCTATACGATAGCTCAGTGACGTCACACCAATATCTGTCGTTATGGTTGCTGATTCTTCATCTTCCATGGATGGCCAGTAAGAGATATCATAGTTGGTTATGATTCCACGGGGAGGGTCAGGTTCTGTCCACTCCACCGTTATCGAACTTTCATCAGCGCTCCGTACCATCAACCCAATCGGTTCGGGAGGAACTTCGACGAACAAAATGTTTGTTTAAAAAAACTCATTTACCAAAGTAATTCCATTAAAATCAAAAAACGCCATTGCTTATTTTAGCGCCTATTTTACTACTTTTGCATTATCCTTTTATCCTATAATGGTAAATAAAACGCAAGAGATACAAATTGATTCGACTGATTCTACAAACTGCACATTGTCCTCGACTTTTATTTTAGTTTTGGGGAGATTTGTGTTGGTAGGACCATAATCTTTGCCTAACATCATATTTTGACTCTGTTGAAGACTATTATTGTTTTTTATTGTAACCTTTTGGTAATTTGGCCTGTGGGCCACAAATTGAATGAAATAAACTAATATATTAATAACAGTAGTAACAGTAGGAATATTTATGACCGATTTGTACTAGAGATAAATCCAGATAATCAGATCGTTTCATTTCTAATAAGTCAATACATGTATCATGAAGGTAATATTTAACAATTTATGATTAATAGTATGCAAGGGATTATTTCGAAATTAATGTCTTTTTTCTTGAATATGATGGTCTCAGAGAGCAAAACTCAGCAACGACATTACTTTTCAGTTCTTTGTACCGGATTAAGTTTGCAAGTAGGTTCCAATGTATCATGTAATGATGAAACTGAACGGGGCACAAGAATGGTTGCTATAAATACACACTAGGGCATACATACCTCCTTCGGCTGTTCTTTCAGTAATTGTGGTACTAAACGGCCCAATACCCTGACTGGTACGGGCTGCAACCTGGAAGCTGTAATCAGTATATGGTTTTAAACCATTGATCGTCCACATTGTACTTGAGGTATCAAACGTGCCTACTACATTGCCAGGCATAGATCCTACTTGAGTCAGCTTATACGTGTACCCTGTGATGAAACCACCTCGACTTCCACACGGTAGCTCACTCCAAGAGAAACTCAGACTGGTATTGGTCTTAGCAGAATTCAGCACATCCGTTGGCGCTACCGTCGGTTCTATTAAACAACGTATTGACTACAGTCAGTCAATAGCGTGCTATAATTTTGGTTTATGATAACCTTTTTTTAAGTCGAACAGACTTGGGCAGACGATCAGACCGGTTATGCTTACTTTTTCGTGTACCTTGGTGAGGAGCGAATAGGTTATTTTAAATTGTCTCAGTGTCTATTCAAGTATTAGTTCCTCCTGTTGTCAATTGACTGCCAAATGAAACATTAGCCGTCAAGTCACTGCATCCTTTGTACACTGTAATGGCTGCCCCATTGTCCCCAGTCTGACCAATCAGAGGAATGTTGGTGACAAGCGTAAAATCCAACCCACTATCTTTGATTGAAAAATAAAAAACTGCAATAGCAACAAATATTCAATTATGAAATACTACTCAGAGTTCACCCGGGTTCAGCGTTCCGTGGGGCCTGACCATTTCTGGGTCAGTATGACCCGAAATCTGTGTCAAAAGGACCTCTCAGAAATGGGTCAAACTGATGCAGAATTTCAAAGGCAAAATCCTATTTTTTGACAAATTCTGACTTTGAAGTTTTTAGAGTGTACAATAAATAGCTCTTAAGTTTATTTATGAAGACGTCAAACTGCCAATAAATGCTTACCTTCCTTGTTCTCTCTTTGTTTTACTGAAGCACCCTGAATCACATTGTGTTTCAGGTGCTTTATAAGACTTTGTTATTTATATTATTCTTTCAGTCATGCACACCTCATCACTACTTTGTGCCTCATTCGGTAAAGATTTTCCACAGGTGTATAGCTGAACATTTATTTAGATGTAAAGTTCTGTCATTCAATAAACAAACCACCAGGGTTAAACAAAAACAGACAAACAAATAGAGAAACTGTGTAACAAACGTATGGTAACACGTTAATTAAATGAGACGAGAGCAAGTACCAATAGAAAATGTTATATAACAAACAGAAAGAAAGCATTGCTCCTGAAAAAGAAAATGAGGTAATGAGCCCCTACCCTAGCCCAGGTTGGAATCCTCCATTGTATACAACAAAGTGCAGTGCAACTGCAACTACTACACTGGACACTGGCGTCCTACCAGGGCAAAGCAAACAAGTCAATTGCACCATAAATAGTGCCAACTGGATGGAGGAAGCCCAGCGTTTTGGCACTAATGAATGGGGCTAACAAATGTTGCCTCGGTCGTTGTGAATAATCATATCTTTTTTTGAGGGGTTCGGTAACTGTTAATGACGTGCTATGTGTTTTCAGTCGTTAAAACAGGAAACATTTAAGAGGCATATTATTAGGTTTTCATTCAACCTAAATGTTATCAACCCACCTGCTGACACAGCGCACTTACCTCCACTTTCAGTGATTTCTTCAACCGTGACCTCGGCAATCGCTAAGTTTGTTGTTGCGCCCCCAACGGTTGGAATATCAAAACTCACGTAGCGAGCGATGACGATCGGGTCTACAGTGAAAATAACAGTCGCTCCCTCAACAGATTGTTCTTGGGTTACTGGAGATCCAATCATTGCGTTCTGGAGATGTTCTGAGCTCAAACCAGCCCGTAATACAGCTCCCAAATTATTATTGTTATCTAGTGCAGTTTACAAAAAGCAACAAGTTAAAGGGCCAAACGCTAGTCTGGAAAAAACAAATAAGCCAAAACATCTACCGTGCATTTTCTTGGGCGAATCCTGACGCCACATGTGTTATCATAATAATGTCAATCGCCAATAGTGTTTCAAACCGATAGGCCCTATATTGTTTTGATCTATAGGGCTACTGTGACTTTTCCGCACTGTTCATGTGGCCAAGTTTCAGTGAGAGCCTTTCAGATTGTAAATTAGGGCCTTATACGAGACGGTGATGAGTGTGTCAGGAATACAACAAGGAGGCCTAGGACTACGACTTCTAAAAAAGCACATAATTTTGTTTGATTGAAACTGTACTGTCAAATCTTCATGTCAGAACTTTGACCAAGATCCGAGTCTCGTGGGTCTCGACCCATTTCTTGGTCAGTATGACCCGGAATACAGGTCCATTCTGACCGGAGTTTTATAGAGTAGCCTATATGCGTACTGTGAGCTTTTTTAAGATAACAATATTTTTTTTCAAATAGCTAGGCCTACACTACGGCAGCATACTAAGAAATAATAACAACTTATTACCATCGGAATAAAAACAATGCAAGGTGGTTAGGCCCTATAAATCAAAAGAGATTCCAATGATGTTAACAAAGCGTGAGACCTATATAAAGGGGCCATTCAAGTCTTTAGCGTTTTCTGGAACCGTTGGATGAAGAAAACAAATTCGCGCATTTTAGCGTGGCCCAATGTTTGAATGGACTTCAGCTAAAGCTTGGAGTAAGAGCCACTGTGTGATTATTTTTGTGCATAATGGCCACGGGAGCAATTGCTCCATGATATTGCCCAGGCAGCCTATTTTATAACACTCACAGAATTCAATTCTGTTTGTCAGAGTAATCTTCTTGAGACAGTAGGTTTCGGTAAGATTCACTTTCCACCACGGGTTGGCTGTCCAGTCTGAAAGAGAGAACATTTGGTGGTCAGTCAGCTTTTATAAGGAAGAGGACTAGCGAGGAGGCCCTCCGGTAACTTTTGTTTGTCTGAATCTGAATTAGGCCTATATACATGTAGTCGGCAAATCATTATGGAAACATCACAATAACTTTTGCAAAGAAGAGAATGGAGGCATTTCAGTTTTAGAGGAAAACCCCAAAGAGCTTGGGCAAACTTACGCAGCCAGGTGGGGACTGAAAACCCAACTGGGGTGCAGGGAAATAACCACTGAGCCAAGAACCTGGTCCACGCCATCACTTGTCTGAGATGAAGGGATTTACTTGGTGTTTATATTGCTTTTCGCTGGGATATGAACATTTTCGAGTGACTAATAGTGGTCATTATTGAAAACAACACACAATTCACGACAGTCTGAATACGTTTCACATTATACCGATTTATGCTCTGATATGATCAAACACAAACAGATCTTTGATGAGAATATTTTAAAAATCGATCCCGAAACACACATTTACCAAACGTATAACAAGTAAACTTTGAAGCTTTGCATAATTGAGTTCTAGTATTTATAAATAGTTCTTTCGAGTTCACCATTAATCTCTTTGGTGAAGATGTAAGCTCTCAAAATAAGCAAAAGAAGCAATACAAAAATTAAACAAATTAAATGGAGTGAAATTCTACGTTGGATATCCTACAAATATATTGCTAGTGACATCAGCTGATGCTTTATATCCTTTCAAAGACGAAGTACAAAATGTATAATTACGGTGATTTATTTGTTTTTATCTAGAATGATCGCTGATTCGAAAGTTTGTAAAGTACCACGTGATCATTTAAAGATAATTTTGTTCCCGCGACTGTGATCACCAATATGAAGAATTGTTCACATGTTATTAAGGATTGTTGATTAATTAACTCTTCCAGAAGATTCTGTAATAACCTTATGCTACTCACCAAAGTTCCAAGCATAATTTAGAATAATGAATCAACTTACCCGTGACGGCTGCTGTGTCAATATTCCCATCTACAGCGCT
Organism: Pisaster brevispinus; assembly: GCA_023634235.1. Lineage (NCBI taxonomy): Eukaryota > Metazoa > Echinodermata > Asteroidea > Forcipulatida > Asteriidae > Pisaster > Pisaster brevispinus. The sequence continues at coordinate 17,026,563 of JAMKCF010000013.1, forward strand.
ACTAGACACATAAAACGGGGAGCTGGGAAGTGTACTGCTTTGGCTGGTAAGACTGCCGTCCAGTTGAAGAGCAACACCTGGCAAATTTCAATTGTAATTCTTATGTTTAGTATTGTTACTTCTTTCTTTTCACCTGTTATTATTTATTCTCTTATTTCCTACGATTCTTTCGACATAGACCTTTGCAGTGACGTCATCACGCTGCCATCTTGGGGCCACTCACACAGGGCAGTGTTTACGGGCAGCCAAACATGCATTTCCTTTCCATGTATAACCAGTAAAACCATTCTGATGGTTTTCTATAATTATATGCATCAAAGAACAAGCAAAGACAAAAATAGGATCAGGATGCTCTCAAAATGTTCAAACGCTTTCTCAAGAAGTTTTGGCAGTAATGAAGCTTCTTCCCATGTTGAGTGAGAATCATGTGATGGAAGGCAAGCTTAAAAAACGGTTGAGGCGTCATATACAATTCTTTATAGAAATAGAAAGGAGAAAAGGGGAGGTAGGAAAAATGAACAAATGGTGAAGGGCAAAAAAAAGAAAACAGGTATGCGTGTGTGTTGTGGGGGTTGGGGACGACAGAAAGGAGAGAGGGTGTGAGAAAAAAAGGAAACTGTGCGCTGCCTAGGCACTCGGTCTCTCTTTTTTCTCTCACACCCCTCCTTTCCCTCTGCCCCACCCCCTACACACACCTGTTCTTCTGTTGTTGCCCTTAACCATGTTCATTTTTCCTACCTCCCCCTTTCCCCTCTTTATTTCTATAAAGAACTGTATGTGACGCCTCAAACGTTTTTAAGCTTGCCTCTCAATACTTGATTCTCACTCGACATGAGAAGAAGAAGCGTCATAACTGACAAAACGTCAAGCTTTTGAACATTTTTTAGTCCTCTTTTCGGTCCTCTTTTTCTCTCTGCATGTTATTAAAAAAACTCACTATTTGATGCATTCATTCATTCAATAACATGGTTTTTTGTAAAGGCGAGATATCGCCTAATATCACAAAGCCGGACGGCCACTTCAAGGTGGGGGATTCGATCACTTAACTGATTTGGGCTGTCGACCCGAATCAACTGTCACCAAGGGCACGTTGCCACCTACTCCTAGGAGCCTGCCTGGTACAGCAGAATGTGCTACTTTCCCAATATTTTACGAAACAATAGTGCCTTTCTCAAGGGCAGACGTGCCGTGACCGGGATTCGAACCCACACTCTGCTGCTGATAAACCAAAGCTTGGGTCCGGTGAAGTAGACCGCTTGGCCATGACAAGCCACATGTATAATTTCACTTTTCCCTCTAAAAACATAAACACCTGGCATGTCATGTGTTTCTGCACGTGGAGTGTGCTGTGGGCATTGCTCTAATGGAGCAGATAGATTAGATACAGAAGAACTTGGTAGTGGTGAAGAGGAAACAGAATAATCAAGCCTTTTGTTTTGGCTAAACTTGTAGGGCCTACAATGAGCTTACTGTCATTTAAGCCTTCTAAACAGTATTTCTGATCAACAAATTGTTTTATTTCTAGTTTAAATGCCTTGAACCATGTTGATATCAGCCTCCAAACAATGTGATACACTTTGATGGATACACAGTAACGTATTACGGTAGTTTCAAGGTCTTTTTTTACATAGAAACTGTGTAATGAGCGTGCCGATTCCTTGTGTAACTTTTCACAGGATAATAAAATGACAAAATAAACACCACTTTCAGCATTTGAAATTCAATTTCCTTTCATTTGATACCAAATACGACAAAATTTGAGCAAAATTTTGGTCAATGACCCCCTGGTTTTAATGACCCCCTAAAAAACACCCCCACCCCCTATCGGTCCTTACTTTTTTTTTTTGGTAAATAGTGACACCTATACCTACCAGTATCAGTTGAAATTGGCTTCTTTCCAATTTTTCCCAGATTTGCTAAATAAATGGCTAATTTGTGGTTTAATACTACACAGAGATTTAGTGAAAAACTCACTAAAGTTTACTCTTTTAAGTTTCCATTAATATTATTTTACAGAGTCCTCTCAAAACTCTAGTTTGATTCAATACAGAAAGTTTCCGCATTTGACCTATTTGCAAATAACAACCCGTTTACTTACCAGCTCTGAGACAGGCGAGAACAAATACCATTATAGTCAATCCGAGGATATTTTGATGACGTGACATGATGACTCTACGTTAAATCTTCAGCATCGTGTAACTCGAGTTCTGCATAAACTGTTGAGATATCAATAGGACCAGTTTAATACTGTAATCGAAATCGAGAGCAATCCTCCAGTGAGCTATAATTCAGTGTGAGTGTTGACGACAGCGAAGCTTTCAGTAGGTTTAGTCTGTACATGAATCTATTCATATTCATAGTTATGTGGTACGAAGCTGGACTCCTTTGTTATTGAGCGAAAATTCGCACAGGCTTCATTGCGTAAATTGAAGGAGACTTAAATATGAAATGAAGGGAATGCCGGCATCCATTGTATCTTTTTTTAACCATTCACCGTTACACTTCCTCCAGTTTATCCGGTACACTTAGCCAATAGCCTTGACTTAGGCCTATGAAAATAACTTTATACTTCCATGTTTGTCTTTCGATATAACAAAAGAGACTGACTAAAACACGCAAATAATAAACATGGTTTGGTTTGAAAATGTGTTTGTTTCAGAACAACTGCACAGTTCGTATAACAAGTACACACGGAAATATCTTATCATAATTTTTCATTTTCACCAACGTTGTAATAAAGGGGCTTTCAGTATCAACCATCACTCTACTGCATTTTCTACACTTATTTTACACAGCATTGTCTTCAGTAGTTGAACTATGACGACCACTCCTTACATTGCAGTTTCCATAGCCTAGTAGGTAGGTCGAGTTGGAACCTTGCACGTACTGTAGGAAACGTGTATTGAAAACGCGGACGGGTTTCATTAAAGCTCTATCTTGGATTAGTTCTGGATTACTTCTGGCTTTGCCAATGTATGGCGAAAGTCCCGTTCAGTTTAACCAGCGCTTGTAAATATCAAGAACAAAGCACTTGTGAAATTCTATCAACTAGATTCAATAACATAAAGGTGTTACTTAGCTATGGAATAGTTTGGACCACAATAATGCAACGAGTTTGACTCACAATGTCGCTATGAGTTGTATAGAAAAATGAAAAATTGTTTAAATTTTTAGGAGGCACATACTCCAATTATCTCCTTCCCTACTTCAGGAAACGAAAAATAATGTTTAAATTAATGATATGAACTTTGCTTTGCTACGAAGCTAAAGGTTTTTTTCATCAGGGACACAAGCGCCGTGACCAAGAACAAAAAAAAACCATACTTTGACAACTACGGAACTTGATTCCAGAGCACAGAATATCAAAACCCATAGTTCAATTGTGTAACCATTATTGTATCGGTCAATTTCGGCAAATGAGCAGCCGATTTAACCACTGCGCCATTCTCTTTCGCGCTAAATCGAATGCTGCTGAAAGGGTAATTCGATTTCGTTTTATGACTAGTCAACTCTAATGTTGCGTCATTCGATTTAACAAAATAATCATTCAATTTAACAATTCAACAAAGCAGCATTCAAGTTCGCGGGAGCCTTTTAAGATGTGTGTTTAGTCTTTCAAATTCTTTTTTGGGCAGGCATTTCTGTAATTTGTGCAATCTAAAAAACGCTCTGTTAAATTTGTGTATCCCTTCGAATGTTAAAGGCATAAATACGGTTCACTTATTGGCACTTGAGTCACTTTGCCGATGTACTTCGAAGACGAGCTTTCGCTACAGTTTTAAACGCACATTTCTAGAAATGGCAGCTCGAGTGTCCAAGGTAGATCGAGAAAGGTTGATTGCAGCCTTCGAGGGAAACGAGCAAGACTACCTGAACTCCAATGCATCGAACAAGACAATTAAGGGACGAAGAAAGCAATTATGGTGTGTGGGGGTTTAAGGCTTTTGGGGAAAAATGGAACACACACACTCAATATTTTGTTTATTATATTGTACCCCACACAGAAATGTTTTCAGAAAAAGGGAATAAATAATTGATCAAGAAGGGAAGGACCCCGTAACTGTCTTTATGTAGAGGTGGGTAGGTACACTCATTCAAAATGGGGACCTATATCAGAAAAGGACAATAGGGTCCCAAGTTGGGTAAAGGTTCCCAGTCCAAACAGTGGAAGAACAACGCGGTGTCCTTGGTTTACAAACTTACACAGATATGCGAGTGGTGGTGGCGGGGGGGGGGGGGTTCCTTCCTCTTTCCCTCGTTCAGCATTCATTGCCCGTAAAACTATTTTGTTATTAATTGAAAGATGGGCAGATAACAGCTCTCATTGGAGGTACTTCCTTGAAATCGGGATTTTATATAAACAATTCTGTAATGTTATTGGACTTTCCTACCAAAACATCATGGAGGTTCTCATGCAATACCATTTTTTTTTTCACATAACCAAACTGTTACTAAAACAAACACAGGAATCCCGCATGAAGTAATCTGTAATAAGGCTTCTCAACTTGCAATGTTTTCTTCACACGAAATTCCCAATTGCAACTTTACAAATTTCTTTTCCTGCCCATTGTTTAACTTCAAATAATATTTTCCTTACCAGATTTGAGATGGAATTACAGAAAGACAAATAGTGAGAATCGAATGTGGATACAATGATGATGGTGACTCTTCAGAATTTATTCGTCAACTTGTTATACTGAAATACATTAATCCAAACCATTTCCTTCAAAACCAAAATGTGTGCTACTCCAGTGTTAGTAATGACCGTGCAATGAACCCATGAGGTTATATACAACGAGCACCCAATCTGCAACGGTAAAAGGCAGTTGTAGGTCTAGATGCAGATTTGTCGAGTACAATTGACTGCCTAAACTGAATAGCAATTTGCATAGCTCATTCTCAGCAGGTATAATGCATACCAGACCAGACGTTGCAGTCTCTATCTGTATACCATTGAACATAATTTCTGTACACAACTTCCTTGTGCCTCTTTACTATAATTGCATCGGCCAAAGTCGTTTGCTCACAGCTTAAAATCAATGCTACGATTCTGTTTTCTCACATTCCGTGCGGTTCGTTTCCGAACAAAAAACTACCATCGTTTCCACGTTATCTGTTTTACTGCTCTATTATCTTTTTGCGTAGGATTGCGCTCATCACTAGCTGAATAAATATTGTTTAAACAAACAAACAAACAAACAAACAATGTTTTTTTTTTCCAGTGTGTTAGAGTAATCTAAACATATTGTTATTGAAGAGAATGATTGTGATTAATTTAATTTGCGGTTTTAGGGATTGCAATCAAAGTTGCCTATGACGTCAATATATATTTTGTTGGGGGAAGTCCCTTACTCTTGTCACATAAAAGAACTATTCAACCATGGTAGCTAGCTCCGTGATTCAACAGTATGAATGCAATAGGAAGGCCGTCTGCTACTTCGCGGCTACGGCTACGGGTTAGGCTACGGCTAATACTGTTGCCACGGGTGTCTCTAAGGACGTCATATACGTCAACGCATGATGACGTGGCAAACCAGCCGTAGCCGTATCAGGCAATTCGGACACGGCTCTATTTTAAATTAAAAGTAGCTTTAATTGGTTCATGAGGCTAGATTTCTTTAAAACAACCCGACAATCTTTTCCCCACAGGAACTTTGAGTAACAAAGTCGATTTGATCTCCATTTAAAGAACAGAATTATTACTATTCCGTTTCAGCTTTATTTGTAGTTTTGATCTTGGGTATAGAATAGTATGCAAGTCTCGCGTCTTGTCAAGCGTTTGGTGTTAAAATTCGTGATTTTGTTTCAATTTCACGTTAAAAGAAATGACCCAAGATTCTCAAAGTGTTCAAATAGCGCGAGACTGCACCGTCTTTTAAAAAATACATTATTATTCAATTCTGAAACAGGATATAATATTGGTAAAAACATACAACTACCGTTAACTCTTACTTTGTAAATAAGACGCATACATTCTTAACTTTTCTGTGTAATATTTCAAAATATACATATACTTTGATTCTTTGCAAAAATATGTAATCATAATAATAAAAGAGGGTTAGCTATTGTTGGCATTCATTACAATATGTGTGAAGATATCGGAAAAGAATATCAGACTATATCACAATATTTCAGTAGCTTTAAGATTTCTTGCTTTCTATCAGTTCCTAAAGAATAACTAAATGGAATGGTACACGCATACATTTTTAGGTTTTCTGTGTAATGTTTCAAAATATACATGTATTTTAAGTCTCTGCAAAAAATATGTAACCATACTTCATATTAATAAAAAAAGGCTTAGATATTGTTGACATTCATAAAAATTATGTGTGATCATGTCGGAAAAGAATATCGGACTATATCACAATATTTCAGTAGCTTTAATAATTCCATCTTTCTACCGGTTCCTTAAGAATAACTAAATGGAAATGTTTACGCATAAATTGTTAGCTTTTCTGTGTAATGTTTCAAAATAAACATATATTTTAATTCTTTGCAAAAATATGTAACCACACTTCAAAATAATTAAAGAGGGTTAGCTATTGTTGACATTCATTACAATTATGTGTGAATATATCGGAAAATATAATCAGACTATATCACAATATTTCGGTGGCTTTAATAATTCCTGCTTTCTATCGGATCCTTAAAAAAACGTAAATGGAAATGTATACAGGTCGTACAAATACACATTATTTCTTGTAAAACCTTTATTACCTTTAATATCAAACCTTTTAATACCTTTATAATATCAGTACAGCTGCAAAAGTTTGCCTACCACGTTGTACAGAGCCATTTGTTGTTGAAATCCAGTGCCGTGTTATTTCAAATTTGGCTCTGAAAAAGTCAGGAATGAACCCCAAATTCCCCGTACAAAAATGTACAGACCCATGTAGACCAAAGTGACGTCATTTGATATTGTAGGATATTGACAAATTTCGCACTGGAAAGAGTATCAAATACAATGACAATTCACACCTTTTTAACATGAGGTTAAAGACTTGTAACTTTTCTTCCCACTCATACGAGGACCTCATAATTATATTTATTGAAAAATTTGTATAAATCACAAAAATGAATTTGACCTTGGAGCCCCTCTAAGCAGCTCTAGGAAACTGGCCTAGAGAAAACTCACGTGTCGTCTTCACATCTTAGCAGGAGACTTAACCATTCAGGTTCTCGTAGATGGTGTTGTCTGAGCAGCTGTTCATGTGTTCTTGGATCACATCGTGGCACATCGCATAATGCTCCTATTACATTACAATGATAAGGAATACATATTCCACACCTTTTGTTTGGTTTTCAAGTGGAAAATAAATATAACCACATAAATTCCAACAATGACTCAAGCATAATGTTTACAAAAGGCACAGTATCGGACAAACATAGCCTTCTACAGCTTACTGAAACACCCATAAAAGCTTTCTCATAGCCGAGACGGGTATAAAGACAAACATTACAGAGAAATAAATCTGGAGTGCGTTTTCGAGGTCGTAACCAATAACTGTGTCCGTTTACCAACCGAAACAGCTGTTGTTACATACGCCAACAAAATGCACCCTAGATATTATCTTCTCTCTGTCCAATAATTGTTTGATTTGCTTTTTCTGTACTTTCCAGTGTAGCCCGTGCCTTTTGGGATCTGGCCCTTTTGTTGACCGACAATCATTTCAAGTATCTGCATATATTTATAATTTTCAAAAAAACCCCAAAACAACAATGCCGTTTTGAAAATTACATCCCCAGCCCTGTGTGCCACTGTTTTATGACGTCATCTTTGTACTATCCATTTCATACCGTGCAGTTAGAGATGAGATATTGGACTTACCAACGAGTACATCATGTTGACGTTAACCGTGCGGAGTTGAAGGACCTCTTGGAACACACTGACGACCATTTCTTGTTTGAACTTCTCAAGAAGTGTCATCAGGGCACAGAAGGCAGCCGAACGACCCAAGCCATCCCTTGTTGGTAAGTAAAGAGTACGGTATACCAATGATTATTAATGTTAATGTTATAGTTAACATTAAAGTTTAGCCCATTAATGCTACACATAATCATAACACTGGTTTAAACTTAACTGTCATTATTAACCTCAGCATCTATATAGCTTTGCAAGTTACCAAAATAACCAATTTGTAATTATTTATTTAAAATCAAAGTTGTAGAAAACTATTTTCCGATTGCCTGCTTGCCATTCCCGGCCCCTTCTAATACAAATATTATTTTTTAGAAAACAACATTTTCGTGGTTATGAAAATATGGCTACGGGGCACAGCATCAGTCAAACATGGGCCAAAGGACCTGAACACTGAGTCACTAACAGTTTCGATTGACCTAATATTGGTTTTCAATTGATTCATTTTAAAGTTTGATTCAATATTGCATGCATGAAGCCACAGAAGGCGGCAGAGCGACAAAGTCCATCACTTGTCAATTAAAGAGAATGTAAATTGTGTCGACTAACCATAACAATGAGAAAAGGAAGCATTTGATTGAGGTAGACAAGGATTTAAACTCAATATTTATTTTAAAATAGCCGCCAAACTTTGGATGCAATGTTATACTTACATGCAGTGGACGATGATAGGTCCTTCATCAGACTTTATCCACTGTTTAGTGAGTTGGATGAGAGACAGCAAGCCTTCAAATGATCTTGGGACATCTTCATCACCTGGCCAGTCTAGGTATTGGAATTGACAGACGGTCCGTGGAGGCTCGAGCTGGGAAACATATGAATTGACAAAATTATCGAAGTGATGAAAGTGTCAATCATCAACAGATGGACTGCAGATGGCGTCATTGACCGCCATCTTTGATGACAAACAATGGAAAAGTGCACATGTGTACGCGCTACGCACGACTCTCAGGCAATGATAGCCTTTCACGCAGGCACGCTTCATCAACGATGGCAGCCAATGCAAGGGGGTCTATTGAGATGTGCAAACAAAATGATCAAGTTATGCATAACGTCAGGTTTTATTTCCTTCTTACCTTAGAGTTTTTCTTCCTCAAAGTGAATGAATTACCGATGACTCCGGTATATTCAATGGTCTCTATTAGCTCAACGACCAGGGGACCGAACTCCATAGGTCCAGCCTCCGGCCAGTACTGGACCATGGTCTAGGAGAAATAATTAATTAGTAACGGGTTTGTATTAAAAGTGTTGAGGGAAAACCGACATTGAACGTTTCATTTATTGAACTCGTTTGACGGAAAAGCCTTTGCCGTCGCTTTGATATATCCCTTAATGTTATCTTGCATCAAGTCAATTAATATCATACACTCTAAAAAATAAGTGGTCAGAATTGGGCCAGACCTATTCCCGGGTCCGACTGACCCGGAAATGGCTATAGACTGCGAATTAAACTTTGTAAGCTAATAGTCAACCCTCTTTATAAGGATATTTTGCTTAATAAAGATGACAACTCAAAGTCTCAACTCTCATTTCTGTTTTTTTCTTTCTTTGTAAGTTGCTTTCCTCTTAACAACCTTCCTGTTACAAAGAGGTTATTTGACCAGTCCGAGCGATCTTTTTGTAACGAGAGTCGATTGTGAAATTATATAATAAATCCGCACTCTGAAACGACGGTCACATTTTGAAACCTTTTTGCTATATCGACTGTAGAAACTGCCTTCTCAGTTCGAATGCAGTTAACTTTGAATACAACTTAAGGTAAACGTTCTGCAGTGGCCCACTTTCGCAAACCCCCTCACCTCATCGTCCTTATCAAAGTGGTTGAGCATGACAATGCAGGTTGATTTGTGGTCATACATCAGACGCCAGATGTCACCTTTGGTGTTCGGTGTGGGCATCTGTGTAGAGATGTACCTGTTTTTCCTACGATAGCCCTATTATTCATGAGAACGATTTACAAGTCAACGACAACTTTCTTTTAATATTGTTATGGACGTATATGCATACCACACAAAGGCCAGGATTGTCAATGATCGGGTGTCCTGCATTCTGTCCCCTGGAAGTTCTGTCCCCAATTGTGGGAAATTAGCATGGGCTGAGGCGGTTGATTCAAAAGAGGGCGCTATCAGGAAACAGTTTGTACACACAGTTTGCAGTATGGGGAGACAGAATCTCCGGGGGAACAGAACCTCTTGCATCTCCGGCCCGACTCATTCAAAACGATAAATAATAACAAGTAATTAGACAATAGCTTCTATTGCAAATACACAATAAATAACTGGTGACGCATTTTAAGTCTCGCACCATCTACAACCAGGCAACTTTTCAGGAACATGGGTCAAGTTTACTGCTCTAGAATGGCAAAAGTCATTGGTCGAATCCCATCCTTTTAATATGTACAATGTATATAAATTATTTTTCAACAGGACCAAGGAATTATTTTAGTATAAAGTGCTTAACACACATATAGGTAAGGGTAATAAGAACCCAACCTTATAATGTTCTTTATCCCCGATGCAAGTTGAATTATCTATTATTTCGGAAACATGTTAATGACTTTGAGTGTGAACAAAACAAAATCGTACACTTTAACTTGTCAAAAAACGTTTGAATATGCATGAGACATGACCAGTCTTATTACTCACCGGTAGATATGTCCCATTGATGTAGTTGGTATCCTCGTCGCTGGTAAGTGTCATCAGAAATGGCCTTGAACGATCAGCTGTAGGTTGTGAGAGATGACATTTTAATTGGAGATACTTTGGGGGACACTAGGTGGCAGCAGACTTGCCAGGTAAATCCACTGTTCTCTGGAAATGTGGACATGCTCAGAACTATGCAAACAATGGAAATTTACTGGTAAGTCTGCTACCACCTAAAGTTCCACAGGGTCCCTGAAACTATAGACGGCCATTTGATTTAAATCTTATTTCCAATTTGTGTATATGAAGTGGAATTCTGATCTTTAAGTGATTCCTTTTTATGAATGGCCTACTGACTAATGCAATGGAAAATGAAACTACTTATTTCTGAAATCGAAATATCTATTTAGGTTGTTACGAGCTACAACATCACATGGTATAAGAAATTAGTTTACAAGCAACAAATGAGGCAATTTAAATTATAAAAAGAAGACTTTAAAAAAATAAAATAAATAAAATCACTCACTTGGCACAAAGTCCGGAAACCGGTTTTTTGTCACATTCTCAGGCAGCTTTCCGGACTCACTCTTTTTGATGGGAAGTTTAGAACTTAGCTTTTCTAGTATCTAAAAGATAAACGAATAAACCTGACCAGTGTTATCTTGACGATTGGTGTCTTACATGTTTTTCCCACCTTGGGTTCCTAAAACACTCAATTTTAAGGTTTATCAACGCATTATTGTTCTTGGTTTATAAGGACTGAATGATTTGCTATCTTAGGGTGCCAATAAGCACCTCTTCCTTATAGATTAATACATTTTATTAGTGCAGAACAAGGGAGTGTTGATTATTTTGATAAAGGAAGCGGCAACGTATAGTAAGTCAATTTGGTAAGCACCTCAAATTGGTGTTCCATTCCCATCTTCTTCAGAGCAGTCAATTTACGGCGGTACTCTGTGACATGGTACGTTGTATCAGCACTCAGGTAGGCCTCGAGAATGGCGTCATAAAGGAACTTATATTGATCCTAAAATTACAAAAGATTCCAGAAAGAACAAAAAATTAAATCAGGAATCTTAATCTGAAAGAATATTTGGTACTTCGTTTTCATTGACGTATCATTGAAACCAAAACACTCCGAAAGAACACTGTAAAGGTAAGTTCTTGTGATTTTTTTTTACCCCTGACTTACTACTGTTTGAACTGACTTGATACGTCTATGTCGCATCTGATTGATGAAGCCAAGGACATCAACCTGCCCCTCTTGTTCCATCTGTTCCAACATGGCGTCCAGAGTGATGTAGGTTCCCGTACGGCCAACTCCAGCACTGATAACAAAATCAACCACAAAATGAAAGGATAAAAAAGGCAATAGGGTCATTCCGTGCCAACTCACCTAAAATCCTGAAAAGTTCGGCAGGCTCCATCTCAGATTTTGCTAGTATTTTTTTTAAACGATCCCCTATGGGTGCCATGAACACACGCAAAATTTTAGAATCCTACTCCTCATAATTTTTGAGATATGACCCCCTAAAAAATTATGCCCCGCCCCTTCAAATTTACTTTTTGTGTTTTTGGCATTTTTAGAGGTCTGTATCTACAAATGGAGACAAGATATATAGCTACAAATTACTTTGAAGGGTATCTGGTATCCCATCAACTAAATTATATTGTCAAAAGTAGCACAGGTCATTTGTATATCACGGTGTAGGTCTTTAAAAACGTACATTTTAGCCTGCGTGATTACTTTTCGTCATTTTTTAAACCCCCTAGAGCCCAAGTGAAATGTCCAATTGCTTTTATATTACATTTGGTCATAAACTAGGTGCATATGTGTGACCTGATATAAGGATAGACCAATCACACCTTTGATGGGTACTTGGCAGGGGTCTGAATATGGGTCCACCTGTAAAAATGCCAAAAAATGCCTTTTTCAAGTGGTTATTGGACAACGTGGGACATTACTGACACATTTACAAATTTTTCCCAATAACACTTTGTATCCAGTCTACTTGTGTGAGAAAAAAAAAGTTTTTTCAACTCCTTCACGTTTAAAAAAAATAGTGAATATGCCTAGATTAAGGTATTTGCTGTGTATGCTATTTAGTGACAGCACTTGTTTACAAAAGAGCAACAGAGCCTGGACTTCTGCAGGCATAGTTTGTACACTACGGAAGCATAGTGCTGTCACTTGAATAAAAAAAATCCCGCTCTTATCATGTACGTACACAATAACTATCGTGTACGTACATGGTACCATATACATTTTTGTACATACATTATATCTATCATGTATGTACACATTAACTCCAGACTGAACGTGAACGTAGACAATAACTATCAGGTTTGTACAGGTACCATGTAACACAATAATGATCATGTACGTACACGATAATTATCTTGTACGTACATGATACCTATCATGTAAGTGTATGTAAGCAATAATTATCATGAACGTACTTGATCTCTTTCAGAGTTATCATGTTTGACACAATATTGTGCAGCATCTCCATGCGAAAGAATAATCCAAAACATTTTGGGTGTTAACTATTTAACATCCTAATAAAATCCAAACAAAGCCGTGTTTCCGTTGCCATTGTAAATTATTAATGTATCATCTCTGTATAATTATATTTAGAAGCATAAATATGTATCTGGGGGTTGTTTGGGAGTACTTTTTTCAAATGGAGATGCTGCACAATATCGTGTAACACATGACAAGTCTGAAGAGAATCGTGTACGTACATCATAATTATCATGTACGTACACATAGGATAATTATCATGTTCCTACATTGTAATTATTATGCAAGAACCTGAAATTAACGTCTATGTACATGATATTAAGTCTGGAGTTAATGTGTACATACATGACAGATATAATGTATAGTACAACAATGTATATGGTATCATGTACGTACACGATAGTTATTGAGTACGTACATGATAAGAGCGGGATTTTTTTATTCATGTGGCAGCACTACGCTTCTGTAGTGTACAAACTATGCCTGCAGAAGTCCAGGCTCTGTTGCTCTTTTGTAAACAAGTGCTGTCACTAAATAGCAAACACAGCAAATACCTTAATCTAGGCATATTCACTATTTTTTTTTTACGTGAAGGAGTTGAAAAAACTTTTTTTTTTCTTTCTCACACAAGTAGACTAGATACAAAGTGTTATTGGGAAAAATTTGTAAATGTGTCAGTAATGTCCCACGTTGTCAAATAACCACTTGAAAAAGGCATTTTTTGGCATTTTTACAGGTGGACCCATATTCAGACCCCTGCCAAGTACCCATCAAAGGTGTGATTGGTCTATCCTTATATCAGGTCACACATATGCACCTAGTTTATGACCAAATGTAATATAAAAGCAATCGGACATTTCACTTGGGCTCTAGGGGGTTTCAAAAAAGACGAAAAGTCATCACGCAGGCTAAAATGTCTGTTTTTAAAGACCTACACCGTGATATACAAATGACCTGTGCTACTTTTGACAGTATAATTAAGTTGATGGGATACCAGATACCCTTCAAATTAATTTGTAGCTATATATCTTATCCCCATTTGTAGATACAGACCTCTAAAAATGACGAAAACACAAAAAGTCAATTTGAAGGGGCGGGGCATAATTTTTTAGGGGGTCATATCTCAAAAATTATGAGGAGTAGGATTCTAAAATTTTGCGTGTGTTCATGGCACCCATAGAGGATTAATTTTTAAAAAAATTAGCAAAATCTGAGACGGAGCCTGCCGACCCATCAGGTGAGTTGGCACGGAATGACCCAATATCAAAAATCTCCTTAGGTGTACCTTTCAACAAATTGAGAACAACACAGAGAGTAACTACGGCTACATGGACCAGAGTGGCTAAAGAGAAGCAATGTTAGTTTTATGAAGAATGCTTTGTTCAACAGGTGGACGAGCTAAATCCTTGACGATGATGATGATGATGATGATGATGATGATGATGATGATGATGATGATGGTGGTGATGACGGTGATGGGGGGGGGGGTGATGATGATGATGACGACCCTTTTTTATAGAACCGATAATTTATGCAAATATTAAAACTTTTTCATTTGAGCTTTATTGTCTAAGCAAATTTAAACAATTAAAGGCAGGATGTACTTTGGGTAATTACTCCACAAATTAATGAACATAAAACTTAAAGAGCACTGGAGATGGCTGTTGATGGTATAAAGCATTGTTAAAAACGACCCCTTGTGAAGTAACGTAGTTTTTTATAGCCTTGATTCCAAGGCTGTGTAATAGTTTGCTTACTATAAAGCTAAAAATGTGCATAACCACAGCCGCACGAATGTGATGCCCGAATGCAAGGCAACTCCTGCAACTCCTGCTCGTTTCCACAGTCCCACACACACCGCTATTGTCCACACACCGCTATCGCCCACAATCCTAGCCCGTGAGCCGTCAGGCTCACAGCCTTGACGATCTTGTACACTTCCGGGTCTTGCGGTTATGGTAGTGAGTGCGCTCTACTTGTACTAAAAGGCTCTTGATTGGCCATAGGAAGTGGTATAATGTTTAATAAACATTATGAATATGTAAGATTACTCTAGCGCCCGCACAATAAAAGGTGTGTGATTGGCTATTAGGAATGATGTATTATTCATGAAATAAATCTTTGCATATCCACTCACCCCCCCCCCCCATTTTCCACGGATTTGCGAAGAAAAACAATGAAACACATAAGACACTCGGTTTACAAGATCGTCAAGGCTGTGAGCCTGACGGCTCACGGGCTAGGATTGTGGGCGATAGCGGTGCCCTTACACGTGCCAACTTACGGGGTACTTTTAACAATGGAACAATGGACCCCGCAAGGCAATTTCAATAGGAACAATAGGGCCCCACAAGGGAATTCTTTAGAAAAGGGAACAATAGAACAACAATAGCAGTACCCCACAAACCCGATCCGTAAGGTTGGGTGTGTGGACAATAGCGGTGTGTGTGTGGGGCTGTGTACAGGCGCTGTGTGTGTGCATGGTGAGAGTGCGGTGTTTTGTTTTTTTGTATCGCATTCGGGCGGCTGAGGTTTTAGTATCCTTGCTCTATGGTTTTAGCTAGAGTACTTGTCTACACAGCCTTGATATCAAGGCTAAGTTTTTTAAAGAAAGAGGTAACTTAACCCCTCAAAATTGAATCTTAGAAAGGCTTCTCAGGCTAGGCATCTGAAAGCCCCCAATTCTCTGCAATGAGACTGGGTTGTTTCTTTCACTAATTTCTCGCAACTTCGACGACTAATTGAGCTCAAACTTTCACAGGTTTGTTATTCTATGCATATTGGGATACACTTGGATACTGGTCTTTGAAAATTACTAAAAGTATACCCTGCCTTATTTGTCTTTAAGAGACTGTACGAATGGCAAAGTGAAGGTTGGACAGCTGAAGTTTTTTTTGAAAGATAATGCTATTTTCATATGACACATGTTTTTAAATGATTGATTTGTTACTTGATTGATATGAGCTATAGGTATACCTGCAGTGTATGACGGTGCGTCCAGTATTCTTGTGAGTGTTGACTACACGCAGGAAATTGAGCAAAGGGGTTGGATACTCCGGCGGTTTCATGTCAGGCCACGTGGTGTAGTGAAAATGTTTCACTATACGAAATTTTTCGTCCTTCCCGACCTAAAAGGTTCAGAACCATTCTTTAGCGGTAGAGTTACCAAAACTGTTGCTTAAAGAGTTATGTTTGAGTTTAGAAAAAAGGTCATACACTTGGGTGTTATAATACTATACTGTGCACGTCTTAAGAGTGCGTATTCTGGAACTTTTTGGGTACCTTGTAATTGAGAGTTCGTGTGAAGGAAACAAACTCACCACAAAATGTTTGAATACTCGTGCATTCTTCAGGTGTGAATGCTGTATTAATAAATGCGACACCAAGACCCACCGCCAAGACTTAGGCTATGCTTATTCACATTAGGAAATTACCGTTTCAGAAATTAACCGGGGCGTCCGCTTATAATGTATAGCACTAATTTAAAATAATAATTCAAACCTTAAAACGTTATTTATCTCCATAAACGAGACTTCAACGTTTCGCTTCACTACTTTAGTTTAAGTGAAAATACACCAAAGCAGTTAAAAAAAAGACAAACCTCATTGATGTTGAAGATGCGAACTGTATAATCGCGGAATACATCCTCCTTGACGGTTGTAACACAGACTCCTGTGTATTCCGAAGTTCCTTTGTCGGCCCAGTACTGAAGACACTTCATCTAAGTTATTGCAAATTGTTACAAAAAGGGTGAAAAAGCGTTCATAGTTGATTAATATTAGTTTTGAGTAGATGAAACGCAGCTAACAAAGGAAATCTGAAACTTAAATAAAGAATTCCATTACTGAATTGCAAAAACAAATCTCTCCGATGTACTTTCGGACTTTTTACAACTAAATAATTGTTTATAAACAATTAATTGATATACTAAAACATGTCAGTACCGGCTTAAATTGGTTATCATTAAAAATTACCTTGCCGTCTTCTATCGGGTTGGTCAGCATAACGATTTTATCCACTTTCTGCTGCCAAATCATTCTCCAAATATCTTTGATGGACTCTTTGTTTGGTCCTGATGAAGTACATTGTACGTAAAATAAAACAAGTAAAGTGTATTTTATGATGTGATAAAAGGTTGTTAGCACTGTTCGGTAATTATTACAAAGTAAAACTGTTTTACCTTGGCTGGCTATGTACTTGTCTTTTGCCTTGTATCCCTGCACAGATTTAAAATAAACCAAATACAGTCAATCGTAAGTATTACAGTAAAAACCATGTTACGTAGGTTAATCTCTCTTTGTGGCTCCGAAAGGAACAGACGGACTCAACGTTTCGGACAGTCCGTCGTCATCAGCAGTCTCCTGGCAAATGTCTTACATCATTGTCTTTCCGCCACCAGGCAAACCTCCAAGTCTCATTTGTATATCGTGTCAAGGAAACGGTGAACAATAAACATTGAAAAGTAAGTGTGTACTTACATCGATGTAGCACGCATTAATGTAATCGGAGTGAGGGTCATTTTCCAACGGCTCCAGCACAACACGGCAGTGGTCATCTGTGAATAATAATACAAAACAATCATTGAATTATATTTTTCCATTATGCCGTCATCTATTACGGATTCGTAATCACGGATTGTGAATTCGTGACAACGGAATGTGAATCCGTAATAACGGACTAGGAATCCGTAATAGCGTATTAGAAATTTGATTATTTGTTGGCGTTAATGGGCTTTCATAGTGTTCATGGGATGTAGAGGTCTTACTATAAGAGCTATACATCAATTAGTTACCCTTTCAAAATCCTGTAAAGAATACTTGACGGAATAAACACAAACCATCGACATAATAACTTTATTAAAAACACAATGATGACACCCAACAAAATGTATGACAACAATAAGTATGAACATTGTGATACAGAAAACCATACAGCAGATTCCTTACAAGCGATGACGTTAGCATATCGGTTCTTAGTCTTGTTTTCTGGTTTCCTTGCCACAGTCCATGGATGTAACTGACCATCAGGAAGAGACTGGGGAAAACAGAACGATGACAGTTTTTAGATTCAATTAAAAGCTGTGTTTATGTAGTTACAATAACCAAACATTAGTAATTTTGCGACGTATCAAACTCTCTGCTTCTTTTTTGAACGGTGCAATCAAATACGAGCACGGTAACATTGAGTAGAATGACAAAGTACACAAAAGATATTGAGGAGGGAGTCATTATTATACCGCGGTAATAGATTGTGAATCTTTGTCGGTTACAAACTAATCACGTGGTGTGATACAACGATACGCGTACACATGTATCTTGGGAACATGAGTGATGTACCCACTGATCTCTATTATACTAGAGATCAGTGGATGTACCCCACGGGATGCATTCCCTTGATCGTGCCCACCGTTGGTCGTTTTCAGCGCCTTACAATATTAGAAACAGCCCTGGGTTCGAGGTTGTAAATACGGTGGTACCACTCTTCCGTAGGGAAGAGTGAACCAATAGTAATGACCTGTTCGTTTGCTTTTTTAACTGTGCCGATTTCGTCGTAATATTAATGTTTGATGATTACAACAGGTTACCCCAAAGAAAATAAATGTATTACCATGGTATTAAAAAAACAACGTTGCTCGCTTTAAGATGGGGTTCACGGGTTTTTGTACACCCTCTGGGGCAAATGGCACCCGAGTCGAGCCAGGGGTGCCATTTCCCCCTTCGCGGGAATATCTGGATGAATACAGCCTGATGATGATAATGACAATGGCGAGGATGGGGATCACGGGGATGATCATGATGAGTATAATGATGTTGTTATGATTAATAACTTTGAGTTTCTATGTCTCTAAGTTTCCCAGATCCCTTATAACACCTTGTAATCTGCATCAAAGCCTTCATCAGCAGCTGCCGATTTCTTCATCTGAATATACTTCTCAAGTTCGTCAATACGGATCGGCGGTTGATTTTTGAATGGCAACTGTTTGGGCTCTGGAGTTGGTACTGCGGGTTTGCGGGATGGTGACGGTGTACTAGAGGGTGTAGGTACTGTGGGTTTGCGAGACGGTGACGGTGCAGGGGCGGGTGTAGGTATCTCTATTACAGCAGGTTCAACACACATCGAAGAGGCATCTTCTGGTAAAACAATGTAACGTATTTTAACGAAAATAAACTACAAGGAAGCTTTTGAGGGCGGTGTACACTCTCTTGAGGAAAGGATAATGCTGTGGCTGTACAATGGTTTTCACGCATATAAAAGTACAAAGACGTATACAGCTTTGCATTACAAAGAGTAACTATGTACATGCTGCAAGTTGGTGCTGGACGGAGACAAGTTCGATTAAATAGCACCTGTTCACCTGTTGTGCCAAGAACGAGTCATATCACGTTTGCTGATAGCGCCTTCTCAGTCATTGGATCCAAACTCTGGAATAAACTTCCAAATCACACCAGGGACCCAACATCCTTCAACATAAATAAGACACTTCTGAAAGCCCATTTGTGTCAGAAGGCCTACCATCAATGAGTTTTTTACTTCTCCTGTGCCTCATCGGATTTTAGCAAACCTTTGAGGCACTTGAAAAATTTTGTTTGATTTATAGAATGATTGATATAAACTAGAGTTATCAAAGTCTCTCAGTCAAAAGTCCTCAAGTAATAATTGTTTCCTAAAGTGGTAAGGGTTCACAAAGTTAAACTTTGGTAATGACAATCGTTTCAGAGGAAATCAGTCAGTGCAAATTAAATCAAAAGCAATCAACTACCTGGTATATTTGCTTGAAGTGGTGTGTCTGCTAGTTGTAGACCTTGCTTACCGTCATTTGACTTTCTTGATCGCCCATAATTCCTCTTCCTAAACAGACACAGTCGAAGTTATAAAAGAAAATATAGACACTTGGTAAAAATGAGGATACCAGCGTTTGTAAGCACACATTTTATTTGGACGGTCTAGCGCATCGAACTCAAGCTCTGGTGGATGAAACTCGAGTCCGCGACACTTCTGTCCTTGAGCAAGACAACTTACTGTATTTGCTTCTCACCACCCAGGAGTATCTGTGAGGGTGGAGATTGTTGATGTGGTTGATAATGAACATGTGCACCAGTTCTGGCTGCCGGTGGTGCATACTCCTAATGAGTTAGCGTGGCTTTAGGAATGCTTAAATGGCCCAATGAACAAGGGTATTGTAAAGGCACAGTGTGGGCACATAGTGCTATAATTCCATGTAAAATTATTATTTTTTGTAAAATAATTTTGGCTTGAACAAAGATTGTTTGCAATTTACAGTTTGCATTGAAATGTGGTTGGTCAGTGGTAGAGGATTCCTTAAACAAAGTGATTATTATATTGATATTTAATCGATTCAGTCAATGCTAAAGGACGACTGTGTACTAGACACACTGTCAATGGAACAACTGGGGTAATATTCAACTTGCGTGGTTTTGCCTCAACTGCAAGATTATATGCAATTCTAGTACATTCTATTCCCAGGATATCGTTCCATGGAATTGCACTCCCTGAACCTGTTGACAATCATTGTTGCCATCTTAAAAGTAGGATCTTAGACTGTTTTTTGTCGACGTAATTCTGATTTAAAGGCAACATTATACAGAAAGACATAAAAATCTCATTTGAAAGTTTCAGCTGAATAGAGTGTCTACTTGCTGAGAAAGCAGCAAAAAAAACCCCAAAAATACAACAGCAACAACAACTGTCGCAGTAAGCGAGATGACAGCAGGTACGAACCGCATCTCTGGCTGCAGCATTCGCAAACGTACACCAACGCTCAGAAACTTGAGAAATGATTCATGCTTGATTCGTTCCTCAGATTCAAATGCTGTTATTGTTTTCTAATCAACGTGTGTATTTCAGACGAAATATTTTCACAGGATGCTTAACACCATTGGCACCTTTTTTTTACAAGTAAGCTTTCGGAAAGAAGTTGTATATTTTCTTTTAAGGGGGGGGGGTGGGGCCTTTACCAAAGTATGACCCTTTCTTCAAGAACCCATTGACAACTATTATTACTTTCTGAAGAACACACGGACAGTAATGTTACTTTTCTCAAGAGCATGATGACATCGATTGTTACCTTCTTAAGAACATGATGACAACGATGATAATGATGATAATAATGACTGCGATGATCACAGCTACCAAAACACCAACACTCATCCCTGGCGGGTTAGGTACTTTCGTCGTAGCTATAATAAACATGTTTGCTTTTACAGTTACAATAATTGTTTGTAAAATTGTGCCGTAAATCTTTTTAAAAAATTAGGATGAAATTTTGAATTATGAAGCTATAATGGTATTGAAAGGGATGCAAAATCAAAGTCACATTCAACGTGTGCTGTAAGCTTACGTCCAGCCTTGATAACATAATGAAATGTTTCCAATACTGGCATAAAAATTATTGGTTTTAAAACATTTCAATGAGGGAGTTACTCAGTAACTCCGAAATTTACACAAATGTGGGAAGGTTTCACTAGTTACTGGCACCCCAGTTAGCCAAAACAATTGATTGGCGGGGGAAAGGTGTTGGAAACCACGGAACCTATAGCACAGACTGTCAGCAAGACATCTGGAAGCCTGCTACAAAGAACTGACGGCTCCTGATAAATTTTATCAGATGAATGAGAACAGAATACGAAGTATATGAATAAAAAAACAAAAAGACCATTTACAAAATAGAAAAACAAACTCCACAAACTACACAACTTTGGATCCTGACCTCCTCTTAGATGTGTGGAATGGTCCAGTATAGGATATCAAGGACTTTGACTCTCCCAGGGCATTGCACTTTGGAGAAAATAGTAAAATAAATAACATGTGCCATGACTTACTATTGTCAGCCCGCACTTCATGGTTTTAAAGGAGATTGTAGTGGTTTAGCACTAATAGAAGTGCTTGTTACAAATCTTTATATACATATCAATTTTACTGATTTTGAGAATTTTTTTGCGTGGTGCTGGTAAGTTTTTGGTGAATCCAAAGGCTAGTAAGTTACAGGATTTATTATATTATCAGCAATCAACGATTCACACCATACAAATGTACCAGACTATGAACCTTAATTGCGACGACGTGTGGTTAAATGAGATAAATTGTAAAAAAAAAAAAAAAAAAAAAAAAAAAAGCAAAATATCCAAAGACATCGAGCCAACTTAGACCTACACTCTAAAAATTCCCGTGTCGGAATTGACCCGGTTCCGTGTCCCAGGGAGCATGGCCCATTTCAGACTCAGTATGACCCGGAATTGGCGTCAAAATGCAGCAGAAATGGGTCAAACTGACGCAGAAATTGAGCTAAAATCCTTTTTTTAAAAACCAGTTTCCGGGTCATCCTGTTTCCAGAAAAAGGTCAAGCCCTCAGATCCGGGACACTGACCCGGGAGTTTTCAGTGTGTACTTTCAATTAAATAGACAGTGTTTTATGTTCCAATGCGTTCAGATTTAACTACCGACTTTGCTGTAGCTATTTTCCCGCAAGTTATAATTTGATCAACGTTCAAACATTACTTGATTTTGAGTGCAAGTACAACTTACCTTGAACTGGCTGAGAATACGACACATGTGCATCCTATAAAATAAACGCAAGTAACAATTATTGCAAAACGGTGTGTATGTCTTTTTTAACGTTTATTAAACTTTATGTACCGGTATATTATTAGCTCAATCAACTGATGTGAGGTATTTTGGTTTATTAATTTGAAGCAAAAAACCACAAGGGAAACTGATTGGGTATATTCTAAATGATTTGGGCTTGAACAGTGAAAAACTGACTTGCCGCTGCTCCATCAACTGAGGTATCAAGCCATAATGTTGGTATCCTCCCTATTTTGTCAATACTCAGGCGACAGTCAGAAGCCATTCAATCTGTAACTGCCGTATATTAAGGGACACCCAAGTTTACGATACAGCCTGGGAAAGCAGCAGCAGAGGGATCACCATATGGTATGAAATGTAACCAGCATTAACCAATGTATTTTTAAAATGTGATATTTACCGTACTAATGCGTTCTAATGGTTATTGTTAAATAATTTATGAAGTCGTACCGTCCCATTTCCTTTGCTAACTGATCCAACACGAATGTCATATGTTGCTCCTGTTTCTAGTGGTGCATTGTCGTAACCTTCATACATTTTACCATCTCCAACTACAAAAGAGTCTGGAACCATCTGCTTGGATAGTTCAGCTGCAATGTAGTTATTGGGAGAGTCCTCATAGCGGATGGGTTCTAAAGCTTCTCTCTTCGTCTTGGATGCAGTCTTCTTTACATGAATCACGTAGGATCTGTAGCATAGAAAGTAAATTGAGTGATGTTATCCACCTGGTTCAAATGATGCTACACGGGTCAGAGTTGACCCGGAGTCCGGGTCCCCAGGAGCCTGACCCGGAAATGTGTAAAAAATAAAAGGGATTTTGCTTTGGATTCTGCGTCTGTTTGACCCATTTGTGGGTCACTTTGACACAGATTCCGGGTCATACTGACCAAGAATGGGGGCGGGCGTCATGGAAAACGGAATTCCGGTCAATTGTGACCGGACTTGTTTTAGAGTGAGAGAGCTTGAGCAGTTTTAACAGTTCTCTTTAAAAAGGTTGTTAACCCAAACTTTCCCTGGATGAATTTCCCATAACAAGCTGTGCTGTGAGTTCAGAGTATTATCATTTTTTGTTGCTTAAGTGTTAAAATTAATGTTGAATAATGCTTACGTGATATAAACATCATCAAGCACACGGCTCAGATTGATTGTGACCGTAGTATCTGTGGCGTCGGTTGGATTTGATCTTGGTGCCGGGGGTTCAGGAAAGTCTGGAATTAATAAAATACAATGAAAACATAATGAGGTTCTATGATGGCCTGTCACATGACTATCCTCAATAACACATTTATAACGGGAATGAAAATCATACAAAGAAACGATGATTATCAAGATGTTTTTAAACCTAAAAACGTTTCAGAAATCTTTTTGTAAGATTCAACTCCACCTTTTATCTTTCAGTTCTTGAATAACCTTTATAAGGACTGAACCTGTACAGCTATAATAATTGAAAACTTGCAACGATTGTTAAATTATTCGTTAGCGATTCCCTTTAAGAGTAAGTATTTTCTTACTTTCCAGTGGATTAGTAAATACTTCGAGTATTACTGCATCGCTGGTGAACTGTTGGTTTTGTGCTGAAATCTTCAACTCGTATCTAGTTGTTGGTTCGAGATTGGTTATAGTGGTCTGTAACTCATTCCCGAGTTCCTTATTCATGTACTCAGTATCTGCAGTAAAATCCACCTGGTGAAGTTTCTCCACAGCTCTGTACTCCACCTAATCAATACATTTGACCCAAAATCAATAATGGTTTATGGTATTGTACAATTGTCAAATGCAATAGGTACTTCAATCTATAAAGAGGCCTTTGGGATACATCCTAAAAATATTAGACTGCTGTAGATGTAACACCATCACAATTTTTACCAACATGCAATGTTAATTGTAGGACTTGAAACTTGGTATCACTGGGTAAAAAAATCCGAACAGTTCGGTGTTTGGTGACATTATATAATAATCTCCAATATGAGCTGACAGCTCTGTACTCTACCTATGTGTGCTTGGAATGAGAGGAATTTTAACTCTTGTCCATCTTTATGCAAATACAAACCGTGAGAATCTAGTATGATATGTCATGTTTCAAAATAAATGTAACAAAACAGATACCAGGAATACGTTCAAAATCACGACTTAATTGTCTTTCGAAATTTCTTTCGAAATAAATGTTTACAAACTTAGGACTCGTAAGACACGATTTACAGGAATACTCCACAATCGTATGCATGCTAGTCAGCATTACACATTTACATTCCACGTTGCATCATTCATCTTATACTCGTGACTTGGTGCAAACAGCTGTTGTGCAGCATATTTTAATGTTTACTTCAAGTTAATTCTAGTCGAGATTGTACAATATAATACGCCAAAAAGATTGTTTAACAAAATGTGAAACTTAACAATGTCATGCAAAAAGGCGATAAGTCATGGAAATACAAACACGATATACTTACTATGTACTTCATGATTTGCCCATTTGGGTTTATCGGTGGATCCCATTCCAAGGTAACTGACATATCAGTTTGATCCGACGACCGAAGATTCTCGACTAGACCAGGAACTGGAACAATCAGGATTATCAATTCAATCAACGAGGAAATCAAATGTTTAAATTAATTATTATTATTATTATTATTATTATTATTAATTATTATTATTAATTATTATTATTAATTATTATTATTATTAATTATTATTATTATTAATTATTATTATTATTAATTATTATTATTATTAATTATTATTATTATTAATTATTATTATTATTAATTATTATTATTATTATTATTATTAATTATTATTATTATTATTATTATTATTAATTATTATTATTATTATTATTATTATTATTATTATTATTATTATTATTATTATTATTATTATTAATTATTATTAATTATTAATTATTAATTATTATTTATTATTATTATTATTATTATTATTATTATTATTATTATTATTATTATTATTATTATTATTATTATTATTATTATTATTATTATTATTATTATTACTATTACTATTACTATTACTATTACTATTACTATTACTATTACTATTACTATTATTATTATTATTATTATTATTATTATTATTATTATTATTATTATTATTATTATTATTATTATTATTATTATTATTATTATTATTATTATTATTATTATTATTATTATTATTATTATTATTATTATTATTATTATTATTATTATTATTATTATTATTATTATTATTATTATTATTATTATTATTATTATTATTATTATTATTATTATTATTATTATTATTATTATTATTATTATTATTATTATTATTATTATTATTATTATTATTATTATTATTATTATTATTATTATTATTATTATTATTATTATTATTATTATTATTATTATTATTATTATTATTATTATTATTATTATTATAATTATTATTATTATTATTATTATTATTATTATTATTAATTATTATTATTAATTATTATTATTATTAATTATTATTATTAATTATTATTAATTATTAATTATTAATTATTATTATTATTATTATTATTATTATTATTATTATTACTACTACTACTACTACTACTACTACTACTGCTACTACTGCTGCTACTGCTGCTGCTGCTGCTGCTGCTGCTGCTGCTGCTGCTGCTGCTGCTGCTGCTGCTGCTGCTGCTGCTGCTGCTGCTGCTGCTGCTGCTGCTACTACTACTACTAAGTGAACTTAATCACTGTAGCTCGCAAGCTGTAAACAATGGTGCTTGCAATGTGAACCAGAAACACTGGGGTTAACCCTTACTCTTTTATGAAAAGTGTTCTGGGTTCTTTTACGTGCACTACCAATCCTAGTACGTGGGACCTATGGCTTAATGTCCCATCCGAAGGATATATCAATTTTGGTAAAGCATCTTGCTCAAAAACACAGTGCCACGACTGGGACTCGAACCCACACTATGCAGCTGATCAGAAAAACAAGAGCATGGGTCCGGTGCTGTTAACCGCCGCTCGGCCACACAACTCCACTAATTGACAATACATCATCAGGTTACGTTGACCTAATGATTTCGATATTTTTGAAATACATAATCCGGAGAAATGTTTAAAACTCTACCTGTCAAGAGTTCTTACCACCATATTGTGTTGTGCCATTGACGGCAACACTCCAAATACCGGTACCGGCAGACGTCTTGGCTCGAACCTAAACGTTTGAAAACAACACGGGCGTAATTTCTTTTTTAATCATGTTAAGATTATTAGAGACAATGGTCACCTGTCCAATTATCAAATAATTCCTTTTCCATAAAATGATGATAAACACAATATTACTTTAAAAAGGAAACAAAGAACATTTGCATTCAATCAAGTAAAACAAAACAGCCATCACGTAATTGGATGTTTAGTTGATTTGTTTGCAAATGTTTTGTAGTTTTGGAGTGTTAACTCAAAATTAGCATTCAAAAGCTAAAAAGTTGTTTAATTTGGTTCTTATTAAAGAATTGATTCCCTCTAAACAAGAATATTCTTACACATAAGATACGTAGTTCTTAATTGCACCTTACGATGAACAACTAAAATGGTTGACAAAAACGGGATTCCATGTAACAGTTCTCTTCTTTTATTCGATAAATGATACTAATTTTAATAAAGTAATTAAAACACAGACAGACCTTGATGAAGTAAGCAACATTTCTCACGAGGCCCGCTATACGATAGCTCAATGACGTCACACCAATGTCTGTCGTTATGGTTGCTGATGCTTCATCTTCCATGGATGGCCAGTAAGAGATATCATAGTTGGTTATGATTCCACGGGGAGGGTCAGGTTCTGTCCACTCCACCGTTATCGAACTTTCATCAGCGCTCCGTTCCATCAACCCAATCGGTTCTGCAGGAACTACGACGAAAAAAATATTTGTTTAAAAAAACTCATTTACCAATGTAATTCCATTAAAATCAAAAAACGCCATTGCTTATTTTAGCGCCTATTTTACTACTTTTGCATTATCCTATTATCCTATAATGGTAAATAAAACGCAAGAGATGCATATTGATTCGACTGATTCTACAAATTGCACATTGTCTTCGACGTTTATTTTAGTTTTGGGGAGATTTGTGTTGTTAGGACCATAACCTTTGCCTAACATCATATTTTGACTCTGTTGTAGACTATTATTGTTTTTTATTGTTACCTTTTGGTAATTTGGCCTGTGAGACACAAATTGAATGAAATGAACTAATATATTAATAACAGTAGCAACAGTAGTAATATTTATGGTTGATTTGTACTCGAGATAAATCCAGATAATCAGATCGTTTCATTTCTATTAAGTCAATACATGTATCATGAAGGTAATATTTAGCAATTTATGATTAATAGAATGCAAGGGATTATTTCGAAATTAATGTCTTTTTTCTTGAATAAATGATGGTCTCAGAGAGCAAAACTCAGCAACGTTATTACTTTTCAGTTGTTTGTATTTTTATTAAGTTTGCAAGTAGGATCCAATGTATCATGTAATGCTGAAACTGAACGGGGCACAAGAATGGTTGCTATAAATACACACTAGGGCCTACATACCTCCTTCGGCTGTTCTTTCAGTAATGGTGGTACTAAACGGCACAATACCCTGACTGGTACGGGCTGCAACCTGGAAGCTGTAATCAGTATATGGTTTTAAACCATTGATCGTCACCATTAAGCTTGAGGTACCAAACGTGCCTACTTCATTGCCAGGCATAGATCCTACTTGAGTCAGCTTATACGTGTACCCTGTGATGATACCACCTCGACCTCCACACGGTGGCTCACTCCAAGAGAAACTCAGACTGGTATTGGTCTTAGCAGAATTCAGCACATCCGTTGGCACTACCGTCGGTTCTATTAAACAACGTATTGCATACAGTCAGTCAATAGCGTGCTATTATTTTGGTTTATGATAACCTTTTTTAAGTCAAACAGACTTGAGCAGACGATCAGACCACTGATGCTTACTTCTTCGTGTACCTTGGTGAGGATCGAATAGGTTATTTTGAATTGTCTCAGTGTCTTTTCAAGATACAAATAAATGAGACACAAAAACCATGTCGGGGTCAGTGGATATTGCAAGACAAATCCAAGGACTGGTAATGAAAAGTTCTTCGGTGTGAGTTCGCAACTGTTGGGGTCACGAGATTGAGTATTTTCAGCTATTGGACAGTTTCATTGAACGCTCAGTGTACCGGACACTGATGTCTTTTGACGAGTTGAGTTCCCAAGTAGTGTTGCAGCTCCTCTAGTATAGCTGCCTCAAATCAATTATTATTGATTGTATTTAAATTAACATTTTTCTGAGAACTTCGTGGTTTCTTCCAGACACCGATTCTGTGTAATATAACTAAATCCGTGCCCAACAGATCAATTGTCTAGTGGGCCTGAAGGGACATTTAATATCGCAAACGACACATAGTCTTCACGAAGTCGTAACATTGTTCGCGTATATGCGCGAACACGCATGTATTTAGAGGGCCTGACTACTTCTCTGCTATACTTCACGTACCCATAGATCACTTAGCAAATTCACATACTCGCATACGTATGCGCACATAATCCCGAAAAAATATGAAAGAAAACAAATCGTGAGTATGCGTACATCACGAATATTTCCAAGACATTGTAGATGTATGTACGCATATTTGCGATAATGCGATGTACCTTCAGGGCCACCTAAGATCTAAGAAGATAGATCACTTAGCAAATTCACATACTCGCATACGTATGCGCACATAATCCCGAAAAAAAATGAAAGAAAACAAATCGTGAGTATGCGTACATCACGAATATTTCCAAGACATTGTAGATGTATGTACGCATATTTGCGATAATGCGATGTACCTTCAGGGCCACCTAAGATCTAAGAAGATAGATCACTTAGCAAATTCACATACTCGCATACGTATGCGCACATAATCCCGAAAAAATATGAAAGAAAACAAATCGTGAGTATGCGTACATCACGAATATTTCCAAGACATTGTAGATGTATGTACGCATATTTGCGATAATGCGATGTACCTTCAGGGCCACCTAAGATCTAAGAAGAGTGAAGTTTTTTTTTGGGGGGGACAAACAAAAAACTCACAAATCTCAATGACTGTCTTATATTAGAACTACAAACAGTAACTGTCTTACCTGAACACTGACAGCTAGGCCCAGAATATGGAGATTGACAACCTGCAGACAGAATTTATATAACATTAAACTGAACAACAGTTTTGTTCAATGGTAACACATAACCATTTCAGTGGCTAAGTTTGGATAAATATTTCCTAGTTATACTTAATCTAACTCTGGATTGTTTATCTCCCTTTACTCACCCACACCCTCCATACATTCTCCAGTATCTTTAAGACAGGTTCCTCCTCCTTGACAGTGGCAGGTTTGTTTACAATCGGCACCATACATACCATCCGGGCATTCTGAAATAAAGTTAACAGTTTTATATGTATATTCTATGGATGTAAGCTATTCCTAAAAAAATTAAGGAAAAAAATGCTTATTATACACCTGTATTTTCGTTGTTTGGATACTCAATAGATCGAGCCAGTCTATGCTTTTGTTTTACCACAAAACATCCTCTTACCTTGCAAGCAGTCCAGTCCCATGTAGCCGGCAGCACACGAGCATCCATAAGGATCAGGTAGACAGAACAAATGACCCTGGCAGGCGTGGTGGTGTGGATCGTGACTGTTAGAACTATTATAACTATTAGAACAACCGTATTGAGCGTCCTTACCAAACACATGACGACCGTGAACTGTAACATGAAAGGTGATTAGTTCACCAGTATTAGTAATTTAAGACTTCTAAGGGAATGCATTCTGTAACAATTCCTGAGTTAAATGTTAAATAACGGTTATTTACAATTCGTAAACACGTTATTAAAAAGGTATACTGCCATAGTTCGTAAAGGTCTAAATGACTTATGTTACACCTTTTTCACAATTATTTCCACTGAAACCCGGAGTGCAGACGCAGGTTCCTGTGTGAGCATCGCATATTCCTCCATTGAAGCATAATATTTTTGACTCCACAAAATAGTGGACGTTGTTACTTCACAAAGCAAAAGGAAAGACACACATTCTTAAGGGACAATTTTGTGGATCATTGTATTCTACTTTTATAACATCTTTTCAACCGTATTCATTTCAAGTCATTTCTTAACAAACGCTTTTCATAGCCCAAATCGTCCAATCGCCTAAACCTTTTTCACAGTTATTTCCACTGAAACCTGGAGCACAGACGCAGGTTCCTGTCTGATCATCACATATTCCTCCATTGTAGCATCGACGACATGCATTCAAGCACATCGGACCCCACATCCCCGATGGACAAGCTGAAAGAAATGTAAATAACGAACAGTAAGTTTTAAACGAAAGGAACACATTCTGTAAGGTACATACAACTTCTTTAACTTTTAGGGAATTTTGTTGTTGAGATGTCAAACAAACCTCGAACTATGAGTCTCATTATGCCGTGACGTTGTTGATGTTCTTGGCCGTCCACGAAGCAGCTATATATCCCTTCATCTGCTTTGACAACACTTGGAATAGACACTGTGAGCTGATTGTTCCATCCAGCTATTGCATCTTCATTATGCTTCCATCTGACATTTACACTGGTCTGTGTGTTATATTGTACCATTGTCAGTGTGACCAACTTGCCTACATTTACTGTCAGTGTTCGCTGCTCAGGAAGAATATTAACAACACCGTCTGAAATCACAAAAAAAGAGGGACATCAAAAGATGCATACAGTGGGTTATGTTTGTTTAATGATTGTAATAAATTGCTTACCTCTTCATTTAAATGTTATTTCATACAATTTTGATGTACTTTCTGGCAAGTCGACTTTGACTTCGCAACAGGAATTGATAGGCTCAAATGGCGTTAATAAATAAAAAATACATGTTAGATCATAACGCCAACTAAATACAGTCGCAAATTAAATAAACCAGGGGAATTTCTTTTCACTCTGTTTTTTTTTATCGAATAGGACTGTGCCAGATAAGGTAGGACAAAAAAAAAGAGACGACCAATAAATTGCGGATTTCAAACTCATAATGATATGTTTGGAGATACGAACCCCCCCCCCCCCCCCCCCCCCGTCGGCGATCCTTACCAGTACAGGGTGAACTTTGGTGAACTTAAAAAGTTACATACACAAATCAATACTAACTAAACATCCACAAGTTAAGCTTTTACTTATTAAAAAGTAAACTTGTTAAAACAGGAGAAAACATTTTTAAAACTTCCCATCGCTGACTAAAAAGAGCAGGGCTAAAATAGACAGTCTGAACCGGTTTGTACGAGGAAAGAAAGAGGACGGGTAGTTCTGGAGAATGTGAATGAAAGAATGAAGGGAATGAGTTGCGTGTCCGCTATTTTTATGATGTTGGGAGGAGTGCGGGAGGAACATCTTTCTCTTTCAGATATCTACATGGGTGGTACAAATTATTGTCGAAATCTCAGAACAGTGATGAGATGTGGTGTTGAAATTGTTTAAGATCTCTTGAGAGAGACATCTGGTGGATGTTCTGAGGGTTCTTGATGTGAAGTTTTACTGGAGTTTTGTTTCCGGTGTTGGTATCTAGTTAGTCTTTGACGAGACGAATCCCATCACCCACAATAAGTCGCTGACCAGTGGAGCTCTCGACTATATCTGACCCACTAAAAAATGGGTAGACTAACCAAGGAAAACAAACAATGGGAAGTGTTTGCCATTCGAGCTCCTATCGATAGGTGGGAAGGAACCTGAACGCGGTAGTGTTATAACTCTGTTATTACATTACGTTGTGATGAACACAAAAACGTTACACCCCAGTGATGTGCAATTCGCCATCTTGTTTCGATCCTATTGTTAACCAGATCCTCCAGACCAGCCCATCACTCTACCATCATTACTGGTGTTTAACGCTCGCCAAGCCTACAGCAAGTTTGGATGAACTTTCACATTCAATCTCAAATATAAAGCCGATGTTTGTGCAATGACCAAAACAGGGTTCAGACAATAATTGTCTCCTGAAATCGTTGCTTCTCCGGCTACACCAAGTCTGGCCGTGATAACACGAATGTCACAAAAATTGAAGAAGCAGAGAAATTACTGTTAATTCAAAATAAAAATAAAATACATAGACCTCACAAATTTTACAACCTTACCGTTCTTGGGTAATATTATTGTCTGTATTCTGGTGCTCTTACTTCCACTTTTAGACACCTTTGAGTAGAAGACACCCACCCTGTCCATCCCACCAGCCTCAGGTAAAATCAGAGCCTGTGCTGCTCGACCCAGTACAGGATTATCTACCTCACTGGAATTAGTAGGAAGTCCTGTATTAGTTCCTCCTGTTGTCAATTGTCTGCCAAATGAAACACTAGCCGTCAAGTCACTGCATCCTTTGTACACTGTAATGGCTGCTCCGTTGTCCCCAGTCTGACCAATCAGAGGAATGTTGGTGACAAGCGTAAAATCCAACCCAATATCTTTGATTGAAAAATAAAAAATTGCAATAGCAACAAATATTCAATTATGAAATACTACTCAGAGTTCACCCGGGTTCAGCGTTCCGTGGGGCCTGACCATTTCTGGAGTTTCCAGTTTCTGAAGTGTTTAGAGTGTACAATAAATAGATCTTAAGTTTATTTATGAAGACGTCAAACTGCCAATAAATGCTTACCTTTAAGACTTTATAAGACTTTGTTATTTATATTATTCTTTCAGTCATGCACACCTCATCACTAACTTGTGCCTCATTCAGTAAAGATTATCCATCCCGTATGTAGCAGAACATTCCCAATGAAATGCTTTGGTATTTAGATGTAGGCCTAATGTTCTGTCATTCAATAAACAAACCACCAGGGTTAAAAATAAATAGAGACTGTGTAACAAACTTATGGCAACACTTTAATTAAATGAGACGAGAGCAAGTACCGATAGAAAATGTTATAAAACAAACAGAAATAAAGCATTGCCCCTGAGCTGAAAAAGAAAATGAGGCTATATGAGCCCCTACCCTAGCCCAGGTTGGCATCCTCCATTGCATACAACAAAGTGCAGTGCAACTGCAACTACTACACTGAACACTGGCGTCCTACCAGGGCAAAGCAAACAAGTCAATAGCACCATAAATTGTGCCAACTGGATGGAGGAAGCCCAGCGTATTGGCACTAATGCCTATACGTACTATGGGGCTAACAAAACAAGTTAAGTGCCTGTTGTGTTAAAAATGTTGCCTCGGTCGTTGTGAACAATCATATCTTTTTTTGAGGGGTTCAGTAACTGTTAAAACTGTTAATGACGTGCTATGTGTTTTCAGTCGTTAAAACAGGAAACATTACAGACGAGGCATATTATTAGGTTTTCATTCAACATAAATGTTACCAACCAACCTGCTGACACAGCGTCCTTACCTCCACTTTCAGTGATTTCTTCAACCGTGACCTCGGCAATCGCTAAGTT
This sequence comes from Pisaster brevispinus, assembly GCA_023634235.1. Lineage (NCBI taxonomy): Eukaryota > Metazoa > Echinodermata > Asteroidea > Forcipulatida > Asteriidae > Pisaster > Pisaster brevispinus. Next base: position 17,060,737 of record JAMKCF010000013.1, read on the forward strand.
TGTTGTGTTGCCCCCACCGGTTGGAATATCAAAACTCACGTAGCGAGCGATGACGATCGGGTCTACAGTGAAATCAACAGTCGTTCCCTGAACAGATTGTTCTTGGGTTACTGGAGATCCAATCATTGCGTTCTGGAGATGTTCGAAGCTCAAACCAGCCCGTAATACAGCTCCCAAATTATTATTGTTATCTAGTGCAGTTTACAAAAAGCAACAAGTTAAAGGGGCACACGCTAGTCTGGAAAAAAAACAAATAAGCCAAAACATCTACCGTGCATTTTCTTGGGCGATTCCTGACACCACGTGTGGTATCATAATAATGTCAATCGCCAATAGTGTTTCAAACCGATAGGCCTTATATTGTTTTGATCTATAGGGCTACTGTTACTTTTCCGTACTGTGCATGTGGCCAAGTTTCAGTGAGAGCCTTTCGGATTGTCAATTAGAGCCTTATACGAGACGGTGATGAGTGTGTCAGGAATACAACAAGTAGGCCTAGGACTAAGAGATCTAAAAAAGCACATAATTTTGTTTGATTGAAACTGCACTCTAAAATCTTTCAAGTCAGAACTTTGACCCAGATCCGGGTCTCGTGGGTCTCGACCCATTTCTTGGCCAGTATGACCCGGAATACCGGTCCATCCTGACCGGAGTTTTATAGAGTAGCCTATAGGCGTACTGTGAGCTTTTTTAAGATAAAAATATTTTTTTCAAATAGATACACTACGGCAGCATACTAAGAAATAATAACAACTTATAACCATGGGAATAAAAACAATACAAGGTGGTTAGGCCCTATAAATCAAAAGAGATCCCAATGATGTTAACAAAGTATGATACCTATATAAAAGGGTTATTCAAGTCTTTAGCGTTTTATGGAACCGTTGGATGAAGAAAACAAATTCGCGCATTTTAGCGTGGCCCAATGTTTGAATGGACTTCAGCTAAAGCTTGGAGTAAGATCCACTGCGTGATTATTTTTGTGCATAATGGCCACGGGAGCAATTGCTCCATGATATTGCCCAGGCAGCCTATTTTATAACACTCACAGTTTGCAACTCTGTGTGTCAGAGTAATTTCCTTGAGACAGTAGGTTTCGGTAAGATTCACTTTCCACCACGGGTTGGCTGTGTGGCCTGAAAGAGAGAACATTTGGCGGTCAGTCAGCTTTTATAAAGAAAGAGGACTAGCGAGGAGGCACTCGGGTAACTTTTGTTTGTCTAAATCTGAATTAGGCCTATATACATGTAGTCGGCAAATCATTATGGAAACATCACAATAACTTTTGCAAAGAAGAAAATGAAGGCATTTTAGTTTTAGAGGAAATCCCCAAAAAGCTAGGGCAAACTTACGCAGCCAGGTGGGGACTGAAAACCCAACTGGGGTGCAGGGGAATAACCACTGAGCCAAGAACCTGGTCCACGCCATCACTTGTCCGAGATGAAGGGATTTACTTGGTGTTTATATTGCTTTTCGCTGGGATATGAACATTTTTCGAGTTACTGATAGTGGTCATTATTGAAAACAACACACAAATCACGACAGTCTGTATACGTTTCACTTACAGAACTATGCTCTAATAATGATCAAACACAAACCGATCTTTGATGAGAATATTTTAAAAGCGATCCCGAAACACTCACTTTTACCAAACGTATAATAAGGAAACTTTGAAGCTTTGCATATAGTTGAATTCTAGTACTTATTAATAATTCTTTCAAGTTCACCATTAATCTCTATGGTGAAGATGTAAGCTCTCAAAATAAACAAAAGGAGCAATACCAAAAATTAAACAAATTAAATGGGGTGAAATTATACGTTGGATATCCTGCAAATATATTGCTAGTGACTTCAGCTGATGCTTTGTATCCTTTAAAAGACAAAGTACAAAATGTATAATTACGGTGATTTATTTGTTTTTATTTAGAAAGATCGCTGATTCGAAAGTTTGTAAAGTACCATGTGATCCTTTAAAGATAATTTGGTTCCCGCGACTGTGATCACCACTATGAAGAAATTTTCACATGTCTTTAAGGATTGTTGATTAATTTACTCTTCCAGAAGATTCTGTAATATCCTTGTGCTGCTCACTAAAGTTGCAAGCATAGTTTAGAATAATGAATCAACTTACCCGTGATGGCCGTTGAGCCAGGTATCCCATCTACAGCGTTACCAGACACAGAGTACGGGGCGTCGGGATGTGTACTACTTTGGCTGGTCAGACTGCCGTCCAGTTCAAGAGCAACACCTGGCAAAATTCAATTGTAATTCTTATGTTTAGTATTGTTACTTCTTTCTTTTCACCTGTTAGTATTTATTCTCTTATTTCCTACGATTCTTCCGACATAGACATTTTGCAGTGACGTCATCAAGCTGCCATCTTGGGGCCACTCACATATGGCAGTCTTTACGGGCAGCCAAACATGCATTGTATGCAAAACGAGCACTTAAGTTAAGAGTATCTAGATAAACTGTTCCGGTGAAAATGATATGAAAATTGAGTGCGAATGGATTTTCTTCTTGAAGATAACCAAGACCTGGGCCAAATTTCATAAAATTGCTTAGGCAGAAAATATTACTGACATTTTTTTTTTGCTGAGCAGTGCAGGACACGGATTATATATTGTTCATGTTGAATGGTATTTTGGCTGGTAACCTTAATCTAGTAAGCGTAATGTTGCTGTGCTCAGCTACTTGTTGTGCTTATTAAGCAGCTCTATGAAATTTGCCTAGCCTGTGCCCAATTACATAGAGCTACTTAATCACAAAAACTAGCTAAGCACAACGAAACTATGCTGACCAGATAAAGGTTACCATCTAAAACACCGTTTCACATGTAGCATCTGTGACTGGTATCCTGCTTATTGTTGCTTAGCAGAATTTTTTAAAGCACTATTTTCTGCTTAGTTAAGCAGCTCTATGAAATTGGGCCCTGTTTGCCCGTAAATTGCAAAACGATAAGCCAAATGAAAACGCACTTTTTTTGTACGCGCGGCGCAAATATGGTTCAATGAGCAACCTTCTTTTGACCCATAGCCGAAGGGGCACTACTCAAATGACGTGATAAAAATTAGATATATTGTGACAAAAATAATACTGCTTTCTATAAATACGATAAAAATAATGAAAACGAAGCCTTGCAAAGCACACATACCCACCAAAGGTGCTCATCAAGGCGTTGTACAATCAAACAAGAAAGCAAAAGGGAAAGGCATCCAAACAAAGACTTATCAGTTTAAGAACACAGAATGCTTTTGATGGCATGAGGTGTGTTTACCCGTGTTTTTGGAAACTTGTTTTCGATGAGTGATTACATGAGTTGTGTTTTGAGAGACGAGTGAATGAGTGGATAGTAGCTGAGGTTTTAATGTGAAGAGGTAGCTGACTCCAGAGATGTGGTGCTGCAGCGGAGAATAGTCTATCCCACAGGTGCGATGAAAATGTACTTCTTGAAGAAGATGTTTATTTCCAGATCGAATGTTGCGGGATGGTTTCTAGAGGTTATATGATATCTTGGACCATCACCATCTAGGCCTAATTCCTTACAACATGCATGATTCGATGGGCTTTACCAACTGAGGTGGCTTCATACATTGTTTTTTTAGACCTCCATGACTAGATCTACCGTGCTATTAAAAGTACCCTCCTCTTCGCTATGTTACAAAAACAAACCTTTACGTGTACTCACCGGTGTGCAGGTAGAAATAAACACACATAATTACTGATAATTCAAGACAGTAGAATGATTACGAGATGGTGACATTAAAGTTTTCTTGTCATCCTGAAATAATAAATCCACTGGAACAGTCTGAACGCCAAAATGAGAAGACAAGTTTGTATTAATTGTTTTCACACCGAGGTAAAGCGCAGACTTCAGTGAGATGACCACTATGTACTTTTATGTGCAATGAACAGCATGTGCCTTTTTGTACATGGTTTTATCAGTGTCCGGAGCTTGACTGACCACCACACTGACCAAATTGAAAAGGACCCGAGCTTAGTATTCATATAACCTTACTCTCATTGTACTTTGTCTGTGACAACATAAAAGGAAATGACTTCCTGGTTGAACTACCTGTGTGTACATCATCATGTACAGCTAAAACATTTAGGCATTGAGAACATTTAACATTACCAAGTTGCGGCGATTTTTCTTTCGATTTCATCAAACGGTGAAATTTCTTGAAATAAGTGAGACCATGTTGTTTGTTTCATTTTCTCTCATGATCAAAATGTTAACTTCAGACCACTTCAAAATATGAGTGTGTATGGTTTCAATTCTCTGTATGTTAATGTGCATGTCTTTATACGTTAACCATAGAGCAAGGACCCCAGTCTTTGCACAGCAACCTAAACGGATAGCAGTTTGTCCTATGTTGAGGAAACACGTCTGCAAAATGTATTTACGTGTTTGATATGTTCGTACTACAACGAATAGTTTCTTTAATATCAGGGGTAGGGCCTACAAAACAAGCTTTATACCAAGCAACTGGTGATATCACAAGTTTACAAAGGAATCGTTTCCCCTGCAGTCACGAGTAGTACAATGCCCAATGGAAGAAAACACTTTCTAAAAACTTATGTTTTTATGAAGATTACACTTTCCGATTTTCATCAACTTTTGACATGAAGTAAAGGGAGCACATCTCAAAACTGATTAAAGCTGTTATGTATATAACTCAAGAACTAAAACCTTTTCCACATAATCAGTGTATTATCTTGCCTTCCGGAAAGGCCCTGGAATGTACAAGGCCACTCTTTTTTCGGAAACAAAGGTTACATGGTTTTAACTGGCTGGATCACAGTCCATTATCAAAGTTTGAAATGACATAATTTTTTTTTGTAACCATCACGGTTTATATATAAAAAAAGGTATGCAGTCTCCTGGCGCCCTTGGTGTTTAGCCTGTACTGTGTCTTCAAAACCAGTGAATAGAACATGTCTGTATCTACAAAGTCTATAGACGTAAAGGGAGATCCCCTCAGACGCTGATCGGCTTTGAGTACAATCGAGTCGTACAATGGAATTGAAAAGGCGACAAAAGACTGTGTTCATATGACGTAATTCACGCTGGTTGTTGAAAACAGAAGTATGGACAGGAATTTGTGGCTCAGCAATTGCGAGACGTGCATACTCTTTCCCCAGCATCACCGGTTGTCATCACAGCTGTGAAAGTCGGTTTCAATCGGTATTCAACCTTTTGTTTTTCTTCGGCCAGGGTTTTTATACAACCGACAAGATAACCGATTCAAAACCAAACCTCAGCAAGACTGAATACGATCCGACTCAAACCTAAACCGAGACAGAATTTGTCTAGTTTTGATTAACAGGCCCTACATGTACGTGTACGGTGTACATTCCAAAGGAATTAGCCCTTTACTCCGAAATCCCAAATGAAAATAGAAATTGAATAACATTTACAAGTTTCTATGGGGGATAAACCATGGTCAGCGACATTTTATTTAGTTTTAAAAGTTTACAATTTTATGGATTACAACATTGTTTGTGGCATTATAAACATTCATGACAACTAATTTGGCATGGTATTTCCTAGGTTTGACCATTATCAATGCAATGATGAGTAAGCGAGAACTAAAGGGAGGGTATGCCGTTGGTAAAACTTAAAAAACTAATGACCGTAACTAAAACTTCCTTGGTAAAGAGCACTGGAGAGTTGTTGATATTATAATACATTGTTAGAAATCACCCCTTTGAAATAATGTATTTATAGAGACAGAGGATTTTTTTCACCACAAAATTTGAATCTGAGAACGAAGCCTTCTCAGGCATCTGAAAACACACAATGCTATGCAACGAGGGTGTTTTTTCTTTCCTTATTTTCTTGTAACTTCGATGACCAATTGAGCCCAAACTTTCACAGGTTTGTTATTGTATGTATATGTTGTGGCACATCAAGTGGGGATACGGGTCTTTGACAAATACCAATAGTATACCCTGCTTAAACGTCCAGCACAGAGAAGTGAACAAAATGAACAAAGACCAAAGGAAGCATTTGTGGATCTCGTCAGATACAAGGAAGATAAGCCTCCATCCAGTGTACTTACAAGGCTAGTATAAAAGTGCCTTTTCGAAAACACGGGTTCGGCTTTGGCTATGGCTCTGGCTATGGCTCTGGCTTTGGCTCCGTCGTCAATTTTTAAAATTATTTTATTGTTATTTATTTGTTCTACAAATGTGCGCTTTCACACTGAGAGTCAGAAATGGAAGGAGTATTGACGGAAACAAAGCCGACTCGAAAGGGTTTCGAAAAGGCTCTTCAAATTCTGGGTAACTATAAAATATCTAGCTAAATAAAGGGATATATTTGCCTTGGATTGGGCACTTTGGGCTAAAGCGTTTGACAGTGTTTGTTATAAAATGAATATGGTTGGAAAGGTGTTTCCAAAGTATAATGTAATTATCCACACAAAAATATACCTCGAAATTGTGTGGTTTTCCTCTTACTTCGTGAACTACACGGTTCGCCATTTTGTGGAGTCAACAAATTTGGTTCTGCATAATGGCAGACCATGTAAGTTCACGAAGTTAAAGGAAAACCACACAATTTCGAGGTATATTTTCGTGTGGATCATTATATTCTACTTTTAAAACACATTTCAAACGCTTTTTATTGCCCAAGATACCAAAAATCAGAGCAACTTGTCCATTTTACTCGTGTTAAAATAATACCGATGTGTGCGTGTTCGCTCAGCATCATTTTATAGTGTTTCTGCTTAGCAAATCGGAAAAGTGAGCCAGTCATAAGAACCATTATGATAATCTTAACATTTTGGCTTGTATTCCGGGCCCAATATCATAAAGCTGTTAAGCAGAAAATCCTGTATAGTAAATTTCTCTGCGAGCAATAATTGATTAGGGTACCAGTCACATCAATGTAAACTTTATGACAAACTGGCTGGTACCCTGTTTCAGCGTTTCTGCTAAGCATGATTTTTCTGTACTTATAGCAAGTTTTTGTGCTTACAGGCTTTATGAATGTTTCAAGCAAATTCCTGCAATATAAGCAACAATGTAAACTTAGGCAGAGGGTTACTTCTAACAATGAAATGTTATTAAAATTATTGTCATCAATGCTATATGTTTTACCTTTGACAATCTTTCGCTCAAAACGTGCGGCAGCAAAACAGTAGGGCCCATCCATTTTTATATCAGATGATAACAATGTAAAACAATCTGACACTTTCTCGGTGGGGAAAATACAACGAACGGATTCGTATTATAAAACAAATCGAGGACAAAACAAATCAGCTGCAAGTGTATATACATGATCTGACGACATTTTTGGTAATTGCAAAAACATCCACAGAACCTTATTGCGATGCCGCCATCTTGTCTAGCCCCTGCCATTCATGGCTAAATATCATTGTTTGAGTGAGATGATACCAGATAGTTGGTTAAGTGTTCCCTTTTGTGGGATGGGTTTAAGATTTCACTTTAAATTGCCAAACCACAAATCACATTTAATAGGCGCAAACGGCGACAAAGAATGAAGTAAAAAAAAAAGGGGTTTCGCTGGTCATACAATCAATCGGTCATTTCTTGATTACATTGATAACATTGATTACATTGATAAAAGGGGCTATATGATCGAAGCAGGCCTGTAGTATCCATAAATTAGAATTCATCTGGGAAAAAATTGGAAAGAAGCCAATTTCAACTGATAATGGTAGGTATGGGTGTCAACATTGACCCAAATTTGCTCAAAGTATGTTGTGTTTGGTATCAAATGAAAAAAGTTCCCGCATTTGACCTATTTGCAAATAACAACCCGTTTACTTACCAGCTCTGAGACAGGCGAGAACAAATACCATTAAAGTCAATCCGAGGATATTTTGATGACGTGACATGATGACTCTACGTTAAATCTTCAGCATCATGTAACTCGAGTTCTGCATAAACTGTTGAGATATCAATAGGACCAGTTTAATACTGTAATCGAAATCGAGAGCAATCCTCCAGTGAGCTATAATTCAGTGTGAGTGTTGACGACAGCGAAGCTTTCAGTAGGTTTAGTCTGTACATGGATCTATTCATATTCATAGTTATGTGGTACGAAGCTGGACTCCTTTGTAATAGAGCGAAAATTCGCACAGGCTTCATTGCGTAAATTGAAGGAGACTAAAATATGAAATGTATGGAACGCTGGCATCCATTGTATCTTTTTTTAACCATTGAATATTATTCATCGTTGCATTTCCTCCTGTTTATCCGGTACACTTAGCCAATAGCCTTGACTCCGGCCTATGAAAACAACTTTGTACTTTCATATTTGTCTTTCGATATTACAAAAGAGGCTAACTAAAACACGCACATAATAAACTTGGTTTGGTTTGGAAATTCGTATGCTAAGCAAAGTTGTTGTATAAGTACACACGGAAATATTTTATCATCATTTTTAACTTTCACCGACGTTGTAGTAACGGGGCTTTCAGTATCAACCATCACTCTACTGCATTTTTTACACTTATTTTACACAGCATTGTCGTCAGTAGTTGAACTATGGTGACCACCCCAGTTTTCATAGCCTGGTACGTAGGTCGAGTTGGAACCTTGCACGTATTGTAGAAAACATGTATTGAAAACCCGGACGGGTTTCAACAAAGCTCTATTTTCCGAGTACTTGGAATGCTGCTGGCTTTGGCAATGAATGGCGGAAATTCCGTTCAGTTTAACCAGCGCTTGTAAATTTTAAGAACAAAGCACTTGTGAAATTCTATCAACTAGATTCAATAACACAAAGGTGATACTTAGCTATGGAATAGTTTGGACCACAATAATGCAACGAGTTTGACTCACAATGTCGCTATGAGTTGTATAGAAAATGAAAATTTGTAGCAATTTTTAGGAGGCACATACTCCAATTATCTCCTTCCCTACTTCAGGAAACGAAACATAATTGTTTAATTAATTATATGAACTTTGTTTTGCTACGAAGCATAAAACTATCCGAACCCTACATTTTTAAAGGGACACAAGCGCCGTGACCAGGCCCTAAAAAAAACCATACTCCAACACCGAAACTTGAGTTCAGAGCACAGAATATCACAAAACAATAATTCAATTCTTTTAGCATTTATAAAGTTTTTCTCGGTCAATTTCGGCAAATGAGCAGCCGATTTAACCACTGCGCCGTTCTATTTCGCGCGAAATAGAATACTGCTGAAAAGGGTTATTCTATTTCGTTGTATGACTAGTCAAATCTACTGTTGCGTCATTCGATTTAACAAAACAACAATTTAATTTAACAATTCAACAAAGCAGCATTCAAATTCACGGGAGCCTTTTTAGATGTGTGTTTAGTCTTTCAAATTCTTTTTTGGGCAGGCATTTCTATTATTTTTGCAATCTAAAAAACGCTTTGTTAAATTTGTGTATCCTTTCGAATGTTAAAGGCATAAATACGGTTCACTTATTGGCACTTGAGTCACTTTGCCGATGTACTTCGAAGACGAGCTTTCGCTACAGTTTTACACGCCAATTTCTAGAAATGGCAGCTCGTGGTCGCTTCGCAAGAGTGTCCAAGGTAGATCGAGAAAGGTTGATTGCGGCCTTCGAGGGAAACGAGCAAGACTACCTGAACTACAATGCATCAAACAAGACAATTAAGGGACGAAGAAAGCAATTATGGCGTGTGTGTGTGTGTGTGTGGGGGGGGGGGGGGGGGGCTTTTGGCTTTTGGGGAAAATGGAACACACAAGATTTTGTTTATTATATTGTACCCCACACAGGATTTGTTTTCAGAAAAAGGGAATAAATAATTTATCATGAAGGGAAGGACCCCGTAACTGTCTTTATGTAGAGGTGGGTAGGTATACTCATTCAAACTGGGGACCTATATCAGAAAAGGACAGTAGGGTCCCAAGTTGGGTAAAGGTTCCCAGTTGGGAAAACAACGGGGTGTCCTTGGTTTACAAATTTACACAGATTTGTGAGTGGTGGTGGCGGGGGGGGGGGGGGGTAGGGTTCCTCCCTCTTTCCCTCGTTCAGCATTCATTGCCCGTAAAACTATTTGGTTTTTAATTGAAAGATGAGCAGATAACAACTCTCATTGGAGGTACTTCCTTGAAATCGGGATTTTATATATACAATTATGTAATGTTATTGGACTTTCCTACCCACAACATCATGGAGGTTCTCACGCAATACTATTTTTTCACATAACAAAACTGATATTAAAACAAACACAGGAATCCCGCATGAAGTAATCTGTAATAAGGCTTCTCAACTTGCACTATTGTCTTCACTCGAAATTCCCAATTGCAACTTTACAAATTTCTATTCCTGCCCATTTTTTTACTTCAAATAATCTTTTACTTACCAGATTTGAGATGGAAATACAGAAAGACAAATAGTGAGAATCGAATGCAGATGTGGATACAATGATGATGGTGACTCTTCAGAATTTACTCGTCAATTTGTTACACGGAAATACATAAATCCAAACCGTTTCCTTCAAAACCAAAATGTGTGCTACTCCAGTGTTAGTAATGACCGTGCAATGAACCTATGAGATTATATACAACGAGCACCCAATCTGCAACGGTAAAAGGCAGTTGTAGGTCTAGATGCAGATTTGTCGAGTACAATTGACTGCCTAAACTGAATAGCAATTTGCATAGCTCATTCACAGCAGGTACAATGAATACCAGACCAGACGTTGCAGTCTCTATCTGTATACCATTGAACATAACTTCTGTACACAACTTCCTTGTGCCTCTTTACTATAATTGCATCGGCCAAAGTCGTTTTGCTCACAGCTTAAAATCAATGCCACGATTCTGTTTTCTCACATTCCGTGCGGTTCGTTTCCGATAAAAAAACTAGCATCGTTTCCACGTTATCTGTTTTACTGCTCTATTTTCTTTTTGCGTAGGATTGTGCACATGACTAGCTTAATAAACATGGTTTAAACAAACAAACAAACAAACAATGGTTTTTATTTCCAGTGTGTCAAAGTAATCTAAACATATTGTTATTGAAGAGAATGATTGTGATTGAACTGATTTGCGGGTTTAGGGAATGCAATCAATGTTGCCCATGACATCAATATATATTTTGTTGGGGAAAGTCCCTTACTCTTGTCACATAAAAGAACTATTCAACCATGGTAGCTAGCTCCGTGATTCAACCGTATTAATGCAATAGGAAGGCCGTCTGCTACTTGGCGGCTACGGCTAAGGCTACGGCTACGACTACGACTGTTGCCACGGGTGTCTCTAAGGACGTGCTATGCGTCAACGCATGGAGACGCAAAAAAAAGTTTAAAAACAGCCGTAGCCGTTTCAGGCATTTCGAACACGACCCTTTTTTCAAATAGAAACAGCTTTGGTTCATAAGGCTAGATTTCTTCAAAGCATAACTTTTTACCTTGTGCTGATAATGGATATCAATGTTGTAAGAATTTCTATATGTCGTACGGTTTACGAGAAAAGGGTGATTGCATTGACCGCCGTTTCATTTATTTAGTTATTTAATATGCTTATTACTAATTTTTATTGAGAAAAACTCTTCCTTTTTCTACAAAGACACGTAACAGAAAAGAAGCGCCAGGAGTTTGAAACCCAGATATACACCAGGTCGACTTCTCCCCTGTATTTATCCTTCGTCAGTCACATTTTTACACCATCGGATCAGAATAAGAGACAGAGACGCACGCAAGGTAGGAAAAAACGAGAGAGGGCGCTATATCAGACGCTAATGTACGCAAGAGTTGTGCACTTATTTTGTTGAGATTGTTAGTTCCTTTTTTGGGTCTATTATGTTTGCATCTTATCATTTTACATGATGCCATCATGATTTACGCAGTGTTTCATTGAGACAAAAGGTTTTTTGTTGTTGAGACAATCGAACCCGTGCACTGGACAATCATAAGGAAGCTGCATTTGACACTATTGACCATGAGCATCTCCTTCAACGTTCATCTTCTCGCTAGGGAATTACTGGAACTGCCCTTAACTGGTTCTCTTCTTATCTAAACAACACAACCCAGCATGTTCTCATCAACAATGCTAAATCCGGTCGTCATCATCTCTTGTGTGGTGTTCCTCAAGGTTTTGTAGTTGGGCCTCTTGAATTTATAATGTTCAGTGCACCCTTACAAGACCTCATTGCTGCTCATGGTATTTTTAGTGTTGCTTATGCTGACGATACCCAGCTTTACGTTACATTTGATCCTGCTGATCGCGCTTCTGCTGATGCTAAAGTTGAGTTATGCATTCAAGATGTCAAATCTTGGGCTTTGTCCAACAAACTCGCTCTGAATGACTCCAAAACTGCGATCTTATTTTTAAGATCTCGTTTCAAACAAAAAAATTCTCCGCCAACCTTACATATTGCCCAGTCTGTTAATGAACCATCTGAATTTTGCCCGTAACCTCGGCGCCTCGTTTTTTTGCTTGCCTCGCTCTCACCATATTACACCAGTACTAATGAAAATGCATTGGCTCTCAGTTAAGTTTCGTACAATTTATAAAATTATTTTGTTAACTTTCAAAGCTCAAACATGTCAATCTCCTGCTTATTTATCTGATCGTGTTCACCTTTTCCCCCTACTCGGACTTTACGTTCATCTCAACAGTCATTGCTTTCAACTACAAGAGCTTCTTCCATTTTTTTATGGCCACAGATCATTTTCTTACGCCGCACCATTTCTTTGGAATAGTCTTTGTGGGCATATTCGCCAGGCTAGTTCTTTACAGTTTTAAGTCTCTGTTAAAAACTCATTTGATTGAAGCTGCTTATTAGTAATCTGCTTATTTGTAATTGTATCTTTCACTCATTGTATATTTTATTGTTCTCTTTATGCGCTTAGAGGCTTTTGCATTAGGCGCTTTACAAATGTCTTTATTATTAATAAGTACACACATTCTAATTTTTACATCCCTTTGGAGACATCCTCTGTTATTTCCTTTGTCTCTGTAGTTAACAGTCTCCCATACCAGACTTTTTACGCACAATTCCTTGTAGAGCTTCCAAGTCTTTAGATTCCCATTATGTATATCCTTAGTTTTTCCTTTTCTGTTTATTACACCGAATCAAAATGTTTCACCGATCAAAAGATTTATCAGTGTATTCCAATCAGTGCAAATAGAATACACGTTTTCACACTTCTGAATAAATAAGTAACAACTGAAGAACTGAAGAAAAAGCTGGCAACCACATCAATTTTTAGAGTATAATTAATTTGTACTTAAACAAATACAGGTACCGTTAAAATAATACAATGTTGCCGCTTACGTTTTCTGCGCCTGATCAGTCTTAGTAAAGAATTTGTAAGTTAAAACAATATTTTCTTATTTACATTATCTCATGGAATTGGGCTTCCGAATCGGTGAATCCGAATATATGAGATTAAACAAAATCAGCCAGATAGATCACTGCAAATTAATTTGAAATGTGAGTACAACAGCAACAGTGCAGTCATCTGAATAATGTCATCTCCTTTAAACAAATTATTTAAGTCACGTAAAGCAAATAATTCTTTTAAAAATCTGCATAGGCCCTACTTGGATTTTTAATAAGGATTTCTTAAGCAAAATTACATTTGTATGAAACTGTACAAGATCAATAAAAAAGGGATACCATAAAGATTGTATATAAATCACTAAAATAACATTTTAATATTGAGTATTTTATTATATAATCCTTAAAATAAGGCCAGCTGCTCCAAAAGCAAATTGCAGCAGTTTTTTGGAAACATGTAGATTATATTGAAGAGCTTATTGTTATTAAACACTGCTTGAAGTAGCCTATGTTTATAAATTTGAGAACTCCGCTTTGATGTGGTGAACAAATTTCAAAATCCTTAAGTACCTCTTAACAAATAGTGAAACAGCTTCACGGGTGCCTCTTTTGCCTAGGTTGAACAATTGACCACAAACAATACAGCTCAGTACAACTCCCATTGGACATTATGGAGGAATTTCTATCTCTTGAATACCGGTAACCACCAGGCATCAAGTTAATATCGGTTTACAAATCTCTTGACTACTGGTAAACACCAAACATATAGGTAATGTCGATTTACATCAAAACTTTTGACTGCTGATAACCACCAGGCATTTTAGTTAATGTCCGTTTACATCGAATCTATTGACTACCAGTAACCACCAAGCATCTAGTTAATATCGGTTTCAAATCTCTTGACTACTGGTAAACACCAGACATCTAGGTAATGTCGATTTACATCAAATCTGTTGACTACCAGTAACCACCAAGCATCTAGTTAATATCGGTTTCAAATCTCTTGACTACTGGTAAACACCAGACATCTAGGTAATGTCGATTTACATCAAATCTGTTGACTACCAGTAACCACCAAGCATCTAGTTAATATCGGTTTCAAATCTCTTGACTACTGGTAAACACCAGACATCTAGGTAATGTCGATTTACATCAAATCTGTTGACTACCAGTAACCACCAGGCATCTAGTTATCGTCAAACTCTGGCTGATGACGCTGAAATTGTCATAAACTGCTGGTAACATGTATACCTGTAAAACAGTAACATTAAACACCAAAGATGAAACAAAATTTCCACGTAAAAACCTTCTGTTATATAGGAATTTTATCAATGTTTGCTTTCATCAAAACAACACAGTGGACAATTTAAGAAATATACTCTGCTTTTTAACTTTAATCCTTTACATTTTCATGTTATCATAACAAAATTGTGTTGTTCTCCTAGAATCGGTTGATATGACGAGATCTACATTTTTTAATGTATTGTGACATTTATTTTACAACAATTGAAGATTTCCTTTAAAAAGCAAAAGAAGACACAAACTTACTTCATCAACTGGAACATTTCTTATTTTGTCCAGCACTTTGGTGATCTCTTTGAAACTTGGGCGATTGTTTGGGGTTTTCCTCCAACACTTCAACATCAATGCGTGACTTAAAAATAAACACATAAACGAGAGTTTTGAAATGTTAATTTTCTTTAAGCAATAAGCAAAGCACAGAAATGAACAAGGATTCAAAACTGTTTCAGATTGAACACCAGGGAAATGCTAAGCATATATTCAAATTTAATTCAAGTATCAACGACACTGCATACAATATTAGCAGTGCTGAATTCAAGGATGTAGTAATAAGAGTACAGCTTGATTTCTCAGAAAATATCGATCTTACCAATCTTAAGAACATGCTGACTCGAGAGTCTCTATTTTTGATTGTCTTTAATTCTGTTTTCTAGTAGGATTTTATGTCTTTATTTAATATTCTCACATGTCATCCGGGCAGTTTTCAGGTTGAGGCATCCGGTTTCCATCCAGTAAATAATCAGCCAAGTTTCTGGTCTGGATCCCCGGGTAGGGCGTTCCACCTAAGAGTTCAACACAAATGCTATATGAACGAAAGTGCCTATTTTACAAAGCGTCTTTTCCATGAAATTCCACTTCAGATTACACGCATTTTATGGTTTAAGGTTTCTCAAACATCAGAGTATTTCAATGTGTTACCAGTACATACCGAATGTCATAATCTCCCACAGTAAGATCCCAAAGGACCATCTACGTTTCAATCAGAAAGAAAATGAAGAATTGATAAAAATAACGTAAATGCAAATACCATAATATGTAATATATGTACCGTTAAATATAATTTATCAAGTTTGGTAAACTTTCATAAAGTTCGGATTTGTTCCTCTCTCCCGAAAATTTATTGCAATACTTCACAAAGGAAAAACCTGCAACTATGTCTTTAAAACGTTAACACATGTAATTAGCCCAGTATTTCGCTGTTTGCTTCTTCTATGGTTAACGTAATAAGAGGTTCATTAATGAATAACTTATGATTATTGACTTACACGTCACTTTTAGAGACATAACGTCGATGCGTCAAGGATTCAATGGCCAACCAGCGGACAGGAATCCGGGTCTAAATTAAAAGAAGGCACAGCTTAGAATGTTGTATTAGGGCAATGGTGTAATTTTTGGTTAGAGAAATACAAATCGACAAATATAAATACAAACAAAATTTTCTAGATATTGTTCGTCTGAACTTCAACTAAAATGTGCAAGAACCGAAATATGTTTATCTTTGCAGTTCAAAAATAATACGCACTAAAACATTTCGAATAATTATGGGGGTTCTCGCTCTCTTCATTTTAATATTTAATTTGACTATAATTATTCCTACCAATGAATTATTTGACACACAGTCATAGGTTTAGTTCCCCATCCACTGAGTCTATTGACTTACATTTTATTTATTGTTATCATTATTGTAATATGAATCAACAGACCAAAGTTAATGACATCTTAGAAACAGAGACAAAGAGAAAATGATCATGGAGAGACGGGCTGCAATAATTCTACGGGACAGTTAATTTATATCAACAAGCACAAAGAAGAGACATTTGGAGACATCATGCCGAGGCCTTCATCGTGCAGTGGCTGAAAAATCAAAATCAAAATCAAAATCATATCAATCAACACAAATGAGAAAAATGATACATGATTTTCCATCTACAACTTTTCACCTTAGATTCCTGAACATAGACGTCTTCTCCTCGAGATAGTCCGAAATCAGAAACCTTGGCAGTCAACTCTTCCCCAAGAAGTATGTTCCTCGCGGCCAAATCACGATGAATTATCTACAAGAACAAAAATGCAATTTTTCATGTGGTTAGAAATATTTTGCACATTACACTTTGATAAGTTCAATTTGATACTAATGTGTAATGGATAGGAATACAACATAACAAGTCTTTAAAATAACTTACGCCTGCGTCCGAGAGATGCTGCATTCCTTTAGCAACGTCTACACCAAACTTCAACAACTGTGACATAGTAACCGGAGAGGCTTTGTATTTAGATTGCTCCCGTTGTAGCTGAATTGGGCGATTTTTACGCAGATAGTTACGCAGGTTGTCACCAGGAACAAACTCCAATGCAACGTACAGAATTCCTTGGTGCAAAAAAGTTAAAGTACAAAAGACAAGATCTACTAAGCTTTAGGTTCAATACTCAAATTTATAAATTGCACTACATTATATAAATCGGTCTATAAGGTTTATATAAAACTAAATAGTTAGATCAAAACAAAAAATACCTTCATTAAAACACGCCCCCAAGAGACCAACAATATTTGGGTGTGCTTTGATTAAAGTCATTGTCTGAAACTCCTTCAAGAAATCTTCGGCAGCATTCTTGGGGGATCCACCTGAAATTCATAAAAACAAAATCACTAAAAAACAACAAATAAGAATAATTTGTTTGTAAAGGCCCATGTTAAAAATAGGATGTTATGTTAGTTTAACCGGATTGATTCTTGATTCTTCTAATGACATACTCAACTATTCCTGACCTTTGAGCATTTTGATGGCTGCTTTGATGACTTTTCCTTTCCTCTTAATTCCACCAAGACGTACTTCTCCAAAGTTCCCTTTGCCGAGAATGGTATCTTCAACAATCAAATGAGTCCATTGAATTTTCCAGTCGACTGCCCACTGTGGAAGACCGATGTTCTCGTAGATATCTTTATCGTCATTTAATTGTCGAACAGTTGATGATTGTTTTGCGGCAACAGGTTGGTTCAAATTCTACAGATAATTAAGACACCTAGTAATGATCATAAAACTCTTTACTTTTACTGCTGTTCTTGTTAGCGTGTTGTTTAATTTATTCTTATGTTTTTTATTGTTTTAATGGTTAGTTGTTAAGGTTCTTTTTCTTAATGGAGTGCTTACTTCGGGACGCTACAAATGAACTTGGTAAATTAATTGAACTGATAAATTCTACAACAGTTAAGGGTGAATGACAAAACAATCAAACAAGAAAAGATCATGCAAATATCTCCCAATCAAACTTCTTTGATGATACAACTGTGCTAAAGGCCAGATCCAAATATAAACTTGTTGTATATATAAGATTTTAAAAGCTGTCTTATTTTGTCTTACCAGTCCTTCATTGGGTCCACTAGAGGCAGCAAGAAAATCGCGGCGATCTTTTCTCCATTTGAGGCAAACGATGATTAAAATCGGAACGACAATTAGGACTACGAGACTTAAGATGATAACTGGAGCAACCAATGGGTTTGCAGTTGCCGCCGTAGAAAGAGCTGAAAATAAAATAAATAAAAATTAGAGAATACCGACAGACCAGAGTTCGTGGCGGGGTGGGGGGGATGAGGGAAATGGCGGTCGTGGTTTTGGGTTTCTTTCGGTTGAATCAATCATCCACTTACAAACACTTTAGACTATCAAGTCTCTTCGAAAGGCCTTCTGAGTAAAATAAATAATAACCATGTACATCTCAAATACTAAAATTATCATAAAACTAGTAACTTGTATCTTTACCTTTCACAGTGACTGGTTCTGAATAGGTAACAGTAGCTGTAAACAAGGGTGCTTGCAATGTGAACCAGAAACACTGGGGTTAACCCTTACTCTTCTATGAAAAGTGTTCTGGGTTATTTTACGTGCACTACCAATCCTAGTACGTGGGACCTATGGCTTAATGTCCCATCCGAAGGATATATCAATTTTGGTAAAGCATCTTGCTCAAAAACACAGTGCCACGACTGGGACTCGAACCCACACTATGCCTGCTGATCAGAAAAACAAGAGCATGGGTCCGGTGCTGTTAACCGCCGCTCGGCCACACAACTCCACTAGTTGACAATTCATCTTCAAGTTATATGTTGACCTAATGATTTCGATGTTTTTGAAATACATAATCCGGAAAATGTTTAAAACTCTACCTGTCAAGTTCTTACCACCAATTTGTGTTGTGCCACAGACTGCAACACTCCAAACACCGGTACCGGCAGACGTCTTGGCTCGAACCTAGACGTTTGAAAACAACACGGGCGTACTTTCTTTTTTAATCATGTTATGATTATTAGACGCAATGGTCACCTGTCCAATTATCAAATAGTTCTTTTTCCATAAAATGATGATAAACACAATTATATTACTTTAAAAAGGAAACAAAGAACATTTGCATTCAATCAAGTAAAACAAAACAGCCATCACGTAATTAGTTGATTTTAGTTGATTTGTTTGCAAATGTTTTGTAGTTTTGGAGTGTTAACTCAAAATTAGCATTCAAAAGCTAAAAAGTTGTTTAATTTAGTTCTAATTAAAGAATTGATGCCCTCTAAACAAGAATATTCTTACACAAAGACACGTAGTTCTTAATTGCACCTTAAGATGAACAACTAAAATGGTTGACAAAAACGGCATTCCATGTAACAGTTCTCTTCTTTTATTCGATAAATGATACCAATTTTAATAAAGTAATTAAAACACAGACTGACCTTGATGAAATAAGCAACGTTTCTCACGAGGCCCGCTATACGATAGCTCAGTGACGTCACACCAATGTCTGTCGTTATGGTTGCTGATACTTCATCTTCCATGGATGGCCAGTAAGAGATATCATAGTTGGTTATGATTCCATGCGGAGGGTCAGGTTCTGTCCACTCCACCGTTATCGAACTTTCATCAGCGCTCCGTACCATCAACCCAATCGGTTCTGGAGGAACTACGACGAACACAATATTTGTTAAACAAAACTCATTTACCAATGTAATTCCATTAAAATCAAAAAACGTCATTGCTTATTTTAGCGCCTATTTTACTACTTTTGCATTATCCTATTATCCTATAATGGTAAATAAAACGCAAGAGATGCAAATTGATTCGACTGATTCTACAAATTGCACATTGTCCTCGACTTTTATTTTAGTTTTGGGGAGATTTGTGTTGGTAGGACCATAACCTTTGCCTAAGATCATATTTTGACTCTGTTGAAGACTATTATTGTTTTTTATTGTTACCTTTTGGTAATTTGGCCTGTGGGCCACAAATTGAATGAAATGAACTAATATATTAATAACAGTAGCAACAGTAGTAATATTTATGGCTGATTTGTACTCGAGATAAATCCAGATAATCAGATCGTTTCATTTCTATTAAGTCAGTACATGTATCATGAAGGTAATATTTAACAATTTATGATTAATAGTATGCAAGGGATTACTTCGAAATTAATGTCTTTTTTCTTGAATAAATGATGGTCTCAGAGAGCAAAACTCAGCAACGACATTACTTTTCAGTTGTTTGTACCGGATTAAGTTTGCAAGTAGGTTCCAATGTATCATGTAATGCTGAAACTGAACGGGGCACAAGGATGGTTGCTACAAACACACACTAGGGGCTACATACCTCCTTCGGCTGTTCTTTCAGTAATGGTGGTACTAAACGGCCCAATACCCTGACTGGTACGGGCTGCAACCTGGAAGCTGTAATCAGTGTATGGTATTAAACCATTGATCATCACCATTGAGCTTGAGGTATCAAACGTGCCTACTTCATTGCCAGGCATAGATCCTACTTGAGTCAGCTTATACGTGTACCCTGTGATGAAACCACCTCGACTTCCACACGGTAGCTCACTCCAAGAGAAACTCAGACTGGTATTGGTCTTAGCAGAATTCAGCACATCCGTTGGCGCTACCGTCGGTTCTATTAAACAACGTATTGCATACAGTCAGTCAATAGCGTGCTATAATTTTGGTTTATGATAAACTTTTTTAAGTCAAACAGACTTGGGCAGACGATCAGACCGGTTATGCTTACTTCTTCGTGTACCTTGGTGAGGAGCGAATAGGTTATTTTGAATTGTCTCAGTGTCTATTCAAGTATTAGTTCCTCCTGTTGTCAATTGTCTGCCAAATGAAACATTAGGCGTCAAGACACTGCATCCTTTGTACACTGTAATGGCTGCTCCATTGTCCCCAGTCTGACCAATCAGAGGAATGTTGGTGACAAGCGTAAAATCCAACCCAATATCTTTGATTGAAAAATAAAAAATTGCAATAGCAACAAATATTCAATTATGAAATACGAGTCAAAGTTTACCCGGGTTCAGCGTTCTGTGGGGCCTGACCATTTCTGGGTCAGTATGACCCGAAATCTGTGTCAAAAGGACCTCTCAGAAATGGGTCAAACTGATGCAGAATTTCAAAGGCAAAATCCTCTTTTTTTTTGGACAAATTCTGAGTTCGAAGTTTTTAGAGTGTACAATAAATAGCTCTTAAGTTTATTTACGAAGACGTCAAATTGCCAATAAATGCTTACCTTCCTTGTTCTCTCTTTGTTTTACTGAAGCACCCTGAATCACATTGTGTTTCAGGTGCTTTATAAGACTTTGTTATTTATATTATTCTTTCAGTCATGCACACCTCATCACTACTTTGTGCCTCATTCGGTAAAGATTTTCCACAGGTGTATAGCAGAACATTTATTTAGATGTAATGTTCTGTCATTCAATAAACAAACCAACAGGGTTAAACAAAAACAGACAAACAAATAGAGGAACTGTTTAACAAACTTATGGTAACACGTTAATTAAATGAGACGAGAGCAAGTACCAACAGAAAATGTTAAATAACAAACAGAAAGAAAGCATTGCCCCTGAAAAAAGAGGTAATGAGCCCCTACCCTAGCCCAGGTTGGAATCCTCCATTGCATACAACAAAGTGCAGTGCAACTGCAACTACTACACTGGACACTGGCGTCCTACCAGGGCAAAGCAAACAAGTCAATAGCACCATAAATAGTGCCAACTGGATGGAGGAAGCCCAGCGTATTGGCACTAATGAATGGGGCTAACAAATGTTGCCTCGGTCGTTGTGAATAATCATATCTTTTTTGAGGGGTTCAGTAACTGTTAATGACGTGCTATGTGTTTTCAGTCGTTAAAACAGGAAACATTTAAGAGGCATATTATTAGGTTTTCATTCAACCTAAATGTTATCAACCAACCTGCTGACACAGCGTCCTTACCTCCACTTTCAGTGATTTCTTCAACCGTGACCTCGGCAATCGCTAAGTTTGTTGTTTCGCCCCCAACGGTTGAAATATCAAAACTCACGTAGCGAGCGATGACGATCGGGTCTACAGTGAAATTAACAGTCGTTCCCTCAACAGATTGTTCTTGGGTTACTGGAGATCCAATCATTGCGTTCTGGAGATGTTCTGAGCTCAAACCAGCCCGTAATACAGCTCCCAAATTATTATTGTTATCTAGTGCAGTTTACAAAAGGCAACAAGTTAAAGGGGCAAACGCTTGTCTGGAAAAACAAATAAGCCAAAACATCTACCGTGCATTTTCTTGGGCGATTCCTGACACCACATGTGTTATCATAATAATGTCAATCGCCAATATTGTTTCAAACCGATAGGCCTTATAATGTTCAGTGAGAGCCTTTCAGATTGTAAATTAAAGCCTAATACGAGACGGTGATGAGTGTGTCAGGAATACAACAAGTAGGCCTAGGACTATATAAGAGATCTAAAAAAGCACATAATTTTGCTTGGTTGAAACTGCACTCTAAAATTTTTCAAGTCAGAACTTTGACCCAGATCCGGGTCTCGTTGGTCTCGACCCATTTCTTGGTCAGTATGACCCGGAATACCGGTCCATTCTGACCGGAGTTTTATAGAGTAGCAATATAGGCGTACTGTGAGCTTTTTAAGATAATTTTTTTTCTTCAAATAGCTACACTTCGGCAGCATACTAAGAAATAATAAAAACTTATAACCATGGGAATAAAAGCAATACAAGGTGGTTAGGCCCTATAAATCAAATGAGATCCCAATGAAGTTAACAAAGCATGAGACCTATATAAAGGGGCCATTCAAGTCTTTAGCTTTTTCTGGAACCGTTGGTTGAAGAAAACAAATTCGCGCATTTTAGCGTGGCCCAATGTTTGAATGGACTTCAGCTAAAGCTTGGAGTAAGAGCCACTGCGTGATTATTTTTGTGCATAATGGCCACGGGAGCAATTGCTCCATGATATTACCCAGGCAGTCTATTTTATAACACTCACAGTGCGCAACTCTGTGTGTCAGAGTAATCTCCTTGAGACAGTAGGTTTCGCCAAGATTCACTTTCCACCACGGGTTGGCTGTGTGACCTAAAAGAGAGAACATTTGGCGGTCAGTCAGCTTTTATAAGGAAGAGGACTAGCGAGGAGGCCCTCCGGTAACTTTTGTTTGTCTAAATCTGAATTAGGCCTATATACATGTAGTCGGCAAATCATTATGGAAATATCACAATAACTTTTGCAAAGAAGAAAATGGAGGCATTTCAGTTTTAGAGGAAAACCCCAAAGAGTTAGGGCAAACTTACGCAGCCAGGTGGGGACTGAAAACCCAACTGGGGTGCAGGGAAATAACCACTGAGCCAAGAACCTGGTCCACGCCATCACTTGTCTGAGATGAAGGGATTTACTTGGTGTTTATATTGCTTTTCGCTGGGATATGAACATTTTCGAGTGACTAATAGTGGTCATTATTGAAAACAACACACAATTCATCACGACAGTCTGTATACGTTTCACATTATACCGAACTATGCTCTGATATGATCAAACACAAACAGATCTTTGATGAGAATATTTAAAAATCGATCCCGAAACACACTTTTACCAAACGTATAACAAGTAAATTTTGAAGCTTTGCATAGTTGAATTCTAGTATTTATAAATAGTTCTTTCGAGTTCACCATTAATCTCTTTTGTGAAGATGTAAGCTCTCAAAATAAACAAAAGAAGAAATGCAAAAAAATAAACAAATTAAATAGGGTGAAATTCTACGTTGGATATCCTACAAATTTAATATATTGCCATTAACTTCAACTGATGCTTTATATCCTTTCAAAGACGAAGTACAAAATGTATAATTACGGTGATTTATTTGTTTTTATTTAGAAAGATCGCTGATTCGAAAGTTTGTAAAGTACCACGTGATCCTTTAAAGATAATTTTGTTCCCGCGACTGTGATCACCACTATGAAGAAATTTTCACATGTCTTTAAGGATTGTTGATTAATTTACTCTTCCAGAAGACTCTGTAATATCCTTATGCTGCTCACTAAAGTTTCAAGTATAATTTAGAATAATGAATCAACTTACCCGTGATGGCTGCTGTGTCATAATTCCCATCTACAGCGTTACCAGACACAGAAGACGGGGCGTCGGGAAGTATACTGCTTTGGCTGGTAAGACTGCCGTCCAGTTGAAGAGCAACACCTGGCAAATTTCAGTTGTAATTCTTCTGTTTAGTGCTGTTACTTATTTCTTTTCACCTGTTATTATTTATTCTCTTAACGGGCAGCCAAACATGCATTTCCTTTCCATGTATAACCAGTAAAACCATTCTGATGGTTTTCTATAATTAAAAATAGGATTGGGATGCTCTCAAAATGTTCAAACGCTTTCTCAAGAAGTTTTGGCAGTAGTAAAGCTTCTCCCCATGTTGAGTGAGAATCATGTTATGGAAGGCAAATGTATAGTTTTTATTACTTTTCCCCTAAATTTTTAACCCTACTTCAAGCAGGGGTAGCTATTTTCCTGGCTTTTTCTCAGGAGTTTGCAAGGGTTAGCATTTGTGTGAAAAGGTCAACTAAATTTTCGTCATATACGATTCTTTTTGGAAATAGAAAGGAGAAAAGGGGAGGTAGGAAAAATGAACAAATGGTGAAGGGCAAAATAAAGAAAACAGGTATGCGTGT
Source organism: Pisaster brevispinus (assembly GCA_023634235.1). Lineage (NCBI taxonomy): Eukaryota > Metazoa > Echinodermata > Asteroidea > Forcipulatida > Asteriidae > Pisaster > Pisaster brevispinus. The sequence continues at coordinate 17,085,286 of JAMKCF010000013.1, forward strand.
GTGTTGTGGGGGTTGGGGACGACAGAAAGGAGACAGGGTGTGAGAAAAAAAAAGGAAACTGTGTGCCGCCTAGGCACTCGGTCTCTCTTTTTTCTCTCACACCCCCTCCTTTCCCTCTGCCCCACCCCCTACACACACCTGTTCTTCTGTTGTTGCCCTTAACCATGTTCATTTTTCCTACCTCCCCCTTTCCCCTCTTTATTTCTATAAAGAACTGTGTATGACGCCTCAAACGTTTTTAAGCTTGCCTTTCAATACTTGATTCTCACTCGACATGAGAAGAAGAAGCTTCATAACTGACAAAACGTCAAGCTTTTGAACATTTTTGAGTCCTCTTTTCGGTCCTCTTTTTCTCTGCATGTTTTTTAAAAAAAATCTCACTATTTGATGCATTCATTGAATACCATCAAAATGTATTTCGTGGTCACACATGGTCTCAACTCATGACTTGCGTGCACACGGCAACATATTTTTTTAAAGGCGAGATATCGCCTAATATCACAAAGCCGGACGGCCACTTCAAGGTGGGGGACTCGATCACTTAACTGATTTGGGCTGTCGACCCGAATCAACTGTCACCAAGGGCACGTTGCCACTTACTCCTAGGAGCCTGCCTGGTAGAGCAGAATGTACTACTTTCCCAATATTTTACGAAACAATAGTGCCTGTCTCAAGGGCAGACGTGCCGTGACCGGGATTCGAACCAACACTCTGCTGCTGATAAAACCAAAGCTTGGGTCCGGTGAGGTAGACCGCTTGGCCATGACAAGCCACATGTATAATTTCACTTTTCCCTCTAAAAACATAAACACCTGGCATGTCATGTGTTTCTGCACGTGGAGTGTGCTGTGGGCATTGCTCTAATGGAGCAGATAGAATAGATACAGAAGAACTTGATAGTGGTGAAAGGAAACAGAATAATCAAGCCTTTTGTTTTGGCTAAACTTGTAGGGCCTACAATGAGCTTACTGTTATTTAAGCCTTCTAAACAGTATGTTTGATCAACAAATTGTTTTATTTCTAGTTTAAGAGCCTTGAACCATGTTGATATCAGCCTCCAAACAATGTGATACACTTTGATGGATACACAGTAACGTATTACGGTAGTTTCAAGCTCCTTTTTTTACATAGAAACTGTGTAATGAGCGTGCCGATTCCTTGTTAACTAGCACCACGTCTTCAATCAAATGTAACTTTTCACAGGATAATAAAATGACAAAATAAACACCACTTCCATTTGAAATTCAATTCCCTTTCATTTGATACCCAACACGACAAAGTTTGAGTAAAATTTTGGTCAATGACCCCCTGGTTTTAGTGACCCCCTAAAAAAACAATTTCCCCACCCCCATCGGTCCTTACTTTTTTTGGTAAATAGTGACACCTATACCTACCATTATCAGTTAAAATTGGCTTCTTTCCAATTTTTTCCCAGATATGTAAATAAATGGCTAATTTGTGGTTGTACACCGAGATTTAGTGAAAAACTCACTAAAGTTTACTCTTTTAAGTTTTCATTAATATTATTTTACAGAGTCCCTCAAAACTCTAGTTTGATTCAATACAAAAAGTTTCCGCATTTGACCTATTTGCAAACAACAACCCGTTTACTTACCAGCTCTGAGACAGGCGAGAACAAATACCATTAAAGTCAATCCGAGGATATTTTGATGACGTGACATGATGACTCTGCGTTAAATCTTCAGCATCGTGTAACTCGAGTTCTGCATAAACTGTTGAGATATCAATAGGACCAGTTTAATACTGTAATCGAAATCGAGAGCAATCCTCCAGTGAGCTATAATTCAGTGTGAGTGTTGACGACAGCGAAGCTTTCAGTAGGTTTAGTCTGTACATGGATCTATTCATATTCATAGTTATGTGGTACGAAGCTGGACTCCTTTGTAATAGAGCGAAAATTCGCACAGGCTTCAATGCGTAAATTGAAGGAGACTAAAATATGAAATGAAGGGAATGCCGGCATCCATTGTATCTTTTTTTAACCATTGAATATTATTCACCGTTGTTTCCTCCTGTTTATCCGGTACACTTAGCCAATGGCCTTGACTTAGGCCTATGAAAACAACTTTATACTTCCATGTTTGTCTTTCGATATTACAAAAGAGACTAACTAAAACACGCAAATAATAAACATGGTTTGGTTTCAAATTCTTTTTTGGGCAGGCATTTCTATTATTTTTGCAATCTAAAAAAACGCTCAGTTAAATTTGTGTATCCCTATAAATGTTAAAGGCATAAATACGGTTCACTTATTGGCACTTGAGTCACTTTGCCGATGTACTTCGAAGACGAGCTTTCGCTACAGTTTTACACGCACATTTCTAGAAATGGCAGCTCGTGGTCGCTACGCAAGAGTGTCCAAGGTAGATCGAGACAGGTTGATTGCGGCCTTCGAGGGAAACGAGCAAGACTATCTGAACTCCAATTCATCAAACAAGACAATTAAGGGACGAAGAAAGACATTATGGTGTGTGTGGGGGCTTGAGGCTTTTAGGGAAAATTGAACACACACATTCAATATTTTGTTTATTATATTGTACCCCACACAGGATTTTTTTTATAGAAAAAGGGAACAAATAATTGATCAAGAAGGGAAGGACCCCGTAAACTGTCTTTATGTAGAGGTGGGTATGTATACTCATTCAAACTAGGGACCTATATCAGAAAAGGACAATAAAGTCCCAAGTTGGGTAAAGGTTCACAGTTGGGAGAACAACGGGGTGTCCTTGGTTTACAAATTTAGTACACAGATTTGTGAGTGGTGGTGGCGGGGGGGGGGGTTCCTCCCTCTTTCGTTCAGCACTCATTGCCCGTAAAAGTATTTTGTTATTAATTGAAAGATGAGCAGAAAACAGCTCTCGTTGGAGGTACTTCCTTAAAATCAGGATATTATATACACTTTTCTATAATGTTATTGGACTTTCTTACAAAAACATCATGGAGGTTCTCACGCGAGACTCATTTATTCAAATAACAAACTGATATTAAAACAAACACAGGAATCCCGCATGAAGTAATCTGTAAGTAATAAGGCTTCTCAACTTGCACTATTGTCTTCACTCGAAATTCCCAATTGCAACTTTACAACTTTCTTTTCCTGCCCATTTTTTTACTTCAAATAATCTTTTACTTACCAGATTTGAGATGGAAATACAGAAAGACAAATAGTGAGAATCGAATGCAGATGTGGATACAATGATGATGGTGACTCTTCAGAATTTATTTGTCAACTTGTTACACGGAAATACATAAATCCAAACCATTTCCTTCAAAACCAAAATGTGTGCTACTCCAGTGTTAGTAATGACCGTGCAATGAACCTATGAGGTTATATTCAACGAGCACCCAATCTGCAACGGTAAAAGGCAATTGTAGGTCTAGATGCAGATTTGTCGAGTACAATATTGACTGCCTAAACTGAATAGCAATTTGCATAGCTCATTCACAGCAGGTATAATGCTTACCAGACCAGACGTTGCAGTCTCTATCTGTATACCATTGAACATAATTTCTGTACACAACTTCCTTGTGCCTCTTTACTATAATTGCATTGGCCAAAGTCGTTTGCTCACAGCTTAAAATCAATGCTACGATTCTGTTTACTCACATTCCGTGCGGTTCGTTTCCGAAAAAAAAACTAGCATCGTTTCCACGTTATCTGTTTTACTGCTCTATTTTCTTTTTGCGTAGGATTGTGCACATGACTAGCTTAATAAACATTGTTTAAAAAAACAAAAACAAAAAACAAACAAACAATGGTTTTTATTTCCAGTGTGTCAAAGTAATCTAAACATATTGTTATTGAAGAGAATGATTGTGATTGAACTGATTTGCGGGTTTAGGGAATGCAATCAATGTTGCCCATGACATCAATATATATTTTGTTGGGGGAAGTCCCTTACTCTTGTCACATAAAAGAACTATTCAACCATGGTAGCTAGCCCCGTGATTCAAACGTATTAATGCAATAGGAAGGCCGTCTGCTACTTGGCGGCTACGGCTACGGCTACGGCTACAGCTACGGCTACGGCTACGGCTACGGTTACGACTGTTGCCACGGGTGTCTCTAAGGACGTGCTACGCGTCAACGCATGGGGACGCGAAAAAAAAATCAGCCGTAGCCGTATCAGGCATTTCGAACACGACCCTTTTTTTCAATTAGAAACAGCTAGGCTAGATTTTTTTCATAGAATAACCTTTCACCTTGTGCTGATAATGAATATCAACGTTGTAAGAATTTCTATATTTTGTACGGTTTACGAAAAGAGGGTGATTGCATTGACCGCCGTTTCATTTATAAGCTATTCAATATGCTTATTACTAATTTTTATTGAGAAAAACTCTTCCTTTTTCTACAAAGACACTAACAGAACAGAAGAGTTTGAAACCCAGATATACACCAGGTCGACTTCTCCCCTGTATCCTTCATCAGTCACATTTTGACAACATCGGATCAGAATAAGAGACAGAGACGCACGCAAGGTAGGATGAAAACGAGAGAGAGGGTGCTATATCAGATGCTAATGTACGCAAGAAGGATGCACTTATTTTGTTGAGTTTGTTAGTTCCTTTTGGGTATATTTCTGTTTGCATGATTATCATTTTACATGATGCCATCGTGATTTACGCAGTTTTTCATTGAGAAAAAAGTGTTGTTGTTGTTGAGACAATCGAACACAATAAGAACACACATTCTAATTTTTACATCCCTGTGGAGACATCCTCTGGTATTTCCTTTGTCTCTTTACTTAACAGTCTCCCATACCAGACTGTTTACACACAATTCCTTGTAGAGCATCCAAGTCTTTAGATTCCCCTTATGTAGATCCTTAGTTTTCTATTTTCTGTTTTTTAAAACACTGAATCAAAATGTTTCACTGATCAAATAATGTATCAGTTAATTACAATCAGTGCAAATAGAATACACGTTTTCACACTTCTGAATAAATAAGTAACAACTGAAGAACTGAAGAAAAAGCTGGCAGCCACACCAATCTTTAGAGTATAATTAATTTGTACTTAAACAAATACAGGTGCCGTTAAAATAATACAATGTTGCCGCTTACGTTCTTTGCGCCTGATCAGTCTTAGTAAAGAATTTGTAAGTTAAAGAAATATTTTCTTATTTACATTATCTCATGGAATTGGGCTTCCCAATTGGTGAATACGAATATATTTGAAATTAAACAAACTCAGGCAGATAGATCACTGCACATTAATTTAAAATGTGAGTACAATAGTGCAGTCATCTGAATAATGTCATCTGCTTAAACAAATTATTTATGTCACGGAAAGCAAACTAGTCTAAAAAATAACTGCATAGGCCATTCTTCGATTTTTAATAAGGATCTTAATGCAAAATGAAATATGTATGAAACTGTACAAGCTAAATAAAAAGGGATACCATTATACAGATAAATGTTTATAAGTCACTGAAATTTTGTGAATTGTTTAATATAATCCTTAAGATAAGGTAAGCTGCACCATAAAAGAACTAAAGCAAATTGCAGCAGTTTTTGGCAACATGTAGGATATATTGAAGACTTTATATTGTAGTTAAAACACTGCTTGAAGTATTTTTGTTTGCAACAGTTGAGAATTCTGCCATGTTTTGGTCAAAACTTTTCAAACGCCTTAGGGATACCTCTTCATGAATGCCCGTTTGACCACAAACACAACAGCCCAGTACAACTCCCAAGGGGCATTATGGAAAGTTTTCCAACTCTTGACTGCTGATCACCACCAGGCATCTAGTTATCATCAACCCCTAGCTTGATGACGCTGAATTCTCAAAGACTGTTGGTAACATATTGACTACCGAAGGAATTTTGTTAATGTCATTTTGCATCTAATCTCTTGACTGCTGATAACCACCAGGTATTTAGTAAACGCCTGTTTACATAAATCTATTGACTACCGGTAACCACCAGGCATCTAGTTAACGTAAAATTTACATCAAATCTTTTGACTACCGGTACCCTCCGGGCATTTAGTTATTTTATTATCAAATCTCTTGACTACTGGAAATCACTAGGTATCTAGTTAATATCGGTTTACAAATCTCTTGACTACCGGTATACATCATCTAGGTAATATTGATTTACATCCAAACTTTTGACTGCTGATAACCACCAGGCATTTTAGTTAATGTCCGTCTACATCGAATCTATTGACTACCGCTAACCACCAGGCATCTAGTTATCGTCAAACTCTGGCTTGATGACGCTGAAATTCTCATAGACTGCTGGTAACATGTATGCCTGTAAAACAGTAACATTAAACACCAAAGATGAAACAAACTACGTAAAAACCTCCTGTTAGATAGGAATTTTATCACTGTATGCTTTCATCAAAACAAAATAGTGGACAATTTAAGAAATATACCCTGCTTTTTAACTTTAATCCTTTACATTTTTATGTTATCATAGTAAAATTGTGTTGTTCTCCTAGAATCGGTTGATATGACGAGATCTACATTTTTAATGTATTGTGACATTTATTGTATAACAATTGAAGATTTACTTTAAAAACAAAAGAACACACAAACTAACTTCATCATCTGGAACATTTCTTATTTTGTCCAGCACTTTGGTGATCTCTTTGAAGCTTGGGCGATTGTTTAAGGTTTTCCTCCAACACCTCAACATCAATGCGTGACTGAATAATACACACAAACGAGAACAATGAAATGTACATTTTCTCTAAGCATTAAGCAAAGCACCGAAATGCACAAGGATTCAAAACTGTTTCAAATTGAACACCAGGGAAATGCTATTAAAGCATAATTATTTAATTCAAGCGTCAATCACACTGCATAAAATATCAACAGCGCTGAATTTAAGGGTGTAGCAATAAGAGTATACAGCTTGCTTTCTCAGATAATATCGATATTCTTAAGAACATGCTGACTCGAGAGTCTCTATTTTTGATTGTCTTTAATTCTGTTTTCTAGTAGGATTTTATGTCTTTATTTAATATTCTCACATGTCATCCGGGCAGTTTTCAGGTTGAGGCATCCGGTTTCCATCCAGTAAATAATCAGCCAAGTTTCTGGTCTGGATCCCCGGGTAGGGCGTTCCACCTAAGAGTTCAACACAAATGCTATATGAACGAAAGTGCCTATTTTACAAAGCGTCTTTTCCATGAAACTCCACTTCAGATTACACGCATTTTATGGTTTAAGGTTTCTCAAACATCAGAGTATTTCAATGTGTTACCAGTACATACCGAATGTCATAATCTCCCACAGTAAGATCCCAAAGGACCATCTACGTTTCAATCAGAAAGAAAATGAAGAATTGATCAAAATAACGTATATGCAAATACCATAATACATACTCTCCCTTAATCCTTTGCTCCTCTTTTTGCTATAAATGGATATGTTTGTGTTGTTCTTGTTTATGCCTCTGACGAAGGTCCGGATTGGATCGAAAGCTAAAGCCATCTCCCCTACTAATTCTATATATACCGTTAAATATAATTTATCAAGGTTAGTTTGGTTAACTTTCATAAAGTTAGGATTTGTTCCTCTCCCCCGAAAAATTATTGCAATACTTCACAAAGGAAAAACCTGCAACTAATGTCTAACGTTAACACATGTAATTAGCCCAGCATTCGCTTTTTGCTTCTTCTCGGGTTAACGTATTAAGAGGTTCATTAATGAATAATTCATGATTGTTGACTTACACGTCACTTTTAGAGACATAACGTCGATGCGTCAAGGATTCAATGGCCAACCAGCGGACAGGAATCCGGGTCTAAATTAAAAGAAGGCACAGCTTAGAATATTGCATTAAGCCAATGGTGTTCTTTGGTTAGAGAAATACATATCGACAAATATTATACATAAAAACAACATTTTCTGGATATTGTTCGTCTGAACTTCAAACTAAAGTGTGCAAGAACCGAAATATGGTTATCTTGTCTTTCAATGCAAGAATAACACGCACTAAAAACATAAGAATAATTATGGAGGTTTACACCTTGACTTATTTTTTTTTGCATTTGTAATTTTAATTTTAGAACATTTCTCGTTCTCTTCATTTTAATACTTAATTCGACTATAATTATTCCTACCAATGAATTATTTGACACACAGTCGTACGTTTAGATCCCCATCCACTGAGTCTATTGACTTACATTGTATTTATTGCTATCATTATTGTATTATGAATCAACAGACCAAAGATAATGACATCTTAGAAACAAAGACAAAGAGAAAATGGAGCTGGGCAGGACACAGCCGTAAAACAGATAACCGTTGGAGCTCAGCAATTAATCACTGGACGCCCTAAGGGGACAAACGGAATAGAGGGCACCAGAGAAAAGGATCATGCAGAGTCGAGCTGCAACAATTCTGGGTGACAGATAATTGGTATCAACAAGCACAAAGTAGAGACATTTGGAGACGTCTTGGTGAGGCCTTCATCCTGCAGTGGCTGAATAATCAAAAACAAAATCAAAAACAAAATCAAAATCAAAATCATATGAATCAACACAAAATCAAAATCATATGAATCAACACAAATGACTAATTAAAATGTTGTCAGTTGATTAGCTAATAAAGTTTTTAAATAACTGTTTATATCAAGTTAATTCTGTTTCCGAGGGTTGCAGATCCCTTTTTAGTAAATTCTTCTTCGTTTCCTCAAAAAAAAAAGGAATATGTTGTCAAATTATTTTGGAACAATTTGATCTCATACTAGGCCCTTACCACGGTGCTGTCACATCTAAAAGCTGATTGTTCTGCAAAAAGACACCACTGACACCTTTATATTTCTCAACCTTGACTACATCGAGATTTAGTGAAAAACTCACTAAAGTTTACTCTTTGAAGTTTCCATTAATATTATTTTACAGAGTCCTCTCAAAACTCTAGTTTGATTCAGTACAGAAAGTTTCCGCATTTGACCAATTTGCAAACAACAACCCGTTTACTTACCAGCTCTAAGACAAGTGAGGACAAATACCATTAAAGTCAATCCGAGGATATTTTATGACGTGACATGATGACTCTGCGTTAAATCTTCAGCATCATGTAACTCGAGTTCTGCATAAACTGTTGGGATATCAATAGGAACAGTTTAATACTATAATATATGTTTTTTTATTACGGTAAATACCGGTTTTCATAGCCTCGTGATTAGGTCGAGTAGGAACCTCGCGACGTTCTGAGTATAAGAAATACATTGAACACTTATTTTCTTTAAGGAAATGAGGTCAGGGCCCAATTTCCTAAAGCTGTTATGAAGAAAGTTCTGCTTAGCAAATTTCTTTACTTAGCACGAAATGAGCGGGGTACTAGTGGTAACAATGGAAACTTTATGGAATGTTGGTTGATAACCTGTTTCTGCTGAACAAAATTTTCTTGTGCTTAGCAAGTTGTTGTGCCTACAGGCTATGAATTGGGCCCTGGTGGGAGGCTGAGAAGTCTGAAGTGGAGAACCAGTAGATATTTGAACTCCCTTTTAACACTTTCTATTCTCAATTATAACGGCAGTATGTGACTGACAGAGGGTACAGGCAGAGGGTGGGTGGTTACTGCACGGAACAGCGGGTTTCTTGGTTTAATGTTGCATCTTATTTTCGAATGTGTTGGTCTAATGATGCCTGCTGTTTTAGGTGGGTAGTGCAACGGCGTCTAGGGGTTTTAGGATTGAGTTGTTGTTGTTGGGGTTTTTTGTTTTGTTTTTTGATTTTTGATTTTTCTTTTCGGGGGGGGGGGTAATCCTACCCGTGGTTTTATTTTTTGTTTTTTATGAAGTAAATTTGTTGTTGTGCACTAGATATAGTTTTTAGTTGTTATTGAGTGTAATAATATATCAGTATAATTCTATCAGCATATATAATGTGTACAGTATTTTTAAAAGCTATTGTTATGTTATGAGCATGCTAGACAAAGCAACATTCCATTTCATTGACAATACAACAATATGAGTTGAATTGAATTGAAAACTTGAATGTTTTTTACAAGAGCTCTATCGTCATTGTGTAGTTACGTGCTGCTTTGGCGTTTGGTCATGGTATACAGGATAGTTCAGAAGAGGGGAAATCCCATTCAGCTCAGTAGACATTACGCACAGAGCTTGTTATTAACTAACTGGATTCCAAAAGAGGTATTAGTCAGCGTTTGAATATGTTTTATGATCGCGTGTATCTTTTTAATAATCTGTACATAGCTGTCAGTTGAAGAGAAGTACACACTGTATATAAATCGATTTTATATAGTTTTTTTTCAGGAGGCAAGATTGTACTTGCATTTTTACTGCAATAAACATAATATAAGTGATGATAAGTAAGCTTTTGGATGAAATATTCATGTGCTCACTCCCACTTAGTAGACGGTACTTTGTGGTTCACATTTATTGTTCCATTTCAAGGAACCTGGTTTACTGTGCTGGTGTGACAGGAGATTATGTCCCCGGAGATTCCCCCCACCCCCCACATAGGAGAATGGATACAAACTTCTACTGATAGCGCCCTCTTTTGAATCATCCTCCACCAGCCAATGACACAAGCTCTCTCTTAAAAACATAGGCTGAAGGAAGTTAAGTCAAAAGAGGGCGCTGTCAAATGAAACTTCTACACAGTTCACCGCTGGGGGACAGAATCTCCGGGGATAAATCCACTGAATAGAGATCAGTGGACAAATCCCACGTGACACCGGCAATAGGCAAAATAAGTCTTCGAATATTTCCTCCACTCTGACTGCATTTAAGTCTAATAATTTGTCTGGATAATTAATATCAACTTTTTTAGTCTATCAGTTTTCAAATTGAAACAAAGCAAAGTTTTCCAATATTTACCACATTATTGAAAAACCGATCGGACTTGTCTAGAAAAGATGACTTATGTCGGACATTTATTATTTCCCGACAGCTTTTGTTTTCTCTTCTAAATACATGGTAATGCGTCACAACATAGAATTTGGTTCCCGTGAGGAGCTACGCACAGCTCTCTAAGTGAAAATGGTTTAGTGTTGAAAACCTGCGCTTTCCCGACGAATTTCAATTTAACTAAACTTATTTTAAAAAAATTACCCAGTCAGTTTCCCTTGTGGCTTATTACTTGATATTAATTTATTTCAAGAAGGTTTCTAAATCGTTAGATATTAAAAATATAAATACTTAATCCCTTGCTTCTCGTTTTGCTATAAATGGATATGTTTGTTCTTGTTTAAGCCTCTGACGAATGTCCGGTTTGGATCGAAAGCTTAGGCCATCTCCCAAACTAATGATATATACATATATCTATAAACAAACAAACAAACTTTGTACTCAAGGAATGTGTTGGGGCACAGCTTTTTGGGGGTATTTTTTCATGAAAAAAAAACATTAACCAAACAAACCTCAATCCTTCCACCAAGATTGCTGATGACTTAATTAAGTTTGAGGATAATATACTTCCAGGTCAACTCTTGTCCTTGTCTCATTGTTAAGAGACATAAGTCACTTTCCACCACGCTGAACCTTCAGTCAGCAATAACCTCTCGTTACTTGAATTAAATCCTAAAATCACTAGTCAGCAACAACAAACAAGACAGACCTTTATAATCGATAAACTGGCAGTCAAGAGGATAACCATTGATTATAGGATTAAGCAAAAAGTGAATGAACACCTATAAGGGGGGTCCTGGCCTGTTGTCCTGTCACACTTCAGTGACTAGTGGCTAGGTAACAACCTGCCAGGCGGACCTTTATATCATTTTTTTTTAGTGTGGTCCAACAGCTTTCACAATACGTAATAGACCATTGTGTAGTGCTATGTTAACGCTCCAGATAGTCATATTAAATTTTATTTGTGTACGACAATCGCCACAAGTCATATGACGGCAGCAGTTGAAACAGGACTGCACTCGAAGGACTGGCCAAATTAATTCCAACATCGAGTACATGTTTAACAATCAGAATGCAGTGCTGAAGGCAGTTTGAAGGTAAGAGGTTACGTTTGATTTTATTGAATATCTACGAATCGTAGAACATTGTGACATGGTAGTTTTTAATAAAATACTCTTTTATGCTTGTTGAGTTTCGCAATACTCCATTTTCATAAATAGTTATTGTTGTTGCTCTATTTTCATCTTAGGCAAAATGCTATATCGGACCTACACTTTCTGGGCGAGGTTTTTCTCTCATGTCTTCCATCTGTATAGAACACAATTAGGCCTGCAGAATATATACAGATATGAAGGCGTTTCAAATTATTATAAAGTGTCGAAAAACCACCTCTTGTATAAGGTGGTGTTGGTAGCACCACTTGCTGAACACCGTTTTAGTTTTGGGGACGACTAAGCCTTCTTGCTAATTTGGCGCACACAACAAAAAACAATTAAAAGGGGTTTTGCAATACCTTTATTGTTATTGATTCCGAATGGAAAATATTCACCTTGACAACAAGTAGTAGTACACAGGAAGATTATTTCTAAATTATATCAATTGTATCTGACCAAATTTAGACGGACAAAAATAAGTTGGTTATCATTTTTATTTTAGTACTAAAGAATGTATCTTCTGCAAACTGCAACTGAGTGCGGAACTACCTCACCCAGACCCATCAACATTCACAGACGTGGTTAATTTGATTCTGTATGACCAAGGACTGCACCAACTTAGTAAACTGATTATGCTTTATGAGGCATTATGCGAACCGCCTTAATCAAAGTTTTGGTGCCGACTTTCCATTTTAATGATTATGTAGGATTTTGTTACAATGAGTGTAAAGGGGACTTTACATCAACTCGAGTGGGTAAGGGTAGAACTACTAGTAGTAGTAGTATTTGTAGTTCCTACGCCACCTTCGTAGCCGGATTAATTTGGCTACATTTACGGCTACGGCGCCGTGTGTTTTCCTGTTTGAAGCACCGTACAGGGAGCTGTTGATGAAAGCCGAAGCCGTCAGTCAGATTTTGGCACAATGCCTAAAATCTCAATAAAATTACCATGTTCATTCACAAATAGTTGCACACGCAGGGTCGTTTTTATCAATTTTATCATGCGAACTGAGTACGTGATAAAAAACGCGCAACAACAGAGGATCTGATGTGATTTCGTTCCGCAATTACAAGTTTTCTAAATACACTCAGGACTGACAAAACACTCTCCCTTGAAAATATCCCATGTGAAATGGTGTTTCTATGGCAACGACCAACGCCGTGCAAGAGGGTTCATGACATGTAGATGTCACGTCACTGTGTCCTTGTTGTTACTTGCGTTGGGGGACAAACGGGCAATTTACGCTCTCCGTGGGACTGTGATTATTGTCGTCAACTGGAAATAGATTGAACCATAGAAATTGAACAACTACACAAAACGTGTCACTAACTTCCAAAGTAAACCATTACAACAGCCCCGTCGGTGAAAATGTGGTTGCCAAAACCTGAATGGCTTTGTTGTGTTGGAATGGCATTAGCGTAGTGCCACTCTCGAGGTGTATGACTATAACGTGAATTGTTCTGTGTAACAAACAGTCTCCTTAAACTTCCTAAAGTTTTAGGAGGATCTTGTACAGGTTCCAAGTTCTAACTGAGTTCCTCGTGAGTATATAAACCATTTTCCGTGTTTTATTAGTTCGTTCTCCATGTATAAACAGTGGTTAAGCTTCCGTAAACTTTTTTTCTCTGAATTTTGATCTTTTAAAATAAACAGGAGAATCGCTTCGTTTTGTTTTCGGAGCGTTTCAAAAGACAACTTGGTGGTATAATTAGTAAAAGCTTACGGATACAACCATTGTATAAAATCTCCTTTAGGAGAAGTATTGGTTCTGAGAAAAACCGTTGTGGTCTTGACGTCTTGACATCACTTACAACTTGATGGGCTTTTCTGTATCTAAGGGTGTCAACAGTAATGGTTCACAAAAATATATTACGGTAAAGTAAAGCGTCAGTGATCGATGCGTCCTCTTGTCGATTTCAGTCGGTTATGTTAAAAATTGTTTCTCCTGAAAAATACTGTTACAAAATTGTTGGAGACAATGTGTGAACATGAAAGGAGTTAGGGGTTGTCACGGTGACATTGTTGGAGACACATTGTTCGGCAAATTTGGCTATTTGTACCACGATTTGTTTTATTTATGTCGGTTTTAATTTAATCATGTTTTTTATTCAATAAATGTGTTGGTTTAATGAAATAGAACACAGCATTGACTTGAAGAGTACGATCACAATTTTTAAAAAGACACTTGTAGGCTATACAGTCGAAAAAGAAAAAAGGTGAGGTTCTTGGATGATCTTCTTGGTTTCCCCTTAGGGTTTGGTTCCCCCCCCCCTCTCTCTCTCTCTCTCTCTCTCTTCGTCTCTTCTACCACTCCCAGCTCATACTGAATTGTTTGCCCGTCTGTCTCTTTCCGAATTCGTGTCTTCCACCAACGTCCGGATGAGATCAACAAAATAAAACCTTTTCAAAAATTGGTTTTGATTTTCGTCCAGTAGTATTTGAACAATCAAAGGAATGCATTGAAAACCCCCACTGTATTCATATGGTCATAAACACAGACGGTTATGGTAATAAACCGCCAGATTGCTGATTTCCTTTACTGTGAAGTATATCACAACAACCAGTTTCCATGCTCAAACATAATCGAGCCTCGGATCCGCTCGTGAACAATTGCCTTCCCATAAAAAACTCTCAAATCCCGCCGTGAAAAGATTTCGTGAGCTTGCCAGATTTTATTGAAGGTTGTTCCTGTTGTCATAGCAACCACACTGACCCACAGTTGCGTGTCGAGGGTCACGACTCTACGCTATTGACAAAATAAACACGGTTTATTTTTAGAATAATTTATATTGAAGCGGATCTCTAGGGGCAGACCACCTCCACCAACACAAACAGAAAGCACAGAAAAAGAACAGAGCGATCCATCAGATATTGAACGCGCGGAAGGAAAGTCGAACCATATTTTATGATTCAAGAAGATTTTGACCAAAATATTTAACAAGGATTTGTGTAAAATCTCCGCAGCTTGCTTGCAAAATGCCCCTAACTGTTAGCTCGTTCCTCTGTATACAGGATTAAAACCAACATAGTATCGACTCATCAATTTGGAACGAAATTAACATTATTGTGATCTGTTTGAAGACACGCATCTGTTTTCTCAGAGAAGAGACACAAATTGGAGCATAACAAAGTAACAAAGATGCATGACAAAGTAATGGGTTATATTCTTTCTGGTATCGAAATATCACCGATCTTGTTTTGACAAACTTAAGAGCGTACTTTTGTGATCTGTTTGGAAACTCGCACCCGTTTTCTCAGAAAAGACAGTTTTGTGGAGCATGACAAATAGAAAAAGTAACAAAGCTGCATAATTTGTAATGGTTGTTGTTTATTGATTCTTTCTGGTAAACAAACTTTGTTCTAATCTCTTCCCTGAAGAAGGGCTAAAGTGCTGGTTATTGACAGGGTTCACTCACAACGTTTCGGATTCAGCTCCCTGCACGGTAGCTGTACCCCTGCTTTTAATACTCTTATTATTTGTATCGAGCTCCCAGTGCTAATTAGCTGCACTTATGCTTCATCAATAAGGTGGAAAGAATGGTTCAAGAATAGAGGAATAAAGTAGTCTTCTCACAGAGACGGGTGTTTATCTCACACTAGCTCTTTTCGTCGCTAACACTATCAGGAGAACAACAAATTAATGTATACACTTAACCCCTCCCCGTACGTCACAATCGGAACATCTGAAGGCTTGGCATCTAGATTATCCGTTTAACAATCTCAATCATTAAGCAAACTATTTTCACTTAATTAGTTTGTCTACAGTGAACGCAGAGAGTCTCGACTCTTTAGCAAGCATTCACCCTCTGAACACCTGATTCCAGACGAGTGGTTCCCAGTTGGTGGGGGACATTTACACCAGAAGCCGAGGTCAATAATCATTCACACCGCTCCGGTTTCCGTCTTGCAAACACACTTCCACTTTATATGGTGAGATTGACACTGCAAAATCTGAAATTCAGTTATTTCTTGACTTGTTGTTTCACATTTTACTTCAGTAAAGTGGTTGAGATCATCTTGGAGGTGTCCATCTTGGAGACGCTCTGTAAACCCACTTGCATCTGCCGCACTTTTATTTCGAGGATAGAGTTGTATAAGTAGTTGTACTTTCAAAAAAATCAGCTGACATGTTATTAGACACAATGGATGGAAGTCTTCCTGATTAAATCGTGTTGATGAACAAGTTGATTAAAGCATGAAGGCGGGAATAATATCCTTCGGACTTGGACTTTATTACCAATGTTGCTCGTTCATGCTGTCCGATCAGGCCAAGATTGGTAAATACAGTGACTTGTATCATGGAGGTATACTTGCTTGATCGACAAGAACAACCAGCCAGATACTTGTTTGTTCTTTACAGGGCTAAGATGCCGTGGCTTTGTCCTGTTGTCTACTGACACAAAAATCATGTATTATTAAGTACAATGTACACTGACATGTGTACATGTACCATGAATCCTGTATAAAAACAAGTTAGTGGCCTGACTTTTCGACCCTAAGGCTAAATGACAAGACTACAAACATAAACAGGTACATGTACATGTATACTGATGTAACAAAAGCAGTCATGTTCCCTGTGTCTCAACCCTTGGCTCACGGACGCGGTCATTGTCCATACATCAAAAATCAGATCGATACCAGTCAATCAATTCTTGGAATCGACACAAAGTTTGAATACCAGGTTTTTACAAATCATGTTAAGCTTTTGTGGACAAAATATATCTGCATGATAGCACGTCCTTCCTATATTTAAAGTACAATATCAACGACAAGCGGCACTAATCACCTTCGTGTCAATGTATTAATCACACGTAAACAATTAACTGTTTACAACCCAAGCGTGGTTGTCAAGGCCCGTTTCGGGCAAGAGAGACTTGCCACTTTTTGGAACCTGTGTAAAAATGAATGTTGGTTATTAATTGCTGGATCTGTTGTATGGGATATGTCGAAGGTCATACCCACGTCTGGAGTGATATAGTGCCCTGTTATTCACATTATCTTTTGTCAATGCAGTTAAGGTTGACTAGTTGCAGTAAAATGATACACATGTCATGTACATGTACACTTACGTGTACATGCATTCTTACATTGCTATCTATGGTGGCAACTTCGACAACTCTCTAGAAATTTTGAGCTGCCCCTAATTTCATCTTCTCCCAGAACTATTTGAAGGTACAGGTCCCGCGACACCAGTCACTGCTTCACAACTTTTGATTGCTCATTCAGTTTTTCGTCATTTTGTTGAGCAGGGGCTCAGAACATTGGGCACTCCGTTCCACTGATTATGCCACTGTGAGACAGGTTTGCTACGTGTATAACAACACCCCTGTTCGAGTTTTGCAAAGTCCTAACATTTTTTTAAGATAATGTGTATATTCCTTTTCATTAATTTGTGTCTCTTTTTCTTTCCTTTTCAGAGAGTGATTATAACCCATCATTATCTTCATGGGTTGAAAAGTTTAGTAGTGTACGAGACAGAATATCGATCAGTTTGATGACTAAAACAACGATCAGCTTTTGAACAGTTACACTCCAACGTTTATTGCCAAAGACAGATACACCACCATGGCAACTCTAAACGAAAAAAACCTGGAACAATTCAATCGGCAGGACGGTAGTGTCAAGTCCCGTCGTCAGTCTGTTGTGTCACGTAAAAGCTCTGTCAGCTTATCAACGATAGGCGACGGTGGCGGCACTGGCCGATGGCGGCGTCTCTCACGGGCCTACTCCAACTCTCTCGGTAATCCAAACTTCCGCGTGGCTACAGTCCGATCATCGGACACCCCAGCTGCAGCCAGTAAACCACTGGTCCGGTTCGAAAACACTTTCAAAATGAATCCGGATCCCGGAACCAAGTTCTCTCCCGGAGTAGTCGAGAAAGTTGCCCGGCAGGTTCTCGAAGCCAACCTGACCGACAAGACGCGATATGAGCCCCGAACGTGCTCCATCTTCACCCAGAGGATCGCTGAGGAAATCAAGATGCGAGTTAAGGAGTTGAAGATTCCTCGCTATAAGATTGCCACTCAGGTGTTCATGGGATCAGTGAGCGGGCAGTGCCAACAGATGGTGAGCCGTGCTGTCTGGGACACTGATACCGACAACTTTGCCACCTGTACATATAAAAACAACTCCCTTTACGCCGTGGCACTGATCCACTGTACCTACTATGAGTGAAAAGATGGCAACTTCTTTCTCAAAAGAATTCAAAACTTCCGAAAGGAAATTATTAAATCTCCGTTCATATGTTAAATGTATACAACCCAATTTAATGTTGACAACTGTGTGCCTCCGGCCGGGTGGACGTACACGGTAAATATCATCTGGAATATTAATTTTGTAATCGCAACTATACAGTGTGTTAATCCATGGAGTTTATTGCTCCATGGTTAGTCTAGTCTCAGGCACGAACATGTGATCAATATTGATGAACAATCTGCCGGCAGAGGGCGCAGTTTCTTATTAATAATTGAGGTCCGTTGTGACCGATGAAATTACTATGGCATCAAATCATGACAAAAGATCACAAACAAAACTTCTTCTTTTTTAAACTTGCAGTGGAGACGCTTGTCATTTCGAATATTTCAACCAACGTTTGACACCCATTCCATCACGCCTTTGATTGCAGTGAGATTTTGTAAAATGTAAACAAATTAAGCACAAATCTATGCAAGTTTAGTACTATTATGATAATATCGGTGTGAAAAAACAAACAATTATCTCAATTAAAAGGTTGTGTATATTATTGTGTATAAATCCAATAATTAGAAGCCCTATAAGCATTAATAACTCGCTTGATTAAGCAACAAATGCAACGCACAAACACTTAATGCATGCATATAATTCCTTGCTCCATGCAACCAAATTGTTCCCAACTGGCACTTTATGTTTGCACCGATGGCCATAATGTATAACGCAGTAAAGGTGCTTGTATTTTTATTGCATAAAGCCTCCTCTAGATAACTCAGGCATCAATTATTCTGATGTCCTCATAGCCTTAAGTCTTAACTGTGGGGTGAACAAAGAACAATTGACCAGAATGGGATTGAACCTGCGACCTCTGACCTCTGGATTAAAGTGCCCGCACTCTTCCAACCGAGCTATCTAGCCCTTATGTTTGCGGTCTGCCTATTTTTGTCGATATCTTCGTTTGGGGGGGGGGGAGGGTGCCAGTAAGAAGCCATCCAAACTGTAAGTGCTGTAAAGCCAGGTACCACACCCAAATTTACGATACAACCTGGGAAGTGGCAGCAGAGGGATCTCCTATTGGGATGCGACTTTTTGTTTTAAATACCAAGTAATATACTGAAACTGACAGGTTCAAATCCCGCTCTAGTCAATTTTTCTTTTGTCAACCCCAAATTTACCCAGTCGGTTTCCCTAGTATGCTTCAACTTATAATATCATTTCATTTATGAGACAAGACCTGCAAAAATATTTCCAGCAATTTTATTGAACCCAATCACCTTACGTCGTCATCACAATATTCTTAGTTGTGCTAATTTTGGAAATCAAGTTATACCATGGAGTTTCTTCCTCCATGGTTTAACATGTAGTGCGCAAGGCTAGGCAATGTAGCACTGTTATAGTTGACTCCCACCACGGCAAGCATGACAGCGATAGCCCGGTGTGACATTGGTGCAAAAGGGGTCAAAAAGATGAAAAGATGAAATGGCATCATGTCATAACAATAAAACTTTCTTTTAACCTTAATATCCCAAAATGTACAAATGTTGTTAAAATATGATATTACTCTTCTCTGAACTCTACAATTTACTGTGATTTTTTAATAGTGACAAATAAGTGTAACTCTCCACAGGTGGTAAACTACAAAAAGCATTTTTTCCCCTCGAATCCCTTGGAATAAGAAGGCAGTAACTGTTGGAAAGTCTCCAGGCACTATAATTAATTACCTCTTGCATTTTCACACCAAAATATTATATTCAATACATGAAACAGATATTCACAGATAGACCCAAAATGTTTTACAAAAACTACAAAAAAAAATTTTTTTAAGTTAATATTAAAATTGTATTTACTGTCTTTAAATTTGTATTAGAATGAATAAATTGTCCGTTGAGTCCTGGGACAACATGTTGGGAAAGGTTTATTTCTTTACTGTGTTACTTTTGGTGGCTTGTAAGAATTTTTTTTAATGTAGTAATTATAGTTCAATAGTCAGCGTTCATGTAATGGATTCTCTTTAAGTAATATCCAAGATCGCAATTGTAAGTTAGATTTGAATGTTTGCCCTAAAGCATGTGACATAGCAACTGTCTCGAAAGTCTGAGGAATTCAAATTTAAGCGGTAACATGTGACTATAAAGCAAGTCAATTATACCAGAGATTATTCGAATCTAACTTGCAAATGGCTTACTGTTTAACGATAAAGCAGGATACCAGTTTCCTCACTTTTCACAGCTGGTGCTCATACACCCCCTTTTGAAACCACAGCCTTAGAGGCATGGGATCCAGCTTAGGTTTTGCCACCCATTTGGAGCCCTATACCAAAAGTGTATGCTTTCAAAATCATTGATGGGGGCCAAGCTGGACCTTAAGCCTGAACCCAACTCTAAGCAAAAACCATTGGAAATATGAGGTACATTAATTCTTCTTTGCATATTCAAAGAAGCAACTTGGTGGCTCAAGTGTAATTACATCTAAAATTAGATAATGGTTGTTAAAAAATAGTACAATATAATTGTTCCTCCAAGCTTCACTGCGGTTACACTCATACTAGATAAAATCAAGATGTCTGTTCAATATTATGCAGCCATCTTATTTATTAACACCTTGCCAATGCAAAATCCAAAATGAAGCTGGAGAGTGGAAAGACAACAAATCTAGCCAATAAATACCATTTCCTGTAATAATAGAGAGCTCAGCTGCCAGAAATGGTTTCTGCATTACCAACTCACCTACACAGAGCTTGTTTCAGGTGCAAATTCCCACTTCTCTTTCTTTCATTTGGGTTTGATCAACTGTGTCGGCTGGTTGTGCAATTCTGAAATATGATGTGAAAGGTGAACTATCAGAAGACTGAAAGTAATATTGCTATTAGAAACGATTCGAGAGGTACATAATTTGACCACCAACGAGAACTTCCGGATGAATTATGCATCAGTTAAGCTTCAACAATTAAGTTGTGTTGTCTCCACATCAAAGTCGTATGGGGGTGAGCAGGGGTTGACCCTAACTTTTTCAGTGACTAGCCAGCAGGACCAGTTAGCTCATCATTTCACTGGTTTATCAGCTTTTTCAATAGTCAAAGTAATATCTTGTCTTTTTTTTTATGCCAATCAAAAAATGACGTGATGAATAAAGAATAGAAATCGAAGACAAAGATCAGAAAAATCTCTCCATGGTAGCCTTAACACCACATGATCCTCTGACAACACATCCCATGTCCATACCTAAGGACCTACACCATACCCAATTTGTTTTCTAGTGCCCCCATAATCGCTACCAACTGAAAACAACAAGTCTACACACCTTTTCTTTTTCAAATAGAACAGAACTGCTAATCCGGCAACAGCAATGAGAAGGATACCAGCAATGACTACAGCTGCAATGATGCCCACAATGTTGTCACCTGCCTTCGGAGGCGGGTCAGTTATGTCAGTGTTAGGTCCAACAGTAGCAGGTGGTTTCGGGCCATAGCTTTGCGCTAAAATATTTAAATCAGAAAATAGAATTAGCTAAGGGAGCATGAATAAATTATGTCACGGACACGGCCGCAATCCGACGCGTTCCTATGCGTGCAAGCTCAAACAAAAGAAAACCCACACGGTGTCACGCACTGTCACGTGTTCTTCTGCAATCGTCCGGTCTTGAGGGAGACTCACTGTATAACAAAGGAACAACGGTGTTGGCCAAATGCCACTGTGTAGTTATACATGTACATGTAATTGGCTTAATAGATAAACCCATAGCCTTTTCCCCGCAATAAGTCTACTGTCGTTTCAGTTGAAAAAATAGAACCCATATATAAACTGTATACGATCATTGTCTTTCCGGCCTGGTATTTTTACATGTTTTTACTAAGTAAAAAAAGATAAACCCTAGCCTTTTTCCCGCAATAAGTCTACTCTCGTTTCAGTTGAAAAAAAATAGAATCCACATATAATGTTATGTACTGTATACGATCTTTGTCTTTCCGGCCTGGTCATTTTACATGGATTTTTCCAAGTAAAAAAATAATAAACTATAGCCTTTTTTCCGCAATAAGTCTACTCTCGTTTCAGTTGTAAAAATAGAACCCATATATGTACTGTATACGATCTTTGTCTTTCCGGCGTGGTATTTTTACATGGATTTTTCCAAGTAAAAAAAAAGATAAACCCTAGCCTTTTTCCTGCAATTAGTCTACTGTCGTTTCAGTTGACAAAATAAAACCCATATATGTACTGTGTACGATCTTTGTCTTTCCGGCCTGGTATTTTTACATGGATTTTTCCAAGAAAAAAAATAATAAACCCTAGCCTTTTTTCCGCAATAAGTCTACTCTCGTTGCAATTGAAAAAAAAAATAATAAATAGAATCCGTGTAAACGGAAATTGTATTTCCGGCCTGGTTTATACATTATTTTGTTATTTTTTTTAAGTAATTTCTTGCACATCGTCGTCAGACTTTTATTTAAAATGCTATATGAAAATAAATTACTATTATTATTATTATTGTTATTATTATTATTGGAGAAAGAGCTTCGTTGATGACCTATACTATTTTGAGATGCAATGAATACCCAATGGATATCATGGCATTCTGTGCAGACTTTTTGAAATCACTACTAACAGTATTAGCAAAGATCTATGCATATGTAACCATTTGCAAAAGGACAGCCATTTCAATATGGACTGTTCTAGTATAAACTGGATCTTGCAAAACGGATAGAATTTGGACTCAAGTCTTATTAGTGGGGACCCAGAAGATGCTGATAAAGACTTGTTGATCAATTCATCATGATGAGCTGAATTTGAGTAGGTTTTACACACTAAACACCCTGTATAAACCCTGACGTTGTAAATGTAAATCAAATTTTAATATCTTTAAACAAGAAATGTTCTATTGTAGTTTGTAAAAATGACTTAGTTAAAAAAAAAAAAAAGCTTGTCAACATAACAGTTAAGTTTTTTTGCCTATATCAACAATTCCACCGAAAAAAAGTAATTGGGAAATAATTGCTAAAAATGTGTATTTGTTTTTACTCCTTGAACTAGTGATCACATGTTTTTTGACGCAAACAATGATGCATTTCCTTGTATTTATATGTGACACTAAAATATTAAAACAAAAAGATATGGTGTTACATTAAAACTTTGCGTGTACATGTATTGCAACTATTCATATCCGTTGTCGACTTATAATGCTTGATTTCTAGCTGCTGTTTGAAGAAAAGATGACAACAGTTTGCGCTTATACTATTATTATTATATCACGAGCATTTAGGGCGATGCGTATAACTGTGTGGTAAAAAGGGCCGCAGACGTGTCGCCAGCTCTGAAATACCAATGGAAATAAAACTAACGTTCAACTTTTCAAGAAATACATGTACTTGTAGTATTGTAGCATATTGGCTTTCACAAACTCAAGGATTGACCGTACATCTCTCCAACCCATTGTCCGGTATACCCTTCCTCAATGGGTATACCTGAGCTAGACAGAAACCTTTACTCCTTTGTGGGCTACTTTGGTGCTGCCTTGTCCGTGTAATCCGACCAACAGCAGGCACCAACAATCGAGTTCAATGAGGGAGCCTAAAAATCACTGGAGCGCAAATCTCATCGTTGCGCGGGGCCGTGACAATTTTAGACTTAACTCAAGTCCCAATCCCGTGCAAGGCCCTTCCTTGCCTCATCGTCAGAAATTTATTGTTTTGCACTCTGCATTCCCAGATCTGCGCGCGGAATAGCTACATTTTGTCGGTGAGGGCGCACTGGTATTAAATGTCTGTACTGTGGCTGCATACTGGCGCGTTACATGTGTGTTAGGGACCTCGCACGAGAAAGGGACTTGAATCAAGTCTATTACAATTTTGGAAACGCGTTCTTAATTTATCCATGGTCCCTAAGGATTATGGTATAAATGCAAAAATGAGCTAATATGGCCTCAGAGTCCTCCTCTACTAGGGTCGAAACGTCAGGCCATTACTTATCATAATGTTTAAGTAAACAGTTTTTCCTTTGAAAGTTGAATCTAAAAAAGCTTCTTAGTAAATCTTGGCCCAAAAAATCATAATATTGAGTACAATAATATTCATAATATCATTTGTAATCGCCCAAACTGGAGCCAAGACTGCACAAAGACTGCACAACATCGATCAGGGGCTGGGGGCCAACAGTTTATGACAAGGATTGTAGGTTTACAAGGAATGTGACAAGATAAAGATAGTGACAGCATTTTGACAGCAAGGAGTACAGTACCCTTTGGAACTTTTGAAGACAAATATTAATAAAGTTGTTGGATATATACCTTCTGCTACCAGTGGCTCACTCCAACTTACAGATGAGGCCTAAAAACAAACAAACAAAAAGTCAAATAATTATAAAAATAGTTGAAAAGATCTCCGTTTTTGTGGAAGAACCTGGTCAAATATCAGAAAGCTATCAAGCAAATCATCAAAACAAAGTCAAGGATAGACTTACCGTATCTGTTTTACTTGCTGATCCAGTCCTAATACTGTACGTCGTCCCCATGACAAGTGGAGCATTGAGGTAGTCTCCATACATCCCACCGTCTCCAACTACGAAACTATCTGCTTTGTCCCTCTTGGAAATCTCAGCAGCTATGTAGGCATTTGGGTTATCGTTGTAGGTACTGAATAACTCGCCATCTATGTCTACTGCTGCTCTCTTACTTGATGTTTTTTTCACAGCTATGAGGTAGGATCTAGAACCAGTAACAGACGAATAAAATGCAATGTTGTGATTTGGTTGATTATCGGCACCTGTCTGGCTGGTTTGGGACACTCCCGTCCACTGCCTCAATGAAGTCATGGTCTGAACATTGAGCCCTCCCTCTGCCCCCTAACACACAATACATGTTCTCACTCAAATACTATAAATAGCAACCAGTAACAGACCATAATACACTTACTCACTAGATGAGCATTTTTGATTGGCAAAATCTTATTGTGTAAAAATAAGGCTTTCAGAAAGTTTAAATCCTGCCATAGTAAATTTTTCTTTGTTCAGCCCAAATATAATTAAAATCAGTTTCCCTTGTTCAACAACAATCGAGGGGATGAAAATATATCTGAGGGGTATTAACAAATGCAAGAAATAAGTTGTGGTTGATTTGTTATACTTTATTTTGTTTGAATATGCTATGAAAAA
Source organism: Pisaster brevispinus (assembly GCA_023634235.1). Lineage (NCBI taxonomy): Eukaryota > Metazoa > Echinodermata > Asteroidea > Forcipulatida > Asteriidae > Pisaster > Pisaster brevispinus. Next base: position 17,110,628 of record JAMKCF010000013.1, read on the forward strand.
TATTTCTGATCCTTCAGGTACACTCGATATTTTAAAACCACACTTTAGTCTATAGGAATAGTTACAACAAAAAATGTAAACTTACGTCACATAGGTGCCATCTTCATGAGGTAACGAGATAGCAACAGTTGTTGCAGTTGAGGTTGATGTGTCTATAGTAGGTGGGACTGGTTTAGGAATATCTACAATCAAATCAAATCAAAATCAGTCAATCAAAATAAATATTGAGTTGGCATCACACTGGGCCAGTGACCAATCCGTGGTGATGTAAAACGGACATGTGTACTTAATGGCATAAAGCATTAGTGGATGCCTCTACAGCGTATGACTTTCAGCTGTCTTGGCAACTAAAGGGTCAAATAAATCATCTACTACAATGACACAAAGGAGTTGTCTTTGGTTTCCTGTGTGAGAGTTCAATCTACAGTGCATTTACATTGCCACTGTACTCTTTTGTAACATGCCCAAGAGAACATCTAAAGTGCAAATCAAATCCTTCAAATACTTTTTAAATTTATTTATTCATTTGTTTATAGATATATTTTGGTTGAAAAACACAAAGCATGGTGGGTAGTACTAAAAATGACATGCTTACAAAATCAAACATTAAGTATTAGAAAGACAATCACAAACAAAAACCTAGGCTAGACAGGTATAAGAAATAACCCCAAAATACTATGATAACAATTTAACTAGCAATGTAAAAGTTATCACAGAGAAGAAGAAAAACAAGATACACATGACCTAAAAGGTTGAAAAGACAGAACAAACATTTTTACATACAATTTACTTGAAGCAGATAACACCATTTTCACTTATAGGACTGTCATTTCTTCAAGGTTTTAATTATTAAAAAGGTAAATATCCCAGCTAAATATCCCATCACTTCTTATACTTTTTCACCTGTTTTGGGTTTTGTAAATGCTTCAACTGAGGCATAATCCCCATGTCCAACCGACGTCCGAGCTGACAGCAAGATCTGATACTTTGTGCTGGGTTCCAGTTGTGTAAAGATGTTTGACAGTACAGATGGTCCAAGCAAGGGGGACACCACCCAAGAGGACGGTGACGTAAAGAAAGGATTGTAGGGTTTCTCTGTAGCTCTATACTGAACCTGGTAGAACGGAGTAAAGAAAAACTGATGTATTTAATAACTATATGCACCGTTGATAATATTAAAGAGGGGCTCCAAGATCAAATTGAGTTTTTGTGTTGCACTAATTTTCCAAAGAGATAGAGAACTCATGAAAGTGGGGCAGAAGTTACAAGCCTCTAACTCACGCTAAAATGGTGTAAAATATCAACTGATTTGATGCTCTTTAGGAGAGAAATTTGAAACATGACTTCATCAGGCAGCAAAAACAAATGGGTCTGTGCATTCCAAAGAGAAATTTCTGTGCTAGTCATCATATTAATTCAAATTCAATGATTTTTCGATTGAATATCATCAGAATTCAGGAATGAACTGAAAAATGTCTGCACAAAAATGACAAGACCATATATTTGAAGTGTGGCGTCATCGAACGTTTTGGGATTTTGACAAAAATTACACTTGAAGGGTATCAAACACAGTGGCATTTTACACCATTTTAACTTTAACATGAATTTAGAAACTGGTAATTTGTTTCCCCCATTTTTATAATGACTCCATCTATTGAAAAATGTTTGGATCACAAAACTGAATTTGACCTTGGAGCCCCTCTTTAATTTGTGAAATCTGGGGCTTTGTTCTGTAGGACTTGGAGAGTACCAGTATTGTTTATCATACATTGATGTTTGACAAAACTATATTATTCTCAAGGAATCAGTGTTTGAAAGCCCAAAATACTTAACATCCAATGGTAATGGCGGGTGGGAGGGTGGGCTAAAGTGCAGCTGGATGGGTTAGGGAGGAAAACAGAAAACTCCAAAACACAGCACAATGTCCACAGATTTCTTTTGCACTAATAATGACAAATCAGAAATGAGAATAAGATATCTTTCAGCTGAGATGTTGGATTACAAATTATTTGCTGTTTTGTTCCCCTCCAAATTGTTCAAAATTTCTAAAACTGCAATGGAATCCAATTGAACAGTCACTCCTCCGTTAAGTAGGTCCCCAAATTACCTTTTATACTTTTTTTACAAACCTCGTAGGCAGTGATATTTCCATTGGGCTCAATTGGAACTTCCCATGTGACAGTCATCGCAGTTTCTTCTATTTTATTAATGGTTACATTTGATGGTGGCCCTGGCTCTTTGGAAGAGAAAAGATAAAAACAAATGCTCAACTCCAAATCCTGAACTGTATTTATCTTAAAACATGCAATTTCTTTCAGAGACTGGATAAAATCCAGTTATACATTTCTTTGTTTCTTTTCAAAGGTGTATGATTTCTAGTTTTAAAAAAGGATAGGAAAAGAAAAAGAAGATTCTTGGGTACAAATTATTTCTTCAACTTTAACGATATATAGTAACAGCAATTGTTTTGAAAATAAATCTGTATTAAAGATGTGTGAATATAAGCTGTGCAAAACCCAAGGCAATTAAAAATTGATATCATTGTAATTTACAGTAAATCAGGCGAGGCATCTTCTGCTCTCTCTGAGAAGTAACTATGACATCAACAAAAAATTCTCTCTGAATGAACTGAAATTGTTATTATTATTATTATATATTTCTGGTAACGAAACCAAGGATGCCTCAATTGTAATCACTTAATCTCGAGCTACTGCAGCTTGCAAGCCTGAGAAAACCTGTAAACAAGGGCACTTGCTATGTGAACCAGAAACACTGGGGTTAACCCCTACTCTTCTATGAAAAGTGTTCTGAGTTCCTTTACGTGCACTACCAATCCTGGTACAAGGGACCTACAGCTTATCATCCCATCCGAGGGACAATGGTAATATATCTAATATATACACAAGTGCCACGACTAGGGTTCGAACCCACATTTTGTCGATCAGAAATACAAGAGCTTGAATCTAGTGCTCCTAACCAATCGGCCATGACACACTACAATTAAGTATAGTCCTTAAAGTTCAGATCCTTGAGGTTATCTAAGGATGCTGCCATAGGACATTTGGGGTGCAAGTTTTAAGGAAACCAATATTATCACACACTTTAACTGGTGCCTATGTTAGAAGGCACAAAAGACTTGCACAGTCTAAGGCAATGTATTGATTGGGAACGTTTACGAAAGTCTTAGACCTAAAAGTTTTGATTGTCTTTGAGATATAATTATTACTCTTACTGTCTTCTAATGTGGTAGCTTCAATAAGCTCACTGTATGGACCATCACCCGCGTTAGTCCGTAGCCTCACTCGTAGGGAATACCGTGTGTTAGGTACCAGACCATCAAAGACTTGATAATTGTGCTGACCCTCTATCACAATAGACGGGTTACCAGGATTCACAAGGTCAGTCAAGTTGTAGGTAAAACCGAGAATGTGACTAGACCTTCCGGCAACAGAGCACTCTGGATATCCACAAGAAAACGAAAGTTCTTTGCGAAGGACAATAACTACTGCCACTCGATCCGGTGCTACTGTTGGAACTATTTAAAGAAAACAAACAGTTACCCAAACAAATAATTCTGGACATACTGGACATTTTTTCAATAATTTTTACAAATCAATGTTCCAAAGCTAGTTGGGGAGAGATGAATTATGAAGTTTATACTGTCTGCTCAGACTGCCTGAATTTTCACCATAATCCCCATGAATGCCTCAGGGGAAAAAAGTACGATGTTTTAAATTAAAATTGGCCTGTTATTATATCATTAATGCCCCCCCCTCCATGAGATCGAAAAAATCCACAAATGAATGGTTTGCTACATTAAATAATCACCTCCAAGTTATGTCTTTACCCCCGCTTGCCCCCCCCCCCAAAAAAAAGGGGGGGAAATGTCTGATTATGCCACTGAGGACCAATGATGTACCCTTACTAGAGAGGCCGTTCAGAAATTTCATATTAATTTGAAGAAAATATAACAATGACAGAATACAATTCATTTCCTAACCAATTATTACAAAACTTGCCTCTCTCTGCAGTGTCATTTACATTCCTTCCAGACATTCCGAAGCCTGCACCTTCTGTATACGCCTCCACGTATACGAAGTATGTAGAGTATGGAAGAAGATCCATGATTGTATAGGATAATTGGGTAGCGTTACCAGCCACGATGCGGACAGCATCTACAGCTTCACACGCATACTTATTTACAAGCTCGTAGCTGACTCGATAGTATTCGATGGGGCACCAACTATGCGGCTCCTCCCATGTTAGGTCGAGTTCAGAAGAATTTTCCTCAACAGAGCTCGCAACAACATTCGGGACAGACTGGGGCACTGTGGGAGGTGAAATACAAAACAAAAAATGGTCAATGGCAACAAACTCTGAGGAATCTTCACTATTGGATTCCTACCTTGATTGAACTAAACAAAGGTTTGGGGTTTTTTTGTGGGTTTTTTTTTTATGAGAAATCACCTAACATCACAAGGCTGGACGGCCACTTCAAAGTGAGGGCTACACTTAACTGACTTGGGCTGTCGGCCAAAATCAACTGCCACCAGGAGCACATTGCCACCTACTCCTGGGGCTGAGATAGGGTTCCCTACATCCTTAAGTAGGCATGGGTATCATCCACTAGGAGCCTGGCTGGTAGAGCAGAGTGCACTACCCTCCCAACTTTTTATGAAGCACTTATGAAGCACAACTCCTGCCTGTCCCAGGACAGAAGTTACTCGTTTTGACCCAGAGTCGAGTCAACAACAAAAAATCATTGACCGAAATCCTAGTCAGTGCAACACAAAAATCATGTCATGCTGACCTGAAAAATTCATTTGGTTTGTCACAACAAAATCCATGTAAATTCTGAGGTGGATTGAAGCTGTAAACCTACCTTCTTTATCTGTCGTAACTTCTACATTCTCGCTCCTACCTCCTTCCCCACGATCATTGTACAGAGTCATCTGTATACCGTACGTTGAACATGGCGTTAGATTATCCAACATCGTCATTGTAACATCAATATTGTAAATATAGTTTGAAGTCTGCTTCCCTGTCTTATTATTAGTCACAATGTATGTGTAGGCTGTAAAGCCTCCATGCAGATCTTCGCATGGGATGCGTTCCCACCTGAAGATAAATGATCTAGCTGCCACATCAGTAACTTGAACAGGTGGAAGGACAGTTGCAACTGTAAGACAAATGTAAAGAAAGTTAATCATTATTGTTTGTGGATAAGGACCTACTATGAGTTAGATTGCACTCCTTACTAGAGGTGATTGTTGATCTGTATTTAGTGTATTGACCATGTAACGTGTGCCATCACATTTACAAAAGAGCCACATAGCCTGGACTCCCTGCAGGCACAACTTGTACTCAGCCCAATGGAAGAAAACATAAAATCTTATATTTTACAGCTGCACTGTCTGATTGTTATAAATTGTTGGTGTAAGAAAGGGGGCACATCTCAAACCTTTCTTGGGGATTTATTTTTTAACTCTTGAATTTATGACCAGCGTTCTATCTCATTTGCCAGGAAATGACCTGGTATTTAGAGGCCACTCTTTTTGTAAACGCGGGTTACATGGTCTGTACAAATGACAACATTAATGTGAAAAAAACTCAAATGTTTAAGGGCCTTATATAGCTAAGCAATTTAACAAATCAACTGGTAGGAAAAACAGCTGCACTGCGTGCAAAAGGGACACCTCAAACACTCCGCACTCATGCTAAAAAAAAGAAGCTCAGTACTTAGATCTCAGACAATGTGTCAAAATGTACGCGCACGTACATCCAGCTTTGCGTCTACTCGCATTTGTGCAGAGTTTAAAAAAAAATTCATGTCTTAACGCCTAACATCACAAGGCCGGGCGGCCACTTCAATGTGAGGGCTACACTTAACTGACTTGGGCTGTTGACCCAAATCTACTGTCACCACAGGGCCACATTGCCACCTATACTCCTGGGACTGAAACAGGGTTACCCCTTTACAGTACGTAAGGATGGGTATCATCCACTAGGAGCATGGCTGGTGATCAAGACCGCTCGGCTATGAGACCCCACTATTAAAATGTGATTGTTTCTCCTTCTTGGAGACTGCTTGGATCATGGGTCTAATGTCTGAGTTAACGGGCCATCATTTTTGTTTAAATGGTCAAAAGACTTACATGTGGGGATGGTTGTCCATGTGCTGGATGAAGAATCAGCTGAATTTCCTAGTTCATTAGAGGAGATGACTGACACATTGTAGGTTGCAAACGGAATCAAGTCATCGAGTGTCGTGCTTGTAGAGTCATCAAAGATACCCTTGACATTAGTGGTTGGTGACACTACATCAGTATCACATGCCTCCAGTCTCAATAGTGTGTAGTGGACATAGTACGTGCCGATGTGACAGCGTTTTGCTGTGCCTTCTGGCGGAGACCATTGAGCATAAAGTCCGACCCCATCTCCAGAATTTTCAAGCCTGAATAGTATTACTCTGGGTGGCACTGTAGTAATGGGTCAGGTTACAAAATGTTATGTACCAACATAAACAGGAAAAAAGATCGCACTTTTACACTCTAAAGGTCAAGAAAACTGGATGTCATGTTGCTACTCAATAAACCAGGTGCCATAGATTGTGTTCAAACTTTGTGCATTCAATCATTGGGGACATCAGTTAACATGTGTGCAATTTTATTTCCTTCATGCATTACACCCAAATACATGTTTATGGTTCCCAAAAGTTCACAGAAGTTAGAATATTCGTGAGACTTAATTGCAGTCTGTAACGGATGCCCACAACCTGACAACAACCTCTCCTTTATATGTGAATTCTGTTTCATCTCATGTACATTTGTGTTTGTGCGGTTGGCAGCAAAATGTCCATAGAGCTCAAAAGCACGTTTTGGGGCACCAAATGGAAAAACTCAGTGATCCTCCTATAATTATTTCCATATACGATTGTTACGACAGTCCAATGTCGCAGCAGTAAATACATGGGATAAGAATGACAGTGACGCGTGTTCCACCAATCAATTGACAAGGATCTAAGCACAAGTTATTTAATAATTGGTAGTCAGTAATCTTATGAGGTAAAATGTTTGAGTGCTGGAGCAAAGAAGAAATCATTATTGACAAAACAAATCACAATAGTGCTCACAAAAAGATGAACAAAAAAGAAGAGAAAAAAAAAGAGAAAAATGCGTGTTTGTGTAATCAACTGTAGTGAAGGATCACAATCGGGATCGCTACCGTGGCCACAAAATGCCATAAGAGGATGGTGGCCCCCTGCAACATCCCCCTTCCAAAATAAAATCAAGAAAAAGCCCCCCCCCCCCCTCACCTTAAAAGCAATGTCCCCCACCGAAAAAGTCTTGGCTATGCCACTGTCTGCTAATCACCGTTTTTATTGATGCTTTCTGTCCCTTACCTGTTCTGGGCGTGGAGCCATTGATCACCTCACTAGGAGGACTGTACCCAGTGCCTGTTTTTAAATACAACTGAACATCGTATGCAGTGCATGACAAGAGATTAGTGATGTTGAAGATACCAGGAGGATCTGCCGTCTCAATAGGAAATGGAAATCCAAATGTCTCGGAGGATTCTTTGAAGTTCATGAGAATACTGGGTGTCTTTTGGCATCCCCAGGTTGAAGGAGGGGGCAACTAGGGTAAAGATCTCAAACATCTTAGTTTGTTTAAAAGGAGAATAAACCTTTGGTAATTACTCAAAAAAATATTTAACATGAAAACTTACTTGGTAAAGAGCACTGGAGAGCTGTTAATATTATAAAACATTGTTAGAAACAGCCCCTTGAAGTAATGTAGATTTAGAGAAAGAAAGAGAAAATTTTTCACCCTAAAAAATTGAACGCCTTCAGGCATGAGGCATCTGAAAGCACACAAATCTCTGCAGCAAGGATGGTTTTTCTTAGTGGAAATTACACGGGCACTAAAAGTTGACATATTAGTTCTGTATTTTGGTTTGGGAATAAATGCTTCCATCAAATGAACAAAAATTGTGCACACAAGTAGTTTCCACTTATGTTCAAGAACTTTTGTTTATTTTACTGGTACTTTGTTTGTACTATATTTAGTACTTTAGCATTAATCTTTAATACTTTAGTACTTGAGCACGATTTAATACTTTTAAAGGGCCATTTCGAATATTCAATATTACTAAATTCAACAATCTTTTTTACAAATTTTTGATGGGTAGGTCAAAAGAAATAGCTGGAAATCAAAACTCAGTTTTTAATTAAAATATAAGAAAAAGAAAATAAGGGAAAACATTGAAATACCCAGAGATCTCTTTCAGTTACCCTGTCATCTCTGTGCAGTTCCAGTGACATGGGAAAGGGGTGGGAATGGTGTGAATTTCATCTTCTGATTCAACTACAAAGCTGCCAGCTGGAGCTAGGAAAACGCTTTAAAACTTCTGAGCTGGGAGAACATTGACCTAAAACATTTGCTTTATTTGAGGCATTACTTTGTTCTTCAGTGTATAGGGTGTATTAAACAGTTTCTCAATATTTTGAGGTGGGTGAGAGTATAAAAACAATTTTGAAAAACATTTTTAAACATTGATTCTTCTCAATGGATCCTTAGTACTATTTGGTAAATTAGTGCCTTTCTGTTACTTTAGTACTAAAATGTACTTTAGGCACAAGAGAGAGATTGGGTCCTTACCCTCCACACCAGCTGCAGTTCAGTTGGGCCAATGGCAGTCAACGAGACAACTGTAGGTGGCGATGTTGGCACTAAAGACAAAAGAAGAGACAATTAAATACAAATCCAAGGGTTGGTTTTATCGCACCAAAAAACTATTGGAACAAAAAACACCAAGCAGGATAGTAAACCAGTTTCATGTTTTCGGGGCCAAGTCATCATTTTCTCTGTCAATTTTTTTTTTCCTGCTGTGCCCAAATTTTCCTGGTGGGGGAGGGGGGGCAGTTGGCTCCCCTGCCCCCTGGGTTGTATGCTTATGTCACCTGCTATCGCCAAAATACATTGAGGTCTGATAAGAAGTTGCAATGCTTTGGACATTGCTAGCACCAGTCTTTTACCTGTTAGTTTGCTTTACAAAATATACATTTAAAAAAACAATAATTTAGCTTTCTCACATCCTGCACATCTTGTTGTGATCGTTGTTTTGTTACTTGGCATCCCCCTCCCTCCTTCCCCCTCACGCACTACGACCACAGCAAAGTCATACTCTTGCTCAGTGCGAAGACCTGTGACTCTTGCCATTGTTGTTTGGTTCGAATCCACCCCGAGTTTGTAGTCATATGAAGTATCACCCTCTACATCGCTCGTGTTGCGATAGACGACTTCGTAGCGTACAATCGGCCCATCGCCTCCACCGTCTGTTTCCCATGAAAGCCAATTGACAGTCAGCTCAGTGCTTATGATGTAGTCCAAGAAAATTGTAGGCGGTGATTGCAAGAACGGTAGAACTGTATTAATATTTAACAAATATAAATTTTAACTAGTAATTCATAAAAGAAGAAAAAAAATCAAAGAGTGAAATACAAAGTTTAGACTGCATCAATCTGTAAAAGACTCACTTGAGCCATATTATGTATACAACAAATTTTGAAGAAATAGTTGAGAGTGTACTTTTACCAAAACCAACTATTGTTCTTTGAAATTTCCATAATTCCAGCATTTCATAACAATGTCAATTACCCATAGTGGCCTGCTGCAACCCAATTTTTCATACCACTGTGGATTCATATCAAAGTCATCCATAATCATTCCCAGAAATACAAAATGGATCCAAGAAAAAATCTACATGTGTAGTAACTTTTACAATTTTTATTTTATTTTTTGTTTTACTAAAGTAGTAACACTTTTTATTCAATCGTTTACCATAGACATCAACAGTGATGGTCTGATGATCAAGCACTGTGGTCCCATCGGAGTCTATTTGAGAACAGGTGAACTCTGTACCGCGATCAACGACAGTTACAATGAATGTTGTCACCCTCCTGTTTGTGGCCACAACAGTCGTCTCCGAGGCCGTGACCTCTAACCCATCTGACCCTGTTAAGGTCAGAGCATTCGGACCAGGAACTGAAGGCGTATCCATTGCCTCACAGAGTAGAGGCACTGGTTGTCCTGCATTTGGTTTTGTTGTTTGAGATAGCGAAGTGATTGCTCCTGGTAATGAGACATAACATATGCTAGAACTTGGCCGATTATGATTTAGTGATTGAGGGGAGGCATGCATTAAAACTCTTGCATTACAGTATAGTATATTTTATGAAATAGTATGAAATAAAATAATGCGTTTTGAAAGGCCAGAATCTAATAAAAATGCTTCCAACTTTATTAAAATATACATGGCCTTGGGTTCAACACTCATTACGTAAAGTCTTTTCAGGCTTAATATATTCACAAACTACTTTTCCTCCAACTCCATGCTGAGTGTAATTAAGGTTTATTGCAACTTGAGAGGGAAAAGCAACAGACCTTCACAACATTCAATTTTATGTGTACCATGCAGTGCATAATAATTACACCCGTTTACTCTTGCTGCATAAAGCCATTAGTAGAGTCGCATACCTTACATTATAGTGCAAACCCTTTCGCACTTACTAAATCATAAATGAACGCCCAACCCAACGTGATGAGGATCAAGACCATGTAGGCCTACCACAACTTGACTAAACAATGATACAAATCTGGACAACTGAAATGTCATGATGAGGAAATGGAGGCAACTATAGATGTTGTCACTTACCATAATCTCCTTGATATAACAAGCAGAAAAAAATGAACGAGTAAATGGTCGTCATAACAATTCACGACGGACGGGGAGTCGCTAAAAACCTCCGGTGTCCATAAATACGAACTCAGTAATGTATGGATATATTTCAAAGCAAACTAACAACTACTTTTTAACTGGCTACAGTAGCCTACTCCTAGCTCTATAGTGCACATATCCACCTGCTGTCTCTACGCATGAACGAACACGCCTAATAAAACTGGTCTAGGGGCTGCATAATGTACATAATGAGAGCGAGCGCCATTATACTCATTTATTGCAACCGGGATTTCTTGCAACACGGACATGATGAAGAGAGTCATTTCAAGGACGTTCTCCACAACTGACTTTTAACCGCAGTGTCTGCAATAATATAATATAATTGATCGCAGGCGCGGAATCAGGAGAGAGTACAGCGGGCGCCACATATTTTCGAGGACTGACAAAAAAAGACCGTTTTTTTTAAATCAAAAACAAACAAACAACACCACCAGCAACAATTCCTAACTTCAAAATGGGTAATAATGTGTAGAACGCTTCTCTGGAATGTCCTAGATTCAGGCCGTGTACTTTATCAGCGACCTTTATAAAGGCAAGGCACCTTTTTTCACATCAATTTTGTGCCAAGGCATATCGAGTCCGACATTTCACGAGTGCGGCACTCTGACTATTGCTTGGGTAAACAAATTCAATTCCCTGAAGTTAAAAGTGAATCAAGTCGCCATTAAAAGTTGTTTGATGAGTGCCCAAAATTTAAAGCAACTGTAGTAATGTCCAGAGATAGTGATCTTTGAGAGTGGAAGAAACTTTACGACTGCAAGACTGTAATCCAATAAGATGGAATTAACTTTATACCTTTTAAAACTTTTGCTAACTGCCCAATTTCATATAGAGCTGCTTAGGCACAAAAATGCAGCTTATAACAATCACAACATCGCTACTATGGTTAGCAGCCAAAATACCATGTCACATGGGCTACAGTAAGTAAGTACATGAGTATCTCGCTTAGTTTTGCTAAGCAGGTTTCTTTTTAAGTAAAAGTTAATTTAGTCCGAACCCCACACTCTGTTCCTTGCTCGATGCTCAGACATCAGAACTAGAGTTCGGTGCTCTAGACCACTCGGCCACGACTGAGTCATCATGTATACTTCAGTCAGTCCGCAGCGCCCGCGTTAATGAGGTCAAATCCCGAATTTTCTTTGCACGGAGAAAACCGCAGCGAGCGCGCGAGATTTGCACGAGGAACAACGGGAGTTCGAGAGGTGTCTGTTTATTGCATCGTGACGTTTTGCCCGAGTAGTTGGTGTCCAAGATGGCGTGGTGAGTGTTTGAAGTGTGAATTTTACTTTCGAATGATGTATTTTTTTGCTATTTCCGATGTAGTTTAGCTTACTTTATTCACTGTCAAACAAAATTTAATATCTATAGGTAAATTTGAGGGGGTATTTTACTTGTTGCGCCCTGACTGGACTACACAAAATTGTTAAGAAAAACTGACGATGCAGAAAGATCAATGTGTAAGCTATCGTTTGGTATGCTTTTTACGTTGTGGGAGCCACTGTGCATAGCCTTTTCTGGGCGAATATTATCCGCGTGATTTCGCTTTTTTACGATTTTTGGCGCACGTGTTTACGACGTCGCCGTGTTGTGTGTGCGTGTACCACCACGTAAAAGTACGGTGGGGCAAATTTAACGTTGGAAGAGATTAAACATGCACAAGAAATGAATGGGTTTTTTATGTTTTTTACTTTGTGCAAAATTGTATGTAAAGTGCCTTAAGCCAGGGCCGAAGTATATTAATAATACAAACATAGTAAACACTCAACATTATTTTGAAAAATCCATTCCACAATCGGCATTCTTAGATTAGAAATGTTGTGCTACTGCATGCTAGTGCTAGAGTAGAGTCATACATCATGTAATTGCATTGGATTGTTTTGTAAAGAAAGGTTTGGATTTTTGTATGACAATTTTATGTTTAAGGTTGACGAATGTTTATCGAAGAATTAATTAAAACAAATTTTATGCAAATGTTTAGCCTAAATGCTAACATAAACAATCGATTTTCATCTTTAATTCAATTCAGCGGTTTTGTATTTTTGTGAATATTACAGTTGCATGTTTTCCAGATAATGGTTTATACCCAAGTAATTGGTTCGGGCATTTCAGGGACCTTATGATGTTGGGCATACCATTCCTTTTATTGCTTGCAGGGTTAAACTTTTTTCTTTTTTTTCCCTTTTATTCTTGACTTTGACAGTTTAAAGACCTAAATATCTACCGGGACTGTAATAGACAAAAATGGAAAAAACAAGTAGTTTTAAATCAACATTTTGTGTTATTTTTCATATTGAAGGTTTCAACAGCCATCTCCATCCATCCTGGCCACCGACTCCCTCAATAGGCCCCAGCTCTACCAGTTTTACCAAGATCTAAGAAATACAACGTTGAGATTGTTGGTGATTCTCTCACAAAATACTTGCACCAAAATATCCCTGACTCAGAGATATTTAACTCCAATGTAACTTGTCTTCACGGTGTGACAACATTAGGGTTGCGAACTCACTTCCTGTATATTGTCCCCAATAACCATCATCCAGACTTGATATTAATCCATCTGGGAACTAATGATTTGGAGTTTGGTTTCATGGAAGTTAGTTTTTGAAATTTTTCTAGTTTAATTATTTCTACCTGTAAAAAATTCCCTCAGTCAAAGACTTTGATCAACACACCTTAACCACGACAGCATGGTGAGAGCTTAGAGGATGCCTGTAAACTTTTTAATTTTACTTGTCTTGTTATTTTCAAACCTTCAAGAACAAGAAGTGCTGTGTTGTATATACTTTTTTTGTTGAATTGTTAAGTTATGTGTGCTATGTAAAATGGAAAAAAAATCTGTTTACTGGCAAGTGATATGTTTTTCATAAATTTTTACATTAAACAAGCATGATATGTTCTTCCAACTTTAATCTGATTTCAGGTTGTTTTGCCCTTGGAAAAATCAGGAAAATTGTGATAAAATAGCCTGTAAAGTTGATCAAAGCCCATACACTACATCTATGTGTACAACGTACTTGCAGGTCAGCCCTTGCAGTCGATTGGCCCTACTTTTGTCCAAGGGCCAAATACCATGTCTGATTTAAGCCAACATATACATTTACTTTTACGTTGATTTTTAGTTGTATGATGGTTGCCATAACATTGTACATGTACTTCCATATCATATGCCATATTAAATGCCATGTTTTTAAGGTAACTTATTTTTTGTTCAATTCTAGAAAATCATTTATATTTTTTATATTCATATATTTTTTAATATTATAGGCCCCCTACATGTATGTTTTATTTATGTTAACATGATTATAATAGCTACGTGTGTAATTGTTTTATTATTTTGTGTGCTATTTATTTATTTACTTGACTTAACTACCTGTAAATGGGTTCACAGGTTGTTCAGTTTTTCACAAATATCCAGATGCCATAAGATTATAAACATTCTAGTTATACATACACTGTACATGTATTTGTTCTTTCATTTTTTAACTTTGTTGACAAATAAATCTGTGTTTTCACAAGTGAAATTTCAATCCTTGTTACTTGAAAATATTGTTTTTGGACTATGTGTGGATTATCTGTATTGATTATTTATTGATCACCCCCTCCTTTCTAGTTTTTATTGTTGAGAAAAATATAATCTAGGTACAGTGTACAAGGGCTAGGCCAATGTGAAAATTATTTTCGGAAGAATAAAGATAAATGGATTTGTCTATGCCACTGCAGAAGTTTTGTTAAAACTCGTATTTATGCCACGAGCTGGTTCTATTTTTAAAATGAATTGTGAAATATAGAAACAAAATGTTATTATTGGTGTTATTACGGTTTGGGAATCAATATTTATGAGAAATTCGGGGTGAAAAACTACAACGTTCGTAGAAAGTAGCGATTTAGCCATAGATACTCTGATCCCCCACACGTGTATAGTGTTGTGATTATACATCCGGGACAGTTTTCACCGCGCGTCTCCACCAATCAGAATGCAGTAATCGCATGTGCAATCATGGCGGCTTTTTACGTTACGATGTTTTGGACTATCGTCAGCATTTTTTGCGCCCTGACTGGACTACACAAAATTAGTCCAGAAATCAACTATTTTGTGGTAGAATATGGAATTCCCTATCTAGTAATATGAGAATTGGCTTGTGGGAGAATCTATTAGAGGGACATATTGTGTTGTAATTGTGTTGGTTTCGTTTCGTTTTGAAACAAAATTTGACGATCAAAATACACCACTAGAATATCAATAAAGTCAATTATTTTCAAAGCAAATTGGACAATACACTCCCAATCTTAGCAATTGTGGGAATACTTTTGTGAATTTACGTATAAGAACTGAGAAACTACCCACATTCCACGAACGGTTCCAGCTCATTAAATATTCAAAGAGAGGTCACGCACGTCCGAGCCATGCATACAGTGCAAAGAAAAGGAACGGATTCTGTGTGTGCTGCGGACTGACTGACTTTCACCACAGTGAACAACTTCCCTAGTTGATTTTCCACACACCCCGCGGGTGGGTACCAACCCCTGTTTGAAATCTGAACTTTTGAGATAACAATTACCAGAGTAAATGTTACATTTTATAAGCTTTATGTGACAATTTCAAACTAGCGTTTTTACATGTCATATCTTACTTGTTTAAAGGAAATGCAAACAGAAATTACAGTTTTAATTGGCAAAAATTACCCCCTTCCCCCTTCCCCCTTAGAAAACATGGTGCACCTCCTTGTGCCCCCTGTTTGGGAGTACCACTCATCCTATATACCGCCCTCTAGTGACAAGTTATAATGTATAATGCCATTCATGTACAATAAGCACTTCTTGAACTTTACCCAAAGAGTTCTCAACAAGTCAAGCATCCAACGTCTCTTTCCTTAGTACCCCCTTCTAAAATCTTACCCCTTTAGGAATTGTCATTTTCATCATTCCTGTCAGAGCTACTGTCAAAGGGGCCAATTTAGACATGGCCTTACTAAGCCAAGAGGACTCAAAATAGAATATTATGGTACATTTTAACACATTGAGTATCAGTGATTCGGCTAATTGTGCACAGGGAACATGAAAACATACATGGGTGATGTAAATAATATTCTAGCAAAGAAAACTTTCTATATCAACTAATAAACTACAAGGCAGGGTCAATTTTAATAATATTTTGGTGAACAAAGAACAATTTACTAGAGTGACAGTTACAGGCTGTATGGCTTTCTGACTGACACACCTTAAACTTTATTGACAAATTAAAGAGACTGCCAACATTAGGGCTCAATAGCTTAGTTGGTAAAGCAATAATAATAAATAATAATAATAATAACAATAATAATACAAAGTTCTTATATAGCGCATTTAACAATAATGTATCTATGCGCTTTACATTAATGCCCTGGTCATTGGGCCAATAGCATTCCTATAATCTTTCTCAGCTCCCTGGGGAGTATACAGCCCGAGCTGCTGTGGTGCTCCGAAGGCTTTTTAAAAACAATATCAACCTCTACCCTCGCAGATACCCCTGGGTGAAGAGAAGCAATTATAGTAAAGCTTCTTGCTCAAGGACACAAGTGTCACGACCGGGATTCGAACCCCACACCTCGATGAAATAACCACCAGAACTCAAATTCGATGCTCTAAACAGCCATGACAACATTAATCCAGAGTTCATAGGATTAAGTGCCACTCAACTCAACTTTTCTTTGTTCAACCAAAATATTAAAGAACAAATTTAACTTAAGGTATAAAGATTAATAAAAACTCATTCCCCCCTCCCCCTTAGTTATGCCACAGTAAGTGTACAAGGGGAACTTGACAAAGAATGGACATATCTCCATCTTCATTTGTCAGATGGAAAAATATCTGCCTTATTAAACATCTTCAAAGTCTTAAATACATAAGTTTCACAATTTAGGCGTTTATTATTTCCCTTAACATTTTATCAAAGTGGCTGACATTCTACCCCTGCCTGAGCCTTATAGGTCTTAAGTATTCATAATCTCTAACTACACACCTAATGGGTGTCTCTATTGCTCGTCACTCATCCTCTATAGCAGTCCCATTTACTCCTGGGTGATGAGAAGCAATTATAGTGAAGTGTCTTGCCCATGAACACAATTGTTACAATTACAACTCCCCAATTTTATAAAGCTGCTTAATAAGAACAAAATGCAGCTAAGCACAAACAAAATGTTGCTTACCAGAATAAGGTTAAAACTCCAAATACAATGTGACATGTACCATGTTAAACTGGCCAGTTTCCTGCTTAGTTTTCCTCAGCAGAATATTGTTGAGTGAAATGTTCTCTTTCTGTTAAATCAATCTATTAAATTAGGCCCTGGATTAACCCTGCACACTCAGATGACTTCAACATCAGAACTTGAACTTATAGACCATGCACTGCCTCAACTTGCGATCATTGTACATCGCTACACAGACCAAAGTGAACAATTTCCCCTTCTATGACATAGCAAAATTCTACACAAATCAGTTGCTACTCAAAATCAAAATTTTGCTCGTTTTTGGTGTTACATATTCCATATGTACAAAACATATTCAGTCAAATATATTGCTAAGCATAATTACCTATATGAAATTATCCACTGCATATAATATAAACATAGGGCCTACAATCCATGCAATTTACAAGTTACAACTACAATCAAAACATCCAATTGTAGGCCTAGGCCTACAGCACAATTTGCTGCAAGCACACTTGTCAGAAAAACATTTTGGGTGAGCCCCATTCTCTTAATGATAAGTGTACTATTAGTTTCTTTAAAAAAAACAAAATATGTACATTGGGAATGTTCACAGCAATCAAAGGAAATTTCAGACAGAAGACAACAAATATCGGACAATAATTAAAATATCAAGTAATTAACCACAAAGGAAACAGATTGGGTAAATTTTTAATAATTTGGGTTTGAACAAAGAAAAATTGACTAGAGCGGGACTTGAACCTCCGGAGGTCGTTGGTTCAAGTCCCGCTCCAGTAAACAACTTTAATCCGGAGGTTGTTGGTTCAAGTCCCGCTTCAGTCAATTTTTCTTTGTTCAAACCCAAGTAATTAAAATAAATAAATAATGCTCGAGCTGTGCTGCAGTATCATTACTTCAAGTAAACTGTTCTAAATAAAAACTACAGAAAATGACAATAATCTATAGTTATTTACATATTAACTTATAAAGTTGTTTTTGAGCACTAGTAGACAAAATGCATGTTTTACAAAATGACCTTTTGCTTTCTGACATGTCTGAGAACAATTTGTTACTTTTAGGGTCATGTCACACGAGGCAACTTTTCCAGGCAACTTGGAGGCAACCAACCGCAGTGCATGCTCTGCAGGATCACTTTCCTAGCACATGAGTAATTTTTCTAACAATGTCTTACAATCCCTAAGAAAACTACGTGAATATTCAAATATGAATGTCTTTTCTTCTTAGAGATTGCCTGGAACTGGTTGCCTGTAAATTGCCTCGTGTGACATGGGCCTTAGTTTAATTTTGTCCAAATCTTCCTCTGCAATCGTCTTGTAGTTATTGTTGACTCATTTGTGTCAAAATGTTTCAGCAAGCAAAAACATTGAATAAATTGCTCTTAACTACAATACACTACTAACAGTTTGTGTAAATTGATCTGATTGTTTGTTTTTTCTCTCTCCAAAACTGGTACCATCTTTACAGTGGTATGTGCCTGAAGCATTCATTGAAACTATCATCTTTGAGGAAAAATTATGACAACAAAATGGAAATGTACATCTATATGTACGCATTGTTCACAGGATGGACCAATGAGCAACTCTGTAGCCAAGGGCACCCTACTCAACAAGGTCTATTCCTAACTACACAGACACCATCAAAATCCAAAGGGTATTGCACTTGAATTTAATGATTTTTTCCATGATGCCCAACATGCTCGGCATGTGGCCAGTCAGGCCAAATTTATCAAACCAACTGATGTGAATACTGAACTATTGTACAATATGGTATTGAAGTTTGATGGATTCAGTTAAGAAAAGTCTACTGAGTAAACAATAATTAAGGCCATATCTGAATTCTTGATTGTCACATGAAATTATGTTTTAAAATGTACATTTTTAAGGCAGATAGTGACAGCTGCAGCCACACATTCAGACACGGCCCAAGATGTCCTCTCCTCAAGTAAGATGCTGTCAAAGTCCAGATTGTTTCAGTAGAACATGCGGGAAATCATCTGGCTAGACTTGGCACAGGTTTTTTCAGTTAGTGACAACCCAAAAACTATTGGTTACAAATGTAGCACCAACATTGAACTTGTAGAGAGTAGTTTAGCTAAACTCGACACAGTCCTTCGGCTGGTTACTTGTCTCACAGTCCAGAAAGCGTTGATATAGCCTACTATCCCTATGTCACTTTAACAGTTAAAACTGTAGAGTCAGTCATCTGGCCAGGCTTGACACAGCCTTTCTTCAGCTTGCACTTGGTCCAAAAAGCTTTTGTTAACCTCAAAATCCAGACATGACTGCAAGCAGATGAACTTGTATTAACAGAGAGTCATCTGGCTAGACTTGATACAGTCCTTCTTCAGATGGTAGCAGAAAGTCCAGAAAGAATTGATTAGCCTATGGATTGATCCGATTGGGTGTATGTCATCTCCAAGATCTTTGCCTCAAACTGCAGTAGAAAAAAAATCAAAATAATAATTTGGATAACTCTTTCAATAAAATATAAATTTTTCAGAGGAAATTTTTTGTCAAAATGCTATTCTGTGCAAAACAAGTTCTCCTGCAGCAGCATTCAGTTCTTGAACTCATTGAATGTACACACAACATTCCAGGTTTTTAAAAATATATATTCTTTATATCTTCTCTCTAAATATCTTGACCTCCTATTTTCATCTATGGTGTGTGTATTGCAAACTAAAGGATGTGATTGAACATATCTTTCAGATGGAGGTTTCAGCACCGAAACTAGGGTAAATTTTTAGGGAGCACAAGGGGTGCACTATTTTTTCTAGGTGGGCACTTCTGGCCAATTTAAACTGTAGTTTTCGTTGGAATTTCTCTTAAACAAGGCCCTATTTAGTGATTTTGTTGTGCCACTTACTATTTTGTTATATGATAATCTGACAGAAATGCAAAAAAAATGCTTTGCCTCTGTGTAAAGGTAAATGTATAGTTTTCAAACATTGAAGTTGTCACGCTAAAGCTTATATTAAATGAAACATTTCACCCTAGAATTGTTAAATCTCAAAAGTCAAGATTTCAAATGTGGGGGGGGGGGGGCACGAAAATCACTGGCGGGACCACATGCCCCCCATGCCTCCTCTTGTAGTTCTAAATGGCACTTCTAAATGGTTCTTATTCTGAAACATTAATTCCCTTGCCAAGTTTGTGGAATGAACCCTTCTCTTCAAAGAAAAGTTTGAGAATGAGTTTCTTTTCAAACTTACCAAAGGTCTGTAGTTGGCTGTACACCTGTTAAGTTCCTGCAATGCTCATCCAAACAGTTCCGGTCGTAGTCACCACTCCGGTTTCTCATCCAAACTGGTCAGGTTGTACTCACCACTCCACAAAAGACTGCTGAATAACTGAGGACAAAATTGCGTACAGACAAATTTATCTTTAAATTTATGATAGATTACAAGAACCGACTTCTTTTGTTTCAGGAAGGATCAAAGTGGTTTTTTTAAGTACATGCACAATTTTTAAAAGCAATTAGTTAACTGAATCAGTTCCTAAGTTGTTTGACATCAGCTTTCTCTTTATCTTTTTCTCAGAAAATCTTTACCTCCTATTTTAATGAAGATGTTCACATTGTTTAATGATGTTATTGAAGCTAAAGGATCAGAACAAACATATTCTTTCAAATCAAAGATTTGAAACCTTCAAAGGTGCTTATTCTAAAACACTAACTCCTTTGCCAATCTTGCGGAGTAAATCTTCTTCTTCAAAGAAAAGTTCTGGAATTAACTATTTTGAAACTTACCAGGCAGTCTGTGGATGACTCTTTGCACCTCTCTCCTTCAACAAGGCTCATCCAGGTTTGGCTGTAGTCACTATCCTTCAACAGTAACAGTCAACACTCCCTGTATCCACCAGCGGTGCTTATCCAAACAGGCCTGGTTGTAGGTATTGCTCGACAGGAGACTGCTGAAATGAGTAGAAAATTTAGCAGGCACAGAAAAATTAATCTTTTTGATAAACACAAGAAGAGCCGACTTCATTTGTTTCAGGAAGGATTTCAAATTTGTTTGGATTGTACGAACACAATTTGTTTAACTCAAGTTAACCGATTGTTTTACCTTAATGTTTGGCTGCGGTAGAATCTCAAATGGTATTAGTGTTTTGACTGCTGGTTACAACTGTCTTTACTACTTATAAGATGTCTGTTTGAGATTCAAAAAATAATTTTTCCTTTTCTTTTTCCTTCAAAAAATATTGTTAAACTGATGTTTAGTTGTTCACAATGGGCAACAATTCTTGATTGAGTTGTTGTCCCATGTAGGAGGTTTTTTCTTCACCAGTTAAACTTATAACCCGATACATTACCAAATCTTTTGCATGACTCAAGTCCCTGCCGGTAGGCATCATCCCCGCTCAGTAGGATTTCAGTTCACAAACTACCTCATCATCTTCAAGTAGAAAAAATGACCTGCTTTTTGAAAGAAACAATTATCTAGAAAGGTTAGCATTTTGGGTTCATATCAATTATCCAAACTCAGGTTCATCGTACACAGTACCTGGGATAACCCCAATACTTCACCAACCCAATGTCATCTACAGTGTCCTCGAGCTGCAATTTGTGCACAACTGCTTGACACAACATCCACTTTTGCAATAACAAGTTGTAGAGACTGTGGAAAACAAAAACAAGGTTATAGCCTGTGTGGAGAAAAAGATGATTAGAATCAGTGAAATTAAAAGTTGGACGCTGTGGAAAAAACGTTAGGAGCTGTGAAAACAATCGTTAGTTGCTGTGGACAAAACGTTAGGAGCTGTGGGGGAAAGGTTATTTTTTCTTTCAGACTCACCCTGATACTTAACCTTTGCTGCAAACAGGTGACCTCATCCTCCAGTCACTCCTGCGACATCAAAGGGAGAGTCTTCATAGTTCTTAGTTTTGATTCAAGATGTCATATTTTATTAATTTAGTGACTTGTTTTTTCTGTCCCCAACATGTGGAAACACATGTGTTGTGTCACCACAATGGAAATAAGGTTTAGCATCTTTGAATCAAGACTAAGAACTTCACCAGTCACACCTTATACTTTACCTATTACCTGCTGAAAGAGTAGAGAGTTAGTCTTATCTCTAGGCCAACACTTTTTATACTCTAGACCTTTACTGTCTTACCATTCATACCTACCAAGGCAATACGCATCATGATGTCTTTCCTCCATGGATGATCTGCTCTTTTTCCACTCCTTTTAATTCTCTCTTGTCTTCTTCTGTCTTTTATTTTCTGTCTTATCTTATTCTTCTTCTTTTTTTCTCGCAGCGCTCAAAACTAAGCAGTTTTAGGAAGTTATTTGCATGAGCCCTAAGCTTTAGAATAAGATTTGCAATTTAGGACTTGAGTTTTCTACAAGATTCTTCCTCCTTTTTCTTTTATTTGAACTTTGATGAAAATGACTACTGGATGCAGCTATGTTATTTATTCATTGTCTTATTTTTATTTTATTTTTAAGACAAAACAGTATCCATGCTCAGTTTAAATGTCTACATTCAGAATTGATGCAATGCTGATAATATAAGGAATATGTAAATTTTAATTCAGCTGGTCTAAATTATCTATTTAACACTCCTAAATCAAGTATTGATCATCAAGTGAATGCAGACCGAACAGAAATAATGTGATTCCAGGTTATGGCACATTTCTTTCAACGCAAGTTTTGTTATGCACAAGTTAGAAGTAGTTAAATTTAGAATGATGTAATGTTGATATTAGGAATACGTACATATTAATTTAGCTGGTCTAAATTATTTATGTAACACTCCTAAATCAAACATTAATCATCAAATTAATGGAGATTGGCCTGGACTATTTGACTGTATGGTTATTTCTAAAACATGTACACTTAGTGTGCCGGGTTTTGTGCCTAAAATTCAAACCACAGTGGAGGGGGAATGTGCAGATTCTACTTTTCAATTTTTATTACCCCCATATTATTAGAAGAAAATAAAATCTTCAAAAAAAAGTTTTCATCTTTTTAGAATTATTAAAAATTTCTATAAATGATGGATTAGTTGGATTTTTTACTCTTCCTTTATAAAAGTTACGCTATTTGAAATAATATAAAATCATGACAATTTAAGTAAACATGACAACTGACGACTTGAAGTATCAACCCTGACAGAAATTTCCAGTAAGACTAGTCTTCTAATAAAAACATCATTGGCTTCGACCAATATGCAAATCAAGAAATACCAAGACAGTAGTGTGAAGTCACTTTGAAAACTACATGCAAGGACAACATCAACAAGATCGCCGATCATCATGGTGGTGGGGGGGGTGTTACAAAAGGGGAGGGACTCTGCAAAAGAACGGGTTAGATCTTCTCTTACCGTTCGCAGTCTTCACACTCTGGTCTTTATCTTGAAAGCCAACCTGCGTTATCCGACCTCCACTATAGCACTCTATCTATCTAATCTAACTTTTCTTCTTATTTTGTCAAGTAATAAAGAACCCGGTAAACTAACTTGATAACTTTTTAAATGTTGATTTGAACAAAGAAACATTGACTGGAGCAACACTTGAACATGTGACCTCCTTCTGCAGGTTCATTTCAGAACAATTGCAACCCGTAAGAGAGAGTTTTATGTGCATCCAATTCAATTCAATAATCTATTCACCATGTGAAAACTCATGAAATTCATTTCCAATTGTACAGCAGCAAGAATTGCATTTAAAAAACATGAAAGAAGTACATTATGTGTATCCGCAAACCCTACTAGATTGTTGTTACTATCATTTGCTTGAGATATACATATACATTATTTATTTTTTTAAGTCAAACTTTTTTTTATCAAAGAGGTGAATCGCACAAGAGAACTTTAAAAGTGGAGGTCAGATGCTGCCAAGTTTTTCTTACCCAATCCGGCGATGACTCCAATGTACGTCCACAACCACATATCCATAGATCTTCAACCCCCATCTGATCACTGCCTCTTGAGGAAGATGTTCGTCTCTCTCGCAACTCACCAGACAGTCCCGGTCTCCTGTAGCTTGGCTGAACGGGAGCTCGCTGCTGGCTACTGGGTCACCTGCCTTCAGTCTCCCCCGGCTTGGTCCAACGTTTACAGCCGTCGTTCACAGTCTCTCCCGTGAGAAGAGAACCAATAAATTCCTTATTGATTGCTTCATTTGAAGTTCAAAGGGGTGTAACTTATAGAACACTCTAACGTGTCTAAAGTGTAAGATTTTGGTTCAAACCTTACCTCAACAAAATATCGTTGGACCGATGTGTTCCGCTTCATAGAAGTGTTTAACTGCAGTCTACGGCAACTCACAAGCTTGACACCGAAGTTAAAAGTCTGTAGTCGGAATTAACTTCGTGGAAGTAACAATGTACTGAAGGGCCAACAGTGAATTTGTATTTGAACAAACTGCAGTTTTAGTAAGAACTTTCTGGTCAGTGACAAAAATGCACCAGGTTCATACTGCTTCGTATTTCCACTCTTGGTCGTGCCTCTGATAAAGATTTTCACAACTGGTTCTAACAGTGTTGATGCCGAAATATTTCTGAATGTACAGAATTGTCCGTTGTAAGAATTTGGATACATTTACAAGTAAAGTTCGTCCAGAAAACGCGACGTCCAAGTCCCACGTTGGAGCGAGAGGTACGCCCATGCTGCTGTCCTCCATGCAGTAGTGCAAAACACGTACAAATTCGTATTCACCACAGCGAGTCTTCGAAAACAGCGCCTGCAAAACTCCAATTTGCATAACAATAAAGATCTTTATGGGGTGACATTCCACAGTGACCCCAATCCATTGAATGTACAAAATGAACTTATTTAGTAGAAGTCCCGGATGTCTTGTACTCATTTCAGGAGAGCGCAAAAAATGGCGGGAAGCAGCCCAGGCCATAAGAACCAAAGTGCCGCCTTTGCGTTTTGTCATTTGTTTGTTGGGGTGTTTGTTTGCTTGTTTCTTGGTGGTTTTCTTTTTTCTTTTTTTTCTTTTTTTTTGGGGGGTGCAAAATAAATCCATAGGCCTAAGTGTTTTAGCCAATATACAAATTAAAGACTATCTACTGGGGATCAAAACGTGAGGATATTAATAATTTCTTGCATTTATACCGTATTATCTTGTTCGGTAAGCAGTTGGCAACAGTTACTGCCCCCCCCCCCCCATAAATTAAAAGTTTACCAAAAGTGAACGGAGCTTAAGAGAAAATTCTTAGGCCTATAAGCAAACTGTCACTTCAGGTTGTTTTCACTGGATGGAAATAATGGAATAAGAAACTTTAGATAGTTTTGTAAAATATTAGATTTTTAGTATTTAGATTTGAGGGCGATAACCAAAACTCAAGTGCAATTTATCATTAGTCTTTTTTGCAATTAGTGAAAAACTAGTTCATGCAATTCCTATGGGCTTAATTCTGGTTAAATAAGTGAAGCTGGGGTGGCTTGCGCAGCAGAGGAATTACGTCACACTTACAAACCCAGGGGCTCGATTTCACGAAGCACCGACATTCATCTTGAGGCTTGTTGTCTAGTATTTCCTTAGTGATTTGTATTGTGTCCTTATAGCGATTAAGAGTGATTTGCATGTTAAGAGCAATCTTATCTCTTTGTGAAATCGGGAGCCCAGGAAAATTAGGCCATGTCCGAATTGGCAGCTAGGTCAGGGCCAAATTTCATAGAGCTGCTAAGCACAAAACGTAGCTAAGATTTATGCTTACCAGAGTAAGGCTACCAGCCAAAATACCATGTCGCATGTACCATCTATGACTGGCATCTTGCTCATTTGTGCTTAACAGAAAATTGGAATGCGAAATGTTCTGCTTAAGTAGCTTGAGCCTAGTATAGACTTGAGCCTAGGCGGCGTCCACACCCGCATCCGTTGTACGCTTATGGTATTGGCTACACATGGCTCCGGCTTAAAAGCTGGACTAGCATACTCTGTGTAATATTACCCAAAACCCCCAATTCCATTGCTCAAAGACACTTATTACAAAAGCTGATAATTCTAACAAAATCTTAAGACTCAGAAAAATGAAGGGTGGCAGGCAAGGCAAGTCCAAAAGCTTTTGCATAGATTAAATTCTCAAAGAGACCTTTGGCCATTGTATGAGCGTGTGTAGGAACATGGTAAAAAAAAACTACAAAATGAATTACTATTTCGTACGCACGGTTAACTGTTCCGTATGTACGTTATTAGAAATTCATACATCTGGATTAGTAATCTGTACATAGCCTAGGAATTACGCACTGGTATATATTATTTTTAAAAATAGTAATCCAATAAGCACACAAATTAGTAAGTCGTAAGTACAGAATAGTAATCCATTAGAGTTGGGACTGTTAGGGTTAGAATAATAGAAATAGGGCGGGGGTTGGGTTAGGGTTGTAGGTACAGAGTTAAGGAAAGGGTTAGGGTTAGAGTAAGGGTAGGGTTATAGTGAGTGTAAGGCTTTTGCTGGGGTTAGGGTTAGGGTTGTAGGTATTGCGTCGGTTTAGAAGCCTAGGGTTAGGGTTAGGGTTAGGTTAGGCTTAGGGTGTGTGTTAGGGTTAGGAATAGGGTTAGGTATAGGCTTAGGGTTAGGGTTACGGCTAGGGTTAGGTATAAGGTTAGGGTTAGGGTTTGGGTTAGGGTTAGGGTTAGGGTTAGGTTTAGGGTTAGGGTTATGGTTAGGTTAAGGATTAGGGTAAGGGCTAGGGTATAGGATTAGGGTTAGAGTCAGGCTTATAGGCTTAGTGTTAAGGTTATAGGGTTAGTGTTTGGGGTCATAGGGGTAGGCATAGGGTTGGGGTTATAGAGTAAGAGCTAGGGCTACGGTAGGACCAGGAGTTAGGATGTAGATTAGTCTCAGGTAAGGTTAAGGGTTTTAGCGTTAGGGTTCGATCTAGGGTTAAGATAGGTTATGATAAGGGTTAAAGGGATTGATAAGTTAAGGGTGAGGGTTAGTGTCAGGGTTCTAGGGTTAGGGTTATGGTTATAAGGCCAGGGATAAAGTTGGGGTTAGGGTTGGCGTTATAGGGTTAGGGTTAGGCTTAGGCTTAGGCTTATGGTAAGGGATAGGGGCTAGGGTTAGGGTTTAGGGTTAGGGTTAGGGTTAGGGTTAGGGAGGGTTAGAGTTAGGGTTGGGGTTAGGGTTATAGGTTTAGTGTTAGGGTAAGGGTAAGGGTTAGGGTTAGTGGTTAGGGTTAGGGTTAGGGTTAGGGTTAGGGTTAGGGTTAGGGTTAGGGTTAGGGTTAGGGTTAGGGTTAGGGTTAGGGTTAGGGTTAGGGTTAGCGTTAGGGTTAGCGTTAGGGTAAGGGTTAGGGTTAGGGTTAGGGTTAGGGTTAGCGTTAGGGTTAGGGTTAGGGTTAGGGTTAGGGTTAGTGGTTAGCGTTAGCGTTAGGGTTAGGGTTAGGGTTAGGGTTAGGGTTAGGGTTAGGGGTAGGGTTAGGGTTAGGGTTAGGGTTTGCGTTAGGGTTAGGGTTAGGGTTAGGGTTAGGGTTAGGGTAAGGGTTAGGGTTAGGGTTAGGGTTAGGGTTAGGGTTAGGGTTAGGGTTAGGGTTAGGGTTAGGGTTAGGGTTAGGGTTAGGGTTTGGGTAAGGGTTAGGGTTAGGGTTAGGGTTAGGGTTAGGTTTAGGGTTAGGGTTAGGGTTAGGGTTAGGGTTAGGGTTAGGGTTAGGGTTAGGGTTAGGGTTAGGGTTAGGGTTAGGGTTAGGGTTAGGGTTAGGGTTAGGGTTAGGGTTAGGGTTAGGGTTAGGGTTAGGGTTAGGGTTAGGGTTAGGGTTAGGGTTAGGGTTAGGGTTAGGGTTAGGGTTAGGGTTAGGGTTAGGGTTAGGGTTAGGGTTAAGGTTAGGGTTAGGGTTGTATGGTTAGGCTTAATGGTTTTTAGATTTCTACCAAACAGTGTATCAAGTTCTGAAGAAGATGTTTACAAAATGATTTAAAAGAAATAATAATTTAAGCAAGAAAAAAACTTATATTTTATTTAATAAAATAAAGACAATTTGTTTTCTTCTTAATACGTTACTTTAAGACGTTGATTTAATTGTTTTTGTCTTTAAAATTAACAGAAAACAAGCTTTCAAATGTTAACTATTATTGAAATTGATAGCAAAGTAAATGATTTATTTAATTATTATTATTGGGTGCTTAACTTTGTACCCAAGTGCCTTACATTCTATCCTTGTTTATTGGGCCTAGGCCTTTGTGCATTTTTGAACTCATGTCTCCTTCTGGTTGTGTACAAACTGGATGCCACATTGCTAATCATTCACCCTAGCAGTACCCATTTACTCCTAGGTGATGAGAAGCAATTATAGTGAGGTGTCCTTTTCACTAACCCATACAAATGCCAAATTTCAAAGAGCTGATTAAAAGTTTGAAAAGCAGCTTTAAAAAAAAAATTGCCAGAGTAATGTATTAGCCAAAATACCCTGCCTGATTAAATTGTTCACTGCATAAACAAACATATAATCCTTGCATTTTGAAAGTTAACAATACTGTTTTCATTGTTATTGTTAATCTAAAGCTTGAAATTACTAACTGGCATTGCTGTATTCCTTTTTCGAAATGGGGCAGCCATCTTGTAGTTCTATTAAATCAATGTAGTGGTCTGAAACAAGTGACTTTGGCATGCAGACAATTTGTTTCTACACTCATGTCAGATTATCTTGCAAAAAAACCCCAAATGGCATTAAAGGAGTGCTGAAAAGAGGTTTGTGGAAACTACAGTTTAAAATGACCAGAAGTGCCCCCCTAGATAAAAATGGTGCACCCTCTTGTGCCCATCCCCCCATTAATTCTTACCCTTTTCTGAGTTTGTGGTCTTTGAAGCGACAAATGCTGAGGAATGGTCATTTTCATCAATCTGACCATTTAGGCACTGCCGAGGCGGGAGTCAATTTGGACATGGCCTTACCAAACCAAGAACACTCAAAATAATAGAAGCCTAAATTTAAATATAATAATGAGTATCAGTGATTGCTAATTGCCCACAGGGAACATTTGAATATACACGGGTGATGTTATAGTCTAACAATGAAAACTTTCAAATATCAAATAATATACAAGGGAAACTGAATTGGTTAATTTCAAATAGTTATGGGTTCTTTGAACCCTTGCTCTGTGGTTGAAGAAAGACAAATTTACTAGAGCAGGACTTGAACCTGTGACCTCTGGATTAAGTGCGAGTGCTCTACCAACTGTGCTATATAGCCCTAACGTTGGAGGTCACCATATTGTCAATATTATTTGTTCGGGATATCAGTCAGAAGCCATTATACTAGTAAATTTTTTAAAAACTTTAATTACTATGTAAAGTTAGGTGTATATTAAGACTTTGTGTTTGTTTACTGCTAGTGGCTACACATAGCCATAAAAGTATTAAAGATCAATAAAACTCACCCCCCCCCCTATAGTTAGGACTGTAGGTGTACAAATGGAACATGACACAGAAAGGACACATCTTCATCTTTATTTGTCAGAGGAACAAATATCTGCCGTATTTCACATGTTAAAACTAAATGACAAATATTTAAATACATAAGTTGTACAATGTATAGGCATTTATTAGGAGCTCAAATATTGTAACAAAGTGCCTTAATTTCTAGCCCTAATGGGCTTGTAGGCCTAAGCACTCCTGAAACCATCAACTCTTTCCGAGTACTCATCAAATGAGTGCCGCCATTGCTAATCATTCACCCTAGCAGTACCCATATACACCTGGGTGATGAGAAACAGTTATAGTAAAGTGTCTTGCCCAAAAACACAAGTGTTACAACCGCCCAATATTCATAAATCTACTTAAAGTACAAAAACTCGTTAAGCACAAACAAAGTGTTGCTTACCAGAATAAGGTTAACGGGAGAGTCCGAATACCATGTCGTAGTACCATCTTTAACTGGCAAGTGTCCAACTTAGTTTTGCTTAGCAGATTTGCTAAACAAAATATGCTGCGCAAGTAGCTTCATGAAGTAAGGCCCCGGATTAAAACTCACCATTTTGCACATTTTTTGTGTAACATTGTTTGCCTGATGAAATTGTTCTCTGCATAATACATGTGTTTTACAAGTAAAAAAACCCACATTAAGCAGTACATGTTTCATTGTTATAAATCTTAAACTTGAAATTTATAACTGTACTTTTTAATATAATGAAAAACAGTCTAAATAATTGCTAACAGGGCACATGACAAAATAGAAAATACATGGAGGGGTGATATTATTTAACTAGTCTAGCAACGAAAAACTTTCTATTTCAAAGATCAAGTAAGAAAACCACAAGGGAAACAGACTAGGTAAATTTGGAGTTGAACAAAGACAAATTTACCAGGGTGGCAGTTACAAGCTGTATGGTTTCTGACTGACACCCCGCACAAGATATTAACAGTATGGAGACTGTCAACATTAGCGCTAAAATAGCTCAGTTGCTAGAGCACCGACACATTAACGGGGAGATCACAGGTTCAAGTCCAGCTCTAGTCAATGTTTCTTTGTTCAACCCAATATAAGAAATACCTTTCATTACAATTTGAAATTAGGTGTATGTTTAGATTTTGTTTTGCTTATTTACTGCTTTAGGCTCAAATGTACATCTGTCGCTATTAAAACCTTAAAGATCAATTAAAATGAACTATTTTGTTTTTCAAAACAAAGTTTGACACTGACAATACAAATTTTTTATCAAAGTCGTCTCAAAGCAATTGCCACATGCATTTTACAGCAGGTGTACATCAGCTATTTTGAATGTTTACACCCATAATATCAAAGCATTTTCTTGCACAGTGTATAAGTTGTATAGAAGGTGCTTCTGGGCTGCAGCACAATCTGCTGCAAGCACACTTAAGAAAACATTTGAGCGAGCCTCCTTCTCTAATTGGTAAGTGTACTAATTCAATCTTTAACAATTCAGGGTTTTTTACTTGTAGAATTAAAAAAGTTCACAACAGTCAACAATCTTCAAACAATAAGACACAAATCGGACAATGATTAATATAAATAAATAATGCTTACTTAGTCTTTGCTATAGTATCATTAGTTCAGATAAATTACAGAAAATTTACAATTTAAATGACAACGGTTTATAATTATCTACTTACAACTAAAGTTGGTTTTGAACACTAGTAGACAAAATGCATGTTTTATAAAATGACTACTATATTTTTGTTATGCAATGCGTGGACTGAAGAGTGGTTTGTGCTGAGGGTGAGGTGTTACTAATGAAATATTGTGAGTTATATTTTTATGGTGTTAGTGCAAGTGTTAAGTTAAAGTGTTTAGTGTTAGTTCAGTGTTAGGGTGAGGAGTATGGGCTCGGTTTCACAAAACACGAAGATTCATCTGAATTGCCAATATTACCTTAGTGATTTCTATTTGGACGTCAAACTTTGCTGAACAATTCAGATTGATGACCAATCTTAGCTCTTGATGAAATCGAGCCCTGGAGTTATGATTAAGGCTCATGGTTTGTTTGCATTGCAACAGATTCCTGCTAACCCATTTTGCTAAAACATACATTCAGTCTATTTTGCACTCAAGTGTTCTCTTTGAAATTTCCCACACCAAGTCTTTTAATTAAACTTATAGAGTAGGATGTAAAGTTTGCTTCGCTTATAGATGAAGGGCCTAGAACAATTCGGATTGATGTAATTTTACAATATGATGTAATTAATTACCTTGTAAACACCACCATAATAAAAGATTTTGTCCGGGTTTTTCTAACAACAACAAAATGATTTTTAAAAGTTTAATAAAAAATAAAATGACTAAACCTGAGCTTTCTGACCTGATTTCAAACTTCTCTGAGAACAACTTGGATTTCTTAAGTTTAGTTTTTGCCAAATCTTCCCCTGCAATCAACTTGTAATTATTGTTGACATTTAACTAATTTGTAGTCAAAAGGTTTCAGCCAGCAAAAACAGTTAATAAATTGCTCTTATATTAAACTACTGCCATTTTTGGTAACTTAATTTGATTGTTTCTCTTTCCAAAAATGGTAGGGCCAACCATCTTCAGAGTAATAAATAGAAACACACATCTATGTGTGCGTGGTGCACAGGATGGTCCAATGAGCAACCCTCTTGCCAAGGGCACCCTACTCAAATGGCATTGTGTGCATAAGATCTATATTCCTAACTTCTCAGAAACCATCAAAATCCAAAGGGTATTGTACTTGAATTTAATGAATTTGATTTTCCCTGATGCCCACCGAGCATGAGGCCAGGCAGGTCAATTTTATCAAATCAACTGAAGTGAGTACCGAGCTAGATTGTACAATGGTATTGGAGTTTGATGGATTCAAGAAAAGCCTACTGAGTAAACAATAAATAAGGCCATATATGAGTTCTTGATTGTCAAATGAACTTGCATTTTAAAATATGCACTTTTGAGGCCCATAGTGACACTCTGCAGCCACAAATTCAAACACGGCCCAAGAGTTCTTGAGAAGTAAGGTGTTGTCAAAGTCCAGAATGTTTTAGTCAAACATGTGGGAAATCATCTGGCTAGACTTGAAACAGTCTTCCTTCAGTTGGTGACAGTCCAAAAAGTGTTGGTTACAAATGTAGCATCAACATTGACCATGTAGAGGAGAGTAGTTTAGCTAGACTTGACATAGTCCTTCAGCTGGTGTCACACTGTCCAAAAAGTGTTGGTTATTTAGCCTCACATCCCTCTTGAACAGTTGAAATTGTAGTGGAGAGTCAGTCCACTGGCCAGACTTGATACAGCCCTTCTTCAGCTAAAGACGCACAGTCCCGAAAGAGTTAGTTTTTAGCCTCAACATCCTGACGTCACTTCCAACAGTTGAACTGTTGGAGAGTCATCTGGCTAGAATTGATGCAGTTCTTCCTCGGCTGGTTGCACAGTCCACAAATAGTCCTCAGGCCTCTCCAAGGTCATCGTCTAAATCTGCGAAAGTTTAATTTGAATGAACTCAATCAATTTTCCCGATGACTATTTTGGTCTTAATGCTATCCTGTGCAAAAAGTTTCAATCAGTTCTTCAACTCATTGAATGCACAACATGTCGCAATTTTCCAGGTAAATTTTTGTTAACTTTTTGCTGATAATTTTTTCCTAAGAAAAAAATTGGCCTCCTAATGAAATTTCCACCATTTGATGTAGGGTGTGCTTATTGCCAACCAAAGGATGGACACAAACATATTCTTTCAGCTCGACGATTTGAAACCTTCAAAAGGTGCTAATTCTGAAGCATTACCTCCTTCGCAAAATTTGTGGGCGGAACCTTCTCTTCTAAGAAAAGTTTTAGAGTGAGTTTCTTTTCAAACTAACCAAGCAGTCTGTTGTTGACTCTGTACACCTGTATCCTCCAACGATGCTCATCCAAACAGTTCAGGTCGTAGTCACCACTCCCTGCATTCTCCAACGATGCTCACCCAAACAGGTCCGAAGGAATAGTCACCACTCCCTGAAAATTTAGTAGGCACAGACAAATTAATCTTTAGGATAAATCTCAAGAAGAGCCTACTTCCATTGTATCAGAAAGGTGTTCAGTTTGTTTGGAGTGTACCATGAAATCTTTTTAAAAGCAAAACGTTAACTGATTGCTAAGTTGTTTTACATCAACTTTAACAAAAACAACTCACTGAAAATCTTGATCTCCTGTTTTTATGAAGTTTCCACCATTTGTTGTATGATGTGTTTATTGCAAACAAACATTTTCTTTATTTCAAACTGAATGTTTGAAAACCTTCAAATGTGCCAATTCTAAAACACTAGCTCCTTTGCCAAATTTGTGGAGTGAACCTTCCCTTTAAGACAAGTTCTAGATTGATTTGTTTTTCAAACTTACCAAGCGGTCTGTGGATGACTCTTTGCCCTGGTACATCCTCAAACGATGCTCGTCAAAACAGGTCTGGTTGTAGTCACCACTCCCTGTATCCTCCAACGATGCTCACCCAAACAGGTCCGGTTGTAGTCACCACTCCCTGTACCCTCCAACAATACTCATCCAAACAGGTCCGGTTGTATTTACCACTCCCTGTACCCTCCAACAATACTCATCCAAACAGGTCCGGTCGTATTTACCACTTCCTGTATTCTCCAACCATGCTTATCCAAAACAGGCCTGGTTGTAGATACCGCTTGACGAGAGACTGCTGAAATGAGTAGAACATTTATCAGGCACAGACAAATCTTTTTTATAACTTCCAAGAAAAGGATTTCGATAGTATTTTTGCAAACTGATTCTTTAGATGTTTTACCTCAGTGCTGGCTGGTCACTCGTGCTTGCTGTTGCACAATCCTAAATGATACTAGCTTTTCTGACTACTGATAACAACTGTCTTTCCTACCGATTCATTTGAGAGATTCAAAAGCTGTTTTTTATGCATGTTTCATTTTCCTTCCATAGTTATCGTTAAAGGGATGTTTAGGTTTGTTCACAATCCTCAACAATTCTTGATTGAATCGTTGTCCCATGTAGGAGGTTGTTTCTTCACCAGTAACTTATAAACCGATACGTTACCAAATCTTTTGCATGACTCCAGTCCCTGCTGATAGACATCTCAGCTCAGTAGGATTTCAGCTCACAAACTACCTCATCATCTTCAAGTAGAAAATATGACCTGCTATTGGAAGAAACAATTATCTAGAAAGGTTAGCATTTTGGGGTCACATCAATGAGCCAAACTCAGGTTCACATTACACAGTACCTGGGATAACCCCAATACTTTACCGAACCAATGTCATCTACAGTGTCCTCGAGCTGCCATTTTATGCACACTGCTTGACACAACATCCACTTTTGCAATAACTGAGACTGTGGAAAACAAAAACAAGGTTATAGCCTGTGTGGAGAAAAAGATGATTAGAATCAGTGAAACTAAAAGTTGGACGCTGTGGGAAAAAACGTTAGGAGCTGTGAAAACAATCGTTAGTTGCTGTGGAAAAAATGTTAGGAGCTGTGGGGGAAAGGTTATTTTTTCTTTCAGACTCACCCTGATACTTAACCTTTGCTGCAAACAGCTGACCTCATCCTCCAGTCACTCCTGCGACATCAAAGGGAGAGTCTTCATAGTTCTTAGTTTTGATTCAAGATGTCATATTTTATTAATTTAGTGACTTGTTTTTTCTGTCCCCAACATGTGGAAACACATGTGTTGTGTCACCACAATGGAAATAAGGTTTAGCATCTTTGAATCAAGACTAAGAACTTCACCAGTCACACCTTATACTTTACCTATTGGCAGTAAACCTGCTGAAAGAGTAGAGAGTTAGTCTTATCTCTAGGCCAACACTTTTTATACTCTAGACCTTTACTGTCTTACCATTCATACCTACCAAGGCAATACTCATCATGATGTCTTTCCTCCATGGATGATCTGCTCTTTTTCCACTCCTTTTAATTCTCTCTTGTCTTCTTCTGTCTTGTGTTTTCTGTCTTATCTTATTTTTCTTCGGTTTTTTTCGCAGCGCTCAAAACTAAGCAGTTTTAGGAAGTTATTTGCATGAGCCCTAAGCTTTAGAATAAGATTTGCAATTTAGGACTTGAGTTTTCTACAAGGTTCTTCCTCCTTTTTCTTTTATTTGAACTTTGATGAAAATGACTATTGGATTCAGCTATGTTATTTATTTATTGTCTTATTCTTCTTAAATTTTTAAAGATTAAAATGATATTCATGCTCAGTTGTAAATGTCTAGATTGAGAATTGATGTAATGATGATTTTAGGAATATGTAAATATTAATTTAGCTGGTCTAAATTATCTATTTATTACTCCTAAATCAACCATTGATCATCAAATGAATGCATGTTGGACAGGAATATGCCTGCAGTTTATGTTAGATTTCTTCCAGCACAAGGGCTGTTATGATCAAGTCACATTCATAGAATGATGTAATGATGATATTAGGAATATGTACATATTAATTTAGCTGGTCTAAATTATTTATGTAAGACTCCTAAATCAAACATTAATCATCAAATGAATGGAGATTGGCCTGGACTATTTGACTTCAGGGTTATTTCTAAAAAAAGTACACTTAGTGTGCCGGGTTTTGTGCCTAAAATTCAAACCACAGTGGAGGGGAAAAGTGCAGATTCTACTTTTTAATGTTTATTACCCCCATATTATGAGAAGAAAATAAAATCTTCAAAAAAAAGTTTTCATCTTTTTAGAATTATTAAAAATTTCTATAAATGATGGATTAGTTGGATTTTTTACTCTTCCTTTATAAAAGTTACGATATTTGAATTAATATAAAATCATGACAATTTATGTAAACATGACAACTGACGACTTGAATTATCAACCCTGACAGAAATTTCCAGTAAGACTGGTCTCCTAATAAAAGCATCATTGGCTTCGACCAATATGCAAATCAAGAAATACCAAGACAGTGTGAAGTCACTTTGAAAACTACATGCAAGGACAACATCAACAAGGACGCCGAACATCATGGTGGGGGGGGGGGGTGTTACAAAAGGGGAGGGACTCTGCAAAAGAACGGGTTAGATCTTCTCTTACCATTCGTAGTCTTCACCTTGTCTTTATCTTGAATTAGGTCAACCTGCGCTATCCGACCTCCACTATTGCACTCTATATTTTATCTAAATTTTGCTATTTTTTTTTTCAAGTAAGAAACTAGGGAAACTGTGACTGAATTAATTTTTGTAATTATGTTGGGTTGATGAAAAAAAAAAACTCTTTTTTTTTTAGAAAGGTCAATGATTCACGTATTTTATAAATGATGGATACAACAACCAGTTCTTTTCACTTCGCATAAGAGATAGCCTAGTTAAATGTGAATTCAATTAAAAATATAATCTTTTACAATTCATCCGGGGGAAAAAAAGAACTTTGTTTTCCTTTGCACAGAAGTAAAAATTGCATTAAAGAAACCTTTTTTTTTAAAGTACATAGTGTCTCTGCAAACCTTACTAGATTGTACTACCAGTTGCTCGAGAGGTCAATCGCACAAGCGAACTTAAAAAGTGGAGTTCGGATAAACGACAAAGTTTTCCTTACCTAAGTCCTTTGGTGAACTCCAATGTACGTCAAGGTCCACAGACAAAACACACACACCACATCAAGTCCCATCAGGTCGGTCTCTTGCACTGAACCCCTAAAAAGTATTTTAAAAAAGTAAAAGGTAAAAAAAATAGTAAAATTATTTTGGTCTTAAAGTTATATTCCGTTCCCTCAAAACAATATTTCAATACCTCAAAAATATTGTTTCATTCCCCTTAAATTACTTTTGTGGTCCCTTGAAATACTATTAATCATTCACTTGAAATTCTGTGTACACTTGCAATGGTACTTCTATCTCCCAAAAGGTTTCTTCTATAACCTTCAAACTACACACTTCGCTAGAACTGCAGTAGTAGATGACAGCTCTGTACTGTTGTCGACATAATCAGGAGTTGATTTACATTAATTTAACGCTTAATATTTAGAAACATCATAATCTCCTGAACTACATAAGCTATTTTGACAATCTATACATCTTTTGAAAGTAATTAACCTACTTGATTAAAATTGCAAATAGGTGACCAAATTTGACCTTGTCCTCCTTGTCAAACACAGAAGTTGAGTTAAAAATATGATTCCCGGGGCTCGTTTTGAGGTCTGCCAACAGTATGATCTGGAACTTGGACATGTTTTTTCCCAAATGCAAAAGAATGACCCTGAATAATAGGGCTTCCAAATTAAAGAAAAATGCTGTCATTATTTTCAACAGCGCCCTGTTTTAAAAGTTTGTTTGTGATGTCACAAAAACTCAATGTCTAATAGCCTGTCTGTTTTGTTTGTTTGTAATAACCGATTTCTGTATAAGTCTCAAGTTTTCGGCTTACAAAGAAAAAACTGTATAACAATTATTATTGTATAGAGATAAAGATAAGATGCATTCTAAGCAAGAAAGGGGCTATTAATCATTCTGTTAGGCTTTGTATTATTTGCCTCGCTCAAATAGGAGAGTCAGTAAAACACAAGCCAATGTACTTGTAAGAGAATTCGGAAAAGATACTAAAACCAAGAAAATCAATTGGCATATCAAGGACTCTACTAGCTAAATTATCTCACAAAATATCATTTTGTTCGAATGAATTATATTCAGTTCCTTCGATATAGTATTTGTTTCCCACGAAATAATTTGTTTCGTACCCTCGAAATAATATATTGAGGGAACAAAATAATTTAAAAGGAATATAGCATTTCGAGGGACAGACTTGATATTGAAGGGAGCACAAATATTTTGAGGAAACGAAATAATGCTTTAGGGAGGCGTAATAACATTTTTGAGGGAACAAATAACATTTTTGAGAAAAAAAATTTTTTTTTAGAGGGATTGAAATTATATTTCAATTTTGTTTACCTGTCCCTGCAGGGGGGGGGGTCCGTACTCTTGAGAGTTATTAGCACATGTTCCCTCTCGTTGCAACTTACGAAGCAGTCACATCAACATCTCCAAGCTAAGCTGGATGGGAGCTCCCCGCTGACTGCCGGGTCTGTCTTCAGTCGTCCCCGTCTTGGTCCACCGCTTACAGCCGCCTCTGTGGTTCTGACCTGAGAGAATAAACCATAAACTCTTCAATGCTGTGACAGTTTAAGTTTTAAAATAAGGGGTATTATTCGGCGACGAACATTTTTATGTCAAAGACTTTGGTTTAATGAAACAAGAACAGGTAAGCCAACAATGTTCACAACTCAACAAGTCGGAGTTGTATCGGAACGATGTGTTCGGCTTTAGTAGTGCAGTTTTCAACGGCAGTCTACGGCTCCCCCACCACCACCGAGCAACTCTCCACTATTCTCTTGAAACATAAACACCGAAGTCTGCATAGTCGTCGGAAGTAATTTCCTGTTACTCCCGGTATATTGAGGGAAACAACTTACAGTGAATTTTGAACATACTGCAGTTTTTAGGAGAAAAAAAAACTTTCTGGCCAGTGAGACAAAAATGCACCAGGTTCATACTTCTTCGTACTTCCACTCTTGGTCACTCTTGGTCACTCTTGGTCACAACTGGTTCTAACAGTGTTGATGCCGAAATATTTCTGAATGTACATAGTTGGCCGTGGTAAGAGTTTGGATACATTTACAAGTAAAGTTCGTCCAGAAAACGCAGCGTCCTAATCCCACGTTGGAGCGAGAGGTATGCCCATGCTGCTGTCCTCCACCGTCCATCACGAAACACGTACAAATGCCATGCTGTATTCTCCACAACGGGTCTTCGAAAACAGCGCCTGCAAAACTCCTAATTTGCATAACAGCCACGATCTTGATGGGGTGACATTCCTAAGTGACCCCAAATCCTTTGAATGTACAAAATGAACCTATTGATTAAAAGTCCCGGATGTCCGAGGGTCTTTAATTTATTCCAAGTGGGGTACAATCTGGCGGGAAAGAGCGCAGGCCTAAGAACCGTATAGTCGCCCACTGTTTTCTTCTATGATTATTTAGGTATGTAAAAAACAAAAACAAAACAAAACACAAAAACAAACAAACAACACCCCAATAAACAAACAAACAAACAAACAAACAAAAGACCCCCCAATAAAGAAGGAAAAACTCCCCGGCCAAAACACCCCCACAATATGTTATTCTTAGACCGGTTCCCCTGTATAATTTTTAATAGATAACTGTAATAATTTACTTCCTTTTCAAGTTTTCACGCATTTTCCCTTGTTTCCAAACTTTTTAAATAAAGCCTAAGGCCTAAAACTACTTTCTTGTTTTGTATTGTTTTGTATGTATTTTTTACATCAGGCATTATACTTTTATTTCGATCCGTTTCTAGTTTATAAAACCCAACCTTTGTATTACTTTAATTTGTCTTTTTAAACTCATCTGTACAGTTTGTGTTGTTTGACTTGATTTTATGGGTTTAGTTTGTCTTATTTCACTTCCGTTTATACTAAAACATAGCAGTGCTGTGTTTGAGGCTCAAAGCAGGGCCCTTTCTTGAAAAAAAAAAACAACAAATGTGTTGGGGTCACACCGTAACTATCACAACAGTTATAATTATCAACTGCATGCACGGTACTGGTTTTCAAAATCCTTGCCTTTTTTCGCAAGTGTGTTCGTACCAACCAGGAAGATCGATTCCCTTGGGTTTTTTTTTTTTTTTTACTTCTCTTTAGCAGTGTCTTTTTTAAAGTATTGTTTGGCAAACCAACTTAAGGGTGATTAAGTTTAAACTACTATGTTCCGGATGTCTATAAAGCAAACCTTGGTTTTTTGTTCAACTCAATTAGCAAAAACTTTCAAAAGTTACAATGTATACACAAAGCAAATGTTGAATGAGACAATAACAATAGATATTAAAATATGAAAAATAAATAAAATGTAGACCTACTAAATAATTGTTAAATTTTTACAACTTTTTTTAAATCTAGGAGGAACAGATATTCTATTTAGCAAACCTCGTTATTTTATAAGTCGATACTAAGCAAACCTCGTTATTTTATAAGTCGATATTAAGCAAAGGTTTGCAAACATACTTGCAATAAAAATGGTTTGCAAAAAGAAATTTGCGTAGAAGAAGCTTGCAAAATGTTTTGCGAAAAAGGAGTTGCAATGTTTTGCGAAAAAGGGGTCTTGCAAAACGACTGAAGAGCAAGTCTAAATAGTGGAGGAATACCTATGACATCATTCTTGTTTTCCAGAAAGTTCGAATGCACTGGTCCCAATCGCCCAGTCCATTCATTTATCACTGAGTTCATCAGCTGGCAGCGCCAGTGAAATAATTATAAACACGTCCCGTCGGTGACAAAGGCGTTTCCTGAATTTTCTACAGCAATCCGGAAGTTATGTTTGTCAATATAAAAAGGCAATAAATGGGCTGGTTGGTTAGTATCAAGTGACACAGATCGAAGAACACATCGTGAATTTAGATAAACACAAGTAGCAGATAAAGTCAACGTGGGACAGTGGAGATTTAGACGTTATTTTTTTTCTTGTGGGTTTTAAATTGATTTAGTGACTGCGAGACTGACTGACTGTCCAGAGCTGAGAAGTTGAAAAGCGGTATTCACAATCAAGTAGAGCAGGTATGTGCTGTTGTTAGTGTTTGTCATGTTTGTTGGTTTATTATTTTTTAAACGTAATAATATAGTTATTTAGTTGTATACAGTACACATATGGACTAGCAATGATATCACCAGAGCGCGTCTACCCCCCCCCCCCCCCGACCCGAGCCAAGCAAAGACATGAAAGACGGACCCTCTTCTTCCGGTCAATCGCACAGGCAGGCCGGTCCGAGGGGGCACATACATAGACGTGCACAGGACTAGAGTAATTCAAGTGACAGCTAGTCAATGTGTTTTCATTAATTTTACACACCTCGGTCTAAAAAATTGAAATAAGAAACAAATATCCTGGAATGTATAACCTAATTGTTTTAATTCAACAGTTAAATCGTAGGTAATTCAACAATAAATAAGGAATTTGACAATTAAATTAACCTTAAGTTCCCCTAGCTGCCTAGATAGACATTCAGATTTTTTGTAGTGGTTATTAAATTAACAGTTGTTGTTCACTGGTGTTAATACAATTGATACGAATGAATAATCATCACACATCCGTGAGAGCACTCTTCTTACCAGTCCAAAATGCCCAGTTCGGGAACTATTTCCCGCAAATTATGCGTGCAATATATTGACATGTTTTTCTAGTTCATCAAATTTCTAGCGCAAATCTTCAGGGCGGTCAGGATGGTTTCTGTCCCTGCCTTTCACCTTTCACCCCGGTCGGTTCGATACCGGGATTGGAGCCTTGCATGTGGATTGGGTTTTCAGTCCCTACCTGACTGCATGGGTTTTCCCTCTGTGGTTTTCCTCCCACGTCTAAAACTGACATTTCTTCATTGTCTTCTGTGCAAAAGTTGGTGTGATGTTTCCCTTAGGATGCTTTGCCTACTATATAATTCAGATTCAGATTCAGATTCAGATTCATGAACTGGCACTATAATAGATGTTATTATTACTATTAGTTAACCCCATGTGACTGTGTTTTAGCCAACCAGGATAGAGAATCAGCAAGAGGTGTGTTATAACATTAATTAGTGCTGGAGGAAAGACTTATAATTATTAAATATGATTCAAATTTTCAAAACAATGTATGTACAATGTAGTTTGACTATGAAAGCAACAGTTTATTAGTTTTCAAGAAAAGCTTTTGATTTTAGAGGTAAAAAGAACTCACTGATTTCTCAAAAACTTTCTTATGACAGTGAAAAGAAGCTTGATTCGTGGTACTTAAGTCTAATCTGTACTGCTGTGATGCAGTTAACGTGCTAAATTTAAACTGTCTTTCTCATTTTACCCATAGGTCTCTGCTTGAAAAGGATTTATTCGTTTAGTTGAATCAGCTTCAGCGAAACAATGGGAAAGGACTATTATAAAATTCTTGGTGTGGGCCGTGAGGCCAGTGATGACGACATCAAAAAAGCTTACCGCAAAATGGCCCTCAAATACCACCCGGACAAAAACAAAAATAAAGGTGCAGAAGAAAAATTCAAGGAAATCTCAGAAGCCTATGAAGTCTTGAGCGACAAAGAAAAGAGAAGTATTTTTGATAAGTACGGTGAGGAGGGTCTGAAGGGAGGGGCTGGTCCATCACCAGGTGGTGGAGGTGGTGGAAACTTCAAGTGGACTTATCATGGCGATCCCAATGCAACATTTCAGAGTTTCTTCGGTGGCGAGGACCCGTTCAAGATTTTCATGAATTTCGGAGGGCCAGGAAGCAGTGGTGGACGTGGGGGTCAACATATATTCTCCACTGGAGGAGACCCGATGGACATTGATGATGATTTTGGATTCCCCGGGTTTGGGATGTCGGGAATGCCAAGGATGCCAGGTATGCAATCTGCTGGGAAGAGGCAGGACCCTTCCGTTCATCATGATCTTAGAGTTTCTCTTGAAGACATCAACAGAGGATGCACAAAGAGAATGAAGATCTCAAGACAAGTGTTGAATCCCGATGGACGCAGTAAAAAGACTGAAGACAAAGTACTAGAAATCAACGTCAAGCCCGGCTGGAAAGCTGGAACAAAAATAACATTTCCCAAAGAAGGTGACCAGTCTCCTAACAGAATACCAGCTGATATTGTGTTTACATTGAAGGACAAACCACATCAGTTTTTCCAGAGAGATGGAAGTAATTTGCATTACAAAGCTAAGATTTCGCTGAAGCAGGTAAGCAAAAGCATCACTCACAAGGGGTTCTTCCCAGAATTTTTCAAGTTTTGCAAGTTTGGCCAAAATGAGGTACTTAATGTTTTTTTACTTGAAGTTTGGTAGACTGCACTGTCACCTCGCTAAACGTCACGGGGATGGTTTTGACATTCTTGTGAAACTACTATCACATTTTTTTGCTGTTTGCTCAGCAAGTAGACACTGTAATCAGCTGAAACTT
This sequence comes from Pisaster brevispinus, assembly GCA_023634235.1. Taxonomy (NCBI): domain Eukaryota; kingdom Metazoa; phylum Echinodermata; class Asteroidea; order Forcipulatida; family Asteriidae; genus Pisaster; species Pisaster brevispinus. The sequence continues at coordinate 17,153,937 of JAMKCF010000013.1, forward strand.
TCTTGTGACTTTTATTGTATCTTTCTTTATAACTTTACCTTTAAATCAGCAATTCGTTGGTAAAACCAATCTTTGACCCTACCTTTAAGATGCGAGCTTGTACAGTAGCCCTATGTAAATAAAAAGATACAATGAACATTTTTAAAGTCTCACCCTCAGGTACAATTCAACAGTGGAATCCGTTAATCCTTCTTTGCATACTTGCTCCGAACAAATGATGAAAAAAAACCAAGATTACAAACATTGACCATTTCTCCTATCTTTCCTTTCCAGGCCCTTGTGGGAACTACTCTACGCGTTCCCTCAATCAACGGTGGCACCATCTCTGTACCCTGTAATGAAATCGTCAAGCCCAACTCAACAAAGAGGGTAAGTGGGGAAGGGCTCCCTCTACCTAAGCAACCCTCGCGCAAAGGAGACATGATCGTCAACTTCGATATCGTCTTCCCGGATTACCTGAACAAGTCGACAAAGGAAGTTATATCCGATTGCCTCCCATAGATTTTGCACAAACTCTTCCTATGTGGTTAAAATAACCCTGCGTGGATTAACTTTGGCTGATGGTGTCTCTGTAAATAACAAGAACTTACATCTTGTGTAGGCAGCCAGAGTGTTTTTTACCAACTCCAAAGACGAGTATTTGCAATCACATTAGAAAGTGAGAATTGCTCTTTGTGATCAGTCTTCAGTGGACGCTACTTTATGCCCTTCTAGTACAGGAAGATAGAACACTTCATAATCAAATGTTTGATCAGGGTTTGGATTTTACACCGGACCGCAGGCCCAAGGCCAATGATATTAGTGTCAGGCCAGTAAACTCATGACCAAACAAGTCCGGCTGTCTTGTGTTTTTCAATTGAATCAAAACAATACCTCACTGTGTAATAACAAAACAAAAATATGTCTAAATATTGACTTGGGGTCTGATAGATATCTTTCGATTCTGTTGAGTAACAAAGTAAATATGAAAGACAAATTGAGATAAATCTTCTCTTAGTATTTATTCAAATGAAAACAGTCGAATGCACACTGAATACTGTGCCAGCAAGTTTTTTTCTCATTTTGATTCTGGTCTTGTCAAACAAATTCTGGTCCAGTAAATATTTTTAACTACAAGCCCTGCGGTCTTGTAGATTTTCCACCAAAATTCAAGCCCTGTTGATGTTGGTTAACCTTAACAGTAACTGAACGGGAAGTTTGAGTGGCTGAAGTTTTGTGTTGTAATGCAGGTAAAGTAGGTTTAGTGCAGGTTTTATGCTTACACTATGATCCTTAGCACAGTTGCTATTTCATAAACACTGCTAACAATAAGTAAAGCAAAAGGCACGCTAACTTTTCGGCAGTTTTTTGTAAGCAGATCGGTATGCAAATACATGCACGATCATCTTGATATTTCTGAAATACACTTTTGCTTGAAGTCCTGTTTTTCTGCTGTAGTAAGCACAAAAGAAATGAAGCTACTTGGGTTTGAAGAATATCTGTGAATAGACTGTGCAAATCATGCATATTTGGAAATCAAATCATGCATATTTGGAAATGTTTGGTTTCCACGTACTTTGCCCTAAAATAAAGTAACAAAATGAGTCCCATTGTTCAAATCCAGGCAAGACTTGCACAGTCTATTCCAGGTGGAGTTTATAACAATGAAGTTATAATCTCAACAATCTCATGCTGCCCAGTTCGTTGTGTACCTTGTCTACAGTAACAGTAATAAAGTGTGTAACAGAATAGGGCCCAGACTACACGTGTACAATTTTGTAAGTTGACTTCCAACCTCTCTTTGGTCACCCTAATTTTAATGAGGGAGAAGACATTGGCTGTATTGTAATCAAACGTCAACAAGAATTGTTCCTAGATAGCTGGATTGTAACGTTTACAGATAAGTGAACAACCTATTTATTGTGAGAAGCATTAATGCCATAATATATTTTATTTTGTTTGTAAAAAACAAAAGCTTATTTATCACTAATACTGATGGATAGTACAGTGAAGTTTAATTTGAACAGACCTGAAATTCTTTGATGAAGATACAAGATTAAATTTTGTAAAGAGAAATGATATCTGCTACTGGAACAAAATGTTCCCTTGAGGTGAAAATTTATTCATTTAGTATTCATTCATATATTTGTTTATTCATTTAAATTTGTTTTACTTATTTATTTTAACAATACTGTTTGTTTTTCTGAGAAAATGGTGCAAGCAAGCTACTGTCCTGGATAAGGTGGACGAAAAGTTTGAGTTGAAATTGTCAACCTTTGTTGGTCGGATTGATTAAAAACAATGGTTTTGTTTTTTTGTAGCAAGGCATAAACTTTTTTCTCAGGGAAGCCTTGGTTGAAATGATAATCCTGGGCATTATTATGAGGTTCATGAATATATTATGAATATCAATTTTAGAAAGTGTTGACAGGTTTCTCGTTAACGGCTCTGTGAAAAACCAAATCATAAAAATACAGAGTAACTTGCTGAAGGTTATTTGTGAAATATTTTAAAGCAATTTCTTTTTTAGTTCAGTAAAACTTACAATTTTTTCCTGTCAGATTTATCAAATCTAACACTATGCAGTTTTTACAAAGTAGGTTTATTGGTAACAACTGCGTGGTTAAAATCTGCTACTGATGCTAAGGCTCTCTGAAGGTGAGCAGAGCACACTGTTCCAAAATGTTGAGACTCAAAAATATCTCAAGCTACAAGGGCTGATTTCACAAAGAGCTAAAGTTGATCTTGACTGCAAATAAATCTTAATTCTGAAGTCAAGTTTGATGTTACACTACAAATCACTGTGGTAATACTGACGTTATCTTAAGATGAATCTTAGTGCTTTATGAAATCGAGCCCAGGTGCTTTTCATAACAACACTTCTCCCATAAGAGAAAACCTTCTCACTTCTTACTTCAAATCTTAACTTATTATTCAGTTATTATTAAGTTTGTGCAAACGGAATGAAAATTCTGTTTAGTAATTACTAAAGGACTTGTCAAACAGAGCAGTTTTTACAGACAACCAACTGCTCACTGTGTACAAAAGGAACACTTCAGCAGCACAAGAGACATTTGTCTAGCTGTAACTCACTATCCCAAAGAAAATAGTGAGAAAACTAAAATGTAAATGAATTTCCTTCTTGTAGGCCTGGAACTGGTTGCCTGTAAATTGTCTCGTACACTTAAATACTGTATTGACTCTTTTTGGGGTCGGTCAACGTTTTGGGGTCAGTCAAAGTTTTCCAAGGTCATGCAGAGAGTCCCACTTTTGAAGGTCTCCCCATCTCTTGAATGAGGACTTTCAGATGGGCCTACTCATCTCCTTCAGTGTCCGTGTATTCCTCACTAAGATAGTCCTGGTTAGCTATCCCCTCCCATGCAGTACTCTCAGTAAAACTGATTGCCCACCTACAATATCTTCTTGTATTAACCTCTTAGAGACCATTATTCTCTGTATTACCATACACCAAGACACGGTTTTATTGTAAAATTTGTGAAAAAATTTTTTCTTGTTAACTCGTTGACTGCCGCCTACGAGTATATTCGTAGTAACAGGTGTAACGGATTCTGCCACTACGAGTATACTCGTAGAGAATGAAAGGCTTTTGTATTGTGGATTGAATACACTGGCATCACTGAGAACGCAACAAATACGTTTCTGGCAGTGGTGAGGACACATCCTGAGAATTTGTATTACAACATGTAGACACCAACAATGTCTTACCTACTTGGTATGCACGCATGCGCACCACACTTGGCAAATGGGAACGCCCTACGAATCTATGACTGGCAGTCAACGTGTTAAAGGGTCTGAAAAAAAGTAATAACCTTGGTTTCGTTTTAGAGACTATGTTAACATGAGAAACATTGGAAAAAGTCAATTCAGGTCATGACCTTTGCTTTGACCGTTTTGGTAGGAGTGGAAGTAGGTCAGCTGTCTTGGCCGCTATGGGCATTTTAAGGGTTAGTAAAGGAAATGGTGCATGCAGGGTGCCTAAATTATGAGTTACGCATTCAAGAAATGCCGGAATGCAATTGCTGCCAAATACATGTACCTCGTGTACAGTGTACAGTAACAGTGCTTAAAATGAGTAAGTTCCCAATAGTACATTAACACTGTAAATAGCTTCATCAAGTGTGTGTTTAAAATTAACAGCTAAATTGATTTAGCTTCTCTTTTTTAAATATCCAAACATGTAATTTATATGCATGATATATAACATACATAGTTGTTGTATTTTTAAAGCGTCAGGGTGAAAATGATCTATTTGAGGAGGCTTTTATTGGGAATCTGTACAGAGTGTTTGAACTTTTGAAAATTGGCTCAGTCCCAGAATTCAAAGGAATTTTTTCAACGGAAATGATTTAAGCTTACTGCTGTCTTTTTTGTTTAATGACTCATTGCAAACAAACCTGGAATTACACAGATTCCATGCAGTGCTCCTTTAAATACAAGTTTCCCATAGACTTTAAGCTTTTCAAATGGAAGTGCCCCTTGCAAAATGAAAATGGCCCTGCCCTCTAAAGGCCAACATTTCAGGCTTGTGCCAATACAAAATCTGGTGAATACCTGTGTGCTGTTCAGATTGCAAAATGGTCTCTTTCAATGTCAAGAATTTAGTGGGGGGGGGGGGGGGGGGGCGGGTTGTGATCATCCCACCCCTTCTTCAGGCCAGTATTGTGCCAGTATAGCAGAGATTAAGCTGTTGGTGTTACACATGTTCATTTGGGTTCAATTTCATAGAGCTGCCTTAGCAGGAAATATTGATTACAAAATTTCTGCTAAGCAATGAGCAGGATATCAGTCACGCTCACAGATGGTACATGTGAAATGGTATTTTGGCTGGTTACCCTTTTCTGATAAGCATACATGTAACTGTCTTGTGCTTAAGCAGCTCCTTAAAAGTAGACCCTGTTTATTGTTGAGAAATTAGCATCAAGTTGAAGTCACCTTCCACTTGTTATCAAGTTGTTCTTACCATTTTACCATAGTTGTTATACTTGTTGAGATTCATTTATATACCAGAGTTGTTTTGGGAGTTCATGGTTTAATCGTTCTCAAAAGCCTTAGAGAAAAGAATTTCAAAGATATTTTCTCAGGTTGTTTTGTTTCGGTCAAAATGAATGCACTCTTTCAAACACACTAATCTTACCCTTAAAGATTGTCATGAATGTATTCCCTAGACTTAAACCATTTGTTTTCTTGTGTTTAAATGTTCTGTCATTTCCTAGGCTTCTCATCACTCCATGGGAGTCACTTTCTGGCCACCCTGGAAAATGACCAGCTGGCCAGGCTCCTACTCCTAACCCTGGGATAGGAGTTCAAGATTTAGGGAAAGGGTATTAATGTATGACCTTGATTTGGGGAGGGGAGCAGTCCCACTACCAGGCTTAAAATGTGGTTAGGGGCCCATGATAAACCCCAAACTGTGCATGGGTAACCCCTAAGACCATGTCACACAGGGCAATATTTAGGGTAACATCGAGGCACCCAACTCCACTCTATGCACAAGGAATACCTTGGTCGCGCAAGAGACGTTCTTCCAGCTGTAACTCACTATCCCTAAAAATATCCCTAAGGAAACTAAAATAAGGATGATAATCGTTCTTTGTTGAGATTGCCATGAACTGGTTGCCTGTAAATTGCCTCTGGACTTTAGGATTGGGTGTCACTTGACAAGGTTGTGATGAAAAAAAAACACCAAATATTAACATCACTCTGGTTCTGTGCAAATATAAATAAATAATGTATCATAATAAGTGGTAGCGATAATAATTAATTAATAATAACAAACAGTTTTCTCAGTTGTACCCCACCATTGTAATGATGGTGTACATGTACAGGTACCATAAAAACTGACTTAAGTAAAAGTGTCTCAATCACTGCCTTATAGTGTACACACTTTACCCAAGTACATGAAGTACAAGTTATATGTTCAACATTAAGTATGTAAATGAAGACTTTGTATTTATTTTCTATCTAAGAGCTCATTTCACAGGCTTTGTATTCAGTTTGAGAAGGTTAAAGGTCAATGGCGTGGGTGAAAACTTTGTAAGCATGAACCAAAGTGTGTTTTTTATATTGAAACTGCATAGTCAAAGGTCATAGTGCAAAAAGGACTGCCATTTATGTGCTATGTGCCACTTAGCTGGAAAACAGTCTTTGAAAATTAACAGCTGTGTATATTTGTTTGCTTAAAAAAAAACCTTTTTCCCATGCTAAGGAAACTTGTGTGCATAGAAACTCAAAAATTGGGTCTACATGTAGGACCTACATGTATGAGGCAGTAGAATATGAAGTTGACGTTAAACGTCTTCATAGATTGATTGACTCAAGTTGAGATTGGTGCATAATTTGCACAAAGCTCTGAAGTGATTTGTTTTTGTATTCTTCAAAAGATTTAAATGGCTTGTAGAGAGGAACGTTAGAAGGGCATTAAAGACTATTAGCAATAAGCTGTACTTATTCTGCAGTATTTGGTTTAAAATAAGTTAAATGAGTAAATTCTGTTTATAAAACTAATGCAAAGTTAAAGTCACCCTAGGTTTATAACTACAGTGTATTGTATATATTATACTCCATACGAAAGGAAAAGGATTGTTGAACTTATTAAAACAAAATGTACATAAATGTACATTATATTTTTTAACAAATGTTCTGATTGTTTATTTTTTCGTCGGAGGAAATGGCTGCCATTTGCATAAAAAGGAAGCAGTTTGTATGTATAGCTTGGAATGGAAGAGTTAAGTCATTATGTCATGAAAAAAATGTTTGTCTTGAGAAGATAACAGTTTCTTTCAGAAAGACATGGAATGGAATAACATCAAGACTGGGAACATCTTAGTCGTGAGGCAAACCTGGCGTCCCAAATTTCTGTTTTTCATGTGATACGTTGTAGCATGGAGCTATCCATGTTTGTGGAGTTGATAGCAAAACGAACCTCTCATACATAGTTCTAGGAGTACAGAACACTATGCTGATGACACGAGTAGACACTTTAGTTTAGGATTTAGGCCTTTAAATCAACTTTCCATGGGTGTAGCCAACCTACCGACTCAAATCACCTGACCTCATCACAACAATACTCTGGGTTGCGCCATTTTGGGAGTCCATTTCCCTGTGTCTTATACGGTGTGGTGCGCATTTTAGACGATGCAGCATTTACACTCTTGCCATCATTTTGTATGTGCAATTTGACTTCCAAAATAGAGTGCATGGCAGAGTAGATGCCTGTGACCTTGGTGCAAGGGGGTCAACACAAAACCTATCTGAAGAAGTCTCACGTAATATCTTAACAGTGCATTTCCTCTTTTGGCTACTAGTAACAACTTTTTATCTCCCAAATTAAGATTGTGGTTCTGATAATTCATCTTGTTTTGGACATGCAGGATCTGCAGTCAGAGTTTTACAGACAGCGATCTCGGTTCCTAATGACCGAAGTAACTTTGAGGAAGCAGTTAATAACTTTTAGCTAAAACTGTTACTTCCTGGAACTAGAGGCGCATAATGTAGTAATTATCAACAACGATTGAGCAACAGTTACTGAATGACAATCTTATGCAATACCTCTTTCTATGCCTGATGAAAAACTGAAGTTCTGAATCATGTTTGGCAAAATATCAAAGAGTAACTTTGCCATGTTAAACACCAATTTGTTTTTAATCAAGTTGTGCTTTCTACATAAATTTATTATCGTTAATGGTTAGTAAATTATGTGAAGTTGATCATTATTTCTCTTTTGTTTTTTGAAAAGTAACTTTAAAATCCATCCTTTAGTTTTTTTACCATACAACCAACTTGTGAATATTTCATCTAATTTTAATTGTCACGTTTTAAGTGGCCGATGATTTGTCAAAGATTTATACACATTCATCTTGTGGCAATTATTTTGAATTGCAGAAATCTAGATGAGTAACGTTTACTTGTGGTTTTCAAATGCTACACTCTAAACTTTGACATTATTTCAGACGGTACTAGTTCTATTGAGGATTGGTACTGGTATGAAAATTTATACCGGGATTCGACAAAATGTGAAAATTCCAGAACAATGGCTTGTAGGTCTGGGTTCCTTCCCCCTTATTAAAAAGACTCAGGAACCTTCCATGTCTACAATTCAGGGGGTTTACAGACTCGGTGCACTGCCAGCAATACAAAACTACAGGGTTGGACACAATGAGGACTATTTCTTTCTCCCATTGGTGATTGCTTTACTTCCTTAAGCAAACGCGAAGGCTGAAGGTTTTGAGAATTTCCTGAAATCAGGAAAAATCCTGACAACTGTTGTGAATGCTTGATAATCAGTATGCTTCCAGATTACAAATCCTGTACTTGTCTTTGAAACAATCTTCATAAGTGTTTTGTAGAGGGGAAAAAATAAAAATAAACATGCATAGAAACCAAAACAACACCTGAATATCAAATGACAAAATACAATTCAAATTAAACCATGGTAACAAGTCAATTTATTTTGTCCTTGCGAGAATCTGCTAAAAAAAAATCACATACGAATGCCCAATTTGGTCATTACATAAAAGTCAAAATGGTTTCATTGTACAAAATCCAGACTACCAAAGTAAATTTAGTTTGGTTTATCAGATGTGATTAACCTCAAGAAACACGTTTCATGAATGACATCATTCGACATTCAAGACCTCTCACTCTGTTTGAGGTGGACCCCTAAATCCCTCAGATGTCATTATCCTCGACATTCAACATTCAAGGCCTCCTATTCTGTTTGACTTTGAGGTGGACCCCTAAATCCTGAATCTTAAAGGATTATAGCACAAAAAAAATCACCTGGCCAACCACTCAAAGATAAAACCTTGGACTGTTATTTTCTTTTCTTGCAAGCACTCTCAGTGTCAATGAGTAATTAAGTCTGCCAGTGATTCTATTGATGATCAATTACAAAGTTCCTCTAAATTTCCTGTTTGAATTATTTTCAGTGGGATGGCTTGGGAAAACAAATGGATTACAAATTTGTCGGCTAAATCATTTTAGTCATATAAAGTTGTCACATGTCGATGAGAAAGTGGAAGTCAAATTTTCCCCACATTTTTGTGTTGGTGGAGTCACTGAAAAATGATAACAAGAGTTCAAGTAATATTATCGTCCTTTAAAAACCAAATTTAACACCCTAACAGTGATGTGTGATAAGCACTGTATACTCAGTGCTTTCCTGAATCCTGTGGAAAACAATGCACAGGCATACTACTCGGGTAGCAGGCCTCGTCCTTAGCACTAGCCTGGCGTACATTGTCTACTAAAAACTGCTCTCCGCTATAAATTAACACCACTTCTCAACTTGCCCTGTGGGCCACTACAAACTGTGCAACCTACTTGTTTAAAATGCTCATATTTCTTCCTTTTCAGGTGTGTATAATAATCTTTGAAAGAATGTCGACTTATGTTTGAGTGTGTGAATGTAAACTTGATTTGACAATTAAACTGGTCGTGATGGGCTGCCATCAGTACGTCATACATTGATGACAATACATGTTTAAAACCTGGGCTATTAACAATTCCTGGGGACAAGTAAACGCACACTTCACTAGCTCGGTGGGCTACTTAACAAAAAGCTCATGGGCAAGACCAGAGTGGGATGGGCAAGACCAGGGTTGGATCCTGATGCACAGTGTATACGGTGCTTATCAACATCGGTGTAGGTTAATGAGATTCTTAATTATCAACGATGCAATTATTACAACTTACTCAAAGGGTGTGTACAACAACGGTAAGACTGAAACCTATCAATGTTCACAGACTTGCACAAAACTTACACGGTGTAAAGATGATCATTAGTGGAAAACTTTGCTGAAGACATATTCATCCCCACAGGTCATTGTGTGAGTAACATTGCGATGAGCTAGACCCCGCCCATGATCAACATTAGATTGGTAAGTTGTAATTAGACCAAGCTGATTCACTTCATGGTGTCAATCCATAACTCAACTGCCCCTCGTCAGAGAAACCAATTTTTGTTCAGTCAAAGAACGAGCATTCTAGTCTAAGAATGATGATAGAAGATAAAGACAATGACCTTGTTCCCTTCCGTAGTGTGATTACACGATTATCAAATTAAAACAATGGGGTAATCATTACTCGTCGATGTCCTTGGACACGCCCAACAAAGTCTCATTGTCCCTTGAGGTGAGGTTGATGAAACACTTGTGTCAAATTATTGAACCAATGCACCTGGGTGCAGCTTACCAGCAAAATCTGCAATTACGACGCCCTATAAATCAGGACCCACTTTCATAAAACTGTCTTGCAGAAAATACTGCTTAGCCAATTTTGTTTTGCTGCGCTATGCAAATACATGAGTGGGGTACAACTTGCAATGGTGTGAACTTCATAGCATCTTGGCTGGTAACCCGTTTCTGCTTAGCAAGATTTTTTCTGTGCTTAGCATGTTTTTGTGCGTACAGGCTTTATGAAGTTTGGCTCAGGTGAGTCCATTGACTGTAAGCGCAGAATTCCCATGGTAAGCAGTGTCATAACATTGGGCCATGGTGTCATTGCCCATGTTAAATCTTCCTTTTGCCTTTTCGGGAGTCTTATAAGATACAGTAGGCATTTTGGACGGAGCATGTGCAGTACACCTCCGATTTGACAGAGCATAGACGAACAGTGAGACGCCAGTGAATGGGGCCTATATGCAGTTTGGTCAAATCATACTTCTATACAATCAACATCATAATTGCTTCAAACACACACATAACTGCAAATAGTATTCAACATTCAATGTATTATTAGTCAAAACTTTGAGATCCGATGTCGTTGAGATTTACATCAGATCATTCTTTTTCACAGTGATTTAATCATTTAACAATGGGCCTTATGTATCATAATATAAGAACCTTTTTAAAAGTTCAAAATGATAGCATGATGTCTTTTGATCAGCTCGGGACGAAGACGTTAGGAGAGGAACAGTTAGAGTAGGAAAGGAACAATTGACTTGCGCCCTCGTGGGTAGGCTGCGAACTCCTTCTTGTAGTTACGGTGTTTGCCCAGAGCCCAAACGGACATCTGATAGAATCCAGCGATGGTGAATAAGAGCGCTGAAGTAAAACACACAAAACAAAATCATGAAACAGGTTCTCAACCTGGGTGCATCGGACTCAAGTTCTGGTGGTTAAGTCACCAGGGTGTGGGTTCGAATCCCGCTCATGACACTTAATTGTTTTTATATATACCTTTAAGCGAGATACGACCTTTGACACTCTAAAACTCACATTTCACGTAAACACAATTTTTAGGACATTGAGAGCGATTCCACATTACCTGGGAGACATTGGGTCATGATACTGAAGCTAATCCAAGCACCTGCTTCATAGGTATAGTTAGGACAGCTGACAACACTGAAGAGCAATGTCATTGGGTTACCGGTGGGCAGTGGAATACGACGCTCTTTAGTTCCTGCCGGGCGGAGATTACGGAACGCCAAGTGGATGCAGAGGTTACCGTACTCACAAAGCTGTCAACGAACAGGAGCAAATTATTTTTAATATTTTGAGTTTTTAAAATTAAACACTAAAGTTGAATTGTTTGATTTGCACTATTTACATATCTAGGCATAGTTTTCATCAAGCCCCAAATAACACAAACATGCTAAGCAAATACGACTTACAGTTAGCATAATTAGATTACCAGTAGAACTCTGCCCATATTCACAAAGCAGTTGTGTTAATCAAATTTGCCTGCTAATCAAATATTTGCAGGGAACCAGTGAGAAACAATACACATTACATGGTGTTTTGCCTGGTAACCTGTTTCTGTTAAGCAAGATTTTTCAGTGCTGTGCATTTTTTGGCGGTTGCCAGCTTTACGGAATTGGGCCTTACAATAATTACTGAGGTGTCTCTGAGGTCTCTCTACACCAACAAATGTTACAAACAATTTCTGTACATAAACAAATAAAGTACAAGTCAGAAAACATAATTGAAATTGTCTGCAACTGATTAAAGTATAGACCCATCTTTGTCAAATCCCCTGTGTACAACAGCAATAATACATACTGGTTCAAATCTATACAAAAAATGGACCAGACTATTTGTCCTTCCAGCCTCACTTTGGTTAAACTGATTAAGATGGGACAAATACAAGATGGATGCCCAATGATAAAATCCTGTTCAGCCCAAAGCCATACATTCTCTCAGGATAACTATTTGAAGGAGAAATTTAGAATTGAAGCTTACCAGAAAGAACGCAAGACCACCATAAACCTGAATATCTCCACCAGCTGTATTCAAGAACATAAAACAATAAAATGAGAAGTTTCTATGTATATTATTTTTAATCTTAAAGAACTCCACTTGATTTGATCAAGATTGACCTTCCCTAATACCTGAATACAGAGAGTTCCCCAACTTATTCAGTGAATAATCCGCAGGACCAGTTAGCTTGTCCTTCATCTAGTCTGCCAGCTTTGGTACAGGGCTCGAATTCGGGCAAAAAATCCACAAGACTGCAGGGCCTGTAGCTCAAAACTTTTACTGGACCAGAAAATTTGTAACAAGACCAGAATCAAAATGAGAAGAACACTCTACACATTTTCACATTTGAGCTGTTTTTGTACCAAGCATTAACTTCTAAGAGAAGATTTATCAAGTTTTTCTTGTGGGTAATACTTCAACACTCAGTTGATCAGTTTAATTAAAAAATACAGTGACGTGTTGTTATTCAAAAACACAAGACCGCCGGACTTGTACAGTCATAAGTTTACTGGCCCAACACTAAAATCACTGGCCTCGGGCCTGCGGTCCAGTGTCAAATTCGAGCCCTGTGGTACTAGTCAATTTTATTCACATTAAATAGGGATGCTTTCCAACACTAGACTAGCCAGGCGGACTACTGGGAGAGAATTTTGACTAGTCCTCAGGGTCGTTTAACTACCGTAGACTTCGGCATATTAGCCGCCCGGTGTATAAGCCACAATGCCCAGAAATTGTCAAAACAACATTCAGTTGTCAGTGTATAAGCCGTCCGGCGTATAAGCCGCAGCGGCGACCGCTACACAGAGGGGCCGTGCGTGTTTGCGGTCCTTTGTGGAGATGTACAGTGACTGGCGGGCGGCACATCAGTCATTGAACATCGCTACAAAGTGCGAGTTGCGTTGCATTGAAGTCAAAATGTATTTGAAGTTAGCATTTGTATCAGTGGATTACGGTTTAGGGAGAACGCTGCCGTAAAACAACAAACCAAAAAATAGATGTTTAGAGCCAACTTTCTAAGAGCAGCTTTATCAATTTATTTACTTTGCAACACACAATGTGAGGCTTGTGTCAAATGGTGTTTAGAATGTGACAATTTCTTTTGCTCAGCAAGATTTTCTGTGCTAAGCTAACTTGCTTGTGCTTACTATTATTGTTATTGATAGGTCGCTTACCTGGTGGTGTGTACAGAGGATGATTAATGAAGTAAGCAACAAATGCAGCGAATCCCCAGTAGTAAATACTATTCTAAAATACAAGAAAATACAACAGTAGAGTAGAACATTAAATATTGGTTTTGTAAAACCTATTGAGTGGAGTACAAAAACAAACAAACTGGACACCAGTTGAAGGAATGGAGGGGGGGGGGGGGTTGCAGCGATGTTGAAGAACAAGCCTTAACAGCAATCTGGCCATAGCCACCATTTCAGGCACACTTTTTGCTTTCTTAGTCGGTCAGCTTTTTCACCAGACCATGTCATAACTTTTTCTTTCAACATTGTCATTTTTTTGTATAGGAACTGAATTTGTGCGGGCAGCCAATTTTCACACAGCTGTGAAAAGTAATGAAGGACCACCCGGATAGAATGTTTAACTTGTCCTCAGGTCAACGAGCCATCAGCAAACCTCTGTCAATAGAAACTGTTTCCTTAGACTAGGGCTAAGAGAGGATGGTATTGACCCCTTGCAGCAACATCGAGCATGGCTACCGTCTGCTGGGCGCGCCATTTCGGGAGTCGGTGTTAAGCGTGTAAACGCCACGTCTCCTGAAGCATGCACTACACTGTATAACACACAGGGACATTGACTCTCCAAGATTATTGTGATGATGTTTCTCAGGGGAGTTGGTTCCATACCTTGAAGATGTTGAGGATTGGCATAGTAGCATGGGAGAATCGATGCACAAAGACGGTCTCCAAGAGTCTCTTCGCGTAGTGAAGAGACCAACAACCAGCGGCAACTCTGCAACAAATTCAGATGAGAATTATATTCTGTCATTCAGGATAATCTTCAAAATAAAACTTGTTTTGGTGTTACTTTCAGTATACTTTTATAGACTGTCACTTGCAGATGAGTATGACTTCCTGTGGTTGTCTTTAATTGAATTTATACTTTCTCTCATGGGAGTAGAGTCTAATTCATTCCGTCACCCATCCATCCATCCATCCATCAGCCCATGCTAAACCTGTTTTATTTGCCTGACTAGCCAGGTCAGTGAATAGCTGAGATGTTAATCAGCTTAAGCCTAACCATCCAAACCTTTGAAATCCAGAAGCATGTTTGATTGATTCTGTTACATTGAGGACTGCACTAGTAAACTGATAAATGCTTTACATGGGATCAGGCATACCACCATAATCAGAGTTTAACAGTTTATGTGTTGAGTTACTGAATGGTGTTGGACTGACGACTGCACTAGTAAACTGGTTATGCTTTACATGGGATCAGACATACCACTGTCCAACAGTTTGGGTGTTGAGTTACTGTATATGGTGTTGGACTGGGACCGCAATAGTAAACTGGTTAATGCTTTACATGGGATCAGGCATACCACTGTCAACAGTTTGGGTTTTGAGATACTAAATGGTGTTGGACTAACGACTACAATAGTAAACTGAATATGCTTTCGGGACTGAGGCAGCAAGACAATTAGCTTGGATAAATCTGGGCTTAACAAATCTTCCGACAAGGGTGTTAGTTGGCACTACTCACTGAACCACCATACTCCTTGGCTTGTCAACATTCTCAGCTCCATAAATGATGGCAGGCCTCATGTAGAACAACAGGTAAATGAATAATGGGCCTGCATACTCAGTAAGAAACACCTGTAGAGGGCGATAAGAAAAACACAAAGTGTTCATGGTCCTCCAGCCAAAACCTCTGCTTCTTCTTACGAAGACTATCTCTGATTCCATAAAGTCTAGTGGTGTATAGTAGCTAAAGAGTTCAGTTTTCATTTAAAAGATATTGGAATGACTGGACCTTCATTATTTTATTTAGTTTGATGGCTTTATAAGTTGAAAAATTGACTTTCCATTATTTGTAGTCAATGTTAGGTGATTAACGGTGGACTTTCCCATAACGCTGCTTACCGTGCTCCAGCCAACCTGAGGCCCCAAGTCTTTGAAGTAGAGTTTTCCGTTATTACCCAACTCCAAGGATTCAAGAGTGCAATCATCCTTTAGGGACTTTCCCTCTGAAACCAAGAAACAACATACAGGATTTCATTTGGAGTTTAAAGGTATTATACAGGATTGGTAGAGCTGACAAAATAGTTGCAGACAGTGTTCATGTTTTGTGTGATCAACCACATACATGAAATAACAAGGCAGTGAAAATTTTGGCTTAATCCATTGTGAGTCAAGAGGGACAAATCGAAAACCATGCATAATTTTCATCATGTAAACACAACATCCTTAATTTTAGTTGTAACAACAAAAACCAGCTAATGCATATTTTTTAAGTTTTCAGATACAGTTTTCTGGAATATGACATTATTTCAGAGGGAAATATTTCATAGGAAAAAAAAATCTAGTACGAACTTCCTCATCAGTAAGCTTTCAGACTGAAAGGATATCATGCCTGCTGAAATTAATGAGCACATTAGCTTGGGCTTTCCTAGAGTTTTAACTAAATAGTTTTGAATACTCTAACGCTACTTCAATTCTTACTGAATAGCTTTAGTATTTGAATGGAACATGCTGGTTGAATATTTACAAATTAATTGCAAACTTATTTTCTTTCAATATAAAAACAGCTTAGTTATCTCTACTCACTTGATGCTGTACGATATGACTGTCTGTCTGGATACAGATTTCTCTCTGGAAAAAAAAGAATATTATGTGTTGTGGGAAAACATAAAGACATGAACATCAAACATTCTTTAACTAGTTAGCCTATAAAAAAAAAGAAAACCTGCTTACCAAATGTGTATAAAGGAGGATTTCCTTCCTCCTTGGTTTTACGGACTGGTTGTCTTTTTTAGTGTGTTTTTGTTGTATCTCTTTGTATCTTGTTCTGAGATTTTTTATTGTAATTTTTTATATATTGTAAATTTCATGTAATTCAGCCTTTGGCTGCAATGTGATTTTATCAATAAACCAATTATATAAACCAATTATTTGAACATCAAACATTAAACTAATTAGCCTAAAAAAAAAGAAAACCTGCTTACCAAATTTGTTTAAGGGAGGATTTTAATGAAGGTATGAGTTCAACCTTCTAGGGTTGCATCACCTAAAGTGTGCACTACACTGTTGAACACATAGGGACATTGACTCCTCAAACGACACAACCAAGATTATTGTGATGATGTCAGGTATAGTGGTTACAAGTGGCTTGTACCAATTAGCAGCTTACAAGCAGCTTGTACCAAAATGCCCATAGCAGCCAAACTAAGAATATAAAAAAATAAACTCTGTTTCATTTTGTTATTCTAGACATTTATATTGAGGAAAAAAATCCACAACATTAGGTTACAATCAAACAGAACTGAATGGCCCATAAATTATTAGCAATGTCAAGTTGACCCACTTTTACATATAAAAAAAAAAGATTTTATGCAAAGTGTTCATCAAGAATACTCACTTCTTAGATGGAACTGGGTTTTAACATCAGCAATGGTCGTTGCTTTTCCAAGCTGTGAATACAAATCATAGGGTCTAAATCATAATTTTGTAATTTGAAGAAGGAAAGGATGCGTTAAAAATGTACCAGATTTGTGTAAAGGCACTATGCACTCCCTCCTTTTTCACAACACACAGGATTTTTACTAAAAATACAGTACATCAATGACTGTCGTGGGAAAATTTACAAATGATAATAATTGATAACGCATGTTTAACAGCTATACTACATTAGTGTTAAATTCAGCAACAGGGTCCCCAAGTCCAGCAACCCCTCCCAATCATTGGGGCGTGCTCTGTGTGAGGGCGGGAGTTGTTGGTGCTGGTGTTTACGGGGACTGTGAGAGGGCGGGAGTTGTTGGTGCTGGTGTTTACGGGGACTGTGTGAGGGCGGGAGTTGTTGGTGCTGGTGTTTACGGGGACTGTGAGAGGGCGGGAGTTGTTGGTGCTGGTGTTTACGGGGACTGTGAGAGGGCGGGAGTTGTTGGTGCTGGTGTTTACGGGGACTGTGAGAGGGTGGGAGTTGTTGGTGCTGGTGTTTACGGGGACTGTGAGAGGGCGGGAGTTGTTGGTGCTGGTGTTTACGGGGACTGTGAGAGGGCGGGAGTTGTTGGTGCTGGTGTTTACGGGGACTGTGAGAGGGCGGAGTTGTTGGTGCTGGTGTTTACGGGGACTGTGAGAGGGCGGGAGTTGTTGGTGCTGGTGTTCACGGGGACTTTTGGCAGTTTTCGTTGTACTCACCCCTGTCAATGTCAGAAGCTCCTTGCTGCTTCTTGCATCCAATATTTTGATCTGGATGAGAGAAATGAAATTATAAATGAAACTACTTCTTTTTTTTTTAGTATGTGATAATCATGTGAACACAGCCTGGACTAAAAATATATTTTAGAAAAATGTTGACGGAGTAAACTAGGCTCACCTTAACCTCTACACTGTAACAAGACAAATAAATCGACAAATTCAAACTTAGAACAGTAAATTTTACATTAAAAATAGCTTAAAATAGCTCAAAACTCAAAACAGCATGCAAAGTAGTGCCTATTTATTCTAAAAATCTAATAATAAATATTCCCTCATGACTCATGAAAACTGTTAATACTTTACTTATAACTTATACACACACTAGTCTACGGACACTTTTTACTAGCCAAAGATTTGTTCATTTGATCCACAGGACATTCATTTATTAAGTATAAAGGAAAAATTTCCGTATCCTGCCACCACTTTTTCACTCATTTTTGCCCAAAGGAATATCTCATTTGATTTTTGAGTAAATTAGATATTATTTTATTTCATAACGAATGAAAAAGTGGTGGCTGGATACGGAAATTTTTCCAATATAAATTACCAAATAACTGGGTTTTTTTTTACAATATATTAAAATAAATATTTATCAATGTTACATTATTTATTGAAATTTAAAATAGCCACTCCTTGATTCTGTCCGGAAACTAGGCAAACGTGTCCTCTGGTTACAAGAAGCTTTCTTATTATAAACGATTACACCATTTATTCTAATACTTAAAAGTTTATACTTACATCCATTCTAAGAACGTATATCTGACTTAGGAAGAAAAGCACGAAAATCCTCCTTTGTTCTAACTAAATTTTCTGCTTCGTGTTTTTTCCAAAAAGCAAGCACCAGTCAAAGCAGGTAAGCCGGCCACGGTGATGGACGCCCTCTTTCGAGGAAAATGAGTTTCTTGAAACCCCACTTACCTACCGGACAGTCAACCGCAAGGAACCATCGTAGAAACTGCATTAGGGGAATTAAATTCCCAGGGTTGAGTAAATCGAAGCGGTTTGCCCGTGACGCAACGAACATGAGGTGACGATCGGATCATGTGGATTATCGATTAATATCAGCTAGCAACTGTTGGTGTTACAATTTAATAAATACCACACAATGGTACAGTCGCACAGGCGGAAAAAAAAAATCCGCTTGTATCGCATAGTTGTTTATATAGAAGGGCGGGATCGTGGAGCGGTCATCGGTCCAAATCTTTCTGAACGAGACCGTCCATCTTTAATCCCATCCCAAACTAATGCACTTTCGTTAAAAATTAAGGCTTTGAACATCGGATATTTATTTAAGTCAATTGTGACCCGGCAAGCAAAAAAAAAACCGCGCGTTCAAAGCACAGATGATTTTGGTCATTGGTCTACATTACGGACTCTTACTAAAAAATAACAAGACACTGATTTAATGTCTATTCTCATCATAATACTTTTAAGCGAAGACAAAATTGAAGCAAAACTTTGTTGTTCTTGGGTGGCCGCTATAAGGTGCCGCATAGGCCTATTTCTGCAAAACAATCTTTGGACTCCGGGGAAACTTAGTAGGCCTAGCTCTAGCAGTTCATTCCTCAATCGAATATAAACCACCAAATTCGTAATACCATTATTTCCACTTCCGAACTCGAAATTAAAACAGAGCAACAAAGTTACTGATCTTCCACAATCTGGTTGTTTATTCAAAGAGCTACCTCCACAGTTAAGGGTGCAGTAAATTCAAACAGAATGATGAGCACGTGTAATTAACAAAATCAACATTAATATATGCCGACTCAACTGTGAATCATTTGGGAGGACCACCATATACTTTACAAAAACAAAGCCAAATGAAAACTGACCTTACAATTCAATTATGTTTTGCATATTAATTGTTTCAACCAAAATGTGTTTATTGTCTTAGCTTTCCGACGAACTTCTTCACCTCGGTTAACGCTAACTGCACTGCTTATTCCCAAAGCTCTTAAAGAAGTAATAAATAGTTTCTATTTCCCATATAGTTATTCACATACAGAGCATTTTTAAGTTCCAATAATGTTTAAATGTTATTTTATTACGGGGCATTTACCAAGAAGTATTTTCTTGTAACAATTTTGCTTGTAAATTGTATGAAGCCTTCACAGTATTTGGACAATTGATAAAAAATAGCTTATAGAGAAACTTGGTAATTATTAGCAAAGAATCTGTCTTACAGTATCATTTCTCGTTTTGAGTAACTTTTAAAGTTGTAAATGTTCACATTTTAAAATTTAAAACCGATTCTTATCCTGCAACGTTTTTGTTTTCAACTTAAACAACTTTTTAAGTTGTCTATAGCTCTCTTTTGAGGAGTCAAATATGACTAAAAGTATTTCAAATTCGTTTTCTCCAAGACAATACAACTAATGGTAATTAAGTTTTGATTGTGTGCTTCGAGAGGTGAACCTTTGGGTGGAAAGTTTCTGACAGTTATCACAATTCACGACTATTACTTGAAGGGGTTTCACTTTGAACTTGTAAACACATTTTCAAGTCTTTAGTATTTCAGTAAGACTTATAAACAAATTCTGCTCCGAATTTATTTCAATTTGATTAGACACAATATTCTCTTGAGTCATGCACAATTGTGTATGCATGCAAAAGGAAAAATTTAAAAATGCATTAAATAAAATAGAAATAAATAAAGAAACAAACAAAAGTATACATAAAAGAAATAAACTAAATAAATTAACAAACAAAATAAATTGCTAAATAACTAAACTATAAAAAAATAAAAATAAAAAGCAAGTAAATAAACAAGTAAATAAGTAAATGAATAAATAAATGCATAAGTATTTAGCAAACAAAAAATGAATAAATAAAATAAAAGTGTCAACAGTAATAAACATTTCTTTTAAGTGAGAAAACAATTTCTTGTTTTAGTTATCAAAGGTTTGTTCGGTGTTCAGATCTGCTTCTTTGGATACTAAACAAAAATTATGCAAATTATGTGATACAATTACAATAATAATACTTGAACATTCTGTCACATTTTGATGGGGGGGGGGGATAAGGAAGAACCAGTATTACAGTATTGGAAGACAAAACTATTTTAAGCTGCTTGATCAGAAGTAGGTTGGTGCTTACAACTTGAAATCAAACTGAAACAAAACTACTTTGAGAGGACCAATTGGTGATTTGTCAAGACCTTTAAAACCATACATTCTTTTTATGACAGTGTTATGATTCTAAATCACAAGCACAGATATTAAATTCTTGTATAAAGAACCCAAGTTCAATGAGCTGCCCAGAAGGGAAATATGCTTAAAAAAAATTATCCTGGTAAGTAGAATTATGCAGATAACCAGTCGCACACGATGAACATGGTACTGTATTTTTGCTGGTTACTTTTTCATGCTAAGCAAAATTGATCTGTGCTTAGCAACTCTACGGCTCGTCTTCTGACCTGACACATTTTTGCCATGGTTCCACAATGTGTTGTTTTTTTTAACTGAGTTGTGGATACAGCAGGTCCAGGGCCCAATTTCATAGAGTCATTTTTGAAATAGCCAAGCACAACAAAATTATACTTACCAGAATAAGGTTACCAGCCAAACTACAATGTCACATGTAAAACTTGTGACTGGTATCCTGCTCAATTTTGCTGAGCAGATACGCAGCTCTATGAAGTTGGGCCCTGGTTGTAGTAGCCTTTCTGTAAACAAATTAGTCATCAACTGAAACTTGTTTATCCAGGGTTGTGTGGACTAGTGCCTTCGTTAAACTCACAGAATGTTAAATTATTTTGTGATCACTTTGTTCATCAGCAATTAGAAGCAGCAATCAAAGCCCACATCCAAAGTAATCATGTAATACAAAATGTTCCTTTAAACTTTTGTGCGTAAATCTTAAGAATTAAAACAAGCAGGGAACCTGACTAAGCCAAGGTGCCTGTCTGTCATCACCATAACAAACAGGGAACCTGACTAGTCCATTTCCACTATTTGTCATCATCATAACGATTCCATTCTATCACATAAACAATTAACGATCTAACAAATTACATCTACTAGTCCGATACAATATATTTCAAGACCTTGAACGACACAATGACAATTGATTACCGTCCCATAAAATCTAAACTTAGCACCGAGAAAACAAAGCGCCATTAGCAAATATAATAAATAAAAATATTCTCTCTTTTTTATAATTTACAGGTTGAATCTGTACAACAAAAACACAAATATGAATACAAATCTTATGGCTCGTGCATAATGACATCGTAATGACATCAAAATTAAAATTATCCCTGATAAAATCTTTCCTCAATATGTAAGGAAAAATTAATATTGTGCAGAACATACTTTGGTAAAATGGTTGATAATAAATTTGTTTCTTAAAGGGTTAACCCTCCTACTTCTTAACCATTCAATATCATTCAGTGTGGTTTTGAATGTTAGATGCACTATGCTAGCCTGCAATATTGTATCATGTGGTGAATGCATCTACACAGTACACAGTCAACCCTCCTACTATCCGACTAACTTGAATGATAGATGCAATATGCCAGCCTGCATATTACACAAATGTGCTGTACAATGTAAGTTCTATGCATAGTTGTGCCACCTTCCATAACCTCTGTGCAATTGAAAAGTTTCAAATGGTTGGTCAACTCACTGGAACATGTTACCAAGAGTAGAGGGGTCTGCTAAGCTGGGCAAATTAATACAAACAACTAGACGTTTGTCTGATTGGCTGGTTTCTGCTGAACAAATCCTGCATGTGTTAAAGCACATTTTGTGTTGTACGTCTGGGCTATAAAAGATGTGTTCACAAATCTGAGCACCAAACTGTTCCACTGCATTATTGTTTAACATTCCACTTAAAATCACATTTCTGGCGTTTAACTTTTATCCAGACTGTTCTTTGACTGGCTTTAAAAACTAATGAACAGGGAAAATCAAGGGATATTTTATTTCTCCACAGGGAGTGAAATGATAACCACGGGGAAGTCTTATTGATGATCAAACAAAGACATCAGGATATACCAAAGTTCAGAAAAGAAAAAAAAACCTCAAAGCAATCAAATCTGCTCCTTGCACTGATGTTACATGTGGTAACCGTCTACACCATGGTCTGCCATTTTGGGAGTAAAGATATGGTGAGATTGTAAAAGTGCACAAGTCGCCTAAAGTGTAAAGTTCACAGCAACGCACTGGGAAACTAACTCCCAAAATGGCGCAAAGATTTTCTTGGGGTGATGTTCTTGTGGTGATTTTCAAGTGGTGATTTTCTTGTGGTGATTTTCTTGGGGTGATTTTCTTGTTGTGACTTTCTAGTGGTAATTTTCTTGTGAGTTTCTTGTGGTGTTTTTCTTGTGATGTTCTTGTGGTGATGTTCTTGTGGTGATGTTCTTGAGGTGATTTTCTAGTGATGATTTTTTTGTGGTGAATTGAGTCAATATGAAAACAAATTGCATCAAACAAATGCACAAATACCCCATTCATTTTACAGCAATGTCCAATAAAATTAGAACACCAAGGGATTGGGACCCAAATGTGGGACATTAACTGCTCCCTCACAAACATCAACTTTTACATGCAATCACAACATTCAACATCATGGGACTACTTTCTGTTGCCCTGCCAAAATAAAAAATATTAAAATAAACAAATGTAATTTTTGTGCACTTATAATATAAGGAAAAGTTGTTTTAAAAACTTGTCCCTATATTATAAGTGCACAGAAAATAAAACCATGCTGACTTTGTGAAAAGGAAAAAGTAGGTGGATTACATTGTTTTTATAAAATTTTACTAATTTAGAAAAATGCATACATTTTACATTTTTTACATTAACGACAAAGACTTTGACAAACTTGTGTGGCTGAAGTAAATGTACATTGCAAATCGGTATACAATGATGATGTCATAGCTTCCAAACAGCCCCCTCTATTGGTGGTGCTTCAAGGGAAATATCCATTATAAACAATTCATTGACCACTGACACAGGATTGTTTACTATGTACAAGACACTGATATCATTATACTCTTATACAAACATTCTCTTATATTTATCTCTTAATTTTGGCATATCTTTTTAAGTAACCAACCAGGGTTGTAAGTTGTTGGCTTCCTATAGATCTCATTAAGTTCTACCTCTTTATGCACTGACCAATCGCAACCATCAATTTCCGCCAAGTAAATCCCACATGGTAAATTCCCATAACAAATTTTAATCAACCACACTTATAGATCCCTTGTATATGATGTCACACTTTCAACAAGTGCCCTCACTGAGGCCAAAAGGAGGCAGGTCATTGGACAATAGCTGTTCTTTGAGTCTACCAATGGGCAGCAAAAAGTTGAGGGAGTTGCTCATGGATCGGACTGTTTAATGACATTTACAGGTCACTAATTGCAGAACCCCACATGTTAGGAACTCGAGTATATATTCTTACATTTTGAGATTTGCTAATTTCAGTAAAATTATACTTCCAACCACAGAATGTATGATGGGTGTTTTTTCCTTCTAGAACAGGACAGGCCTTCAAATAGTATGGCAAGATTATCCCATTCATTCTACTGTATTAGTTTCTGTAAATGTATGTTTTGTAGAAAGTAACAAAGAAGTACAGTAAATAATACTAGTAAACTTGGGGGTGCAACCAGGTGTAAATAAATTTCTTTTGGGGGAGTGTTGGCTCTGAAAAGAGCAGTTGATATGGTTGATATGAGAACATACCAACAGCTCTCTTCAGAGCCAGCACTGCTCCCATAATTGATTTATGCATGGTTGTACCCACAAGTTTTCTTTAGTAGCTGTTACTGCACTTCTTATCCACGCCATGCAAAGTTTTTCGAACATCACTCGGTAACTAGTTTAGTTAAAATTCAGCTAAGCTTCAATCCACTTCAAAATTATTGTTACTTAAATAATACTTTTATAATATAAATGGTAATACTGTTTGGTTTGTCTTCTGCAAACTTTGAATAAACTTAGAGTTGGAAGCAGGCAATCTTTTTTCAAAGAGAGAACTTAAAAGAGTAAAACAGGAGAAAATAAAATCCGCTTAAAACCTGCCTCTTCCAACATGTCCAGGGCTCCATTTCACAAAGAGCTAAGATTGATCTTAAGACATGTATTAATCTTAACTGCTAAGCACAGTGTGATGTCACACTACAAATCACTATGGCAACATTGACAACTCATCTTAAGATGAATCTTAGTATTTTGTGAAATTGAGCTCAGGTCACATAAATAAATGCCATCGTTAATTTCCCTTAAAAGGAAAGACGATGATTGGAAATTTCTGTTTAACTTTTTCACAAGACATTGTCTATAAAATTGAAGCCTTTCAAGCGAAAAACATTGCTGACTGGTATATTTACCAACAATAGATTAAGAAACTTCTCATATCCTATTTTGACTGTTTCGAAGAAGGGTAGTAGTCGACCTTTAAACCAACACTTGGAGAAATTAAGATATCTTATAAGATGCACTCCTATAAGTCTGTACTCTCCTCTACATCATCATCCTCCGAAGCATCACTCCCTACTCCCATCATGTCTTGCATCCTCTCTCTAGCCAGATGAAGCCTCTTGGCGATAGCGGTGGAGCAGCCGTGGTGGGTGACTTGGATGAGGCGGTAGGTGCTGGCGATACGATCCTCATTGATGTAAGTAATCAAGTGATCACTGTCGTTGTGATTCAGAACCAACTTGGTATGATCATCAAATAAGTTCATCTGCAGACGAAAGGAAATGGATATATTACAATCTAGTGATACTCAGAAAATATTAAATAGTGGTCTATATTTTGATGGCATTTGTACAAGTTCAGAGCATGTGTATTGCCAACTGGGAAAACGTAATAAGGGGACAAGTTTCTGGCAAATGATTTGATTCTGTCAGACTGAAATACTTCTCAGGGTCATTGGTTTGTTATCAAGTTTTAACAAAAATGTTTGGTTGACCAAAAGACAAATTTACTTGAGCAGGATTTGAACCTGTGACCGCCGGATTAACATGCCGGAGCTCTGCCAACTGAACTATCTAGCCCTAATGTTGGCGCTCTCCCGTTTGTAAATATCTTTGTTTTGGGTGCCAGTCAGAAGCAAATCAACCTGTGACTGTCGTAGAGTCGGGGATCACACCTAAGTTTACGATACAACCTGGGAAATGAAAGGAAAGGATCACCTTACAGGGGGTGGGGTGCCAGTCAGAGCTTCCAAGTATTACCCTCAAAAAAAGATTATGTCAAAATAGGGAGACAGCCAACATTAGGGCTTGATGGTTCACTCGGTAGAGCACTGGAATGTTAATCTGAAGAACACAGGTTCAAATCCCGCTCTGGTCAATTATTCTTTGCTCAATCCAAAATGAAATAAAATTTACCCAATCAATTTCCCCTGTGGTTTGTTACTTGAAGTTTTAAGAAGTACAGTTTTGAGACTAAAAGTATTAATTTGATTAATTTTTTTCTGATTATCAATGATGTACCGATCCCCATGACTACCTACACCTGTTCTTACCTGGAATGTTCCATTACTGAGATACATAGCGATTGCCTTAGGGGTGCGGTTCCATTGCACAAGGTACGGACATGCCCCGCCCGCTGCCTGGGTGTGGTCGGGTCCTTTACGCTTTGGTGATGGTGATCGGATGGCACACTCACTGACTTCATTAGACTAAAGAAAAATATACAAGATGTTTGATTTAGAGTGTCAAAGATTTTGAACTGGAAGGTAGGAGGAGAAGTCTTTCTTTGACTAAAAGAACAGTAGAAGAGTAGCTGTTCTTAAAAACCCCTTCTCTTAATGACCAGCGGACTGGGTCATTCACCTCCATTGCACAACACACAGGACCTATGGCTTTACTATGTGTCTTGCTTAAGGACACAAGTATCAGGACCGGGATTCGAACCAAAATACTGCAGATCAGGAACACCGGAGCTTGAGTGAAGTGTACTTGACCTCTTGGCCACGAAATGCCATGAGGATGTAGAACAAACTGATCTTGATAGTTGGTTTTACCCATTAAAATGATTTTGAACTGGGAGAGTGCGGGGGGATGAGGCCACAACATGCCATGAAGATGTAGAACTATCTGATGCGGAGGGCTGGTTTTACACAGTAGAATGATTTAGAACTGGAAGGGGAGGGGGGAATATTCCCATTCAGGCAGAACTTGAAAGTAAACATCTCCCTGTCTCTGCTCAGTCTGTTGCAAATGTCATCTCGGGATTGTCTTGTTATATCCTGTCTTTATTTTCCTTCAATTATCTGAGCACCTGCCAAAAAGCCAATTGATAGATTGATCGAGTTCAACACAAACAAACCTTCAAATCTCCAATCGGTGACGTGGGACTGGAGGGATCGGACGAAGGGCCCTGTTAAAAGAGCAGCAAATAAAAGGAATTTTTCATGGTTGCAAAATCAGCAAATAAAAATCCACTTTTTGTTAGTTCCTTATACAACAAATCCATGACTGTTAATATTGATTGTGAAATGAATTTGCTTGCTCCACAATGGGAAAACAAGGCATCCTGATTCTTAACATCTTGAAAATTTGTAAGACATTGGTTTCTTCCATTGGGCTTATACCCTTGCTCTATAGCCAAAGGTTTTCAACTGTACAGTCATCCCATACCCACCCAACAAACATTGATTGCATCAAAACAATACAAATTAAATTTCTTTTATCATGTCCCGCAAGCATCTAACATCAGTAGGCCCCTTATTTTGAAATCTTAGGTTTTATATGGCCTCAAGAAAACCTTTCTTTTTGAGGAGAACAGAACAACTTAATTATGACTTTAAGAATCTTGGGTTGAACTTTACCTTCACAAGATGTTCATCCATGTACGTTGAGAAGTAGTCAAGGAGAGTAACTTTCTTAGAAAGTCTAGATGGTACGGAGGAAAGACTAAAAGTATGTGCCTTGTCATCCGTTGACAGATATTGCACTGAACTGTAACGATAAATAAGGACTTTTCAGCGTTTCAATGAAGGAGTTAAGTAATGATGGGACTTGGTGCTTTGGATGACGACACAAGCTGAAACAGCGCCCTCACTTCACTCATGTCAGAATTGGCGGCTACAGCTGTGGCTTGATCGCTACATGGACGTACATTGAAGTGTAGGATGCCCATAGCAACACCCTTAGCAACAGCTGTAGCCGAAGCCACTAATTTGGACACGGCTTGTCATTGGGTGAGAGTGGTGTTTGCACTTATCCATTGGTTGATCTCTCAGTGATGGGGGTGTACACAAGGAGTCTACTCATTCAAATTCCGTATAGTTTCAAAAAACAATGTTCCATGCAAGTGAGACTGGGCTCCAGCTTAGGCTCTTTCAACAGGCAAGCAGAGCGGTAGCCGTAGCCGGAGTCTAAGTCTGAGCCAGAGCCGAAGCCGAAGCCGGAGTCTAAGTCTGAGCCAGAGCCGAAGCCGAAGCCGGAGCTGAAACCATGGTTTTGAAAAGGATTTTAGCTGTAATCACTATCTCTAATTCCATTTTCATTCTCATACAAAGAACTAGAAGTGCAAAGATCTAGAACTGCAAACACAAACATTTACCTCCGGTCTGGAGAGAATGAGATACGTGATTTATCGTTGAACATGACGCCGACCGTCCTGTCTGAGAGCTGGTAACCAAAGCCATACTTATTGGAGTAATCAACCCATTTGGTAACCCACAACACCTCGTTAGCTTGTGGTTTGTATTTGGATGTACCTTGGTGTTCACCTGCAAGGAAATCAATAGGCAGAGTATAGAGTTCATTTTCGGTGTACACGCCCAGATAAGATGCAATGCTTGTTAAAAGTCACAAACTACTTTATATGGTTACCATGGTAACTTTACTATCCTCATGGAAACGAACGTTAATGAACAACATCTTTCTGCTTTAATAATTAATCAGTCACTTTATGAGCAAATAGAGAAACATGTTTGGATTCGTTTTTCTCTGATATTCAGGAGTCATGGGAGTGGGTAACTTTCCAATACTCTTTTTTTCACATTTCTTAAACGTCATCGGTACACTGGCATCAATGGAGAATTCTGCTCAAGATCATGAATATGTATGAGGTATAGTAATACTAACAATAGCAGCAAAGATTCCCAACAAGTTCTAGCTCATTTTATATTCACACCTACCCTTTGGCAAGTGTTCTAGGCATGTTTGTAACATCTCAGCAACCGTTTCTATGCCAACAGGGGTGGATCGTCTGCTAACAACCACTAAAATATGAAAAATACAAAATCAAGTTATTCTAAAATAATCCCATATACTATTGAAACACTGAATTTAACAACATCATATTTCATTTAATTTTGGGTTGAACAAAGGCAAAGAAAAATTGACTAGAGTGGGACCTGAACCTAGGACCTCCGGATTAACATGCCAGCGCTGCACCAACTGAGCCCTGATGTTGGCGGTCACCCTGTCATGTCAATGTCTTTGTTCAGGGGTGCCAGTCAGAAGCTATTGCTTTACGGCAGTTACAGGTTATATGGCTTCTGACGTGCACCAAATAACAAATATGTTGACAAAATTACGAGACTGCCAACATTAGGGCTACACATAGCTCAGTTGGTAGAGCACTGGCATATTAATCCGGAGGTTACAGGTTCAAGTCATGCTCAAACCAATTTTTCTTTGTTCAACCAAATATTGTTTAAAAGTCACCAGTCAGTTTCCCTGTTGGTTTATTATATAACACTTAATTTAAGAACAGAATTACCCTCAATAAGTAAGTGGAAGGGATGCATGTACAATACAATTCAGAACACTGATTTAAAAATGAGAATGTTATTTGATGGTACCATAGAAGTACCTTAGATGCACTTACACGCTTTTGAAAATGACACAGGATGAAAGTTATGCAATCAAAGACAAATCCTACAAACCTCAACTTACCCTTCTTCTCCACAACTGTTGACATGACAGTCTTCAACGCTGAGGTCACAGGAGTCTTGGGTCTTGAGCCATGGCCATGTTTTGATCTTAGTTTAGGTGTACTAGCTTGTTTGGCACCAGACTATCATAGAGAAGAAAAACACGTTTAACTTAACTCGTCGATAAAACTTAAGTATCTTGTTCCTGGGGGATACATAGCACTTTGGAAAGAGTTAATGTTGACTTGACACCCTCAAAGCAGCCTTCTTTCTCTATAACAGAAAGCACCATGAGATCCTTCTGTGAATTGCACCCTACACAGGACCAACAGTTTTCATCCCAATGAGATTGCTAATCCTGTTCAATGTAGTTAACGTGCCCCAGACTAATATAAAGAAACAATACTTCATCCAAAGGTAGACCACTGTCAGTGTTGCTAAAATAACCCAGCCCATAGGCAGCCCAGCGCATTGGTACCCTAGCTGTAGCTGACCACACAAGATCACCAATTAATTCTTTCATGAATATTTTTTTTTTTACACAGTCCATCCTCATAACGTTGCAAAGAAAAAACAGGAAAAAATTTCACTTGTCTGAGAAACTTTGTTCAACTGTGTAATTACTTGACCCCAATGCTGTATTGTAAAATGTAAAAATATGGTTATGATTAGTGCAAGAAGCACATTTTTCTTTGGACAGTCAGCAACAGCTACCCTGTAGACAAGTGGTGAAAGGTCGCAGGGTTAACTATAACACTCAAATATGTGCATTAATGCTAGTATCATTGTTTATTTCCTTGTAATAAATACAAATGTTAAAAGATAGCCGAATAAATTTGGAAAAGTTTTGAAAGAATGTACACACCACGCTTGTCGGAGACTTCTGCTGTGTGTGTGGAAGGTTACCGCTTGAGTACATCTTAAGTTGGGCTAATGGCGCCGTCACATCCCTCCGCTGTAACGTACTCTCCCTCCTCAACCGGCAAAAATCATTGGTAACGATCCCGCCTGAGCCATCACTTATCAGCACCTTAGTGATTGGGAAAGAGGGCGCCGTGGTACAAGCGCTTGGTGATAACGTCTCGGGTATGTAGCCCTCGGTGAAGAATTCATGGTCTATGATGGCCTCTAGAGGGGGCCTTTCATCTGGATCTGATGACAGGAGAGCTGTAATGATGGACTTGGCACCTAGCGAGAGACTATCTGGGATGATGTATTTGTTGTGCTTGATGCGAGAGTAGGTTTCCTTGAGAGAGCTGGTCTCAAATGGTGGTTTCCCGACCAACATTGTAAATCTGAAAATAAAAAGAGAAAAATTGTATTGATTGGACGAGTTGTCAATGTTCAGCTTTTTGAAGGAAACGAAGCATTAATAAGATGGTTTTATGAATTCCATAAAGAGAAGTTGTTTGGTAGAAACAGAGATTGTGCAAACAGAGAGGGATTTACTCTTAAGAAAAAAAAAAGTTTTTTAGAAACACCTAAGGAACACTTACAGTATACATCCCAGTGCCCAGACATCGGCCTCAAAGCTGTGACCTATCTTGCCCAAGACTTCAGGGGCAATGTAGTTGGGTGTGCCGCACATCGTCCTGTGTGAATAACACAAAAAGGTATGATTGTCAGAATTGAGTGATGATTGCAACAAAATAAAACATGAGTTATATATGGAGGTGCGAGAAGTTCCATTGTTATTTTTATAACACTTGGTTTTATTTGGAAATCGTGACATAAAGTGTCAAATTTTCCGTATGATCGGTTTAGCATCTTGCCAGCATGAAAGGCCCTGCAATGTACAAGGTCACGCCTTTTGTAAACAGCTATACCATGGTCTACACATGCTAACAATCCAGACTATTAAATAACAATTTCCCTGATATTTTTGAGGGCAAAACAAATTAGAAATCAGAATAATATGCCTGGTACATATCTGTATACAATACCACTTATGGTCAAAATTCTAACATCATGAGCTATAATTATGCGCATTGATTTATCCTGGGTACATCTATTTGTACACAGACAAGATTTTGTGGCCGAGCAGTTTAGTACCGGACTCAAGCTCTGTCCAGAGTGTGGGTTCGGGTCCCGGTCAGGGCACTTGTGTCCTTGAGCAAGACATTTGACCCTAATTGCTTCGTCCTTCCAATGGGATGTAAAGCAGCAGGTTCAAGGTGTTGAGTATTTCACGTAGAAGAACCCAGTGCACTTGTCTGTATGAGGAGGTGATTGCCGCAGTGTTTTTGGGGCATGGTTGGCTGAAACTTCTGTTCCATCGCCATAAATGGGTCTCATAACTCAAACATGAGTAGTGCTTTGATATGGTGTTGAGAATGTGATTAAGTGATGTATAAAATCCGTGTACTATTATTCCTATAAATGTAGCAAAGTTATGTTTGCTATAAAATTGGCACCATCTAAACATCAATTCCTTGCGCAAATTCAATATTACTACAGGCAAGTTACCAGGTGTGAGTCACAGTCACATTTTAAGATGTACAACCATAACACGAGTCACGATCTAATCATAGACACATACGTCACTTCAGTCACACTCATACATTATCATACAAAGTAGGTACGACAGTAACCTGAGTCACAGGCAACCATTATTGTCACTGTACTAGTGTGAAAATGCATGACTTGACTCTAGCATGGTAACATTTTGTATTTTCCAAAGAAATTATGACAACATTTATTGTGTTAAAAATATTCCAAGACCAGTATGCTTACGTAGGTCAGGTATATTGTGTAATGAATGCAAATGAAAAAGAACCAAGTATACTTGTCATTTAGAGAAGGGGCTTGCCAATGTGTTTCTGAAGGAGTGAAAGTCATTTCTGACCAACAAAGGTCTGAAACTAGTCTTACATTTTCAGCAAATTTTGACCTTGACTATTTTCTACATCCTACACTGTAGGTTACACCTTCATCCCTGCCAGATCGAATCAATGGTTTTTTGTATTTCTGTTTCCCTTCTCGGCATTAACGAGAGTGGGGACGATACATTATTGCCGGACAGTAACAAGGCAGCAATAAATACAGCAATATGCAGTTCTTATTACATTGGGGGGCCCCTTTGTCCTCAATGGGTCATCAAGCGTACGAAAAACCAGTCCTTAAATGTATCAAAACATGACTCAAATTACACCTGTCTACAGTTATGATCAACCTCGCTGACTCAAGTCAACAATGGGGCCAATGAAAGGGTAGCATAAACATCATAAAATAAAGAGAGAAAAAAAAGAAGTCACGAGCTCCACTTGCTGATATAAAGCTCACTGCCAACCCAAAAGAAATTTTCACTCTGAAATCCTCTGATCTTCCAAGAGCCAAGTAAAGACAGTCAATCTCTTAAAAATAATTATGTCCACATAATTTTCTTGGAATAACTAAAGATTATATTCTAAAGAATTACGTTTGCAAGCAGTGGAGTTTGTTGCTTCCAGGTTGTCTGTAAGAACCCCCTTATTGTGACAAGACCCTTATGATAAACCAACACATTTAATAGATGTAATATTTGCATAGAGATGAAGAATTTCAATTTGGTTTTTCCCTTACACCAAAGTGTATTAAGCACTGTATGCTCAGTGCTTTCCCAAGCTCTTTTTCACAGAGCTCAGGAAAGCACTGAGCATGCAGTGCTTTAAATACACATCGGTGTAAGGGAAAAACTAAATTGAAAAACCACTACATGTTTTCCTTAAAAATGTTAGTGCCCTTTTTGTTGAAATTTTCTAGGTTTGGATATAAAAACACTGGAGGGTTGAAAAATGAACTCCTCCCGGATCTAAGCTGCCTCCATCCCTTAAGTATTAACACAGGTCTGGCTGCGGACCAACATGCATTACACACTTGTCCACAAACACTCAACAAGCACTTCCTCCTCAGAACACATGAACATAATCCTACCTCTTACGGTCACCTTGGAACTCTAGCTTGGCAGCCAGCCCAAAGTCCCCAATCTTCACCCCCATGTCATCAGTCAGGAACATGTTGCCGAGTTTCAGATCTCTGTGCAGGACGCAATGACTGTGAAGATACCGGACCCCTTCGATGATCTGCTTCATGAAGTACCGCACCTCTGGCTCTGTGAAGGTCTTGCGCAGCTTTAACATCTGAACTAAAGACTGAAAGAAATATGACGGGATCGGTGTGATGATTTGGTAAAAATGCTTTTAAAAAATTTAAAAGCTTGCTCAACACTGCAGGCTACATGAGACACGATCAGAAGATGATGATGACGAGGGCAAACAACTACCCAAACCATAAATGAAATTCATCCCATCTTGGTTGGTTTTGACGGATTTGGAGAGGCAAATATAAAATACCCATATGGCTTGCAAAAAATAAATAAATACATAAACTTGTAGCATTTATTCGAACATGAAGATGCTCAATCTACAATGATGACAAGGATGGTGCTATGAAGAACAAGAAAATCCCTATTAAATTCCTAAATCCAAACCTCCGTTTAGCCAAAATAAATGGATTCAGCGAGAAGAAGAGAAACTGCCCTTTAAGTTTAAAGGAGGAAGTGTTAACATCGATTCAGTTGATTCTGTTTATTTCAGAGATTCACATATAAACAATCTACAAAAAACCTTCAAAGATGATGATGGTGATGAAGAACTAGCCACTTCCCACATTCCTACATCTACACCCCTAGTTCAGCTAAAATAGAAAGATACAGCACGAGGATGAGAGAGAATGCCTGTAAGGATTTAGGGCTAAGTAACATAAATTCATTGCGTTTACTCCAGAAATGAACATACACATTCAAAGATGATGATGATGGTGATGTAGAACTAGCCACTTCCCATATTCCTACATCTACACCCCTAGTTCAGCTAAAATAGACAGATACAGCGCGAGGATGAGAGAGAATGCCAGTCAGAATTTCGTGCTAAGGAACATAAATTCATTGTGTTTACTCCAGAAATGAACATACACAATCTAAGATGATAATGAAGGTGATGTAGAACTAGCCGCTTTCCACAATCCTACATCAGCTAAAATAGACAGATACAGCACGAGGATGAGAGAGAATGACTGTAAGGATTTAGTCCTAAGGAACCTAAACTCATTGTGTTTATTCCAGAGATGAACATACACAATCTAAGACTACCCACTTTTTTTACCATGTACCTCCCCAATCCTTATCGTTGGGTAAATTTGATATTGATCAATTCATTGCCAGGCAGGGAAAGAGAGAGACAAGTTGCCTGAGGTGCCAGAGCTAAGGAACATTAGTTCATTGTGTAGAAACGGAAGATAAACATTACACACAGTCTTGGATGATGATAATGATGGTGGTGAAGACCTGCCCCCTTCCCTGGGTGAGACTGATATTGATCATTGTGAGAAAGATAACGATGATTCTTAAGGAGCTAAGTGTAGGGCTACAGAACCAACATCGATGAGTAGATTCGAGAAATAAGGACATATCAAATCAGAAACATGAATAGTCATGAGATGGCTGTACTTATTACAGATATTAAAGATGACTCTGAAGCTGATTAAATATCAAATTCATTTCAGAATGTCTCACCCTTCCACAGTTTTTGTTTTGCTTCTCTAATTGAAGCGATCATCCAATTTGCTGAATTATTCACAGGATATTTGAACAGTGGTTTGATTGGAAACTAGAGGATCGGAGTTAGTTTCCTAATCCAGTATAAAAAGCGCTTTCCCTTTAACTTCGTCAGTCTTCCGTTTTTTAAAGGTCAACATCAAATCTTTCACAATGTCAAAGACAAAGGAATCTAGTCATTGTGAAAATATTTGCATAAGCTGAGGACCATGGGCTGTTTAAATAGTGAATGTAAATGATAATATCTGAAGCGCATAAGATTGACCAACCTCCCTACTGCATAATT